>OX465298.1:170979016-171605631 GCA_949987735.1 Leucophora obtusa
CGAACGTAGGGCTCGCCATTATACATTGCTTCTTAAATATCCGTTAGTATATTTTTACAGCTTTTTTAGAATTACTTCTGAACAACATTCAAAAAATCACTTAAGTATTACTTCTAAAGAGTAATTGCTCTAAAAGTGATTTTGGTATCATTTGGCATTTCCAAATAGAGGGTCGCGGATTCGGTTCCCGGCGGGACCAATTTTTTTTTTAATCCTATTAATTTTTTTTTTAAATATTTATAATTAATTTGTTTAAATTCAATATTTTTTTAATTTTTATTTTTTTTAAAATATGTATAAATAAAAAATGGTGAGAAATTGCTTTTTATGCACCTGTACACTTTTACACTTCTTTAATAAGTAGTTTTATTGAAGGCAATAAAGAACAATATCTCGCAGTATTTTTATGCCACTGAACTGTCATATCAAAGAATAGCTCAGCGGTAGAGCGCTAGACTCTCAAACATGAGGTCCCAATTTCGATACCCGGTGGCGACAATAAAAAGCTTTTGTAAAATAAAAAAAAAAGTTTTTAACTTTAAGTGGTGAAAAAGAGCTTAATTTGCACTCGTTCAAAAAGTACTGAAAAAATTTAAAGTGGGAGCACTCCTCTCCTATGACAACACAATGTTAAAATCATTAGTGTTTATGCTAAAAAAGAAGTACATCTAGATCATCAATTGTAGTGCTTTTTCTACTGCTTCGGCATCTTTTTTTTTTGCTGGGTATTTTTAAATTATTTTTGTTAGTTATATAAAAAATAAAAAAATACGATATATTCTTATTTTGCAAATAAAAATCAGAAAGTTGTATTCTAGCAAAAACAAATGGAACAACTTCAAAATGAATCACCTCCTTCATTACATCAGCCTCCAGGAAGGCTTTTTGAACACCATCCAAAGCTGCAATAAGAAGTTCGTCAGAAGTTCTATTTCTATGATAAGAAGTTAGTATTTTGCATGGGGGTATCTGAGAAATCAGAGGATAACTGGTGCGAATCTTGACAGGGCGCACAAAAAAATTTTAACTTTTTTAAACATTTTTGTAAATTTTTATTTTTTTTTATTATATCCACTCAATTAATTTTTGAAACGATTACAATATTTTTTTTATTTCATACTAATTTATATCAAATTTTATGAAAATATAAAAATTTAAGATAAAGATATTAGGGGTTTTCATATAAACTCATAAATTCCTTGTAAATTTTGTATAAATACAAACTATATTTGTTATGTATGGAGTTTGACATTACACTCATAAACATACCAGGTTTACACCAGACCTATTATTTTTAAATTACACTATGTGACAGTCAAAACCGGGATGGGATGAAACCAACGGGAAATGTTATATCGGTCAAAAACAAGTTATACGTGTCCCGGCGTTTCGCTGGGTCTCCCCTAGGAATCGAGATATATCTTTTTTTTGACATAACTCGAGAACCACTAGTCCGATTTTGCTCAAACAATTTTAAAAAAATTAAAAATTACAATTCCTTTAATCTGTTCATATAACGTTTTTCTATATACTCAACAGTTTTGCCGGTAAAAATAAATGTTTGTTACCGCTACCATAAAAATCAAATAACCTTTTGTTTATTACTTTTTATACCCTACACCACTATGTGGTCAGGGTATTATAAGTTTGTGCTAATGTTTGTAACACCAAAAAATATTGGTCGTAGACCCACCTTATAGTATACCGATCGGTTCAGATTTTTTTTTTATTTCGATTTAACGATGTCCGTCCTTCCGTCTGTCTGTCCATGCAATCTTGTGCGCACTCTACAGGTCGCAACTATTAAGATATTTTGATGAAATTTGGTACGCAGACCTATGTTGGCCCAAGGACGAACAAGTTTGATTTTGGTGAACATCGGTCCATGTTTAGACCTAGTGCCCATATAAGGGTCCTACCAAAATTATATTGTTTATACGCTGCAGGTCGTAAATATTCAGATATTTTGACGAAATTTGGTACACAGACCTATGTTAGCCCAATAACGCAGCCTATTGATTTTGGTGAATATCGGTCCATGTTTAGACCTAGTGCCCATATAAGGGTCCTACCAAAATTATACTGTTTATACGCTGCAGGTCGTAAATATTAAGATATTTTGATGAAATTTGGTACATAGACCTACATTGGCCCAATAACGCAGCCTATTGATTTTGGTGAACATCGGTCCATGTTTAGACCTAGTGCCCATATAAGGGTCCTACCAAAATTATAATGTTTATACGCTGCAGGTCGCAAATATTAAGATATTTTGATGAAATTTGGTACACAGACCTATATTGGCCCAATAACGCAGCCTGTTGATTTTGGTGAACAGCGGTCCATGTTTAGACCTAGTGCCCATATAAGGGTCCCACCAAAATTATATTGTTTATACGCTGCAGGTTGCAAATGTTAAGATATTTTTATGAAATTTGGTACATAGACCTATGTTGGCCCAAGAACGAAGCCTATTGATTTTGGTGAACCCCGGTCCATGTTTAGAACTAGTGCCCATATAAGGGTCCCCCCAAAATTGGCTTGGTTACAAACTGCAGGTCGCAAATACTAAGATATTTTAATGAAATTTGGTGCGCTGACTCACATTATAGAAAATTTTGACATAAGCCCCATTTTAACCCATTCGAATTTCGGATCCAAACAATACACCAGACTGGTGTAGGGTATTGTATAGTCGGCATGCCCGACTTTAACCTTTTTACTCGTTTTTAATATTTTAGGCAAAAACTATTTTTTTCTTCATACATTTATTTTTACCGGCAAAACTGTTGAGTATATAGAAAAACGTTATATGAACAGATTAAAGGAATTGTAATTTTTAATTTTTTTAAAATTGTTTGAGCAAAATCGGACTAGTGGTTCCCGAGTTATGTCAAAAAAAGACCACCAAAGGTCAAATCGATATATCTCGATTCCTAGGGGTGACCCAGCGAAACGCCGGGACACGTATAACTTCTTTTTTACCGATATAACTTTCCCCGGTAGTTTGAACCCTTCCCGATCACTGACCCCTACCATTTGTCTCACCGTGTTATTTGTTGTTAAAATACCAAAAAGGTACACTGAGGGAATTATCTGCATGATATCAATGAATTTTTGCATTAGATCTATGAATTGTCACTGGAATTCGTCCATTGACACTTTTCATTAAATTAATGCAATTTTTCATAAAAATGAATGAAAAATTTGATATTATTTATTAAAAATTTAATACGACTAATGAAAAAGTTTCATTAAAAATATTTTCATTAAAACTAGGAAGCTTTTTCATAGAGTTTAAAAAAATTTTCATTCCTATTGTGAAAAACACTTCATCAGTTTAGTGAAAAAATTTCATTAAAACTCGTCCAAGGAATTCTCTCTTTTTAACACTAATTGAAAAAAGTCTCTAAACATTTTAATTAGAACTATTATTTTAGTAGTTTTAAATATTTTTAATTAAATAAAAGTTAACCCAACTGTAACTAAAATTTTGCAAATTTAATAGGTCATATTTAACTAATTTTCAATAGCCCTTTCTGCTATTTTTTCAGCTTTATTTCTATGAGTGTATTAATATTTTTCTTATAAAAAGTAAGAAATGAAGATAACAACACCTTCTGAACAAGATTGCTAAAAGTCAGCTGTCGTGTATAACAAGCGATAGCACAGAGGGGTAGAAGATTTTTTTTTTCTAATTAAATTAAAATGAAAAGAAGTAAAAAAGAACTCTCTTATCATTAGTTCAAATATATATCATTTGTTTGTAAAAAGAACAACTTCCTCCCTATGACAAGCCAAAGTAAAATTCATCAATGAAAAACCCAAATGTAGAACAACTTCTTATTCGACATTTGCTGTGATTTAATATAAAATAATTCCTCACTTTTTTTACTGGGCTTGCATCTCCAACGCATAAAAAAGTAAAAACAGGAAAACCGTTTTTAATTTTTACTTAAAATTACAAGTACGAAGAAGTAATTATACATTTTTTGATAATGGAAGGCAAAAAATTGATTTTTTTTGTATTAAAATGTTGTTTTGTAACGCCAACCAAATTAACTGTAAAAACCAGTAGTTTTTGCCTATTTCTCAGTTGTTTTAGAATTTTGGTAGAAAAAATTTGTCAGTTAATGTTATAAAAGTATTAGTTATTTTTAATGCATTTTTTTTAGCTATTTCTCAACAATTAACGATATAACCTGACTGTACCCACATGTCGTCACATCCTTTGGGGGTTTATGCTGTATGCCGCATACCACTCTACAAAATCTATTTATTGTTAACTTGAATCCTTATTGAATCATTCGCCATTTTCAAAATTTTTATAAAAAAAATTGGTTTATACTTTCTGATATGAGCAATAAGGACGTACGAATTACTCTTTTAACGCAATTTACTTAGTAAACAAAAAAATATACAAAAAAAATCACCTCTTCAGCTGCTTACATAGGTGTAACCCCTTAAGAAAACACTGCGCAATAATAACTACAGCAATAATATAACAATATAGTGAAATAAAAAGTATAAAACAGTCAGGAAACTAAAATACAATAAACAAAACATTTTCATTTGTTGAACTTGTAAAATAAAATTAAAGAAAAAAACATGAGATAATTGGCCTTTTTTTTAATCACTGGATTTATTTTTGGATTTATTTTATTTTGTTCAAAAATCCACATTTTGTTTTCTAATTTTCCAAATTTAATATTTTTATCCAAATCTAACAGTTATTTGTAAATATACTGTGAAAGAAAAAATTAAAATTTTGCGAAAATGCAATTTCTGGAATAAAATTTAGCTAAATCCAAAACGGATTTATTTATTTTATAAATCCGTTTTGGATTTATCTTAATTCAATTCCTGTGTTCGCATTTTTACAAAATTTTATGATTTTCTTTCACATTATATTAGGGAATATGTATTAGATTTTGATAAAAATTTAAAATTTTTAAAATTAAAGATCAAAATATGGATTTTTAAACTAAATAAAATAAATCCAAAAATAAATACAGTGATTAAAAAAAAGGCCTAATATTAATAAATAAAAAAATTATAGCTGGTCAAGTCTCATCATGAGATACCTTATACCACAGCACGACAACCAGCAAAATTTTGGTAATGGGTGCGATATACTCACATATTACCTTCCCAGGAAAATTTTCTGTTCCAAAGAATCGGTTGTAGAATAGCTACTTTTCATTCACAACCCCTTCTACTGTCGATTCTAACACCGATTCTTTTTGTTTAAAATTGTCACAAAAGCAACCCCTTCTATAGCTCCAAAGTGGAACCGGTTACCTGAGAATCAGTTCTGGAACTGATTCTACGTCACCCACACCTTCCATATAGGATCCCAGGAACTGGTTCCGGAACCAGTTCCATGGAATCGGTTGCAGTGGAACCAGTTGTAGAATGGGTGTGGTTGGCTACCGATTGTAAAAAATTTTCATGGGTTGTAATGATAACTCGTTACCTTCTGCTTTATTTCAAATCAAAAAGTAATGACTTACCAATCACAGATTGCATACTGCATGATTTAAAAACGGAAAGTAATGATTAAAATATGTTTGAAAATCTATTTTTAGACACATTAATTTGTGCTTTTTGTAAGCATGGGGGAAAGGTGTATATTTTTCGGTATTACGAACTAAAATACGAATCACAACAATTCATTCACTTTTTAAGCAATCAAATGGTATATATGTCGATAGCGCAGGCGGTAGAGTTCTCGACTAACAAGCAGGGATCACAGGTTCGAATCCCAGCATGACCACGTTTATATATGTATTTAATAAAAAAAAATATTGGTAATACATTTTTTTTAAATACAATTTTTTATGAAATTCTATTTTTAGACACATTACTTTTCACATTCTCGTAACCACATAAGTAGCCACTCATATATTACCTTGAGGCTTATCGCATCTAATATTCATGAGTGGAGTAAGGCGTAACGTAATGCATGGGCTCCTCTGCGACATATTACTTTAGACATTATTTGATAATGTGTAGTTTTGCTGGGTCGGAGTCATATTCCGGGAAGCGGACCAAATTTCGGAAAGGATACTTAAGATATGAAAAATTAACGATGTAATAAATATAGTCAAAAATCTGAAAATTTTCATTTAAGTAAATATCGAGAAGGTAGTCTGATTTACCTTTAATTTGGAGGTGTTCTATATTTCATTCACAACTCATAGAACAACCAGATATCTGCTGTTTTTTGTGACTCAACACCATTTAATTCTAATTCAGATAGGACATTTCTGTGGGAAAAGGCATGAATAGTGTCTCATTCTAACCAATTTCAAAAGGGTTTGTCATTGGGCAAAAGGAAGTTGGCTTATATACCAAGTTTTACTAGAAGGTTGCCTGGAATCAAATTATACATTTGATAATCAGTACAAGGTATGTATATTTAGACAGATCAACGGACATCACTAAATTAACTCAGAAAGTGATTCCGAATCAATCTGACTCACAAAGTCAGAAGAAAGTTTGCTTACTCAGCAAAATTTTATTCAGGATGATGCTAGCAGAAAACTTTCTAATGGCGGTAAAATCGTTTTACTGATAATCAGCGATCTGGAAGAAATGCAGAAAAGCCGATTTTTAGCTAAAAACTTAACAAATTTAGCAAAAGTTCTGCTAACACTAAGTTTAATTTAAATGCAAAAAATCCTTGACAAGCCTTGAAATTTAACTTAAAGGTGCGACCAATAGAAATATTTTTCTTGATTATGACTTTAGCATGCCTCAAAGCAATATTGCGACAAATATCAGAATCTTCGATGAAGCAGCTTTTGCAAAAATTTCTTTCGAATTTAAACAAATTTATATTTTCGAAAATATTCGAAAACTAATCGAGATATGAAAAAAAAACAATTACGACCAATATTATTTATCAAAAGAAATACAATTATACAGCGTACTCAAAACTGCTCATTAAAATCGCCAACAATTTTAATTCGCAAATATACACGCCTGTGACAGCTCAATGCTTAAATTATGTAAATTTCCTAGTGGGGCGTTTTTGGCCAAAAGTATAAAAATTAACCCCATGTGGATAATGTTATATAAAATAATTATTTTTATCCAGTTGAGATTTTTTTTAAACAATTTAATGGCTTTACAATCTCGTAGTCATAATTAATATTAAGTTTCATGGGTCTTTTCTGACCCCAGGCTACTAAGGGTTAAATATTTTTTAAACAAGTGTAAGATAATTATAGTCTAACTAAATTTAAGTGAACTTTTTCCGAAAACTGTGTATACTTAAAATTTGGTTAAATTTTTGCCAAAATGAGCAATTTTTGTAAAATGTCCTGGTAAGCAGTCGCTCCAAACACAAACTCGAATTATCATTTTTCCAATTTATTTTTTTTTCTTTAATATCAACTATTATGTGGTACAAATAGCAATCGACATCTCCAAATTAAGCATTTTAAAAAATCTTTAAAATTAATTTAAAAAAAATACGGTTTTGCATTTTTATCAAATTCGTGGGTCATTTTGGATTCCAGGCTAAAGTGGGTTAGTGATATCCGATGAAGTCAAAATTCCATATCTGAATCATTTCGGCTTTATTAAATGAACAAACGAAATAAAAAGTAATTTTTTTCGAAATTTCGAATTTTTGGAATTTTTAATAGTAATACAATTTTTGTTTTCCAAAATGGGCCATTTTCGTCCAACTTTCGGCACGGGTTAACGTTTTCCAAAAAAAAAAAAAAAATTGACTTCTTTAATTTTGGGCCATTTCTAATAAAACTGAGGGGTGTAATGACAAATCTATTTTTAAGGGACACTCTAATCTACACTTATAGTGGCAACTTTATATATCTCCTTATATTTTATTACATATTATTTGGAAAATTTATTTTACGTAAAAATCTTCTTTTTTTTTTGTTTTTTCCTACCACAAGATGTTACCATCATTAAAAGCTTCAACATCAGAGAAAAAAAATAATAATATTAAGTTATTTTTGCAATGACTGTCAAAGTGAAAAAATACAATGCTTCTTTTACTCCCAAGTATAATATATGAAAATCTATTAGGGAATAGCAACTACGAGTATAAAAGTTTTATAGCAAAAACATTTATGACACATGTTGGAAGAAAAACCGTCCTGTCCCAAATATAATTATGCTGGTAATATAATATGATTGGAGTAAATGTTAAGATATAATATATGATTGTAAGTTCATGGCAATGTGGGAACATATTATATTTGGTTCAATATGAAAAGTTTGTCAAATACAAACGTAATATAGTAGGTTTGAGGTTAAGAAGAAGAATAAAATTTTTTTTCAAAAGTTATAAACACATTAATAATTTGCAAATCAGACTAGATCTAGTTTCTGCCTTTTTTTATTATGGACAGGCTTCATCAGTGATTTTCCATTAAATTGAATTACCGTTTATATTTTATTGTCTATATGTGACCTTCTCCGAGAAAAGGGACCTAGTGTGTCAAAAAACGCGTTTGGACTTAAGAGTGGGAAAATTGATAAAAATGAGAAAAACATTAAAATTTTAATGTTTAATTTAAAACTTCATTTTCACACACTAGGTCCCTTTTCTCGGAGAAGGTCACATATATGATAACTTTTTTAAGCCAAAAAACAGGAATAAATTTTGTTAAAGTAACAAATTTTTCTGTTGAGCCAAGAGACATATTATATTGAGTGTTTGAAACTCTATTGCATTTTTTGCATTTTTTTAGCTCCCCCTAATGTTTTTTTTTTTCACTTTGAGGTCTTTTTGTATGTGTTTAAATATAGTCTTTTGGAAATCATGTAACTTAGTTTATAAAATATTTGAAACACCACAGGAAAATTTTCTGCTACAAAAAATTGGTTGTAGCCATAGTTACTTTTCCTTTGGAACCCCTTTTAATTAAAAAAACATCATGAACTACTTCCAAGAAATCGGTTCTAGTGAAACCACTACCAGAATTGGTGTGCTTAGCAACTGGCTGTAAAAAATTTTCCTGGATATATTCAAAAATTTTAGCAGTTTAAAATTTCACTTGAAAATATTGAGTTTTTTAGCTCACCCTAATGTTGTTCACTTTGAGGTATTTATGTATGTGTTTAAAACTACAATTAACTATAGATTGAACTGTAAAATACATATGACTAACTATAAATTTTAATATATGAAAAACAACTAATAACTATAAAGTTCATTATACGAGTACAAAACCATTACAATTCCACTTAAATTTGACAAAAATTGTCTTTAACTTTAAATTCAACTATAAAAAGAATAATAGTTAACTATTAAAATTAAAGTACTAAAGTTGTGATTATAAAAAGAATTAAGATTAACTCGTCTCTATACTGAGAGAATAGTCTGCTTGATATTAATGAATTTTTGCATAAAACCAATGAAGTTTCACTGCTACTGGCAGATTGTAACTTTTTGTTGAACTAATCGGATTTTTCATAAAATATTTTGAATAATTTCATTCCCGGTAGGGGAATGATTTTATAAATATGATAAATGACGCTTTGATAAAAAGAAAAGTTTTGTTGTTAGAAGGTTCCGAGTTCAAATCCGGTAGCAGGTGACGAAATTTTTTTTTTATTTTTTTAATTAAATAAAATTTTTGGGTTTTGTGTGTGGAAAAGCTTTTCTAAAACTATATTTCTTTGTGTCCCAACGGCATCGCTGTGCTGACCGCGGTGAATCTCGTTAAGAGGTGATGCTACGAGCTACAGCCTGTGCAGAGGGTAGCCGGTTCAAAACCGGTCATGACATATACAAAAACCAGTAAAAAGTTAAAGTCGGGCATGCCGACTATTATACAACAGTCTGATTTAAAGCCAACTAATGTTTGGATCCGAAATTTGAATGGGTTAAAACAGACTTGTGTCAAAATTTTCTATAAAATCATAAAAGAACAGAAAATCGAAAATATAGCCCATATGGGCGATAGGTCCAAATATGGACCGATCCTATTTAGAATCAATAGGCCTTTTCCTTGGGACCATGTGAGTCAACGAATCAATTTTCATTGAAATATCTTCGTATTTGCGACATGCAGCGTATAACCAAGCCAATTTTGGGGGGACCCTTAAATTGTCACTAGGTCTAAACATGGACCGATGTTAACCAAAATCAATAGGCTTCGTCCTTGGGCCAATAGGTTTGTGTATCAAATTTCATTAAAATATCTTCGTATTTGCGACCTACAGCGTGCAAAAAAGAAAATTTTGGGGGTACCCTTATATGGGCATTAGGTCTAAACATGGACCGATTTCAACCAAAATCAATAGTCGTCGTCTTTGTACCAAATTTCATTAAAATATCTTAATATTTGCGACCTGTAGAGTTTTCACAAGAATGCATGGACAGACAGACAGACGGACGGACAGACGGACATCGTTAAATCAAAATAAAAAAAATTCTGAGCCGATCGGTATACTATAAGGTGGGTCTACGACCAATATTTTTTGGTGTTACAAACATCAGCACAAACTTATAATACCCTGACCACGTAGTGGTGTAGGGTATAAAAAGTTTTTTGTATAGAGACAAATTAACAATTAAAATAACTTTGTTCAATTGACACGTAAACTACAAATAACTATAATCTTATATTTAAAAATAACAACAATTAGGGAATTATTAACTTAAATTTATATAATTCATACTAAATTCATTTTTGACTTCAAGAACTACGATTAACTAAAAAATTTAAATCAAATAAGATAAAAAAAAAATTTATAAATCTGACTAAAAATGTTATTTAAAAAGAACTAATTTTAAGATAAACTAGTAATTGGATTCTGTAAAGTACTACAATGAACTATAAAATCTTATAATTAGTTATTATAGTCAAAAAACGTAATCGAGATCGTATCATTCATAAAAAACAGTTAGAACTAACAGCAATAGTTTTATCCAAAAAAAAAAATTTACATTATTGTTAACACGTACAGTGAATTTAATCTTGTATCTAGTAAATATCATATATTTCAACATAAAAATATTTATATACTCGTACATACATAACATATACAAAAACTAACTAGTACGGAAATTGTTCATTAGTTGAATAATTTGCGCGTGCAAAACTACTAAATTGGTTAAATACAATATCGTATATGTAACATATAAAATACAAACATAGTATGTACAGATTTTCTATCAGAATTTCACTGGCTTATATTTACAATTTACTTGGAATACGATACAGGAAAAAAAAACCCATGAAAATATGCTGTAAACATATAAAAATAACAGCAGTGTAAAAAAGTATAAACATAAAATTTAATACCATGAATGGATGACAATTAAACCATAAAATTGGTTTGATAAAAAATTGAGGGAATTATTATTTTTGTTTTTTTTTTTTTTTTGGAAAAATATGAATTGTAAAATGAAATTCGTTAAATAACATAAAATTGTTTTAATAGCCATAGGGGTTTAATATTCGAAATGTGTTAGAACTACGATTTTCAATATGTTTTAACTAAGCAACGAATTGGGCCTTAACAAGATGGAGAACAATTAGTAACCACAAATCTCGACTACACTAATAGAAAAAAGTCTGTAAAAAATTAAGTAGAAACTACTAAAATTTAGTTAAAAATGATGCTACAGAAAAAAACTGCTAAAATAGCGAATTATTTTTGCTACATGTTAGTAAGATAGGTACAATAAAAATAAAACTGTTAAATATACAGAATTTTAGTTATATTTGAGTTAAATTTTTGTTAATAGAAAATAACAAATTCACCTGCTAAAACCGACAAAAAAAATTTGCTAAATAATTAGTAATCTTAAAAATTACAAAAAATAAAAAATTTCTACGTTTTTGTTTGAGTTTTTTTTTTTATTGTAAATGCAAACTAAAATCGAGCCTTTTCAAAACAGCAGTTTACAATTTTTTTTAGCAAAAATTTCTGCTGATTTTAGCAGGATAGAATGCTATTTGCATTCAACTAAATTTAGCTTAAAAATAATTTTGTTATTTGTTGATATAGCAATTTGTTTTTGCTATTTTTAGTCTACTAATATTTAGCAAAATTTTCTGCAGATTTTAAGGTAAAATTTGCCATTTTAAATTAACTAAAAGTTAACTAAAATCCTGTGAATTTAACAGTTTTATTTTTACTGTTCCTATTAGTGCTGGTAAATTCAGTTACTTTGCAATACTCGATACTACTCGATGTGGATACTCGATACTACTCGATAGTTTTAACGGTTTTTAAATTTGAAATTTTTTTTAAATTTTTTGGTAAAATTCTTTGAAAATTTTTATAGTAATTTAATATTTAAATTTATCAACATATTTTTAACTTTTTCACCAGTTTTTTAACATATTATTTTAAATATTTTACTTCTGATTTTTTCTCTGATAAAGTTGTAGTTTTGTGGTAAATATTTTACTAGAGTCACATTTTTGTGGTAAATAGTTTAGCGGAGTCACATTTTTATAAATTTTGTCTGTCTAAAATGCAACTCTGAAAATATCGAGTAGAAGTTTTGAGTATCGAGTACCCAAAAAAAACACAAATACTTGATACCTACTATTCATAATTTTACCAGCACTAGTTCCTATTTAACTAGTATTTAGCAAAAAAAAAAAAAAATCTGCTAATTTCAGCAGTTTTTTCTGCAACATAATTTTAAACTAATTTTTAGTTGCTTTTTCTGCTATTTTTACAGATTCATTTCTATAAGTATATCCGTTCTTAGGCCGGGATTTTCAACTCTGTGGTATGTTTAAATCTGGCTTCGACGAGGAAAGGTTTTCTGTATAGCGGCCTTTGACAGGTTTTTGGCGTTTTTCTTATGTGGAATGTCCAAGGCTGGCTTCATTGGGGTAAGCATGTTTCGTAGGGGCCTTAGGCTGGGATATTGGGGATATTTAGTTATAATTCCCACAACATAACTCCCATGGGAATTATGATGATTTTGTAAACGATGAAATACACACTTTGAGTTTGGGAATCACGAGGTAACTATTTATATTATAAGCTTTGGCCACTTTAACACGTGTTAGGCGCCAGCTGATAACACGTGAAAATTTTCGGGCAATGGTTTATTACGATTTTTGATGTGGATTATCTGGACAAGAATTCATAGACAAATTAAATTCAACTTTTGGTGATGAAACTCCATACTTTGCTGCTGTAAAACGCTGGTATAATGAATTTAATCGAGGGCATCCTTCGCTCCAGGACGAATTTGAAGAAGGTCGTCCAAAATCAGTTGTTGTGCCAGAAAACATTGATGCTGTGCTAAAACTAATAATGCAAGACCGTCATGTGACATATTCTGAAATTGAAGGCTACCTAACCCGGTGTCTTCAAACGCAATAAATTATATGATATAAAATGTCAAAACGATTAGAGAGAAGCGGCAAAATTATATTAATTGCACTATAGTGGACAACATTATTATATTATAGTTTTTTCTTCTGGAAATTTTCTAGTGGGTCTAAAGTGAGAACATTAACCCTATATGGATCAAGTTACTCAAAATAATAATTTTTATCAAGTTGAATAAAAATTTTTTTTTATTCATTCAAAGTGATATTTTTCCGAAAATTATGAAAGGTCCCAGTGTAGAAAATCATTACCAGATATGTGGTTATGTAACTACATACTTGGCAATGGTAACTAGTTACTTTTGTTATTACATTTCTAATTACCTTTATATGGCGATGTCGCGAAAAATAATGAGTTGTCGTTACACACCAGCATACGAAAAATCAAAAAAATATATCGTTACCTATGTGCTTACCAGTACTGACAAAAATAATGAGTCTAAAAATAGATTTTCTAAAAAATAAATTATATAAAAAAAAATATTTTTTATTGTATTTTTTTTTTTTTTTAATAAAATTTGCTGGTGCGGGAATCGAACCTGGGTCTACAGATTGCCAGTCAACAGCTCTACCATCTGAGCTATATCGACATGTAATATTTAATAGATAAAAACATAATTGACTTGCTGCACACAAGTAAGCTTACTCGCCAACATACAAAAAATCAAAAAATATGTGGTTACATATATCCTTACCAGTGTTTAAAAAATATTGAGTCTAAAAATAGATTTTAAAAAATTTTCAAAAAATCTAAAAAATTATTTTCTATTTGAAATAATGATAAAAATAAGTCATTATGAGTAACTAATTATTATATGTATTAAAATAATACAGAAGGTAAGTGGGTGTCATTACTGGTAGTCCAAAAAATAATGATATGTCATTACCGTTTCTACACTGGGGCGTTATTCTGTAAATTTCCTAGTGGGGCGTTTTTGGCCAAAAGTATAAAAATTAACACCATCTGGATCACGTTACATAAAATAATTATTTTTATCCAGTTGGGATTTCTTTTTTATCAATTTAATGGCTTTACAAGTTCGTAGTCATAATTAATATTAAGTTTCATGGATCTTTTCTGGCCTCAGACCACTAAGGGTTAAAGATTTTTTAAACAAATGTAAAGATAATTATAGTCTAACCAAATTTAGGTGACGTTTTTCCGAAAACTGTGTAAAATTTGATGAAAACATTCAAATTTTGTTTAGTTTTTGACAAAATGAGCAATTTTTATAAAATGTCCAGGAAAGCAGTCGCTCCAAACACAAACTCCAATTATCATTTTTCTAATTTATTTTTTTTTTTTAATATCAACTATTATGTGGTACAAATAGCAATCGACATTTCCAAATTAGACATTTTAAAAGATCTTTAAAATTAATTTAAAAAAAAAACGTTTTTGCATTTTTATCAAATTCGTGGGTCATTTTGGATTCCATGCTAAAGTGACTTAATGATATCCGATGAAGTCAAAATTCCATGTTTGAATCATTTTGGGCCATTTTCGTCCAACTTTCGGCACGGGTTAACGTTTTCCAAAAAAAAAAAATGATTTCTTCCATTTGGGACCATTTCCAATAAAACTGGTGGATGTAATGACAAATCAATTTTTAAGGGACACTCTAGTATACATACATAATCGAGTAGAATATTTTGAAAGTCAGTAATTACATTTTCAATAACAAATTTCTATTTTTTCATGGCAAGGCTCAAAACATAAATAGTTACCCTCGTATATCCGAAAATTTCGAACATAATCGCCAAACTAAAAATGGCGATAATGTCCTTGGGGATTATTACCTGCAACAGTTTTTTGCTTTAAATTTAATTTAACCAATACTTTAAATAAGCTTTCACATCAAAACTTGTTTTTCAATCTTATTACCACAAACTTAAATAAAAAAGCCTTTATATTTGTAGCTTCTTATAGCAAACAAAAACACTAACCATATTTAAGACCAACTCCGCTAAGACCATAGACTATAAAGTTAAATCAAAACCATTTGTATTATTTTAATACTTTTGACAAGATGCTGTAAACAAACCCCAATACAAAGGGCAATAGTTATCAGAAATACAAGCCAACTAACTAACCAAACAACAAGCCAAATAGCCAAACCAAGGCAACTGCTAATTTTAACTTTTCATAATTTCAAAGTGACATAAAATTGCAAAAAGTACAACATACACAAAAAATATTTGTCGATATTTTAAATAAAATATGTAACCAAAGTTGTTTTCTGTATAAATAATATCAATTTTCACAATATTGCAAAAAAAAAAAAACTTGGAAAAATTTACCAAGTTTTTGGCTGAAAAATCTAGAGACTTACATAATTTAGCAAACAATTTTGCTAGATTTATTTTATCCAATTTATTGCCCAACATTTTTCGGAGTGTAGCAAAGCGAGGGGAAACAAAACTAAAAACAACAAATGAGAACTTTTCCTTGACTTTTTTTTTTTTTAGGAAATTAAATACAAATACATAGATACACAAAAATGTTTTTGTACTAACAACAATTTTCTAGCTAGATTTTTTAGCAATAAACAAAGAAAAACTTTTTATTATTAAATGCAATGCTCAGAGAAAATGTAGTAATGGTATAATATTTATTTGTATTTTAGTTTTCAGTGCGGAATTTGAGTTTTATGGCAAAGTAGAAAATTAAACTTTTTTTATGCCACTGTAAATATGTAACTATAAAAAACCAGTTTCAAAGAGATTTACGAAAACACTACAATAAAAATGTACAGAGAAATCGTAAAAAACAGGCTTTTTCACATCTATTAAGAAAATCCGCTTTTGCAAAACATTTTACCTCCCAATGCAACGAATCGTAATAAATCTCAAAACAAACTGAATATTTTTATAAGCGATATTAGCAAAACAAGTTGTGCAGAGTTTTATTTACTAACAAAATATTAAAGTTAAGCTGGAATGGCTTAAAACTTTATTAAACAGAATATTCAAATAGCCAACGAGAAAGTAAAGAAAAATTACACTGTGAGACAAATGGTAGGGGTCAGTCATCGGGAAGGGTTCAAACTGCTGGTATCGGTAAAAATTAAGTTATACGTGTCCCGGCGTTTCGCTGGGTCACCCCTAGGAATCGAGATATATCGATTTGACCTTTTGTGGTCTTTTTTTTTGACATAACTCGAGAACCTCTAGTCCGATTTTGCTCAAACAATTTTAAAAAAATTAAAAATTACAATTCCTTTAATCTATTCATATAACGTTTTTCTATATACTCAACAGTTTTGCCTGTAAAAATAAATGTATGAAGAAAAAAATATTTTTTGCCTAAAATATTAAAAAAAAGTAATAAACAAAAGGTTATTGATTTTTATGGTAGCGGTAACAAACATTTATATTTACCGGCAAAACTGTTGAGTATATAGAAAAACGTTATATGAACAGATTAAAGGAATTGTAATTTTTAATTTTTTTAAAATTGTTTGAGCAAAATCGGACTAGGATTCTCGAGTTATGTCAAAAAAAAGATATATCTCGATTCCTAGGAGTGACCCAGCGAAACGCCGGGACACGTATAACTAGTTTTTGACCGATATAACATTTCCCGTTGGTTTCATCCCATCCCGATTTTGACTGTCGCATAGTGTTATTATAAGAATAAATTATGGAAAATTATAATAATAAATTATGAAATTTTATGAAATAAAACTTAAGAAAAATTTCATAATATTAATTAAATATTATACACATAATGAAATTCTTCAATGAATTTACGAAAAAAAATTCTATTGAATTATGTCATTAATATCATGAAGGATAACTCTTTCAGTGTAGCTTTGTCGACAAAATTTAATTTTATTAAACCAAAGTTTTATAAAAAAAATCCATTTATATAAAAAATAACGTAGTTTCATATATGAAACGTAGTTTTATATAAAAACTTAATTTTATAAACAAAAAACTTAATTTTATAATAAAAAACGTGGTTAGCACGTTTTATATAAAAAATGCGATTTATTAAAAAAACGCAGTTTTATATAAAAAACCCGATTTATATAAAAAAATAAGTTCTAATAAAAACTTAGTTGTGATAAAAATCCTAGTTTTTATAAAAAACGTAGTTTTAATAAAAATATTAGTTTTAATGAAAATCGTAGTTTTAATAAAAAAAGTAGTTTAATAAAAATGTAGTTTTGATAAAAAAGTAGTTTTAGTAAAAATGTAGTTTTAATAAAAACGTAGTTTTAATAAAAATGTAGTTTTAATAAAAACGTAGTTTTAGTAAAAATGTAGTTTTAACAAAAACGTAGTTTTAATAACACCGTAGTTTTAATAGAAACGTAGTTTTAATAAAAACGTATATGTAATAAAAACGTAGTTTTAATAAAATCGTAGTTAAAAAAGTAGTGTTAAAAAAATTTAGTTTTAATAAAAACGTAGTTTTAATAAACGTAGTTTTAAAAAAACGTAGTGTTAATAAACTAAGTTTTAATAAAAACGTAATTGCAATAAAAAGGTAGTTTTAATAAAACCGTAGTAAAAAAAAGTAGTGTTAAAAAACGTAGTTTTAATAAAACCGTTTTTTTTATAAAAACGTAGTTTTAATAAAAACATAGTTTTAATAAAAACGTAATTTTAATAAAAACGTAGTTTTAATAAAAACGTAGTTTTAATAAAAACGTAGTTTCAATAAAAACGTAGTTTTAATAAACGTAGTTTTAATAAACGTAGTTTTAATAAACGTAGTTTGAATAAAAACGTAATTGCAATAAAAAGGTAGTTTTAATAAAACCGTAGTAAAAAAAAGTAGTGTTAAAAAATGTAGTTTTAATAGAAACGTTTTTTTAATAAAAACGTAGTTTTAATAAAAACGTAGTTTTAATAAAAACGTAGTTTTAATAAAAACGTAGTTTTAATAAAAACGTAGTTTTAATAAAAACGTTGTTGTAATAAAACCGTTGTTTAATAAAAACTTAGTTTTACATACGAAGCGCATTTTAAGAGAAAAACTTGTTTTTTATAAAATAAAACGTAGTTTTTTATAAAATAAAACATAGTTTTATATAAAATGAAATGTAGTTTTATATAAAAACTTAGTTTTATATAAAAACGTAGTTTTTTATACAAAACATAGTTTTATATAAAAGCCTGGTTATATAAAAACCAGGATTTATATAAAAACCTAGTTTTATATAAAACCCTAGTTTTATAGAAAAACCTACTTTTATAGTAAAACCTACTTTTATATTAAAAATTAATTTTTGCACAAATGTGTAATTTTATATAAAAATATAATTTTATTTAATAAATATAGTTTTATATAAAAACAAATTTTCGCATAAAAAATTAGGTTTTTCTTATAAAATTAAACGTAGTTTTATATAAAAAAAACATAGTTTTATACAAAAAAAGAAATATAGTTTTATATATAAAAAACATAGTTAATTATAAACCCACAAAAGAAATATATAGTTTTGTAAACACGAAAACTGCAGTCGTAGCTTTGTAATAGGAAGTATGTAGTATGAAATACAGTGGTGGCAAATTTAATAGGAACGATTCAAGTTTTTTCTAATTTTTTTTCGTTGCCTTTATTTTTAAAAATCAAAATAGTGGCTAAATTCGCCCGAGAGGCAAATATGTGGTTTAGAATATTGTGCAGAATTTTAGCATAATATCTGTTTTTTTATTTAGTCACTTGTTTTAAGTGGGCGTGGCTTTCAATGAAAAATTTGCGATATCGACCTGTTATCAAATTACAGAATAAAATTTAGCGAGTACTGATCGGATCTATACAAACTGTATATTTTTGGAAATCCTACAAAATTTCCTAAACTTCTGCATTATTTTTATCTAAAAATAGTCGCCAGACTTGAAATGACAGTGCCTTAAACATAAAAAAGATTTTCTTCGTTTTTAGCGATTTTATAATAAAGTTAACCACAGTGAAATTTTAATAGGAAATTCTTTATACTTAACATAGAAAAAAACTTGACTTTTTTGTTATATCGTAGCAAGTATAGCATAAAACTATTCGCTTTAAAATTTCAGTGTTGTTAACTTTATTTTAAAATTGCTAAAAACAAATAATTTTTTTTTCATGTTTAAGACAGTGTCATTTTAAGTCTGGCGAACATTTCTGGATAAAAATAACGCAAGACTTAAGGAAATTTTGTGGGATTTCCAAAAATATACAGTTTGTATAGATCCGATCTGTACTCGCTAAATTTTACTCTGTAATTTGATAACAGGTCGATATCGCTAATTTTTCATTGAAAGCCACGCCCACTTAAAACAAGTGACAAAATAAAAAAAACAGACATATATTAAAATTCTGCACAATATTCCAAACTACATATTTGCTTCCCGGGGCGAATTTAGCCAGTATTTTGATTTTTAAAAATAAAGGCAACGAAAAAAAAATTAGAAAAAACTTGAATCGTTCCTATTAAATTTTCCACCACCATATTTCACTTGCTCTCTTATCTAATTTAATCTTTTGAAATAAATATTAAAATTTTTTGTATTTATAATATTTATAATTGTATTTTATTGTTATCAACATATTTTCCAAAAACCATGTTTTCTAATTAAAATAAACCACCAAAATTTTAAATATATACGTAACATATAATGTAAAATCTCTGTACTTTAATCGGATTTAATATGTATATCCCTGGCATCACAAAAAATGCTCATGTACACATGACCAGCATTGAAAAAAGTTAGATTTTATGAAGTTTATTTAAATTAATGTTGTTGACTGAAAACCTACAAAACAAAATTAAACAATTTACTAACATATATTGTCGCAGACTCAATTTAGCAAAAAAAAAAAAAAAATGAAACCAAAACTAAATAATAAAACTGCTAAGCGACCATTCTCATTCATCTATCCAATACCATATATTTATGTATGTATGTATGGGGCAAAATTATTTCAAACCTCCCACTGAAACAGAAAAAAAACTTTTCAAACTTAGCTTAAATATTTCCCTACATCATACAAATTTCTCGTAGAACAGCATTTTCGATTTTTGTAAAAATTGGTATATGTGACAGCGCATAGAGAAAAGGACCTAAGGGTAAAAAAATCAATTTTTTTTTTTTGTGGACAACATCTGAGCATTGAATGAGACCGATCCCATGATCTCCTGACCTTAGGTCCCTTTCTATCCTTAGGTCCCTTTCTATTTTTCGCGTCACATATGTTGATTTTCAATTTTAAATATTTAGCCACACACATAATAATCCATGCATAAAAATACGAAATAAATGTCAAAATAACAAAAACTTTCGTAAAATAAACCATTTTTCGTATATTTTACAAAATTTTTTGTTATTTTGACATTTTTTCGTATTTTTATGCATGGATTATTATGTGTGCATAGTGTGAAAATTTTGCAAACAATTACGCTGCCTATTGATAGTCGATAACAAATATTTTAGAGAATTGGAATTAAAAGTTTAATATTTTTCTCAGAAAGTCGCAGCAAAGTGAAAAGGGGTACCAATACAAAATCAATAATTTTTTTTCACCGCTACCAATTTTTACAAAAATCGAAAATATTACTCTACAAAAAATTTTTTCAGGTGCAGCAATATTTATGGTAAGTTTGAGGAGTTTTTATTTTTGAGTGGTATTGATGAACTAATTTTGCCCCATATATGGGAATTTAAGTACATTAAAACTATACTGCCTGACTATAAAATATTCCTATAAAAATTTTTGCCTAAATACCGTTAAATCCTTAAATGCTTATTTAGCTGAAGCAAAAACAAATGATATTATTTTTTTTATTATTATTTGTTTTGACCATACATTGAAGTAGAGATGTAAGGGAATGAATTCTTGAAATATATCGCCACACCTTTGAAATAATAAACTCAAAACAGTTTGCCTGTAGAATCTACTGAAAGTTTCAGTTAAAACAATGGCTTACTCAGTTAAAAAGGCGATAAAGCTATTTGCCTTCAAAATAGCTTAAAATGTAGTTATTTTTAACTGTTGAAAACTACATAACAGAAGCATTAAACATAACTAACAATGTCGGAAAAATAGTTGAAAAATTTTTAATATAAAACATTTTCAAAACAAACTCCAAACGGTTATAGAGGTCTATAGTAGCCTCCAAAAAATTTTTGGTTATTATTCCCGTAATCTGCTTTAAATTACGCATCGTTTGAGTGCTAATAGTTAACGCGATTCAAAATTGAAAACATCCTAATGAACATACATGATTTGAGACATCTTTTTATTATTAAATTCAAATCAAAGGTCGTTTTGTGTTCTTTTTAAGCGCAAAAAGAAGAAGTTCTAAGATTACAATTGACAAAATTCTAGAATAGAGGGGAAAAAAACTACACACTGAGAGAATTATCTGCATGATATTAATCCTATGAAAATTCACTGAAACTCGTACATTGAAACTTGTCATTGAATTAATTTGAATTTTTCATAAAATGTTGTGAAAATTTTCATTTTATTTACTAAAAGTTTCATACACTCAATGAAAAAGTTTCATTAGAACTAGATTCATAAAATACATGGAGCTTTTTGTGAAAAAAAAACTTCATTAGTTTACTGAAAAATTTCATTAAAACTCGTTCAGAAAAATTCTCTCTGTGCATTTTTAATAAAAATAAAATCGCAATATCTCGAAAGTCGATAGTTCGATTAGAAAATTTTATAAATATTCGTGTTCAGAATGCCAAATTTAATTAGAAATGATGTTGCAAGATATATTTTCCGTTAAAGCAATTTTGCAAAAAAAAAATTCCATAAATCGAAACTCTTAGTCGTGGGGCGCCAAAGGGGTAATTAATCCGATTTTTTTTCCAAATTCACTTCACATAACTTTTAGAACTAGTGCTATAATAATCCATACACTAAAAAGGGATTCTAAGAATGAAAATTTTCTCCATACAAAAAATTGCCGCCCTAATGGGCATGCATGATTATATACGTCCAAGTATAGTTCAGTATGTGAGATCATACATATGTGACCATATATCTTCGGATACAAAATTTAAGGGTATATGGTAATATGAGAATATATTAGTACATATGAACTATATACGAGCATATGTACATATACAGTAGTGGACTAAAGTGGATACATTAATTCAATATTTTTCAAAATTTGTTATAATTTTTATTTTATTATTATTAAAACATTCTTCTTCAATAAAAACCTGAATACAGTAGACAATAGCCGTTTTTTCTAATCACTTGGATTTAATAAATCCAAAAAGTATTTCTAAAAGGGCTCAACAGATGGGGTTAGATTCTTCCTATTTTAAAAAAATTTTCTGTCCGACACTTCTTTCACCCCAATTTTTAATACCGAATTCGATGATGAAGGATTTTACTTTAACTTTTAATTTATAATTATATTTTACATAAAACAGCGATAAACAGTCTGCCTTTTCACTTTTATCACTTCAATTTATATTTTTACACAATTGAAAAATTCCATTGCAATATTTAATATTCACTAATTGGATTTAATTAAATTACTTACTGTAGAGTGAAAAGTTGCCATTTCTATTTGAGCTATTTCTCCATGTCCAAGATGAAAAATATGTATTTAGTGAGGTGTAGTTTTTTTTCTAAACATATTTCATAAAAAATATTTAATAAAAACCTTTTATTTGTTAGTTTTTCAATTTTTTTGTTTCTCTTTTAATTTTCATTCGTATTTTTTTCTGACATTAAATTAATAGGCTGTTTCATATATTTGTGCTTTTATTGTGGATTTATTAAATCCAGCTTTTTTTTGGATTTAATAAATCCATTTTTTGTATGTAAAATTCTAAATCCAGGTGATTAAAAAACACGCTAAATATTACTAAGAAGTTAATAAAAAATTAATTGCAAATTGTGACCACTTTTATCCAGTATTGTTTATATTTGAAATTTTCGGCAAGTTCTTTCTTTAATATTTTGTCCAAAGTCCTTTGTGCTTTAAAACAGATTTTATGCGAGAAGGCATGCTTTCCGCGAGATTTTTAATAGTTTGAGGTGGAATATTAGTCCATTCCGCAGAAACTCCAGACCAAAGATCATCTAAGCCGGTGCTCGTTCGCATTTGGAGTGTCTTCTTTTGACAATTGCCCATCAATTCTCGGTGGGATTCAAATCGGGGCTCTGACCTGGCCACTTCAAAAACTGGAAAAACTACACTTGGATATCACAAATTGAACAAAAGTTGTTAATACAGATTTAAAAATATTCAAATATGTATCCATATTAGTCCACTACTGTATGTTACATTTACGGACATATACCCTTAAATTTCGGATCCGAATATATGAGGCCATATATTAAACTATATGACTATATATTAAACTATACATCAGACCGTACCTCAAAAAAAAAGTTCGCCGTACACCCTCCAGTATGAAATATTTTTGCAAGGCAATTTCAAAACCATTTTTTTTTGTCGAACGTAGGGGTCGCCTTTTGCAATTTTTCGTTATAGCTTCGGCATTTAAAGCCGGATTTTAAAGTGTGATATAAGAATTTTTTTGCCTCGAAAAATCCAATGAAAAAAATTTAAAAAAGCGACCACTACGTTCGGCAACCAATATATAAAAAAAATTTCTTCTGGGTTTATCGAAAAACTTCCTTAGCAAAAGTTTAATGATTTTTTGCGAGCTTTAATTTTCTGACATTAGGGCGGTACATTAGGGTGGTAGCAACTGAGATCTGGTGGGTAACTACTAAAACAGGATACTTGAGCTCAATGGCCAATAGAGAAAAACACTAGTCTCCTCGAGAGAAAAACATCGATGTATCATACTTTAAGATCCCATTGTAAATGCCAAAGATATAACGAAAAATGTAATATGGCGACCCCTATGTTCGGCAAAAAAAAAAAAAACAAAAAAATTTTGTTTAAACCTTCTTCTGATAAAATACTTCATATTGGAGGGTGTACGGCGCACTTTTTTTTGCCTGTAAGGTGGTACGCTCTACTATACTACTACTACAGGGCTGGCAAAACTATGACACGCGTGTCAGTATTGGCACGCGAGTGGATTTTAGGTGGCACGCGAAGTTTTGTTGAATATTTTCAAAAAATTTAAACTATGTATTAGAAGACTAGCAAAAAATTCAGTTAAATGTTAAATTTCGCTACAAAAATGTGTGATTTAACTCCATAATGGTGAAGTTTTTCATAGAGCTTTTAAATCGTCTTTTAGAATGAATGAAACCCTGTATTGCCACCATGTTTTTTTTAAAGAAATATGGTTAATACAGAACTCGCAAATTCGATTATCATAAGATACTGGCAAAATTTCTAAAATTCTAGATTGAAAGAAATTTAATTGTTTCGATGAGAAAATGCGTCATAGTCAGAGAAATAAAAAGTACCAGAAAATTGCACAAAAATGGAAAACAACTTGTAATAAAATTGGATCTAAAAAATTCTATTTTTTTAAAGGGAAAATAGGTGCTAAGAAAAAACCCTCAATGAAATAAAGGCTGAAAATAAGTTTCATAATGAAATAACACCCTATGTTGGAATATGAAATTGGGTTTTGATAGTGTTTCGCAGAGCCATTTCATCTGAAATAGAAATTTCTCTATTCAAATCCATAATATTCGCTTTTTATTCATTACTATGATGATAAAAACCGCGCGATTTATTTCAAAAAAATCAAATTTTTCTCTGAAGCACATTTTTCAATTAGTTTCTTACTTACTTAAATAATGGATGGCGCCCAATAATTTAACTATTTTTAACAAAATAAAATAACCACCAAAAATAAAATAACCCCCCAAAAAAATTAAAAGGCAATAATGTTCAAACTGTTTTAATTTTTTTTCATTGGGGATTTTATCATAATGAAATAATCTCAATATTTAAAGATTAAATAAACCCCCAAAAATTAAATAACTATCAAACATTTTTAGGCCATTTCTTGGATGTTATTTAATTTTTCCCTTAGGGGTTATTTCATGCGATGATATTTTTAAGAGAAATTTTCAAAATTTTAAAAATTTTTTAAAAAGGACTTTTAAAAGACAACTAAAATTAAGGTGGCACGCGAGAAATTTTTACAAAAAAAAATTTGTCCGTTTCTGGCACGCAGCGAGTACCCCTGTACTACTACTATATATATATGATCACGTGATCATATGTTCACATACGTTTCGATTTTTATATGGATTGTCAAGATTTGTATAGTAAATAATTTTTAAAGAAGTAATTCTTTATTATTCTGCCACACACTGCAGTAACACCAACAACAGCAGCAAAAAATTTTAAATCCATTAGTAATACGAGAATTATGCATATGCATGTTTTGGCCACTCACACCTACTATATTCAAATATTTCTGTTCTACATCCAAATATATGAAAGTACTTAGTGTTGCGTAAAACAAGCCGTGGCATCCCAGCAAATTTTTTCCAACCTTTAGCATTGATTTAGAAGCAAATTTTTCTTTCTTATTATGTTATTAGTTTGAAATTGCTGCACTGTAAACCGGATCTTTTACTTTAGACTAGAAGGCATTCGTTTCAAACCAATTCGGAAATTATCCCCAGAACTGATTTTAAAACTCTTATTCCTATTCTATTTCCGAAGTCGGTAGATTCAAAAACTATTCTAGAATAGCTGAAATTTAGAAGGAGTTTATTAAAATTGTACTAGGTTAGTGCATATTTTGTGGCAACATCTAATAATCCATAACCTGATTTGTTTTAAATTGTTTTACTACTTTACAGTTGCTGCAATGGCTATTACTTTTAGGGCTTTTGTTTGTAATGCTGTTGAATTTCACACCACATTCATGGATGTACATATATAAGTATGTACTAAATTTATGTTATACTATATATTAGGGTTTCACGATATGTGAAAAGTTTTCGAATCACTTTTTCCATTAGCACTAAAACTATACGTAATTTTAAGCTGGTTATAGAAATTATAAATAATAGTGTTCGGGTATATTTATAATTCTCTAAAATAAATTGAAGTATGATATTTACTTAGTAGAAATAAATGTAGTTTCTTTTTTGAAATTGATTTGGAAAATAAAATCCCATCATCAGAAATGTTTTTCTTAATTTTGAATTTCGGATGTCTGAGAAGGATATTGCAATAAAAATTTCAATATTCGAAAACTAACAGATATATGATAAAAACATTTAAGATTAACATTAGACTTTTATTTTTCAGTAAAAAGGTGATGGAATGTTTTTTTTAACGAACACAAGATTTCGAAAAAACATCCGAAATAATTTAAAAAAATCTTAAACGCGCAATTAATGGATAGATAAATTATTTTAAATCAATACTTCAGGTACTTATGGTTAATAACAGTGAATTAAAATTAAGTGAAAAAAGAACATTTTCACATAAAATGAAGAGAGCCGGTAGCCCCATAGTTGTAAAACCCTTTAGTATTCTGAACACGAAAAGCTCATTTTATGGTAGATTTTTAGATCAGTAATCGAATATTATGGGAGGGGATTGGTATATCTTATCATAAGATATTCCTACATAAGACTCTTACGTTGTAATTTCGAATAATTTGGAGATTTGCTCTTCCAAATTAAAATTTTTTTAATACCAAAATACAACAAAAAGTTAATAAAAACACTCTAAATTCTCTTCCCAAAACATTTCCCTAAACAAGACTGCACTGAGTGAATTATGTGCATGATATTAATGAATTTTTGCATAAAACCAAAAAAGCTTCACTTGAACACGTCCATTGAAACTTTCCATTGAATTACCGAAATTTTTAATAAAATGTTTTGAAAAATTTTATTTTAGTTATTAAAAGTTTCACATACTCAATGAAAAAGTTTCACTAAACTTTATTTATAAAATATATGAAGCTTTTTCATCAAATAAAATAAATTTTTAATTTTCTTTGTGAAGACAAAAATTTCATTAGTTAACCGAAAAATTTCATCTAAACTCGTCCAGCGAAATTCCCTGTGTATGGGAAAAATAAAAATAAATGTCGACCCAAAAAACCCCACGTACATATTTGGCTAGAGGAAATACAATTTTCATTGCCTCGATTCTTGAATTTTTAATCCGGGTGCTCGAAGTTCATGTTTGAGCTATCGTTTCTTCGGCAAAGAACAAGAATCGCGATGCGCCTTTGTACATTTTTCGGCCCCTTACAATTGGACCACCCTAATATATATATTAGGGTGCGTCAATTTGTTCGGGTTAAAAAAACATGACAGGCGTATAGCAAATCCGAAATTTACACAAAATTCTAAGAAAAGACCCTAAGAAAGATCGGGTCTAAAATTAAAACCTAAAATTGACCCACCCTAGTATCCAGTTATTTTTGAAAAATTATATTAAAAAGCAAAAAAGCTAATTGTCAGCAAAAAAAAAGGAAGTTATGCTTTTATTGATTTATCTTCTCACTACTTTCATTGCGTCCAACTCATTCATTAGTGTATTTTTTCTGCTTTTTTAGAAGTAATTCTGAACAACTTCAGAAACATCACTTCTCCCTTTGCTTCCAAAGTATCTGTTAGTATATCTCTAGTTGGTATATATTTAGTATATTCAAAAAATTACTTATTGTTTCTAAAACATTACCGATTTTAAAGTGATCCTAAGTAATTTTGGATACACTACATTTCCAAGCAGATGATGGGGGGGGGGGGGGGGGTCAAATCATGGCGGGATCAATATTTTTTATTACAAATCCAGTTTTATTTTAAAAAACATTAATTGCATTAAAAGAATTAAGTATGATGAAATCACAAAACTTATTTAATCACCCAACAAAAAAATAATTAGTCATGATTCACAAACAACTTTTTTCATTGTCTTAAAAGTAACCGTTATTGCAGTTCTACTGCTTCTTTAAAAGTAATTGTGAACAACTTCAAAATATCCACCTCTTTCATTGCTTCCAAAGTATTCGTTAGAATATTTTTTCAGCTTTTTTAGAAGTCATTCAGAACAACATCCAAAAAATCGCTTAAGTATTGCTTTTCAATTCTTAAAAGTGATTTTGATACATTTGATTTCCAAATGATGAACGCGTATTCGATTCCTGGCGGGCCAATATTTTTAAAAAATTTCATACACAAAAGTACAAAATTCTCGTGTAGTTGAATTTTTGTTATTATGTGATAGTTCGGTTTGTGTGTTCCAATCATCATTTTCTTATTGCAGACAACTGATGAATGGAGTGATGCCCAAGAAACAATTGTTTTGTCTGTCATAAGAATGGTCTTTTTGAAAAAACAAATAAATTCTAATGGAATGTCTGTTTGATCACTTCTGAAATTATTCATATAGAGACAATCTGACAATAAAAATATAAACAATAATACAATTTAATGGCAGATCACTGATGAAGCCTGTCCATAAAAAGGCAGAAACTAGATCTAGTCTGATTTGCAAATTTAATGTGTTTATAACTTTTGAGGAAGGTTTATTCTTCTTCTTAACCTCAAACCTACTAAATTAGAATTAATAAAAATACATATTAATGACAATATTAATTGTATTTGGTGTATACGACGCGTTTGAAAAAACAACACTTTACAATATTCCAGCTAAATATGTAAAAATATAGAAAGTCCGAAAAACAAGTTTTGTATTTTTTAGTGGAAAAAATAAAATAATTTATTAATGTTTTATTTTAAAATTTTTAAAAATATATAAAATAAAAATGATTTATTCGAAATTTCCGTGAAAATAGTACTGAAAAACATACTGAATTAAGGTGTACTTTTGCACTTGTACTTTTATTTAAGAGAATAAGACACAATATCTTGAATTGCCAAAGTGGTGTCCGCGAACTTTCATATTAGAGAATAGTGTGCTCACTAGAGAGTTAAACTAGCAATCTTGAGGTCCCAAGTTCGACAAAAATTTCACAAAAAAATATTTTTTTTTGTAAAATTTTTTTTTTAAACTTTTAATTAATGGAAGATAAATAAAAATCTAAAAATAGAATGTTTGTATGTGTCTGATCACTTCTGAGTAAAACATTAACAGAAAACTGAATAGGAAAGAAAGTTATATTGCATTCAAGACCTTACTTAGGTGAGATCGCTAAGCGGTCGCACCTTAGTATAGTTACGTTTGTTATGTAGGAATAGGCACATGTTCGAATCTTATAGGCGAAGGGTTGTGAAAAAAAATTATCATATAGAGACAATCTGACAATAGAATATAAACAATAATATAAATAATTTAATGGAAAATCACTGGTGAAGCCTGTCTATCGAAAAAAACGCAGAGACTAGATCTAGCCTGATTTAAAAATTAATGTGTTTATAATTTTAAGAGGAAAACGTTTATTCCACTTAACCTTAAACCTACTAAATTAAAATTGATAAAATGCACATTAATTAAAATATTAATTTCAGCTATTTATATGACATTAAAACAACACCGCACGGAAAAGTGTTTCGTTTGAACTCATTCAGAAAGTACTGGAATAATGCTGAAGCGGGAGTATTTAGCCGACCGGCCTGCAAAATGTCACATCTGTTTTTTAATAGATTTACAGGAGAGCGATGATGATTTTACTAAATGAGGTCGTAAATCATTAAGGCATATTATACCAATAAAATACCTTAAAAGTAGATTTTGTAACAGTTTTTCCGCTCTCCTGAAAATCTGTTAAAAAAACACATGTGACATTTTGCAGGCCGGTCGACGATTTACTCCTCTCCTATGACAACTCAATTTTAAAATCATTAGTGTTTAAAAAGATGTACAGCGAGATCATTAATTGTAGTGCATTTTTTAGTGCTTTGGCATCACTTTTTCGGCTGGAAAATTGTTAAAAATAATCTGTTGAAGGCATGATTATTTCATTCTTGCTTAAGGAAATTGTCAGGGTACGACGTTTATAGAATTTATAGTAGACTTGGGCATTCTAGTTCATTTTGGTGACCTCTCTTTCTAATTCAATTTGTTGTAAATATCTAGTTCGCTCTTCTAATTCAATGCTCTTTGACAATTTCGTTCATAAAACAATTTCTCCGAACGTTCGTTTGGCTATTTTGTTAGATACCTATTCATTTTGCTCGTCTTTTAGTTATCAAAGATATAAAATTCAGACATATTAAGAATTAAAAAAAGAAATAAAAAAGGTTTAGTGTTAAATGCTTTTTTTAATTAAAACGTTATAAATTTACCCGACCAAAGGTAATGGACGATTGAACTAAAGGAGTGATTAGAAGTGAACTAGGTTTTCCAATTAATTGAGTGATTAGTTCAATTGAACTAGTTCGTTCACGAACGACACAAGTCTAAGTTATAGAAATACATTTTTTTTCCTATTCTAGGCGCATTATTCAACATTTAAAATATCAAAGAAAAACTAACAACAACAACAAAAATGCAACAACTACCACAATTTGCTTTGTCATCATCCAAAATATTACTCTGTTGTTATGACAGATATAGCAATGTAGTGACATCTATTAGTGTATAACTAATAATAGAAAATCATATATATTTTCTTTAGGTATAAGTTACACTTAGGGTTACACAAGCACTTGAATATTCGTTATTTCAAATTTATTTTTTCAATTGCACAAAAAAAATTTATTATTTATAACACTATGCGACAGTCAAAATCGGGATGGGATGAAACCAACGGGAAATGTTATATCGGTCAAAAACAAGTTATACGTGTCCCGGCGGTTCGCTGGGTCACCCCTAGGAATCGAGATATATCTTTTTTTTGACATAACTCGAGAACCACTAGTCCGATTTTGCTCAAACAATTTTAAAAAAATTAAAAATTACAATTCCTTTAATCTGTTCATATAACGTTTTTCTATATACTCAACAGTTTTGCCGGTAAAAATAAATGTTTGTTACCGCTACCATAAAAATCAATAACCTTTTGTTTATTACTTTTTTTTAATATTTTAGGCAAAAAATATTTTTTTCTTCATACATTTATTTTTACCGGCAAAACTGTTGAGTATATAGAAAAACGTTATATGAACAGATTAAAGGAATTGTAATTTTTAATTTTTTTAAAACTGTTTGAGCAAAATCGGACTAGTGGTTCTCGAGTTATGTCAAAAAAAAGACCACCAAAGGTCAAATCGATATATCTCGATTCCTAGAGGTGACCCAGCGAAACGCCGGGACACGTATAACTTCCTTTTTACCGAAATAACTTTCCCCGATAGTTTGAACCCTTCCCGATCGCTGACCCCTACCATTTGTCTCACAGTGTAATTAATTTGTTTAAATGCATTATTTTTAATTTTGACAATTTTTAAAAATAAATAAATGAAATATGTAAAAGAATTGCTTTTGAAAAAAAGTTATAAAAAAATATGGAATTGCAGTGCAACTTTTGCACTTGTTTTATAATTACTCGCAAAATTATGTTTTCATGTCAGCCAAGATTTATATCAAATAATAGCTGAGGGGTAGAATAGAATAGCTGTCTTGAGGTCACAGGTTCAATAACCGGTTCGGCAATAAAAAATTAAAAAAAATATAAATTTTTTTGCAAAGCTTTCTTTTACTTTCAGTAGATGAAATAAAGTTTACTTTGCACTCATTTAAAAACTACTAAAAAAATATTGAAGTGGAAGAAGTCCCCTATGACAATTCAAATCATTTTAAATAATTTGGGCATTAAAATAAAATATTTTTAAAATAAAACTCCAAAATTTAAACATACACTCATTTTAAAAGGATGTATGGCCCAGTTGATAAAGAATACCTCATATATAATTTGGTATTAAGTAAGAAAAATCTCTGTAAATCTCTCCACTAATCATAAACATTAAATTGAAAACCAAAAAAACAAAATTTTGCCAACTTAATATTACCATAACATTCCCAACCCTTTATTGTATTTTCACTAACCACCCGTGCATATTTCGCAAAAAGTTTTATTGAAATTTATAAAACTAATTTTGTGTTAAATTTGAATGCAAGTAATCTCTTACCAATTTAGAAAACCATTAAATTAAACCCCAAAAAATACATCGAAAATATTTAACAACGCCATAGTCTGTGGTTTTTCAATTTATAACAAAATTTTACAAAAAAAAAAAAAAAAACAGTTGATTTTTATGTATCGACACATATAAATGAATATGTGTATTCTATTAAATGAAATTTTCCGTTTGCATGTTTTTCCTATTGAAACCCATTTTGTATGGGTTTATATGTATTTTGGGTCAAATCTCTATTGTTAAAACAAAAACACTCAAACTCATAAATTAACAGTTTATGGCATATTCATCACTTTAGCTTGAATTTCAACTCTGTATGTAAAAATATAAATAGTTCAACACAATGATATCAAATATTGATAGAAATATATGATAAAAAAAAATAAAAATAAAACACCACGAATTTGTTGGCCAGAATTTGCTAGTTTCCCCTGTTTTTTATTTCGCATAATAAATACAAATTTCGCACAAATAACACAACACCCTTCCATTATCATTTGGGGAAAAACAGAATATATGGCTGAGTTCCAAAACGTCATTTGCAATGCAACTGAACAAAGTCATGGATTCGTAAACGCAATTGATGCGCATATAAAAAGCAAACTGTGCATCACAAATGTTGTTGATGCTTTGTTGACATGTTTTTATTACAAAGTAAGCAACACACTTGTTTGCTTTGTATCGAAACAGTAGTAAAACCGCAAACACTGCAATGTGTTTTGACGTTTAGGAACTCACCCTATATTTAAACGCCTCTTGTTGTATTTTTGAAGTGTGTTGTATTGATGTGAGTGTGAAAAACTACTGCATTTTTAATTGATTTATGTATGAAAATATTTGTGTAAATATACGACGTACAATCAACCTAGTGGTATACGGGCTTAACTTTTTCCTATAAAAAAATATATATTTATTTTACTACTTTTCACAGCATGTATAAAAAATATTAGTTTTCAATACTTGTATAAATGAAATATACCTACATTTAAAAATATCGTTTCATCAAAGTTTAATTGATAATTTATTAACCAAAGAAACAAATCTCGATGAACATTATAACAAATTAAATTAATAATTTTACACTAATGGTATTATTTTATAATTGTGTGGCGCATTGTCACACGCAACCCTACAATATTTTGCATAGGGCAACTCACACAACATTAAATCTACCACATCTAGCACGGGGCAATTCATATGATAACTATTTTATATGGTTAAGTTAGATATTATGTGGCTCACCCTGTCCTAAATGCAATAGAGCTGTTTTGATTAATCCAAATTTGTCAAGATTTTATTACAACATTTTCGATACTCTTGAAGCAGTTACTTTAATGAAGCTACTTATCAATTAAACCTCCCACATTCTGAACCCTCCCAAAGGGGTATATTCAGATTGCGAAATGTTTTCATGGAAATTGTATTTATAAAAAATTTAGAAAACAACAATTTATTATTGGAAAACATAAAGGGCATTCAACAATAAGATGAGCATTTTTAATAAAGGAAACACTCAAAATAATACATTCGATTTGAGTAATTTTTAACAAATTTTTAGTGGAAAAACTGATTTAAACAAAGATTTTAGTTATCTTCATTTAATACAATACTAAAAATTCTCAGTACTTTAAACAATTTTGGGTGTTAATTTTTAAACTAACACTAATTTTAAAGAATGTGGGCGTTGTGGTGTATTGATTATCGCGTTGGACTGTTTTGGGTTCGATCCCCAACCAACACTCGCAGAACAATTCCGTTGTGACAACCGAATTTTTTCCAACCGAATTGGCTCGGTTGCTGCATTGGCTTGTAATTCGGTAGCCACAACTGAATTCGGTGTTTTTGGCGCCGATTACAGTGTGTGTGCGGAAGAAAGAATTTCTTGAGTGTTGCTTCTCTTAAAAAAAAAATAAAAAAATTAAGAAAAATAAAAAAAAAAACCCATTTGTTGAATTTTAAATAATTTATTGTTAAAATATAAAATATACATAGAGACAATCTGACAATAAAATATGGACAATAATACAATTTAATGGAAAATCACTGATGAAGCCAGTCCATTAGACCGTACCACCTTACAGGTAAAAAAATTTTATTTTTTTTAAAATGGCTTGCAAAAATACATCATATTGGAGGGTGTACCAATATAAAGTATTTTTGCAAGTCTGATTGCAACAAAAAAAAAAAAAATTTTTTCCCGAATGGGGTCGCCATTTTACATTTTTCGTAATATCTTTGGCATTTACAGTCTGATCTTAAAGTATAATACATCGATGATTTTCTCTCGAGGAGACCAGTATTTTGCTCTAAAGTCCATTGACCTCAAGTATCCCGTTCTAGTAGTTACCCACCAGGTCTCAGTTACTACACCCTAATGTACAACCCTAATGTCAGAAAATTAAAGCTCGAAAAAAATCATTAAACTTTTGCAAAGGAAGTTTTTCGATAAACCCAGTAGAATTTTTTTTTATTTTTTTGGTTGCCGAACGTAGGGGCAATTGAATGTTTTTACATTGGATTTTCCCTTTATAACAAAACACTAGTCTCCTCGAGAGAAAAACATCGGTGTATCATACTTTAAGATCAGACTGTAAATGCCAAAGATATAACGTAAAATTTAAAAAGGTGGAAAAAAACGTTCGGCAAAAAAAAAAAAATTTCGCCAAAAAAAATATTTTCGCCAAAAAAATTTTTTTTTTTGGAATTGCCTTACAAAATTACCTCATATTGGAGGGTGTACGGCGAATTTTTTTTGCGGTACGATCTACTGTCCATAGAAAAAAGGCAGAAATTAGATCTAGTCCCAATTGCAAATAAATGTGTTTATAACTTTTAGAAAAAAGGTTTATTCTTCTTCTCCCTCTTCGAGCACAGCGTAATTTTTGAAAAAATTCTCATAAAAAGGGGTCAAAAATTGATTTTCTTCAAATAAATATTTGGCTGGACATCTGGTATGGAATTCTTAATATATACTATAAATTTATTGTGTATTTCAATTTATTTTAATAGCAATTTTCATAATCAATTATAATTTTATATTATTCATATAGAAACATTTTCTATGAAATTTTAATTAAAACAAGTAAATGTGTTATGATCGGATTTCTGGCAAAATAAAATAGTTTTTTTAATAAAAAAAAAAAAATACATGTTTCAATTAAAAATACACTGCTTAACCCTTTCACGAACGACTTTTTTTTTTTTTTTTAAGAGAAGCAGGAAATTCTTCCTATTAATTAACGTGTTGCTTCCTTTGGAAAGAGGATAGCGAAGAAGTGAAAGGTGATGAAAGATGAAGGCTTCAAATATGGCAACACTGTAATTGAGCGAGATGTTGAATCTTAGGACAGTTGTTGCGCGCCATCTGATGAACTTTGTTGAAGCTTTTTAGTTCATAGCCCTGTTATATTATTTTACTTCGGTGGGGTTAAGTGCTATGGGACCACCGAAGGAGGACATGTATAAGGAATAGAAAAAACTCATACATATTAGTATTTTTCATAAATTGATGTTGCCTTGGTTGGGGATCGAACCCGCAACCTAACATGCAACAGTCCAATGCGCTAACGATTACACCACAGCGTCCACATGTGGATGTGTTGTGTTAGTAATTTGACTTTAGATTTGAAATATGATTATCTTAACTTCAGATTCTTATTAAGGGCTCTCAAATTAGAAAAAAAATGTATATAATATGTGTGCTCCCTACCCCTTCCATTCACCAAAAATGATGTTCAATAGATCGATTTGTTAAAATTTCTCAGCTTCTATTTACCCCTAAAACATCCAAACAGAAAAAATTCCTTTCGTTAAGTTTCTTCTGGTCAAAAAATTAGGAGAGAAACATTAAAGCCCCCTTTTTCGAAGACTTATGAGAAAAAAATAAGACTTTGTTAACAAATATCGCGACTATATTGCCATGATGAATAGCTTATACAGATAGTGATTTTGGTTTGTTGGCCAACTTATTTACAAAAATATGTATATATTTTTTTTTTTTTGAGTTAACAGATTTTATATATTTTTTTTTAAAAGATGTGTACACTGAGGTATATAAGGGTAGTGAAAGGGTTAAACAGAGTTCTCCTCAACAAGGTTACATAATAATAATAATAATTTCAATTATAACGAACTTTTAATATGACGAACTAAATGTTCTCATTATTTTGAATATAGACGGAATTAAAGTTAGAAATGCCAACGATTAATTTCACTAAAAAAAACTTCTTACCAAATATCAGGTCATTTAAACTAAATTTTAAGAAATTTGGGCATTTCGACTTACGAGTACGCTCTTTTCTTCAAAAAACAAGTAAAAACAATTAACTTGAATTACAAAGATTTTTACTTCAATTTAGTAAATTTTGTCTTAAATTTTTTTTGTGGAATTTTACTACAATTTAGTATGTATTTTACTTAAATTTAGTAAAGGCTTCTTCTTAAATTTAAATATCTTAAAAACAAGTAAATTTTTCATAAACTTAATTTAAGAAAGTTCACAACTTGAATTGTGGTTTTTCATAGAATTTTAATTTATTGATTTTTAGTGGATTTTTAACTTAAAAGAAATACATTTTTCAACAGTTTTAGGAAATGTTAACCTAATTCAAGAAAATAAAATTAAAGAAAACGCTTTATTATTTTTTCTGTTAATAAGAATGTTGAAAAAACTAAAATCAAATAAAATTTAAATTCTTTTAAAGCATTTTTTATTTATTTGAAAGTAATTTTATTTATTTTTATGTTAGTAAAAAGTCGTAGACATTGCTTTAGTAAAATGAAAACTTAATTCTAGTTCATACATTTTCTTGAGTGTTGTTTATATTACCAGCACCTTGTACGTACCCAGCAAAACCTTTCATTACCATGTAATGAGTTTTAGGTATTGAAATCTTAAGTGTTCACTAGTTACCTTTTAATTACTAAACTACTTATTTTAACATGGTGATGTCATTGGAGGAAAGTCATTACACTGATGTTACCTGTAAGTAGTTTATCAGCTGTTCTATAAATAGATGTTGAATATAGATTTAAAAAAATATAAAAATTTAAAAACCAATAGGAGCTGACACGTATTGATCAGCGTACCCCACGATTGTCAGGCAAACACTCTAACCATTAGACCACGACATCACTATGATTTTTATTGCTTTAACTTATGTACACATTTATTGTGGCAACTGTTATACATGTCTATTTTTCACAAAACTTGTTGTTATTAAATACTGCTTAATGAACATCAACATTTCTATAAATAGATGTTTAATATAAATTACAAAAAAAAAAACAACAATGGAAGCTAACACGAGTTGAGCAGCGATCCTCATGTCTGTCAGGCAAAAACGATAACCACTAGGCTACGCCATAGTTATGGTTTTTAATGATTTAGAACATATATTATTGGTTTCAGCTATTGTGAAATAGTAATGTGTGGGGTATAATTATCGGTAACTCATTACATTCAGTTTAAAAGTAATTCAACGGGTAATGAGATATGAGATCTAAGTAATGCATGTAGTAATGACCAGTCATTACCAAGGTTTTGCTGGGTACTTAAATGTTGGCCTATCATAGCGAAAGTCGTGGGTTCAATTTCTACTACAAGGTTTGATATAATAAACTTATGAAATAATAATTTTTTAAATCAAATTAAAACAAAACTATTTGTATTAAATAAAATCATCTGCAGCATATTTATATTTAATTAAAACTTCTCATAAATTTAATATACATAAATTGTTAATAGTTATTAATTATTTTTAATCGCATTATAATCATCCTATTAGTGGTTATTAATAAACTATTTTTTTACATAGATGATTTTGCTTCTTTTACTTTTTGCCTTGAATTTTATTCAAATCATTTATAACAATCAAATCAATAACATATTTTTTAGAGTTTTTTTTTATTATTTTGCATTTCAATTGAAACATAAACAATCAGTATAAAATGGCTTAGACAAGATACACACGAAGGGAAGTAATGCCAGTATAAAAGAAGACTTTGTTACATAAAAACTGATCTTTTTTATTTAGTTTCAGTGTTGCTATAGTAGCATATTTTCTGCTAGATTTAGCAAATTGAGTTCGAAAATTGATGATTTTTAGCATATTTCGTTTGACAAAAGCAGATTTTTAGCACATTTTTGTTTATGCAAGATTCAGTTTTTATTTTTTTTTTCGACAATGATTACACAACTTTTTTAAATAATTAAACGTGTATACGTTAAAAAAAAGCTGCCAAAATTTTTTATCTTACACAAAAACTTAACAAAGACGCGGCTAGTAGGAGTACAATACAATATTTAGCAAAATTTCAGCAAAATAAATTTTTTAACATTTTTATAATTTTTTGTTTGACATATTTTTATCGTAGTTTTCTTTTTTCACGATTTAGCATATTTTTTTCGGTGATTTAGCATATTTTGGACGAAAGTTTCTGGCAACACTGTTTAGTTTCTTAAAAGAGTACAGATACAAGAAAAGAAGAAAAAACGTTATACTCAGGCTGGCCAGACTTGGGGATTTGTCCCCAAATTTGGGAATATTTTGTTGGTCTCGATTAAATTTTTCATTGTATAATATGATTCCCGAACTATAAATCAAGGCAAACATTTTTGGTTAAATTTATTTGTTAAAATTTAACCAATTAGCTTGATTCTATGAAAAGTATCAACAAAAATCAAACTGATTACACTATGCGACAGTCAAAATCGGGATGGGATGAAACCAACGGGAAATGTTATATCGGTCAAAAACAAGTTATACGTATCCCGGCGTTTCGCTGGGTCACCGCTAGGAATCGAGATATATCTTTTTTTTGACATAACTCGAGAACCACTAGTCCGATTTTGCTCAAACAATTTTAAAAAAATTAAAAATTACAATTCCTTCAATCTGTTCATATAACGTTTTTCTATATACTCAACAGTTTTGCCGGTAAAAATAAATGTTTGTTACCGCTACCATAAAAATCAATAACCTTTTGTTTATTACTTTTTTTTAATATTTTAGGCAAAAAATATTTTTTTCTTCATACATTTATTTTTACCGGCAAAACTGTTGAGTATATAGAAAAACGTTATATGAACAGATTAAAGGAATTGTAATTTTTAATTTTTTTAAAATTGTTTGAGCAAAATCGGACTAGTGGTTCTCGAGTTATGTCAAAAAAAGACAACCAAAGGTCAAATCGATATATCTCGATTCCTAGAGGTGACCCAGCGAAACGCCGGGACACATATAACTTCTTTTTTACCTATATAACTTTCCCCGGTAGTTTGAACCCTTCCCGATCACTGACCCCTACCATTTGTCTCACAGTGTTATTTTAGTAAGATCCCAGCAAAAAAAGAGACGTCGAAGCAGTAGAAAAAGCACTACAATTTATGATCTAGATGTACTTCTTTTTTAACATAAACACTAATTATTTTAACATTGAGTTGTCATAGGAGAGAAGGACATTTTTTCGGTACTTCTTGAACGAGTGCAAAGGAAGCTCTTTTTCACCGATTAAAAGTTAAAAAAAATTCTTTCCAAAAAAAAATTACATCTTTTTTATTTTAAAAAACTTGTTTTATTGCCGCCACCGGGTATCGAACTTGCGATCTCACGATATGAAAGCGCTCTACCGCTGAGCTATTCTTTGATATCAAAGTTGACTGGCTTAAAAACACCACTTTGTTACTGCGAGATATTGTTCCTTATTCTCTTCAATAAAAGTACTTATTAAACAAGTGTAAAAGGTGCACTCCAATTCAAAGTTTTTTCAGTACTATTGTCACAGGTGCATAAAAAGCAATTTCTCACCATTTTTTTATATAAAAATATAAAAATTAAAAAAATATTGAATCTAAACAAATTAATTATAAATATTAAAAAAAAAAATAAATTAATAGAATAAAAAAAAAAATTAAAAAAAAAATTAAAAAAAAACTTAAAAAAAAAAATTAAAAAAGATTGGTCCCGTCGGGAATCGAACCCGCGACCCTCTGTTTGGAAATGCCAAATGATACCAAAATCACTTTTTACGATCACTTTTAGAGCAATTACTCTTTAGAAGCAATACATAAGTGATTTTTTGGATGTTGTGCAGAAGTAATGCTAAAAAAGCTGTAAAAATATACTAGCGAATACTTCAGTGTTCAGAATAACTTCTAAAAAAGCGGTAAAAATATACTAACGGATACCTATGAAGCAGTGAACGAAGTAGTTTGTAGAGCATTACTTTCAATTTTTTTTTTTTAGCTGGGTATATTTACTAATTGAAGTAGGAATTAATTGAATCAATAAAATGAGTTTTGCGAATCGATTTTTTAAAAATTGATTCAGGTTTAAAAATCAAATTAAAGGACTATATTTTTAAAGGCCTGATTGTGGAGACAAACTTGAAAATTCAAATTTACGAATTCCTTATAAAACTAGTTCAAAATCCTGAAAATTTTATCAAATTAAATAAACAATTAACATTTTTCGTAGTTGGGGATATTTTCAGATTTGTGTGGAGATAACTAAAAAAAGTATCTGGCAAGCCTGGTAACACTCTTGAAACCAGTGATGCCATTTTTGTGCTTTTCGGGTACTTTTTTATGTTTTTTACCTCTCCGTACTCGGTGATTTATTACAAATACCCGTTTTATAAAAAAGCGGGCATTTACAGTGCTATTTCCTATTTCTAGTGGCTTTTATACACTTTATATTTTAGGTATTTGTTCTTGTTTTATTGAATTTTTTTTTATATATCCATCAAAAGTCGAAAAAATAATATAAATTGGATAAAAAAAAATACATTAAATAGCCTCAAATTCCACAAGCCTTGAAGGACGTTTAATTATAAACACATAATGCGTATTATTACTTTATGTGTGTACTATTGTATATAAGAGTGTGTATAATATAGTTTTGCGCATTTTTACTCACTATGTGTTATATTAAAAATTTACTCACTTTATGGTAGTAAATTTACAAGCATTTTTTAAAGTGTATATTATGAGTTCTCATAACAAAATATAGGAATCGTCATTTCGTTCTTTTTATTAGTTAGTTTACCTTCCCTACAATTTCAACATCGATTAAAATGTGAAAAAAAAAAATGTAAACATTGAAAATGACTACAGTAAAACTCGCTTAAGATGAACTCCCAGGTTGCACAAAAATTAGTTCGTTATAAGCGAATTCGAGGCAAAATTTGTTAAACATTTTTAAATTTTACACAAAATAATTTAAATTTCTAAAAACAATTTCAATAGTTATAAAATTCTTTCATTTGTTGGGTTTGAAATTTGTCAAAATAAAAAAAAAATGTTTTTTTAAAAATTGCAGAAATGAAAAATCATATGAAAATTCAGTAGGTTTGAGGTAAAGAAGAAGAATAAACCTTTTTCTCTAAAAATTATAGACATTATTTTTTAAATCAGACTAGATGTAATTTCTGCCTTTTTGTATAGACAGGCTTCATTAGTAATTTTCCATTAAATTGTTAATTGTTTATATGTTTATTCTCAGATTACCTCTATATGATAATTTTTGCAACAACCTGTCGGCTGTGGGATTCGAAAACATGTCCCCATATTACAAACGTAACTATACTGAGGTGCAATGACAGTTTAGAAATCTCAACCAAGTAAGCTTTTGAATGCAATGTAACTAATTCATTGTTTCTTTCCTATTCACCTTTCTGTCTTTTACTCAGAAGTGATCAAACAGAGACAAATAAAAATCTTCCAATCGCCTCCGTGTCTCCTTTTTCGCAAATCTTGCCACACCGACGTATGGTTTTTACGTTCAAGAGTAGCCAATTTGCATATATTGAAGACGGGTTGCCACAGGGCGTTTCGAAATGTATTTTTAGTACAGTGTTATTTAGGCCGGGTCGATTTGTGGGGAGGCAAAAAAATCAGCTCAGGGCTCAGGGAAAATCGTATTCTAGGGATCAAAATAAGAAACTTTGCCGAAGGAACCATACCTCTAAAACGAATTCTACTACCCCCCAACTGTTGACTTTTGTCCCGTAGGGTCAAGTTTTGAAAAATCCCACTTTGACCCATTTAAAGTGCCCCAATCGAGTCCAAATGTATGACCGACCCCCACTAACTTTGGAGGGCCGATCCACCCATGCCAGTGGCACACCCTCTGGAACTCCCCTGGGGGGTTCCCCATACAAACATTTTAAAAAATCACCATTTTTGGCACTTTATTTTATTATTTTTTATTTATTTTATTTATTTTTATTATTTTATTTATTTTTTCTCCTTAGAAATTTATTTAGTCAGAACATATGTAAATGAAAAAATTAATTTAACTTAGTAATAGAAAAGAAAAAATAAAAAATTACTGTTTGAAGTCTTTTTTGCTTTCAAGTCTGGGCAATTTCGCACGGCTCTCTAATGTCGTCGCCATAACAGCCTCTACATTTTCCGGTATAACTCGTTTGGAAACTCTAGCTAGCAATTGAACGTGTCGTTCTGTTTCTTGTATGTGTGATGGAATTTTTGGATCATTAAACGGTGGATCATCTTGATTTAAATATTCTTTCAAAGTATCGTATGGAATGCTTCGCGTGAATGGTGGTTCAAATACGTCATTTATGTCATTCATATTGATCATTTCCGTGTAACTTGTGCAATAAAAGTTTATATCTGGTTTTTTATAAGCTCTAAGTCCCGTTGGGTCGTCAACATCGGTTCGATAGCGTAGAATTATCTTGATAGCACAGTCGCGCTTTTCTTTGCTATCATCAAACAACATTGATAACAAGATATTTTCCGCATGCGCATAATATGAATTATCTGTAATTACTTTATTGACAATTTTGCGTAAACGAGGTTCTAGAAATCTTGACCAACTAATGAATTTGAAAAATAATCTACTACCGTACACGACAGAGCTGTAATACTTGATATTGAAGTACATTGGCACATAACATGTAATTATAAATTCAACCAGTATTCTTAAATTTGCATCTGGATTTTCCGTTGTCACATATAATCGTAATAGTCTAGCGGCCTTGGTGAGCCACCGAGAATGTACAATTTTCCCTGGTTTGATGTTTGCCAGATCCACTGAAACCACGCCGCTAGAAATTGCATGGGCCATGTCGTATAAGTACTTGGAATCGGTGGAAAATTCAATTTTTTCTGGAGCAGGGGGCATATTTTTCAACTCAATTTTCTGAAAGCCGTCGACCACCTGAAAATATATAAAAATAAAACAATTAAAAACGGTTGACATTTATAATAAATGAGTGATAGCAATAACTTACCGGAAGAGTTTCACAAGTTTCGATTTGACGGCTCAATTTTCCGGTTGCCGATCTTGGTGCAGTGCTGGTTGATTTATCCAAAGCTTCAAACAAATGCCGAAACGGAAGTTCGTTGAAGTGTAGAAGGCAAACGAACCAATGCAATGGTCTTTTTAACAGCAATTCGAATCGTCGTATAATTCCACCGTTTGGGCCAGTGTTTGTTGGCTCACCGTCAGTGCATATGCCAATTAATGCATCCAGTGATATATTTTTATCGTTGAAAAAATCATTTAATTTGGTTGTTTTGTATTCAGCGGTTTCATGTGCCAGTCTTACGTAACCAATCAATTCAGAATTCGGAAAATAAAGTGCCAAAAATGGTGATTTTTTAAAATGTTTGTATGGGGAACCCCCCAGGGGAGTTCCAGGGGGTGTGCCACTGGCATGGGTGGATCGGCCCTCCAAAGTTAGTGGGGGTCGGTCATACATTTGGACTCGATTGGGGCACTCTAAATGGGTCAAAGTGGGATTTTTCAAAACTTGACCCTACGGGACAAAAGTCAACAGTTGGGGTAGTAGAATTCGTTTTAGAGGTATAGTTCCTTCGGCAAAGTTTCTTATTTTGATCCCTAAAATACGATTTTCACTGAGCCATGGGCGATTATTAAATCGACCCGCCCTAGTGTTATTTTAATATCATATAGACAACTGAAATTACTATTGTAATTAATATGCATTTTTAATATTTTAATTTAGTAGGTTTGAGATTATTCGTTGTGGGGCAACCAGAAATAGTTCGTCCGAAATGAGTTCGTATTAACAGATATTTGTTATATTCAAATTATTGCCAAAAAGTCGGTACTTTTAAATAATATCCGAGTTCGTCATAAACGAATTTTACTGTATATAAAAACCATTTCCATTTCATACATTTTAGTAAATAAAAACTCAATTTACTTTATAAATCTACAGGAAATTGTAACATATATAATCCACTAAACTACGAAAAAGGGGTGCGGGCGGTGTGATGTTCATAAAAAAAACATTTCTCCTCTCATTCAATATCATCAATAAATTACGAAGCAACGAGCATTTGATATATGATAGTTGTTTGATTTATCACTAGTTTTTTCTCATTTTAATACAGACAGAATTCGTAGTATAGTTTTAAAAACACAAATCGTTAGCTAAGTGTGAAACTGTGCTAAGTTCCATTTTATAAAATTTACATGGGACACAAAATATATTGTAAAATTTTTTGTTTCAAATATTTTTAACAACTTTAAATGCAATCTTCTTACAACTTTGGTCAACTTTTTAATTCCAAAAGATGAACAAATAAAAACCATTTGTTAGCGATTTGAAAGCTCTAATAAACTAATGGAGAAAAATCTGTAAATAATTTAGTGAAAACTACTAAAAATTAGTTAAAAATGATGCTGTAGAAAAAGCTGCTAATTTAGCACATTATTTTTGTTATATATTAGTAAGATAGGAACAGCAAAAATAAAAATGTTAAATATAATTAATAGACATAGGGTAACCAGCTCTATTAACGTTCTGTCCGATGTCCGGTCCAATGTACCAAAAACTTCCCTAATTTAAAACTTACTGTTAGAAGGCGTATGAGTGTTATTAATTCAAATACTAAATTTTTTAATACTCATACGCTACGTGTAACTTTTTTTAATCCCCACACTGAGAGAATTATCTGCATGATATTAATTAATTATTTGCATACAACCAATGAAGTTTCATTGGAACTCGTCCATTGAAACTTTTCATTGAATTAATGGAATTTTTCGTAAAATGTTGTGAAAAATTTCATTTCATTTATTAAAAAATTCACAAACTCAATGAAAAAGTTTCACTTAAACTAGATTCATTAAATATGTGGAGCTTTTTCATCAAATTAAGAAAATGTTTCATTTACTTTGTGAAGAAAACTGCACTTGTTTACTGAAAACCTTCATTAAAATTATCTCTGTTGAAAATTCTCTCTGTGTAAAAATAATACTATCAGTAAAATAAAATGATACATAGGCATAATGAAAATTATGGATCCAGCTATGTATTTTAGAAGTTGTGGCTGTTTTTCCTTTTTTTAAATTTGCTGAATTTTGCGAATTGGTTTTGCTCTCTACTACCTTACTTTTTGAGTTAATTCTGGAGTAAAAATAACGACTGATTTTACAAGTAGTTACTCTGATCTAGCTTTGTTATACTCGTAATCAAGAATGTATGGAGGGCCTAAATAAACATTTTTGAAAAATTAAAAATTTCTTTTTTTTCAATTTTACTAAAATTTAACTTTATATCCTTTTCGCTTGAAAAAGTTTCAAGGCAAAAATTAGCATGTTATGTTTTCTATCATTGCAGTAAACTGCAAATTTTTTTCTCTCTTAATGATTACCTTTCTGCATTAAAATCTACCATTTTCAAATGTGAAATGTGAAATGTGTACTTAGCACTTTTTCACACTTAGCTAAAGAAATAGTTTTTTGTTAAAAGAAAATATTTTAAATAAACTCTTTTTTTCGTAAACAATTTTTTTCTAGTCTCTTTTCTTTTGTTGAAAAAAGAAAAATAATAAAATAAATAGAGTGATACAAATAAACAAAAGAAAAATAATTTAATTTCAACGTTCAAAGGCCAAACAAAATAGATTTTAGTAAATAGAAAAACATTGCTGCGTAAATAATAAAATGGAATCAAAAAATAAAATTTGAAATTAAAGAGTATTCATTCTTATTTGTGTTTGTCAAATTTGTTTATGGATGTTTTTGAGGTCGCTTAATAGGTTCACTTATTACTTTTGCAGAGCTGCACTACTACTAGCCAAAAAACAGAATAATTGGTATACTAACTTAAAAATATGGTTAGACGTAGATAGATGTCACTACCAGAGAACTGCAAAATTAATTTTTTTATTGGTTTAATCATACACTAAAATTCTTATTCACATTTAATCAATCAACAATACTCAATGTTGAATAAAATCAAAATCATGCTGCTGAACGCGTAGTTCGGATCAGTTTGAGTCTTCTGTCGATGACTCATTATTCATATTTAATCACTCAAAAAAACTCACTGTTGAATAAAATCATACTCATCGAACATTTGAACTCACATGAATAAATCAAAGTATTAGTTGTTTTATAAAATAAAAAATAAATAAAATCTTATTGTTTTATAATGGGAATGTACACTGTACCATTCATTAAATGTGATTCTACAAAATCTGATACTGCAAACCCCCTCTTTATTGTTATGAAATTATTTTTCTTTTTTTCATTTTATTTTTATTTCTACACCGAAATAATGATCGTTGATCCGAACGAATATGAATGCAATGAATGATATGAAAACGACCAATGATTAAATCAATGATGCAACAAAAATCACTTGGTTTGATTGATTTAAAATCAGCAACGAATATGTGTATTTGAGTATATTCGACGCTTGAATGCAAACGAATATTTATTCGGGTGTTGATTACATATGATGGTTTTGCAATCAGCAGTAGCAGTTCTCTGGTCACTACATTGCTAGATCTGTCAAAACAATAGAGTAGTAATTTTTAAGATGACAAATCCAATTGTGGTTAAAATGCTTTTGTTCTCTTTTTTGTTTTTTCTTTGATATTTGAAGTGCAGTCCCATTGAGTTTGAATGTTAACCTAATGAATATTTTTAGAATCGTACCGGAAATCCGGAAAGGGACATGCCTTCCAGAGGCTATTAATTATAGAGATAGGAAATCAAAACTTAAACTACTCACCGATAGAGAGCGCTGATATTAAGTATTAACTGAGCAACTATTTAGTATCAGTTTAGTATCAGCTGAGCCTATATTTAAAAACTCAAAAACTGCTGAAAACTGCTCAAAATAAGAAAAAAACAAACAAGGAAAATATTCAAATAATAAAATTTGAAATATTTGTTTGTATTTTTTCCTTTGTTGTTTGTTATTATTTAAATTTAAATAAAAAAAGAAAATTGTCAATTTTTTTTTACAAAGTGCCATCTAGTGATAACGATTTTTTTATAACCTAATTTTTTTTTTTTGGTGATGCCATACCCCTGATGCCTTCAACAAACTATGTTTTGGGATTTTAGCTTATTTAACTCCTTTAATGCAATTACAGAAATAAATTTGAAATATCATAATGCGGGTTTTAGTTTAGAGACACGACAACGGAATTTCAGTTGTGCCAAGAATAATTCGGTAGTCTCAACCGTAAAATTCATTTGATGTAACTGAATCATTCGATTGGCAATACATTGGATTGTCACCACCGATTCTGTTTTCTGTGTATGTAGATAATTGGAACGAAATTTGGGACATAAGTTTGCTGTACATCAGGGACGAACACTAATCACATCACAATAACAATCTGGTCAATTTTGGTATGATTTCTAACAGAAAAAAAGCCTATAAAAAATTTAGTTAAAACTACTAAAAAATTAGTTAAAAATGAACTTGTGGAAAAAACTGCTGAAATTAGCACCCAAGAAACATTTTTACGGACTCTCCGGCATGTACGGAATCATCAATCCGGCTTTAACGGAACATTATCGGTCCGTAAAACAGGTATCAAAGCTTGTACGTATACGGAACAATAACGGACCGTACTTTCGGATTTTCGAATATAATACGTTTTGAATCCGTTTTGGTGTATCCGCTTCTGCACCGTTAAATACGGACTTCACCAATTTTCATCAGTTTGAACTCCTGAGCTAACGGTGTCGTCTTTCTTCAGTTTATTCGTGAATTTTTGTCCGCAAAATAGAATTATTTAAATAATTTAATACGGGTCGCGCGCTAAAGTCGGTTAAAAAAAGTTTCTGGATGTCGCAAAAACGAGCATCCTGTCTTGGCCGTTGCCACAGTAGCCAAATTACTTTAATTCACATAGAATCATTAAATAGTAAGTGTTTGTGAAATTTTATGTTTTTTTTTCACGATAGTTTGCGAATTGCGTATGAAAAAACTCAATCGTGAATACATTTAATTTAACCTCAATTAATAAATTGTTTCTTTTGCTTGTAGATATATTTTGGATCTAGTTATGGGTCAATTTTGCGAACTTTGAGGCCGATTAATGAAGTTAGTTCCACCGGTTATTTAATAAATCTATTAAAAAGCATACAATATTAAAGTTAGTAATGTGTCAATTTAGGTAGATATAAAAGTCCGAAAATGGCATTCTAAAAATGGAGTCACTCCGTTTATTACACGACATAACGGTCCGGAACGTTCCGGTATTGACGGACTTTCAGCGGACTAGTCCGTTTTTTACATGACATAACGGTCCGTCATTGACGGACTTTAAACGGACTTGTCCGTTTTCAACACGACATAACGGTCCGTAAACGGTCCGTAATTGACGGATTTTCAACGGATTCGAATCAGTTTCGATGTTCCTTATGTTCCGTTTTCTGGTCTGTATACGGATCCAGAAAGCGGTACGTATACGGAGTTGGATTCCGTTTATGACGGACCGAAAACGGTGCGTAAACGGAACGAATTGTTTGTTCGGCAGATTATTTTTTTAAAAATTTTCTGAGATAGGAACACCAAAAATAAAACTGTTTAATATACAGCATTTTAGTTATATTTGAGTTAGATTTTAATAAATAGAAATTAACAAATTAAATCACTAAAATCAGAAAAAAAATTTCATAAATAATTAGTAGATCATAAAATCACAAAAAAAAATTTTAAACTTTCAAAGCTTTTTTCAGACAAATAAGAATGTAACCTTGTGAAATCAGCAGTTTACTAATTTTTTTTAGCAAATATTTTTGTTGATTTTACCAGGACGTAATAATTTGCTATTTGCATTCAAATAAATTTAACTTGAAAATAAAAAAATTTTTAAAGATGACAAAGCAAATTGTGGTCAAATTTATGTTGTTTTGTTTTTTCTCTGATATCTTATATGTTAAGAAATATAACAAGAAATTCTCATTGAGTTTGTGATTTAACCTAATAACTATTTCTATAAATTCTACAACGTCGTCGCCTGACGATTTCCTTATGCAAGATTGAAATCCGGATAGGGACATTTCCTCCAACAGATTGTTTTTCACAATTTGCCAGATAAGTTTTGGGATCTTAGCACATTTAATTCCTTTAACAAAATTTTGTAGGTTTAATAGTTTTTTTGTTGCTATTTTTGGTCTACTAATATTTAGTAAAACTTACGGCAGATTTTACAGTAAAATCTGTCATTTTTAATTAATTAAAAGTTAAGGTATATACACAAAAATTTCGTAAATTTAACAATTTTATTTTTGCTGTTTTCATATTACTAGTATTTAGCAAAAAGATCTGCTAATTTCTGCAATTTTTTCTGCAATGCCATATTTAACAAATTTTTGGTAGTTATTTTTGCTATTTTCACAGATTTGTTACTTTGAGTGTGAAGCCTAAAACCCCCCCCCCCCCCCCCCCCCCCAAAAAAAATTCGAAAACATTGAAAAATTTGCAATCAACGTTTATATATGTTTCAAAAAATATTAATGCGACATTTACACAACATTTTAATTTAGAAACACTAAGCTGTTCTCCGCAAATAACCACTTCGCGAAACTTGTGAATGAAAAAACGCATATTCCCTGTGTTGTAGAGAACATTTTCGGTCTATTTCTTATTTCGCACCCTTAAATGTATGAAGTAAATTCTCGGTAATTCCAATCACTTTTTGGTAATAACGTCTTCGTTCTCCGAACTTCAGAATGTGTCTAAGGCAGTGGTCGGCAGAAAGAGAGAATGTGAATGTATTGGTGTTTTACACTGTGAGAAATTAGTTTATTATTTTTAAATTATATTTGTATATTAAGAATATGAATTAATAAGGAAATTTAATAATGAATGAATGCATGAATGAATTAAAGAAATAAAAAAAAATAATTTATAGTAATTTTATTTTTTTAAATAATTCATAATAAATTCTATTATACACATTATTTAAAAAATATTTATTTTTTTGTATATAAATTATTTATTTTTAAAAAATTATTTTAATGAATTAAAGAAATAGAATGAATTAAAAAATTTTAATGAATTAAAGAAATAAAAATAATTCATAATAAATTTCCTGTTCTTGTAAAATTTTAAGAGTGTAATATTTTTTGTAAAATTTCTTAAACAAAGCGACATCAACCTGCTTTGTTGAAAGCTACCATGCTATTGAATAAATTTTACGCTCTTAGTTGAGAGTTTTGCTGCCATTCGTGTGGTGTACGTGTGAAAAGCCGATTATGATCGGCCACTGGTGGCTATGGGTGCCGACCACGAGCATTCACCTTGGGGCCGAGCTTAACGATTTATTTCGGCAATTAGAAACTTTTTCGATGCCGCTGCGGAAATGGTTGAACATTTTGTATTGCTTGAATACAAATCTTACATTTCCACAAAATGCAATTCGGCGAAGTCAAGGGGATAAGAAACGCACATAGATCGAGAGAGGAATTTCAGTAATTAGCGTGTTTACAATAACCTTAACACTGCACATAAAATATTTCTTATGTAAAAACCACTGCAAATGTATTTAAAAACAAATCGAATTTCACTTGAAAACAGGAGCACTAATATTTCACTAAATTCAACTTTCATTTACATTTGCTATTGACTGTTAATAAAATCAACAATATATAAGTCAAAACAACTAACAAAAATTGCTTACATATATTTTATTTTTTTGTTTTATTTTATAAAAAAAACTAAATGACTAAAATTAATCTTACGAATTCTCACTATTTTATGTTGTTTGTGTTTTAATGACTTACGAATGTAGAGTTAAAATTTTCATTACTTCTGCAAATTAATGTTATTTTTACTTGAAACAATAAAACTGAAATACTACATGAACAACTGACAAATTCTGACTGCAGAAGTTCCCTGAGTGTATATAAGCCATATCAAATATATCTATAATATCAAATTCATGCCAACTATATACTTATATATGATAATATATTGCAAGGTAAATCCACATATGATTATACATAAACTTTTCTGCTTGGGTAAGGAATCAAAGTTTTATTAATCTTAAGATTATTTTACAAAATTGTGTTTCAGAAAAAATTTTTTGTTTTTTTTTTAACAAAACTCTGCATCATCAAAATCCATTACTCTATCTATATTTAATTTTCAATATTTTTCCCACAAATCCCTAAAATATTTATATACATATTGTGTATTTATAACAAAACAAACAACAAATCTGCTATAAAAATATTTATGTATAAGTAAGTATGTATGTGTGTGTATTGATATGGTCTTAAGTCTTATCTTTATAAACAAGTGTAGAAACATAAAAAAATATTATTGCTATAACTTTACTTACTACTGCAACATTTTAGCTAAAACTAAATCACATTTTTTCATATCCTTCATTACACATACAAATAAAGCCAACTTATGACAAAATACACACACACAAAAAAACAAATGTGTGTGTGTTCGTCTGTGGTTATACACAGACTAAACCAAAAAATATATATAAAGGATTAAATCATATTTTTTAAACAAAAAAAAAGAAAATAAAATAAATGCTATGCAGAGTACAAAAATAAAATAAATGAAAAATATGCGCATACAAATACAAATATTTGCAAATATATTGTTTGTTATAAAAGATTGTTGTAAGAAATTTATATATGTGTGTGTTAGAGTACCAAATACATTCAACAACAACAACTGCAGAAACAAGGCAACAACAAAAAAACTAACAAAAGGCTTATGGATTATGATAAAAACCAAATAATAGAATATTCTATTACAAAAAATATATTTACTATGTAAATGTTATAGAATAAAATAGAATTGAAAATCATTTATGAATTAGAATTTTGCAAAATGCACCAAAAGAACAGGATTAGAAAAGGAAATATTAGTTTATACAATCTGTTGAAATCACTGTTGCGCCTCAAAAATGTGTTTAAATCAGCAAAAATTGTGCAAGGGCATCTGTAAAACCAAACCAAGTTATATTTCAAGAAAATTCAGGGATAAATTCTAAAGTTGTGGCCAATAAAGTACAAAACATTATTAAAATATATAAAAACAATATTACTTATTACCAGAGAAGATAAATTTGCCTTTCTTTGCTTTTTTTTTAACTCATACGAGTATTTGCTTCTTTTTGTTGTTTGGTTTTTCCAATTTTTAGCTTTAAAATTGCTCTCTCTTTTTGAGCTTTAAATTACTTTTTTTTATAGATCTTTTGCTTAAACAAATTTATTTTTTTCTATTTTTGAATTTTTTTTTTTAAAAAGTGTTGTTTTTCAAAGTTTATTTATTTTTTTATTTTTCGCAATAGTTTTTTTTCTATAAATAGATCGGATTTTGCTCTTTTTTGTCTTCTATGCTTACCACATGCAAGCACACTAGATCGTACCACCTTACAGGCAAAAATATGAAGTATTTGCGCAAGCAGGCTTCAAAAAAAATTTTTTTTGCCGAACGTAGGAGTCGCCATTTTACATTTTTCTGTATATCTTTGGCATTTACAGTCGGATCTTAAAGTATGATACATCGATGTTTTTCTCTCGAGGAGACCAGTGTTTTGCTCTAAGGGCCATTGATCTCAAGTATCCCATTCTACTAGTTACCCACCAGATCTCAGTTGCTACCACCCTAATGTACCACCCTAATGTCAGAAAATTAAAGCTCACAAAAAATCATTAAACTTTTGCTAAGGAAGTTTTTCAATAAACCCAGTAGAATTTTTTGTTATATTGGTTGCCGAACGTAGGGGTCGCCTTTAAAAAAATTTTTTATTGGATTTTTCCTTTATAACAAAACACTGGTCTCCTCGAGTTAAAAAAATCGCTGTATCACACTTTCAAATCCGACTTTAAATGCCAAAGCTATAACGAAAAATTAAAAAAGGCGACCCACGTTCGGCAAAAAATACTTCATATTGGAGGGTGTACGGCGAACTTTTTTTTTGAAATACGGTCTAAAGCACACCTTTGTATGGAAAACAAGGTACATTTCAAGAACATCCACGGATAAATTACAAAGTTAAAGGCAAGTATATGAAAAATATACACAAATACTTAAGAACAATATTATAACTGATACTTTGAGACAGAGCTTTGAAGATATAATTCCTTTTTGAATGAGTTCACTACCAATCGAATTCAATTTTCTCTAGAATTGAATGAATTCCTTTTTTTAAGTAAGTCACTGAACTCGTTCAACTGAACGCCTTCATCAAACAACAAATTCAAAGAATTAATTCAATTGGTATAGTTCTTTTAAATCAAATGAGTTAATTAACTGGTGAACGCGTTCAATTTTATAAATCGAACGGAAAAAAAGTTAATTAATTCCTTCCCAGAAAAATTTTCTGTTCCAAAGAATCGCTTGTACAAAAGCTACTCCCCAGGAAAATTTTCTGTTCCAAAGAATCGGTTGTACAATAGCTACTTTTCATTCACAACCCCTTCTACTGTCGATTCTAACACCGATTCTTTTTGTTTGAAATTGTCCCAAAAGCAACCCCTTCTATGGCTCCAAAGTGGAACCGGTTGCTCTAGAATCAGTTCTGGAACTAGTTCTGGAACTGATTCTACGTCACCCACACCTTCCATATAGGATCCCAGGAACTGGTTCCGGAACCAGTTCCATGGAATCGGTTGCAGTGGAACTAGTTGTAGAATGGGTGTGGTTGGCTACCGATTGTAAAAAATTTTCCTGGGTACTTTTCATTCACAACCCCTTCTACTGTCGATTCTAACACCGATTCTTTTTGTTTGAAATTGTCCCAAAAGCAACCCCTTCTATGGCTCCAAAGTGGAACCGGTTGCTCTAGAATCAGTTCTGGAACTAGTTCTGGAACTGATTCTACGTCACCCACACCTTCCATGTAGGTTCCCAGGAACTGGTTCCGGAACCAGTTCCATGGAATCGGTTGCAGTGGAACCAGTTGTAGAATGGGTGTGGTTGGCTACCGATTGTAAAAAATTTTCCTGGGTCTTCATTCACAACCCCTTCTACTGTCGATTCTAACACCGATTCTTTTTGTTTGAAATTGTCCCAAAAGCAACTCCTTCTATAGCTCAAAAGTGGAACCGGTTGCTCTAGAATCAGTTCTGGAACTAGTTCTGGAACTGATTCTACGTCACCCACACCTTCAATATAGGATCCCAGGAACTGGTTCAAGAACCAGTTCCATGGAATCGGTTGCAGTGGAACCAGTTGTAGAGTGGGTGTGGTTGGCTACCGATTGTAAAAAATGTTCCTGGGTTACTGAATTAATTCACAACTGAATTCGTTCAATCTCATTTTCGTTCCGTGAATTCCAAAAAAATAAAATTACGTTCAGTGAATTAAAAAAAAATACGTTCACTGGATTAAAAAAAACGTTACGTTCACTGAATTGAAAAAAAAAAATACGTTCACTGGATTAAAAAAAAATACGTTTACTGAAAAAAAAAAAAATAAAAAATACGTTCACTGAATTGAAAAATAAAAATTACGTATACTGAATTCAAATGAGAAGCAACAACATATTTTAATAGCCTGTAGTTCTTGGTATTGTAAAAACGTATAAATGAAAAACGTCATAGTGAAGCATCTACATTTTACGGAGAAGCATAAGTTCGAATATACTTCTATTTTTTTTTCCAAATTCATCTATATCTGTAAAGTTTTTATTTTTAATAGTAAAAGGATTTGTTTTTTAATCATTTAGGTTAATAAACTGCATCGGGTTTCTATAACACTTAATATATAATTTGCTTATTTTTACTAGCAAAGGTTATAAAATTCCTTAATACCCGTATTACAAATTTTATTTATAAATAAATATTTTCTTCTACTGAACGACAGATAACAGGCTTTGAATTCAGTGAACGTAATTTTTTTTTTTTAATTCACTGAACGTAATTTTATTTTATTTTTTAATTCACTTAACGAAAATGAAATTCAACGAATTCAGTAAGGAATTAATTCACTTTTTTCAGTTCGATTTATATAATTGAACGCATTCACCAGTGAATTAATCCATTTGATTTAATAAAAAGAACTATAGCAATTGAATTCATTCGCAAATAAAATAAATCGAGCGAAAACAAATATGAATTAATTCCATTCAATATATGGTGCTTTGTGAATTAATTCATTGAATTTTTAATTCAGAATTGAAAAATTGAATTAAGTAATTAATTCTTCAAAGCTCTGCTTTGAGATGAAAAAAAAAAAAAAATCAAAAGTAAATAGTTAATATATGTATATTAGAGTGTCCCTTAAAAATAGATTTGTCATTACACCCCCCAAATTTATTGGAAATGATCCCAAATGGAAGAAATCGATTTTTTTTTTTGAAAACGTTAACCCGTGCCGAAAGTTTGATGAAAATGGCACCTTTTGGAAAAAAAGTTTATTAGTATTAAAAATTCCCAAAATTCGAAATTTCGAAAAAAAATATTTCTTATTCCATTTATTCATTTAATATACTCATAATGATTCGTACGTGGAATTTTGACTTCATCGGATATCATTAACCCACTTTAGCCTGTAATCCAAAATGACCCACGAATTTGATAAAAATGCAAAAACGTATTTTTTTTTAAATTAATTTTAAAGATTTTTGAAATTGCCTAAGATGTCGATTGCTATTTGTACCACATAATAGTTGATGTTAAAGAAAAAAAATAAATTGGAAAAATGATAATTTGAGTTTTCAATGTTTTCATCAAATTTTACACGGTTTTCGGAAAAACAGCACTCAGATTTGTTTAGATTATAATTATCTTTTCATTTTTTAAAAAAAATGTAACCCTTAGTGGCCTGGGGTCAAAAAAGACCCATGGAACTTATTATTAATTATGACTACGAGATTGTAAAGCCATTAAATTTATAAAAAAAAATCTCAACTGGATAAAAATAATTATTTTGTGTAACGTGATCCATATGGGGTTAATTTTTATACTTTTGGCCAAAAACGCCCCTCTAGGAAATTGAATAATTTTGACTATATTAAATGAATAAATGGAATAAAAAATAATTTTTTTTCGAAATTTCAAATTTTGGGAATTTTTAATATTTAATACACTTTTTTCCAAAAGGGGCCATTTTTGTCCAACTTTCGGCACGGGTTAACGTATTCCAAAAAAAAAAAAATCTATTTATTACATTTGGGACCATTTCCAATAAAACTGGGGGGTTCGTAATGAACGAAAATCGACAAATCGGTATTTAAGGGACAGTCTAATGTATATATTAATTAAATTTCATTATCAGTAAAAATTTACTGATTACTGCATTTTTTTCAGTAATCAGTAAAACTTTACTGGTAATGCAAACTAAATTTCATTATCAGTAAGAATTTACTGATGACTGGAATTGATAATGCACTTGATATGTAAAGCAGTGTGCCCATGTATGATATTTATATATACCTATATATATATATTTTAAACATTTTATTAATTTTTAAACCCATTTATTTCTTTCACCCAGCATTATAAATTTCTATGCTTAAAAAAAAAGTAGCATACATAAAGTCTGGCTATTGATATCTAAGTCATTTAATATTTATGTGAATTTAAGCTAGAAAATTCTCAGACAATTTAACAATAAACTCATATTTGTTAAACAAAAGAAAGACTAACATATATAAAAAAAAAAAAAAAACACAACTCGAAAAGAACAAACAGAATAGTGGAAATAAAACTAACGATATATAACACCGCAAAACTAAACAACACGAGTCGTTGGAACTAACAAGACCACCCGGTTAAAATGAAAAAAAAAAAAAAGTGACAAGACAAATGAAGCCAAACACTAAAATGGACAATACAGTTGCTGCAAAAGAACAAGAAATATAACTAAAACAAAACAATGACAGCCTCGAAAAATTAAAAAAATAACAGAGAAAAAATTCATCCAAGTTTTTTTTTTTTGTGTAGCTTTAAGAAAATAATGATAATTTTTTTTGCCATTGTTAAGTTTTGCACAAATTAAAGTTGCGTATACATAAATTATTAGAAATCCCAGTTAAAACGAAAGAAATATATAGAAAAAAACTTAACGCCTTTTTGTGGGTTTGACAAACCCTGAAACAAAACAAACTGAATAGAACGAAGACAAATGTGCAGAACTACATAACAGGACGAAAGTAAATAACATTAACACATACACATAATCTCACATACTTGCTCAATTATTTACTCATACTTTCGGGAATTAACTCTCTAAAGTGCAACGTTCGTTAATCAGGGTCCGATTAAAATTTGTAATGACAGTCATAATCTTAAATGTATAGTACAATAGTTATATGTATATTTACTTTTTTATATACACTTAAATTATTTTGTATATGAAAACTGCTGCAAAAGTAGTTAAAAACAACTAAAATTTCATTTGAAAACAGTACTGCTAACATTTCGTTAAATTCAACTTACATTTTCTTTGATTTTTGAGTGTGTAATAAAATGAACCCCATATGTAATTGTTTTACCACTACAAATATGGGATCCAAACATTAATTGAATCTGAACCAGTCTAGTTTAGGATTTCATATCGTTGGCATGCCCAATTTGATATTTTTTACTCGTTTGTTATTTATCATCATTACGCATTTAAGGGTTAAAAATAATTTAAGGACTTGGTAACAAGCTAACCAAACAAATTCTTTAGAGACCTCTTAAACCAAAAAAAATAAGCAAAAAAGAATGTAAAGAAAAAACAAACAAAAAAGAAAACAAAAGATAAAGTGGGAAAATACTGAAACAAAAACACTATGATGAAAATAATCTTGTTACTATTGTAAATAACAACAAAGATTAGATTATGACCAAAATGATTTTAGAGTAGAAAAAGGGATTATGTTGGTCGTCGCAAAAAGTAACAAATGACATTCGATTAGCATAAAAATTAAATTATGGCTATTCAAGGGAATAATAAAAATAATATAATACATTGGATTGGATTTTAGTTAAAGGAATTTTTTATAAGATTTTGAAAAATATTTTAAACAAACTTTAAGTTGGAAAAAATTTAACATGAAAATATTTTAAGAAAATTAAACGAAACCCTAAGTCTATATACATTAGGGTGGCAGCTTTTCAATGAATTGTGGAATCGATTTGATTACAAAAGAATATGGTAAAACTGTTAAGGAAACTTGAGGCACACTGAAACGAAAAAGGCTTCAGAATTGCGAAAAATTAAAAAAATTATTTATTGTTGATTTTTAATTTTTATTTAAAAAAATAAATTTCTAACTAAAATTATTTATTTTTATAATTTTCACAAATCATTTGCAGTAATTTTACGCTGCTGATCGTGAATATACTAAAAATGAATTTGTACTCCTTTAGAAATCGCCAAATTTTATATCAACTATTATTAATTTTAAAATTGTTAACATCGCAAAAATAATCCAGCAAAAAAGGGATGTAGATGAACTTCGTTTTTAATAGAAACTCTAATGATTTTAGCATTGACTACTCAGTATTTTTTTTAAAAGGGACAAAAGAATCGTATTTCACCAATTAAAAGCAAAAACGAAATATTTTTTTTTGTTTTTATTGTAAAAAAAATTTTATTGTGGCCATCGCACTGTGGGCCAGTTTCAACGAATTTTGGCCAAAACTAGAATATTGAGTATATGAGACTATAAGATATCACAAGGGGGTTCTGGTTGTTGCTGATCGCGAATCTGAAATAAAAAATATGAAATTCAAAATGGCGGATCCAAGATGGCGGCCATGAATTTTTAGTTTTTAATATATTGCACTTAAAATAATCGATTATATAGGTCTAGCATCCGCTGATTAAAATTCTGAAATTAAAATTTTAAAAATTCAACATGGCGGATCCAATATGGCCACAAACAATTTTTTCATTAAATTTCTCATGTCGTCTGATTTACTTAAATTTTCCACCAGGGGAAGTTTTTGGGTAGCAGATTATGAATCTGAAATCAAATTTTAAAAATTCAACATGGCGGATCCAATATGGCGGCCATAAATCTAAAAGTTTTATGTTTTGTAAAATAAATTACACTGTAGAAAAAACAGCTTCTGATGACAACTGATTCTGGCAGAGGGGACCAAAGAAAAATATAAGTGTATCGGTATTTTAAAAGTTTTCATCTGGCCCTAAGTTTTTAGGGGGTTAAAATTTCCCCTCTTTTGAAAATGTTTATTGTGAATCGGCATAGGAAATCATGTAAATCTTCCATTTTAGGTAAAGCATATGTTCAGCGAACTTATGTAAAACACTACGAGGAACATTTTTGTGAAACATTTTAACCCTCTAACTCTACAATTAAAGGGTCTTTTTTGACCCTTTTTAAAAAGTCTCAAAAAAGACCCATAAGTTGAAGAGTTAGAGGGTTAAAATTTTCCACAAAAATATTTGTCATGAAATTCTATTATAAGTCTCTGAAGACATCAAAGTTGACAATTTAGCTTCAATGCCAGAAATAAGTGAAAACATAAAATGTGTTTAAGGGGTTAATTTCGTACTTATTCAGAATTGGCACTCAAACATCCCACAAACCTGGACTTTAGGCGGTTAGTCTGTGTGAGAAAATCAGAACCTTCATTTAAGGTAATTTTTAGTGCAATTTTTTAGTTTTTACTAAAACTCTGGAATGCTGGAAATCAGAGAGATCTGAAGGTACCTTTTCAGTTAAAGGGCAAAATCTCGAAAGTTCATGAACGGTCGCAAACGGTCGTAAAAACCTAGGTGGAAGACATCTTACGGAACATATTGGCATTCAAGTTTTTCAAATATCTCTTGGAAAATTTTGTAACTTTTTTTTTGAAAATTTAGGATTTTCAAAAAAACCCATATCTTTGAGGTAAAATTAATAATTTTGTTACTTTTTTCGTAAATATATAACAAGTTTCTATTTTTGTTTTGATAACTAATTTCAGTTTTATAATTTGAGATAGTTTTTGGAACAAATTATTGTTTATTTATGATTTTTTTACTGTATCATTATAAAATAAAAAAATGTCACAAAATTAAAAAACTTTGACTTTGAACTCTCGCCAACTAACAACGAGTAACCACAATAATACAATATTTCACTCACAAAATATTCAACATTGCTAGATTTTGAATATATAAACATATTTTCCCTTTACCTGAATTGTACTTTTGGCCAAAAATAAAGGCAATGCTGGCCCACAGTGCATCGGCTTCGAACTTCCAACCTAAGCTTTAAATTAAAATAGGAATCTACCACTACTGCTAAGTCGTTCATTAATGTGAACGTTGACTGTGTTGACTGTGTGTTTTATTCTCTTCATTAAAAGTACAGCCAAGCAATAATTTTTCAGTACTTTTTTCAGAAGTGCATAAAATCATAATTTTTATTTTATTTATTTTTAAAAATTGAAAATATAAAAAATATTGAATTTAAACCAATTAACTATATTTGAAAAAACTAAAAAAAAAATATATTGGCCCCTTCAGGACTCGAAGCCGAGTTCATCTGTTTGAAAATAAACATTATCCATATCACTTCCTAGGATCACTTTTAGAGCAATAATGCTTTAGAAGCAATATTTAAGTGATGTTTTGGATATTGTTTAGAATTACTTCTAAAAAATTGTAAAAAAAAATATAATAAAAAAATCACCACTTCTGAACCGCACAAATCATCTCTCGCACATTGAAATCGATGGAACATATTTAGGACAAGTTTCGGTGAGCAATCGATGTGCTTCAGGTGCACTTTCTGTTCAAATTGAACAAGTAAAGCAATATTTCCCATAAATGATGCTTTGTTGGCACAAAATTCGACGTTTTCGAAACCAAAAAAGAAAAATTTTTTATTTACACTATCTCGTTCAATGACTAAGTGAGGAAAAGTGACAGATGTTTATTCTCCAAAATGCCATATAAGTTATTAAAGACTCAAACCATGCGTAGAAGATACGCCACCTGTTGTGAATCCCGCATTTTTAAGTTATACCAAAAGGTATACACTTACTAGAGTACTTTCTTTCTTTTTGTTGCTGTATGAGTTGCTCGAGAAAGCACATGAAAACATTTTTGTACATAGAAAAAATTTCATTGTAACATGTTAACTAAAAATTGTTGCTATCAACACGAATTTTTATTTTGCTTTATTGTGTTATTTTCTATTAAAATTTAGTAGGTTTTTTATTTTATTTTAATTAAAATACTTAATATGTATTTAAAAAATATGTTGAAATATTATTAAAAAATGTGAAAAAAGTGAATTGAGTGAGTCATAATTTACACTCAATGTTTTCATTTATTTTGCCTGACTTCACGAACAAATAAAAAGGGAGAAGGTTGAGCGAGGAAGAGGGTTATATACCCAATATTATATTCATTTGTAACTTTATTGGCTCAGACTGTAAAGCATTTGCCTTGAAAGCAGAATGTTGTGGGCTCGAACACTAATTGACTTCAAGTAGATATTTAAAATTTTTTATTAAAAAGAAATTCTTAGACATACAACTTTACACGTCACAAGGTACCTAAACTGTGACAATTGGTCCCCTCCAATGACAACGCCATCTTAAAGTGAAATGTCTCTTTCAAACAAAAACCTCGAGGAAGGACCGGTCCAGTCCCATAGAAAAAAATTTAAAAAAAATTTGTGTCTCCGATTTCGACGAAAATATTTTTTTTGTATATATACTAAAATTACTTAATCTTGTAAACATTATCCTTTCTGGTATAACTCATTTTGTCTACACTAGAGGTCGCTAAATTTTTAGCATAGAATGTAATGAAAAAAGATGAATTTTTTGGATCTTCATAATTTTTCCTTTTTTTTAATATTTGAATATATTCGAATCAATAAAAGATTAAAAAATTATAAAAAAAAATTTGCGAATATCATTTTTGTGGAACATTCTAACCCTCTAACTCTTCAATGAAAGGGAATTTTTTGGCCACTTTTAAAAAGGGACAAAAAAGACCCGTAAGTTGAAGAGTTAGAGGGTTAAAATGTTCCACAAAAATTTTCCTCGTAGTGTTTCACATAAGTTCGCTGAACACATCCTGTACCTAAAATGGATGATTCCCATGTTTTCTCCCTAAAATCCAGGATTGTGGGACATTTGAGCGCCAATTCTGAATAAATACGAAATTAACACTTAAACACAGTTTAAGTTTTTACTTATTACTGGCACTGAAGTTAAATTTTCAATGCTGATGTCTTCAGAGACTTATAGTATAATTTCATGACAACTTTTTTTGCGGAACACTTTAACCCTCTAACTCTTAATCTTTCGGCTCGTTTTTGTCCATTTTAAAAAGGGGCCAAAAAAGACCCTTTAATTGAAGTGTTCGAAGGTTAAAATGTTCCACAAAAATATTTCTCGTAGTGTTTTACATAAGTTCGCTGAACATACCCTATACCTAAAATGCAGGATACACATGGTTTCCTATTTTAATACTATTTAATTTTTTTTTGTTTTAGAAAAATCATTTTAAACGTTTAAAACACATTTTTTGTGAAAGGCATTTTTTTTAATAAATCGATTTTACCTAAATTTGGCACAAATATGGATTGATCTTATAGCAATTCACGTACTACGTTGCATGGCAATCGGATAATTTTTGCTGGTTTTATAAAGATTTTAAAATAAAGGATATATGGCAGAACTAAGAGTTCTTGCTTCGATTTAAATAAAAATTGACACAAACGTTTCCAATTTTATGTGCATCTCAATGAATACTTTTTGTAATTTTACGTCCATTTATGTAGCTAATTTAATATTTTTAAATTTCAGGACCTATGGGAGGTGGGCGTGTCCTTGGCCCGATATTTCCAAAAATTCGAATTTTTCTTAACTAAGGGGTTCTATGCCAGTGTACTTAATTTCAAATCTCTGTCTCCACTCCTTCTATTTTTGTCCAATCGTTATATGGGATCAAAGCACTGTGGGGTCCCTGCCTCATTGAGAACTATCCTGCGAGCTGCTTTGGCCTGGTCCCTTTCCCTGTATGATAGTAGTAAGCACCCTTTACTGAGACTTTGATGGGTAGTTGAGTTTAATGAATATTTTCCCCTAAATTAAATGATTGCTTCATACTGACAAGGAAGATCTGCTGTGTGGTTTACTGCGATTTCGATGAAATTTTTAAAATAGAGAAATAAGCAATCTTAAATTTCAGGGTTAAAAATTGGGGCCACGAATTTCTATTCTTTCATTGTTTGTATATTTTTCATGTTTTTTTTTTTTTCTCAAAGAAATGTATAGAAATAGGGAATCAAGTGAAAGGTACTTTGAAGACCTATCCAGGAATATACTAAAAATGTGCAAACGTTTTTAAAAAAAACAAAATTTAAACAACACTGAAACTAATTTCTATCCCCTTGGTCCGATATGTATAGTACCGAAAGTTTCTTAACTTTGTCGCTTTATCTGAAAGACCTTGAAACATACTCTCCTTGTGAAAGTATTAAATTTTATATTAATAACCAAAATAAGTATTTATTTAAGTATTTAATAAAAAAATATTTTTTAAATTTTAAATACCAATTCAAAGCAAGTGAGTAAATTCTTTAATTCACATATTTACGAGTATATTAATAAATATATTAATAAATTTTTATAAAAATTGTTTCTATTAAAATCTACATAACTAACATGCATTTAAGCTATATACTACAACAACAGGACATCCTTAGAATTATAAATTCTACTTGTATAGCAACAACAACAACAACGCAAAAAAAAGACAACAATATTTAAATGGGAAAACCATAAATATATGTTAAAACATAAAATGTTTAACATTAACATATAAATTTTACTATAACATAAAAGGCTGGTTTGAAATATACACGATATAAAAAAAAACTTGTGCCACAAAAAAAAAAGGAGCAATCACTGCTTTATAATAAGAGGTTCAACAAAATATATAAAAAAAAAAAACTTTGAAAAAATAGCAGAATTGAATAAAAAGCCTAGTGACGACATGACAACAGTTAGGCAATAGCGTAACGGAAATGCTTTTATGCCAAATACTAAGAAAAAGAAAAAAAAAAAAGACGACGTATGAGGATAAAAAAGAAACATAAGCATAAATTCCTTTTACTGCATAACAAAATATATGCAGAACACAAACTATCAAAACAGGAACGGAAATGCCAAAAAACAAAATTTTTGGGTGACGTTTTCTGAATGAATTTTACGAATTTCTGCCAAGAAACAAAAAAATATATACATACATATAACAAAAATGCAAATCGATTCAAAGTGAAGAAGAGAAAAAATTCTTTAAAATTTATGTTAAAACAAAATGTATGAGCAATTTAACATAAACTAACAAGAAAATATGGCAGATTTTTGTTCAAATTCTATAAGGATATAAGGAAGTTATAAATACATTGAGGTATTGTCAGGGATGCCTTGGATGATAATATAATATTTATCATACTTTGATTTCAAGTGGTGCAAAAGAGGGTTACAGTTAGTGCTGCCACAAGAAAAAATCAGAATTATACACGATGTCTGGTTAAATTGTAAAAAAAAAATTCAAGTTGCACAAGTAATTCACAATAATATTCATTTTAAGTACTCAGAATCTAGTGTTTTGTTTTTTGGAAAATTTCTAAGAATCTGCTAGATTTCTTAACGAAAAAGTCTTATGGGCAGTTTAATAGTCAGTACTAAAATTGAATTTTTTTTTTTAATATATTTAAAAAAATTTTGTTTGAAAATTTTTTTCGTTCTGATTACGAGTATAAAACTGTTTCTCAAATTAGAATTTGTTTGTACTTATTTCAATTGCAACATGTTAATTTGGATTGCAACATGTTAAATTTCATTGCAACATGTTAACGAAAAATTGTTGCTATCAGCACGAAATTCTATTTATTTTGCTTTATTGTGTTATTTTCTATTAAAATTTTATATTTTTTCCATAGATATAAAGGAATCTGAGATTTCTTTAATAAAAAAGAACTAAAAGGGAATTTGGACGATTTTTAGATAAACTGAGTTATTTTTTACACTAGAAATTCAAAATTTATTGTTAAATTTTTAATAATTTTTTTCTTTCAATTACCTATAAAAACTCTATTGATACCAAATTTCTTAATTTCAATGAAATTGTAATAAAAAATTCATTAAAACTAATGGCTCATTTTTGTAAAAATAGAAAAAGTTGCTCCAATTTTTACTTGTGTCATATAGGATAATAAATACTCTAAGTTTGATATAGATACAATATACCTTTTCCTGTAGCGGGGCAGTTGATATGGAAAGCCACATGTATATAACTTAAAGTAGGCAACATGTTACTAGCAATACTTTTTAAATTATTCTTACATTTTGTATATGTTTTCACAAATAAAATCAATTAATAAAAACGAAAGTTTTCGTAAAATTCACTTTCAATATGTTACTGCATTTGGCTCATTATCCAACATGCTGCTAGCAACATTGAATTAAAACTTTAAAATATGAGTGGGGGAATATTTAGTTGATCTCTTATTATTAAGTAAATGAATTTTCTTTTTTTTTTTTTTAGTTTGACTCTAATTTATGATCTAGAGTCAAACTAAAATAAAAAAATATTCATTTACTTTAAAATATATTTTAAAATTTTTCTTTCTAAATTTCTATGAAGAAACATGTTGCGAAAAAAATCAAAGACTGCGACATGTTGTTAGCAACATTAAAATATATTTTAAATTTTATAACCTGCAATTATGTATATACAAAATGTAAAAAGGATATAAAAGAATGTTGCTATCACCATGTTGCTTAACACCATTTTATTAAAACTTTCATAAATAGTTTTTAAAACTTCTACATACCCTGTTAAAAATCGACATACATGCGTCGATGCCAATCGGTCATTACTTTTTACTTTTTGAAAAATTTAAAAGTTGTTACAATTTTTATTTTTTATCATATAGCATAATGAATTCTCTACGTTTGATAATGATACATTATCATTTTTCAAGTATCGGGGTAGTTAATATGAAAAGCAACATTTATGTATATAACTAAAATAAGGCAACATGTTGCTAACAATTCTATTTTTTTTTTAATGATTTTAATATTTTGCATAAGATATGGAGAGCAACATATATGTATATAACTAAATTACGGCAACATGTTGCTAAAAATTGTATTTTTTTAAATGATTTAAATATTTTGCATATGTTTTTATAATCATAATCAATTAAAAAAGATAAAAGTTTTCGAAAACATTTTTCTGGCAACATGTTGTAGAATTTAATTTAACATGTTCCAATCAAATTGATAATAAAACTTCAGTACAATTTTGTATATTCCTTTTTAAGTTTAGTTACATCATCATGTTGCAGAACAAGTTAAAGCCTTCAACATGTTGAAAGAAAAATTTCTGTAATTGTTTGATTAATTTATCTTCTCCAATCATAAGGAAACGTTAAAATCATGTAAAAGAATGTTTCTAACAATATGTTGTTTAGAAATGTTTTGGTAATATTTTCATAAATACCCAGCGACAAAAAATTCAAACGGGAAAGCAATGCAAAGCTCTACATCAGGTGGTACAAAAACTAGCAAAAAAAAAAAGGATTTCCCAATCCCAAAAATGATAACATCATTAGACAAATGCGTCGGAAAACCACTGAGAAAACTAAATTTTCAACGTTGGCAAAACCAATAAAAAAATGCATATACCCATAATAATCCATGCATAAAAGTACGAAATAAATGTCAAAACAACAAAAACTTTCGTAAAATAAACAACTTTTCGTATTCTAAACCACTTTCGTATTTGTTGTTTTGACATTTTTTGGTATTTTTATGCGTGGATTATTATCAGTGTATGTATTTCTTTGGTTCTGCCGTGATTTGAACTCGGGCCGTCAGATTGGTACATGACAGCGCTACCGACTGAGCTAATGAAACATATAATACTTGGGGGCTAAAAACAAATTTCAATGATAACAGCTGGAAAACTACTGGTTGAGCAAATATGCTAGCACTGGCAAAAGGTTTGTTGGAACTATGAGGCCAACGAAAATAAAATAAAAATTCTCTTAAGGAACTTTTCCACAAACAAAAAAATTAATTTTATGAAAGAATAGGATTTTTTTAGTTTAAGAAAAAAAAACAAAAAATTTGTAACTGCAGCTTGATTTGAACTGAGAACCTTCTGACTACAAACCTTTTCTAACAACATAGACAAAACAGATTCGTGCTGACAGCCGAAATTGTAGCTAATCGAATTGTTTGGTTGTGGTAATCGCATTTTTCGGTTGTGGCAACTGAAAACTAACTGCCACAAGATTAATTTGACTGTGACAACAGAATTTCGGATGCCTCAATAAGAACTGCGTGGTCATAACCGAAAAATTCGGTTACTGCAACTGAAACATTCGATTGGCCTCAAATCTGTTTTCTCGGTGAAAGCAGCCTAATGTTTTTAAATTGTATTGATTTTGTACAGTTCCTTAGGAAAAAATGATATACGGATAGGGACATGCCTTCAACAGAATATTTTTCACAATTTGTCAAATAAGTTCTGGGATTTTAGCACATTTAATTTCTTTAATGCAATTAATGTATTTCCCTGTGAAAATATGTTAAATTTAAAAGAAAGTTATTTAATTTTGTCCCCTCTATCGCAAATCCAAATTTCATTGAAATCTACAAGAACCCAGAGACAGATTCTCCTTGTTAGTTAAATCCACAAACCAAATCAATTATATTAAATATTTTCCAAACTAATTATCATAAAGTTATATTCCTAATTAGTATATTAATTAAAGTGCAAAATTATTCTTTCACATTTTATTTTATAGCCAAATAAATTTATATTTTCTATGACTCTATTTTTCTTGGCCTTTGTTAACATTTATAACTATCATCATCATAAAAAAAAAACTCCAAGTGAAACCTTAAAAATAATTTCAGTTTATAATTAGCACGTTTTCTATCTTTTTGTTTGGCAAATGTGTTGATTGTCACATAGCAAACACACATTGATTGTTATTTAAAATAAAATATAAAATGAAATGCTATAGAAAAAAACTAGTATTTAGTGTGATGATTAAGTAAAAGCGTACAATGAAAGCCGGCTAAATGTTGGTTGGCTTAAAGTTTTTATAGACTATTTGCTTTGATGGATTAAACATTAAATAAAATATATAAAAAAAAGTAAAATGAAATAAAAGTAAATGACAACAAGCTAAATACTTAAACTAACAACAAAAAGTTCATTGACTTAAAATGCTGACAGTTATAACGACAGACAAACGAACAGACAGAAAGTCAAGAGTGAATAAATAAAAATAAAATAAATAAAACACAGTCAGTAACTTAAACTTTAACTACGTTTATGGTTAAATAAAACTATGTAAGTTTGCCAACAGCAAAAAAAAAACGAAAAAGTAAACAGAAAAATGCGAAAAATGTGTATAAACTGAATTACCATGTAAAAAAAAAAATAAGTGAAATATTAATGTTAAGAAACGAATTTTAAATACTCTACAGAGTTTTTAGTAAGAGAAATTATTATAATGCGATATATCGGAAGCAAAATTATACTTTAATTAAGGAATAAATTTGCTTTACTTTTCTTTTGCCTTTAAAATTATATTACAAATGTTGCTAGCAACATGTTGCTGGCCAATTTAAAATAACGGAAATTGTTTTACACTACCTAAAATTTAACTAATTTGTTATAATTATTTTAATCAGATTTCTTAATTACGGATTAATTATCCAGCAACATGTTGCAGTTCTCAAAACAACGGGATTTGTAACAACACTTTGTCATAGTTTAGTTAAGTGTTATAAATCCTTTATAAAGTCATATGAATACGAATTAAAAGTAAATGTTAAGTTCGTATTTGAAAGTTTTCTAGAATAATAACAATTTTCTAAAATAATAAAAAACTCAAGACCCAGTATTTTGAAAATCGCTAGTCCGATTTTAAAACCTTAAAGATATTTGTGTTTATACTACCAGAACTAACTAGAAATAATGTTTTGCCAAAATATGTACTTTTTAAATTGAAATTAAAAAAATATTCAAAAAATCGAAAATTTTGGTCGGAAGGCGCCAAGAGCTAAGTTAGTCGAACTAAAAAGTTTCAACAGAGTTCACCAATTCATTATTTGATGGCGCCCAACAACTCTTCTAAGAAGGGGGAAATAGGGGGTAATGTTATGACTTAAATTTCTCTAAATTTTAAGTATCAGGAAAAACATCTTCGGGGAGTTAATTCCACATACGGGTGGTTCGACTAATGAACGAATTCTCGCTATTATGAGTTGTTCGACTAACTGGACAATCGACCACAAATGGATGAGATCTATTGGACAAGGGCGTATTACGGACAAAAACACGGGCCTCGAGCTAAGTACGCTTATCTCAGCAGAACACTTCTCATGGTAGTAACGATAGAACCGTGTTATACAACCCACATTCCGACGGTGCACCATCGAGTCAATAGAGCTGGATATCCTATTGTCATTAACGAGTGCCGACGCCCTGCTTTGTACACGGTCCAAAAGCCCCAAAATAGACTTTGAGGCCCTCGCCCATATATAGGAGTTATATTCCATCTTCGGCCGGATATAGGTGTTATAAATAGTAAGGAGATCAAAAGAACTGAAGTAGTTCTTACACCGGTTAAGAAAGCCAAGACACTTGAATGCCTCTTTCGATACTTGAACAACGTGATACTTCCAACGGACATCACACTGGATTCTCATGCACAGAACATCAAGAGCTTCATATTCCTTAATATTGATACCACCCAAATATACAGATGACTTTGATGGCTTCGCGGTCCTATGAGTCAGCAAACAACATTGGGTCTTGGGTGGATTAAAATCGACCCCACCGAGAGATTGTAATTAGGTCCTGATTAAGTGTGTCATTCATAATCTGCCTCTTGCCTCCAATCTCCACAGGGCTTGGCCTATGATCGAAGGAATATGAAGGGGAAATTTTGCTGTCATCTTTAAAAGAGCGGAAGTCTGACAGAGGAAGTCATTCAGAAAGAAAGAGAGAAGGAGAAAGAACAGAACCATGCGGTACCCCTGCATTCAACTGAAACTCCTTAGATGAGACCCCATCTATAGTTCGATCCCTAAGAAAACTCGAGATGAATCGAGAGAAGTCATCACCGACACCAAAAGCAGTAAGCTTTTACACGAGTGCTTTATAACACACACAATCAAACGCCTTGGACATATCTAGAGCAACCACTTCGCTCTCACCAAATCTGCGAATTGACCGACTAAAATGCTCCGAAAGAAATGCCAGCGGGTCTCCCGTAGATCGACTTCTACGAAAGCAATACTGTCGATCATTAAAAAGCAAATTGGACTCGAGATAATTAACAAGATGGTAGTAAACCATGCTCTCCATGACCTTCGAGAGAGCAGAGCAGATTCCGATTGGGCGGTAATTATCTGGATTGGTAGCCGCACCCTTTTTGGGGATTGGCTGGACATTGGCAACCTTCCAAAACGATGGAAAAATACCCATGCGATACGATGTGCTAAAGACGGTTCACTGCTTCAGTACCAGTGCTGGTATACCATCCCGGCCCATTGACTTATTTACGTTGAGATTCGCAAGAACACTTTTAACGGCTCCAGGACGAAAAAATATCTTAGAGATAGTATGTGATACTCTTTCAAGCACGGGCAGAGGTTGATCGCTTTCCGGCAGAAACGAACTTTCTGCGAACAGTTCAATCAGCAGTTTGGCTTTATCAACCGAGTTGGTAAATATTAAGTCATCCTTTAAAAGAGTTGGGATAGAGTAACTAGTATTATCCCTTCCTCATTTAACGAATGACCAAAAAATCTTACTGCCCCGTGGAGCAGCACGAACTTTAATAAGCAGACGCTGTTCGTGCAGAAGCTTTTCACGTTTTAGTACTTTGGCACACTCAGTTCTCGCCTGTTTGCGCAGCATGTCAGTATTGAGGTTACTATTCTCACGCCAATTACTGAATGCTTACTCTCTGGATCTGACTGCATTTCTGTACGTCTAGTTTAACCAAGGCTTATGTTTGGACTTAGCCGAAATGTATTTTGAGGGAATAAAAAATTTCATTCCAAGCAAAATCACGCCTTCTACCATTTTCGCAGCGGCATCAACATCGTCATCCAAAAAACATAGTTTCCAGTTAAATTGCCGATATAAATCGTTAAGTTGGACCCAACGAGCCTTTTCATAAATTAGAACAGAGCGTTTCGTGACTACCTGTGAAACGGTATGATGCCCGGAGTATGAAAAAGATACGAAAATGGTACAGTGATCCGAGTTACCGAGAGGTGAAAATGATCTCACTTCATACTTTTCAGAGTGCGAAATGAGAAAAAAGTCGAGGGTATTCTGAAATTTCCCTTCAACACACGGAATATGTGTTGGTGATTGTGTGCGACGAAAAGCTCCAAGTAAGTGCCAACGGAAGTCGTCGCGCTCGAATGGCGGAGCCATGAAGAGTTGTGAATATTAAAATCACCAGCAACCACGATTTCATTATTCGGACAACTCTCTAGGATTCCCGAAATGAAGGCGGAAAGAGAATCAAAACAATCTCTTTAATCATGCTATGGTAATTTCGTTTGCCAATAATGTTCAACTATATTTTTTATGTGCGTGGTGATAGTAGGGTATCCAACTTTATAGATTTTTTGAAAAACAGTCACAATTTGGATTGGGTAGAAGTATATTATCGATATTAGTATGGGAAGTGTTCTGTTGAAATAAATAAACTTATCCCTAGATCCCAAGTTTTTGTTCTAAATACTCGCTTATCGCTTGACTAAGCCAGTATTACTAAATTATGATATTTGCAACATGTTGCTAGAAATACTTTTTCAAAATTCTTAACTCTAAAACAATCTAACTTAATAATTATTGCCAGCAGCTTTACGAAATAATGAAATTTCATCTTTATTTTGTTAGCAACATGTTGCCAGAAATATTGTTATAAATTTTTTTTAATTATCGTAATATATTGCAGAAAAGATTATAGAACCTTACTAGAGAAACTACAGTGTTCACCTTTTTTTGTTGTTGTGTGTGTTGCTCGGGAAAACTAATGAAAACATTTTTTTGCATAGAAAAAATTTCATTGCAACATGTTAATTTTATTTTATTTCTATTAAAATTTAATATTTTTTATTCTATTTTAAAGATTTGATCGTTAAAATACTGAATGTTTATAAAAGGTGTGGCAATATTATTAAAAAAATATAAAAAAGTGCAGTGAGAGAATCATATTTTAACCAACATGTTTTAATTTGCTTTGCCTGATTTCAAGAACAAATTAAAGGCCACTGGTATTATTAAATTCTGATATTTGCAACATGTTGCTAGAAATACTTTTTTATAAATTACTTAATTTCAAAACAATCCATTGCAAGCAGTTTAATAAACAAAATTAAGAGATTTCATTTTAATTTTGCTAGCAACATATTGCCAGAAATATTTCTATAAGTTTTTAAAAATACGGTAGGAAATATATTTATAACAGCATATAAAATTCTGCCAGCCTTATTAAAATTATGCTAAAATTCAAGTCTATAAACTGCAGTGGCCCAAAATGTTGCCCATTTAATATAAAGAAAATTTAATAATAATTTTTAAAACCCTTAATAACTCGATGTAGGGTAAAAAAATGTATTCAATTCCATTTAACCAACAGCCTTCAATAAGCTTTTAAGCTGTTTGTGTGTGTACAACTACTACAATATTCAGTAATAAAAAAATTGTCAATAAATAACATGAATATGGGGCTAAATGAAAACAGAAAATCGTATGGTATTTATTCCGAACTTAAATAACCACAACTTCTGTATTAAAAAAAAAAAAAAATACAAAGATTACAAATAAAACATAAAAAAACTTAATAAAAATACGTATAAAATGTAAATATTTCATTACGTATTTTTTTATATACTTAACCCCGCGTTATCCTTTAAAATAAAATGTTCATGCAATATTTTCATTGTAACAATGTAAGCTGTTATAAAAAGAATTCATAGTCGAAATTTTCTTTTTCACTAAATGCCTTTCAGTTAAAAACAGTAATAAAACACTTAGTTGTTTAAACCCCTCAATACTTGCCTTTCTTTTGCTATCATCATCTCTTTATACGGTAGTTCCACCTCCATCCGAACACTCTGGCTATAAATTAATAAGGAAAAACTAACACCATTTACTACAAAGTTGTTGAACTTTTGTGTGAATACTACTTATTAAGTTTTTTTTTTATTTTTTGAAATGAAAAATAAAAATTCACAATTTTTTTCTGTTTTTCTTGTTTTTTCAATGGGGAAAGTGTTTTAAATACTCATGTATTTGTGCTTGTTACAAACTTGTAGGAGAGATAAAAAATATTTTTACCCTTAGGTGTATCTATAAAAATTTTTGTTAAAATATTGTTACAATATAATAATATTTTGTAAAACTTTTAGTTGAAATCAACGTTATTAAATTTATGAATATATAGAAATATGAAAATTACAAAAAAAAAAAAAAAGATTTGATTAAATCTATTAAAGCTAATAGATCTTTTTTTTATTCATTATTTACTACAACAAAATAAAAATAAAGGCGTATTTATCATATTGCATATACGTACTCTGGTTCAAACTGATTACGGACCAATTATTAGAATTTTTATTGAATATTTGAGATATATTATATTAAAAAAATTGGGTTTTTTGAGTTGTCATAAAATAGAAGTACAGCTTTAAGACTTTTCTATGAAGAGTCAATAAAAATACTCCAATCGGCTGGGTTGTACTGTATGCTCATTTCGTTCATTAAGCCTACAATGTCGTTACAATAAACAAATATTTTCGTTTCGTTTATTGTAAAGTATGGCAGAAATGTATGACGTACTGAAACTCGAAACTTTCACTCCGGGCTCGAGCAAATGAAGGCTTTTCAAATCGGCTGCTTATATTTCTGCATTATTTTTTGATAGTCCCAATTTTCTGACCAAAGAATTTAAATGTTCTTGTGAAATTAATTTTGGCCAAAATTGTAAATTGAAATGTACAAACTCAGAGATTATGGTTTCGGTTTCGACGCGGTCCCCAATAACTAAATTAACCCTTAATGGGCAATCTTGTATTTGACTGGTTTTTTCTGTTTGTGTTAAGTTTTGGGCTTTCGTGTGTTCTGATATATGTAGTGAAATTTTATGGCCAACATTTTTGTAAAACATTTCATTCCCGCCCTCCCCCTTTTTAGGGGTGTTTTTTACGATTTGCCAGAAATTTCCGTTAAGTGGGGACGTTAGAGGGTTAATATGTTCCACAAAAATATTTGCCTTAATATTTTCTACAAAGTTTCTGAACATACCCTACACCTCAGATATAAAGAACACATAGTTTCGTATACCGATATGCTGTACGAACAGGCCAAAGTACTGTGGGCCAGGATCGCCATATTTTGGCCAAAAGTTCAATTCAGGTAAAGGGAAAATATATTTATATATTCAAAATCTAGGATTGTTGAATATTGTGTGAGTGAAATATTGTATCATTGTGGTTACTCGTTGTTAGTTGGCGAGAGTTCAAAGTCGAAGTGTTTTTTTTTTATTTATTTTTTTTTTTTTAAAGAGGAGCAACACTTAGGAAATTCTTCCTATTAATTAACGTGTTGCTTGCTTTGGAAAGGGGATAGAGAAGAAATGAAAGGTGGTGAAAGATGAAGGGCTTCAAATATGGCATTTTATAATGATACAATAACAAAATCATAAATCAACAATAATTTGTTCCAAAAATAATCTAAAATTATAAAACTGAAACTAGTTCTCTAAAAAAAAATATAAACCTGTTAAGTATTTACGAAAAAAGTAACAAAATTATTAATTTTACCTCAAAATTTATGGGTTTTTTGGAAAATCCTAAATTTTCAACAAAAAAAGCTCCAAAATGTTCCAAGAGATGCTTGAAAAACAAAATGTCTTCTACCTAGGTTTTTGCGACCGTTTGCCACCGTTCAGAAAATTTCGAGATTTTGCCCTTTAACTAAAAAAGTACCTTCAGATCTCGCTGATTTCCAGCATTCCACAGTTTTAGTAAAAACTAAAAAATAGCACTAAAAATTACCTGAAATGAACGTTCTGGTTTTCTCACACAGACTAATCCCCTAAAGTCCAGGTTTGTGGGACACTTGAGTGCCAATTCTGAATAAGTACGAAATTAACCCTTAAACACATTTTAAGTTTTGACTTATTTCTGGCATTGAAGTTTAATTTTCAACTTTGATGTCTTCAGAGACTTATAGTAGAATTTCATGACAAATATTTTTGCCGAACATTTTAACCCTCTAACTCTTCAACTTATGGGTCTTTTTTGACACTTTTCAAAAAGGGCCAAAAAAATACCCTTTAATTGCAGACTTAGAGGGTTAAAATGTTCCACAAAAATGTCCCTCGTAGTGTTTTCCATAAGTTCGCTGAACATATCCTATACCTAAAATGTAAGATTCACATGGTTTCCTATGCCGATTCACTATAAACATTTTCAAAAGAGGGGAAATTTTAACCCCCCAGACGAAAACTTTTAAAACGCCGATACACTTATATTTATCTTTGGTCCCTCTGCCAGAATTAGTTGTCATCAGAACCTTTTTTTTTTGTACAGTGTAATTTATTTTCCAACTTATAACAATATTAAATTTATGGCCGCCATATTGGATCCGCCATGTTGAATTTTTAAAATTTGATATCAGATTCGTAATCTGCTACCCAAAAACTTCCTCTGGTGGAGATTTGAAGTAAATCAAGCGACATAAGAAATTTAATGAAAAAATAGTTTGTCGCCATATTGGATCCGGCATTTTGAATTTCAAAATTTTAATTTCAGATTTTTAAACAGCGGATCCTAGGCATATATAACAGATTATTTTATGTCCAATATATTAAAAACTAAAAATTAATGGCCGCCATCTTGGATCCGCCATTTAGAATTTTATATTTTTTATTTTAGATTCATGATCAGCAACAACCAAACCCCCCTTTTGTGATATCTTTTAGTCTCATATACTCAATATTCTAGTTTTGGCCAAAATTCGATAATAATGGCCCACAGTGCAAAGGGGGGAAATTTTAACCCACCCTAAAATAAAATTCTGATGTGATCTTTTAAAACGCCGACATACGTATATTTCTTTTTTTTGGTCTCCCCTACCAGAATCCATTTTCAGAACACTGTAATTTTTTTTCGTGTTGTACTGTGTAATTAGTTCACATCCGAGACTACCAACTTAAAGTATGTATCATATGCCTCTTACTGCGAATTAACAAACTCGGAAAAGCAAATAAAAAAAATTTTTTACCAAAAAAAAAAACTTCATTGCAACATCCCAGCAAAAAAATTGGAAGTATAGCTTTTTAAACTACTTCTTTCACTGCCTCACAAGCATCCATTAGTGTATTTTTACTGCTTTTGTTAGAGATTATTCTGAATAACTTCAAAAAATCACTTCTTTCATTGCTTCCAAAGTACCCGTTAGTATACTTTTACAGCTTTTTTAAAATTACTTCTGAACAAAAAAATCACTTAAGGATTGCTTCTAAAGAGTAATTGATCTAAAAGTGATCCTAAAAGGTGATGCTGCCATCATTTAGCATTTCTAAACAGAGGTTCGAGGCTTCGATTCACGGCAGGACCAATATTTTTTATTTTTATTTTATTAATTTTTTTTTAATATTTTTAATTATTTTGTTTAAATGCAATATTTTTTCATATTTGAATTTTTAAAAATATGATAAATGCGGCTAAAAAACTTTAGGGATAAATGTTTTAAGTTTGTGTTTTTCGCAAAAATATTTTAAGGAATTCGTCCGATTCTTTTTATAAAAACAGGCAGTAAATTTTAATAGAAAATAACACAATAAAGTGCTTATGTATAATAATGTGAAAACCTTTTAACACGTTTATAAAATTAATTTTGTATGAGAATTTTGTTTTATAAGCCATTTATAAATTTTAAAAGTGATTAAGCATATGGCCCTAAAAATATAAAATGCTTCAATCAGTGATAGTTTTCTATACCGCAGACTCTGATAAAATAATGTTCTTCATGGTAATCAGTGATAAGTTTTTTTTTCTGATAGCAAAATTTTATAGAATAGAAATATAGAAATTTTATAGAATCTTTTGATCTTTTCTAAGAATATAAGTTTTATTTATTGAAAAGACACCATCAGTTTTTATATTTTCTACAAATAATTATTTTATCATACATGTACAATAAAATAGCAAAATATACTTTGAACTTTCTTTTGATTATAATTTTTTTCTCTATAAATTTTTTTTGCAGTTTCATCACAAAATTATTAACACGTGTATGTAAAAGCAAAGGAAAAAAAGAACTAAGCGTATCAGAACATCGTATCAAAAAAATATTTGACCTAAATCTTTTAAACAAAAAACAAATATTAATATCTAAAACAAAGTATGGATAATAAAAAAAAGAGTTAAAATAAATATTTACCCTTTAAGCAGCATGTGAAATACATGTGAAAAATATATTATTTTAATTAAATAATTTTTTTTAAATAAACACATAGGAGAACGCCAAAACAAAAAAAGAGCTTCATAAAAGTTATGAATAAAATAAAAAAAAGTTTACTATAACTTTTTTTTTTGTAGTCATAAAAATTAATATATGTATACTAAAAATAATAATTTAATGAGCATAAATATTTGAGAGTTGTGAGCTTTTGCAAAAACTTTTAAAAAAGTAATAGGGCATAATAGATTTAAAGTTTTGACATTCAATTTGCACTAAAGAAGATGGTATTCCTAGTATCACAAAGCGGTTTCTCAAAAATTTGGATATGTAATACAGGGTATAAATCTATAAAAACTCATCTAAAAACTTCAAATCCCAATTTTTCCGATATTGGAATTTTTTGTACACTCATGAAACTTATTTTACTTGTGAAATTTGTATCATCTTTCTATAATTTAAAAAATAATTTAAACAGAAAGTAGGGTTTGGGATTTCCCGGACTTTTTTATTTCCCGAGAAACCGGAATAAAAAAATTTGATTCCCGGGAATCCCCGGAAATATTTTTGAACAAAATTTTTAATGAAAACCACCTATATAAGTAATTTTTGTTAAAAAAAAAACTATTTCAGTACAAATTCACTCTGTGTAGTGAGAATTCAAAGTAAAAATATCAGAATGTTGAACATTTTATTTCACATAAATTACTCTAAGCACTGCGAAATGAATTGCATGATTCCAGCAGAAAGCACCCACTACTGGACCGTCGGAAACAAACCGTTTCATCACATTTGTCCCATTAGATATGGTGACCACAATGTTATTTTCGAAACACAAATAAAACTCTTCTACACTCAAAATAGTACGTCTGTTGGCTGGACAGAAAAATATGTTATTTTAACAAAATGTATTCCTGTTTTTTGACTTAAAATAAAATTTGTTGATTTAAACAAATTCTTTTGTTAAATTTAACAAATCTAAATTTAAGTAAAAAATTTGTAAAACTACAGTTTTATCTGTAATTAAACTGAGTCGTAGAATTTATCCAAATTTGGGGTCTCGGGACCCTCCCCGGGCCTAGTCCATATCATGAGAGGGCATATAAGGGCATTCCCAAGGAACAAAAGTTTTGTCCATTTTGCTCTATCTAGCTTAGTTTTCGAGATATGGGCCATTTTATGAAGTAAAAAATTTTTATTAAAAATTTCCGAGGGTCCAAGGCACCGCCAAGGTCCGTTTTTGGGTAGAGATACCCCCTTTCGCTGGGTTACACGGTTATGGGTAGTCGGAATTTTCATCAATTTTGCTCTATTTCTCTTAGTTTTCGAGATATGGGCCATTTTAAAAAATCGGGAGGGAACGAAATAACGCCATCTTTAAAACTTCGGATACATTGGTAGCGCCATCTACCGGGTAATAACAGTAACATGAAAATATTATATTTGAACAATAAATTTTGTAAAATTTAACGAATGGGTTATTAAAAATTAGTTTTAAATAATTTTGAAAATTAACACTCAAAATTACTTAGTTAAAGTACTGAGGATTTTTAGTATTATGTTAAATGAAGATAACTAAAATCTTTGTTAAAAACTTGTCAAGTCGATTTGAAACCGGTTTGACAGATTTTTCTACTGACGTATTATTTTAAGTGTAGATGCCGGATAACCAAATTTAGATACCTCCGTTAACCATTAGTCTTTTAGGGCAAATATTGCACTGCGCTGCATTGCCTCTTTTGTGAAGTATTTCCATACTCCTGACATTTTATTCTTTAATATTAAAGAATATATTAGTTTGAAAGCAGGTGTATTGAAATAAAGTAAACTTACTTGAAAATATCACATTTATTAATGAAAACGTTACTTATAAAATTATTGGCCCTTAATATAAAGGAGTATTTTAAATTTAAAGTCGACTTTATTTATAACACTATGCGACAGTCAAAATCGGGATGGGATGAAACCAACGGGAAATGTTATATCGGTCAAAAACAAGTTATACGTGTCCCGGCGTTTCGCTGGGTCATCCCTAGGAATCGAGATATATCTTTTTTTTTGACATAACTCGAGAACCACTAGTCCGATTTTGCTCAAACAATTTTAAAAAAATTAAAAATTACAATTCCTTTAATCTGTTCATATAACGTTTTTCTATATACTCAACAGTTTTGCCGGTAAAAATAAATATTTGTTGCCGCTACCATAAAAATCAATAACCTTTTGTTTATTACTTTTTTTTAATATTTTAGGCAAAAAATATTTTTTTCTTCATACATTTATTTTTACCGGCAAAACTGTTGAGTATATAGAAAAACGTTATATGAACAGATTAAAGGAATTGTAATTTTTAATTTTTTTAAAATTGTTTGAGCAAAATCGGACTAGTGGTTCTCGAGTTATGTCAAAAAAAAGACCACCAAAGGTCAAATCGATATATCTCGATTCCTAGGGGTGATCCAGCGAAACGACGGGACACGTATAACTTCTTTTTTTACCGATATAACTTTCCCCGGTAGTTTGAACCCTTCCCGATCACTGACCCCTACCATTTGTCTCACAGTGTAATCATACGGTTTTGTTCATTTTGTGTATGAAAACCCTACAAAAATATTTATATTTTCAAACATTTTGATTGGTTGAAAATAAATTAACTAATCAGAATGCTCCAAAAATAAACCAAGTCAAGGTATACTGCCACCCAATATTTTAACTAAAGTCGACTTTAACTAAAATATACATTTGAAAAATTTAGATAGTAAGGGCGATTAATTTGTAAGAAACAAAACTTTTTTTCATATCTCTTTAAAACATTTTACCAAGTTTTTAGGTTTTACTACTTAAATTTTGAGTAAGTTATATAAGGTTTTATTAGTTGAACTGATTCTAATTACTTGGCAAAGATTTTTTTTGTGTGTCAAATAAATTGATTCCCTTTTAAAAGATTTTAACAATGACATTTTTGTTTTGGTATTAAAATGTTTTTTTATGACTAAAATTAAAAAATCCTATTCCAAACAAAAACAATATTATATTATTTTCCCGGGAATTCCCGAACCCCAAACCATAAAAGACAATATTAATTGTATTTAGTCTATACGAGAAAGTGATATTATTTATGATCTAAAATCGAACTAAAAAGAACATTAATTTACCAAATAAAAGATCAACTACACATACTCCTCATTCATTTTAAAAAGATAAATATTAATTAAAATAAAATTGTACGTAAGTTTTGGTAAATGTTAAAAACGCGATTATAAATTTTCTGAAACTTACATTTTCAAAGGCTACAATTTCATCAAAAAATTCCTCTTAAGTACCTATATGTATTTTGACAAAACATTTTGAAACCTCAAAGAAGCAACTACATATTGTTTATCCCTATAAAAATAAATTTGAAATAACGAATATGCATGTGTTTGTACAAATTTGGACGTGACTGCCAATTATGGAAAACACACAATTCTCATTTGTTGGTTATACATAAATAGATGTCACTACATTTCTAGATCTGTCAAAGCAACAGAGTAGTATTTTGGAAGATGACAAAGCAAATTGTGGTCATTTTTTTTATTTTTGTTTCTTCTTTGATATTGTAAAAAATGAATGACGCTCCTATACGAGAACAGGAAATTCTCATTGAGTTTGTATTTTAACCTTATAAATATTTCTACACTAAGAGAATTATCATCACTTCAGTAATGAATTTCTTTATAGTTTCAATTAAAAATTGTCACTGGAACTCGTCCATTGAAACTTTTCATAGAATCTATGAAACAGGTTTAATTAAAGTCAATGTTTATGAAAAGTTCATAAAATTAATGAAACTCTTCATAAAATTAATAGGCCACTGGTCCAATGAATCCATCATTCAGCCAATGAAGAGCTTCATAAAATCTATGAATCACTTTCATTTAGTATTATTTATTATAGTTGGTTGTTGTCGTTGCTAAGCTGGAGTGGATAAATAAAAAGTATCTAGCAAATGCAAAAAGCGTAGTAAATTATACCGTATTTTACGAATATACAAAATATATCTAATGAAAGAATTCATAACATTAAAAAGCTTCGTAGAATTTTATAATAAGCCTAATTCTATTAATGAAATGTTTCGAAAAAATTAATATGATTTATAAAAAAATTTCATAGTCCAAAATTAATAATAAAAAATTAACAATATAAAAAATAAATAAAAATTATAAGATAATTCTCTCAGTATGAAAATTAATGCACATCACTAAAACTCGGCCTTATATAAAACTATTGTATTTGCGAATTAAATATTTAATATAAAATTCTAATTGTATGAAAATTTTTGAAAATTAATGGAATGACAATTGTTTTATAAAAAAAATTAAAAAAAAAGTAAATACTATTGAAGAATCTCATATAAAGGGTTCTTCAATCAGAGCGCTACAAAAGTTTTTTTAAATAAAACAAAAACGGTTTTGGATATCAATGAAATTCTTTATTCCTGTGAAAGTACGTTCGATGCCATTATGTATGGAAATCGATCTCTTTTGCATGGCCACCACGGGCACGCTTGCAGAAGTCCAGACGCTGAACCCAATTTTCAACGGTTTTCAAGCATAAATCGGCCGATATTCGTACGAAGTTCATCAATCGTCGCTGGCTTGTTGGCATAGACCATAGATTTGACGTAGCCCCAAAGGAAAAAGTCCAACGGCGCCAAATCGCACAACCGAGGCGGCTAATCGACTGGACCATTTCGTGAGATAACACGTTCTCCAAACTTGGTTTGCAATAAATTGATTGTGGCATTCGCTGCGTGGCTTGTGGCGCCGTCCTGTTGGAACCACATGTCCTCCAAGTCCATATCATCCAATTGGGGCCAAAAATATTCGGTTATTATTGAACGGTAGCGATTCCCATTCACAGTAACGTGCCGGTCTAGATCATCACGGAAGAAGTACGGCCCAATGACGCCGCCGGCTCATAAACCGCACCAAACCGTAGTTTTTTCGGGATGCAATGATGACTCATGGAGTACGTGTGGATTGCTGTCTGACCAATAACGCATATTTTTTTTATTGACGAAGCCATTCATTAGGACGACCATAAATTGGACGTAGCGCTCTTAACGTTGAGGCCACTGACTCCGAATTTCGGTAGTAAATTTTAATAATTTCGACTCGTTGTTGGCTCGTATATCTTTCCATCATGAAATGGCAAACCTTACTGGAGAGAAATGTCAAAAGAGCGGCAAGGAATATGGCGTCGTTTGCTGTCCCTGTCTTTCTACTTTTATGAAGATCTAATTTATGAAATACAATGAACTTTGTTAATGAAGTTATGAAATTTTATGAAAGAAAAGTTATGAAAAATTTCATAATATTAATTAAACATTATATACATAATGAAATTCTTCATTGATTCTACGAAAAAAATTCTATGAAATTATATCATTAATATCATGAAGGATAATTCTTTCAGTATAGAAATTCTAAAACGTCGTCCCCTGACTATTTTCTTATACAAAAATTAAATCAGGATAGGGACATGCCTTCAAAAGACTGCTTTTAACAGTTTGCTAAATAGGTTTTGCGATAGCACATTTAATTCCTTTAATTCCTTTATTGTGTATCCCGATAAAAACAAAATTTGGGATATGTGTTTAAATTAAATCCTTTTTAACTTTTAAATAAAAACCCTATGAATTATAATTTTTATTTATTTCTTTTAAAATAGGTTTTTGTTCAAATCAATAAAAATTGGGACAAATTTGGAAATTTAAGAATTTTTTGCTTGGTTTTTTATGCATTTCAACTTGCGAAATGGGGATATGAGCTAAAACTTTTCTGGCAACACTGCTTAATATTTATAATACGTAATACCATTTTTACAAATAGATGGCGCTTTTCTTTGTTTAGTGAGCCAACAACTAAACCCATTAGAAAGCGAACAGCAAAAAATTTGAATTAGTTAAATTAGTATATTTAACAGTATTTTTGCTGTTTTCATTAGCTAATATTTAGCACATAGATTCTGCTGATTTTAGCAAATCATTTTTGTTTAATTTTTAATAACTTTTTCTGCTATTTTTACAGACTTATTCTATGATCTGTAAAAATATTCAATAATGTCGTTTTTCTGTGTGCGGTTATCGCAACAATGAAAAGTTTCAAAAAGTGAGAATCTCTAAAAAATTGTAATTATAAATGCGCAAACTATATATTTTTGTTTATGAAATTAGCTCAATTGCTTAGGATTGCTTTCAGATTTCGTTTTTACGAGATCGCACTATACTCATTAAGGTTATGACTCATTTTTAACAAAAATTTTACCTATCACCACGTGATAGGCAATACTAAATTAATAATAAAAATCGTATTTGCGGGTCATTTCGGCAAAAAAACCTTCCGCACCAAATGCAATTTGTAAAAATAATATTTGCTCGGGGATTTTGTTTAATTTACATAACGAATTATTACAAAAATTATTGTAAACGACAAAAAATGTATCCAAAAGTCCCTCCAAAAAGGTTTCGTAATTTTTACCATAAATAGCTTTCAATAAGCATCGTTTGAGTCCCATATGTTTAAAACTTCGGAGAAATATTTTATTTAAACTAAAACCATATAGAGCAAATTTCAACCCTTTTGGTGCGGGAACTTTTTTGACAGTAGCGAAAAAGTAAGATTGCGTTTCATAAAATTTTTTCATGGCCTTTTTGGCTAGGGCATGTAAAATTTTATATTTGCAAAAAAAAAATCAAAAAGTCATAACCCTAATACTCATTCTATCAAATTTATATATACCCTACGGGGAATGAGGAGTCAATTACCCTCCAAGGACCTATCCCGTGACCGGTCAACCGAAGGCATATTACTAAATTAGTACAAATATGAACAAAAGAAAATGAATTAATTTTCTAAGTATTTTCTGATCCGTTATTTTCACTGTTGCTTTTAAAAAAACTTGACCGATACCGAAATAAAAAACAAAATTCGCGGCATATTTTTTAAAATATTTTTTTATTTGTTTTACTCTTTTATTTATTTTGAACTTTATTTTTTACGATTTGCTTATTTTAGCTCTTATTTTAAATTTTTATAATTTTAAGTTTTGTATTTTTAATGTTAAAGCTGTTTTAGTTTTAACAATTGGTATTTCATTTAATTTTCCTTTTAACTTAAGGGCAATTTTTTAAATTTTTATTTATATTATCAGAGTTTTTGAGGTAATTTTTAAATTTTTAATTGATTTTTTAATTTAATTATGGCCAACGCAAAAAACGAGTCAACTGCCATTAAAGGACCTATCCCGTGACTGGTCAATCGGGGGCATACTGAAGGCACTTCCACTATATTTGTGTGTATGTTAGTGTTGTTTTCTTTTCTATTTTTTTCTTTTCCATTTTTTTTATTTCCTTCTGGTGTTTGTTTTTTCTTTTTCTTTTTTATTTGAACAGAAACGAAAAATATATAACTTTACCATCAGCCAGCCATAACGCATAAGCAACATTAGCTCAGGCGGTAGAGCGTTTGCCTTACAAGCAGGAGGTTGTGTTATCGAGCCCTACTTCGACGCCAAGTAGATTATTTTTAATTCTTAATTTTTTTTAGTTTATTTGAAAAGCTATTTTTAGACACACCACCTTACTGTCACAAGGTGTCTAAACTGTGGCAATTGGTCATTTCCAATGACAACGCCATGTTAAAGTGATATGTCTCTTTCAAACAAAAAGACCGATCAACGACCGGTCTCAGCCCCCTTGGGACCTATCCTGCGTGTCATCTGGGACCGGTCTCTTTCCCCGTAGGGTATCTGCTAAGTTATCGAGGGTATTTACCTTATTTTCAGTTATTTTAACAACATTTGAAAATAATCCACTTAAATATTTAATGTCTGTTAAAAGCATTTTACTTTCTACTAATTATTTTCATAAAATTAAATTAACAAACAAAAATTAAGCCATTATCTGTTTCGTTTAACCATAACACATAAAAATAAAACTGAAGATATTCATAAAATTTACCAGCAAAAAAATGTAAATAAAAACTGCTTTTTTAAAAAATGTTATGCCAATTATAAAAACAAAAATAATAAAACATTTATACACCTTCAATATACTAACTCTTGTGTGAGCGGTGTTAAAAACTCACAAGAAATACACAGCATAAAATAACAAACGAAAAATAACAACAATCATCATTATTAAAGTTCAGTGACCGTTACAAAAGCCAAAAAGGTATTTTAGCAACTACCAAAAATGAGAAATAAAAAAAAAAAAACAAAAAATGTATGCATGTTTTGTATACAAACAAATATGGATACAGTGAAAGAAATTATAATGGTTTATTGAAATTACTTAAAAAATAAAAAAATAAAAAACAAAAATTCAACTACAGATATGGTGAAAGTAAAAATAAGTGATTTTTCAGCTGAATTTCAATATGTAAGGAAGAATATATTAACTTAATTGATATCGTATAAGCACTGTTAAAGAAATTGTAATGATTTTTTTTTATTTAAAATCACTGTTTTTTGCAAAAAAAAATTACTACTTATATTTTCAGGGTGCAGATACAATTACACTATGTGACAGTCAAAATCGGGATGGGATGAAATCAACGGGAAATGTTATATCGGTCAAAAACAAGTTATACGTGTCCCGGCGTTTCGCTGGGTCACCCCTAGGAATCGAGATATATCTTTTTTTTTGACATAACTCGAGAACCACTAGTCCGATTTTGCTCAAACAATTTAAAAAAAATTAAAAATTACAATTCCTTTAATCTGTTCATATAACGTTTTTCTATATACTCAACAGTTTTGCCGGTAAAAATAAATGTTTGTTACCGCTACCATAAAAATCAATAACCTTTTGTTTATTACTTTTTTTAATATTTTAGGCAAAAAATATTTTTTTCTTCATACATTTATTTTTGCCGGCAAAACTGTTGAGTATATAGAAAAACGTTATATGAACAGATTAAAGGAATTGTAATTTTTAATTTTTTTAAAATTGTTTGAGCAACATCGGACTAGTGGTTCTCGAGTTATGTAAAAAAAAGACCACCAAAGGTCAGATCGATATATCTCGATTCAAAGGGGTGACCCAGCGAAACGCCGGGACACGTATAACTTCTTTTTTGCCGATATAACTTTCCCCGGTAGTTTGAACACTTCCCGATCACTGACCCCTACCATTTGTCTCACAGTGTTATTAAAGGTTTTGTACAAATTTCTACAAATAGTGTTAAATAAAATTGTATAAATTATGCACATAAAGAATGTTTTAGAAATTCTCCCAAAAAACAAATAAGGGTTAACATGGGATAATGTGAGAAATAAAGTTTTTTAAAAATTCTCCCGAAAATTAACACCACAAACTCATTTACCAAAGATATCCCATAAAATAAATTAAACAAAGATTTTAGCAACATTTTTAGAATCAGCTCAGTTTTCCACATTATCCCTCACTACCTAAACTACACAGTGAGAATTTTGCTGAACGAGTTTTAATGAAATTTTTCAGTAAATTTATTAAGGAGGGACATTACATTCGCGGCAGAGGAAACAGACCTTTTTTTAAAAATTCATAACTCAGTCAAAAACAAACAATTTTCCACATTTTTTTTTTATTATTGTAGAGAATTGAACAAATTACAAATAAAGAAATTCAAAAAATATATTTTTCACTCCAACATGGTTTTATAGAGCTCCAAACTGGCGGCAGAGAAAAAACGGGGCCTCGTGGTTGCAGCGCTGGGAGTCGAAAAAATTACTTTTTTAAATCTTAACAAAATTGGTTATCGTATGACACGAGCTTTTTTCTTTTAAATTTTTTTTTCAATTTTTGGTGATGTTCCAAATTTGAAAGTGTGTTTTTTCTAAAAAAATATTGACTTTAAAAATTCATAAAAAATGGAAAACAAATTTAAAAGAAAAAAGCTCGTATCATACGATACGAAAAATTTAGTAAAAAAATGAACCCGCTAGTGCCGCAACCAGTACGAAAAACAAGGTTTCGAGATAAACGCGTTCAAAGTTTGTGAACAAAGAAAAAAAGGTACGTAGGTAGGGCGAAAATTAAAAATGCGCTCTCACTAATCCGGCTGTAACTTTTGAACCCGTAGGAATTTTTACATGAAATTTTTTTTATTAGAATCTTAAGAATATTTACTAAAATACAAAATTATAAAAAAAAAGTCGCTTTCAAAAAACGGCCAATGTCATGTCCCCCCTTAAGTCTCCTTCACAAAGTAAATAAAAAATTTCTTAAATTTTATGAAAAATCTTCATATCTTCAGTGAAACTACATTGATTTTATGCAAAAATTCATTAATAACAGGCAGATAATTCTCTCGGTGTATAAAAAATGTGCAGTTAGTATAAATAAATGTATTTTTTAATTATTTTTGTTTTATAATTTGCTAAAAGTGACACGCAATTCTTCTTTTACAAATATATTTTTATGAATTAAAAAACAATTAAAGCAATTAATATTCTACCGTAAGTTACACTTAAAATAATATGTCTTCAATTTTACAGAAAAAAATTTCTAATTTACGGCTTAACATAAAATAACAATGTACTAGTTGAAAAATCCAACAAGCGGGCCACCTGGTAGGTAAACATAATTCGCGTACGCTGAATCCAGTAGCGCTATTTTTCTAGGTTAGCTCTTAAAAAAAGATATTTATGTTTCAAAATTATGGTTCCAAAGACCCCAAAAAATTCGATTTTTTTTTCGACGCCTTATATTTATCAAGGTTGTTTGTTATTCCCCCAGTCAGCGTTGGGTCAAAAATGATCAAAATCGGTGCAACGGTTCAAAAGTTGTGAGTAAAATTGCGGGGACACTTCGAAATTTTCTATACAAAATAGTACATTTGAATGCTTTTTTAAATGGATGTAAAATGTATTTTATTGAATGAAAAAATTTGTATGGAGGTATTTAAGGTGTTCTCACATTTCCAATTACACTCATAGAAATAAACCCGTAAAAATAGCAGAAAAATTTAATAAAAATTAGTTAAAAATGATGCAGCAGAAAAAACTGCTAAAATTAGCAGAGTATTTTGCTAAATACTAGTAAAATAAGAACAGCAAAATTAAAACTGTTAAATTTACAGAATTTTAGTTATATATAAGCTAACTCTTAGTTAAGTGAAAATAACAAATTGTACTGTAAAATCTGCAGAAAATTTTGCTAAATATTAGTAGACTAAAAATGGCAAAAATAAATTGTTACATCTACAAAATTGTTGCTATTTTTAAGTTAAATTTAGTTGAATGCAAATAGCAGTCTATACTGCTAAAATTAGCAGAAATATTTGCTAAAAAAAATTGTAAACTTTTGTTTTGAAAAGGCTCGATTGTTATTTGCATTTAAAAAAAAATCGAAAAATCGAGGCAACTAATTACTTAACAAAATTTTTGCTGATTTCAGCAGGTTAATTTGCTATTTTCAATTTATAAAAATTAAACTCAAATATAACTAAAATTCTGTACATTTAACAATTTTATTTTTGCTGTTCCTATATATAGGGAATGCAAAATCCCGCACTTTTTGATTTCCTGGAAAAGCAGGAAATTTATCTTCAATTCCCGGGATGCCGCAAGGGAAATAAATAAAAAAATATTTTACAATAATTTAAAAATTTGTAAATTCTTATTGTTTATTTAACCTTCTTTTTCTATTTTTAACTCTACAATTCCCTTGAGCTTCAGGTTTGTTTTTATATGTACACTCATAAAAAAAAGCCCGTACAAATAGTTCAAAATTCTGCTAAAATAATAATCTTCAATGAAGTTGAGAATTATGGTCTGCTAAATTCAGGTAAGCTAAATTTTACACACTGCTAAATATACAGACAGTTCTAGTTAACTTAGCTAAGAAATTTGAGCTTAATACAACAGAAACATTACCTGATTTAACTGAAAATTTCTTTTAAAATTTCGCTTACAGTCTTCGTTTTGGGGCTCTACGGATCTGTCCCGAGATAGGCCTATATTTATTTTTTTGAGTATAGATGACTTATAAAGATTGATAAGTTCATAGTATCGAATTTTTGTCCGTTTTACTCTATGTCGCTTAGTTTCCGAGATATAAGCCATTTTGTTATTATATAATAAAAAATTATGAAAATATAGCGCCATCTCTATGTGATATTGATAGCAGAGACACAAAAATATAAACTTTGGGAAATAATTGGGGTTTAAATTAGCTGAAAAATTTGTAAAATTAAAAAACACAAATTACTAAAAATTAGGATGCAAAGTTAGTTCAAATAGGGATAAAAGCAATTGTTATGCTAAATGGGATTTACAAAAATATTAGTTCAATCCTAAATTTTAAGACAAAATAACAGAAAAATCAGTTAATTTGCGCTAGGACGCGTTTAACAGACTTTTGTACTAACTTTTTTTTATAAGTGTATATAAAAATTTATTTTATTTTCAATATTTCGCTACTCCATTGTGTAGAATCTTCAGGAAATAACAATTAAGTTAACAAATTATAAACAATTTGAAATTTTTATAAATAAAATGCCTTAAAGATTTCACAAATTTTCATGTTCGTGAAAAAGCTCAGGTGGTTTTTCTTTGAATTTTCGTAGTGGGAAAGAATTAATTTTATATTAGAAATTATATAAGTCTAATTATATATTTTTAAAAATTTAACAAACTAAAACTAATTTTTATCTAAAAAAATTTTCCGTCAAAATAAAAAAAAAAAAAATTAATATAGAAAATAATTTTAGAAAATTGGAAAAAATTTTAAAAATTATGGGAAAAAATTTTCACTTACTTAAAATTTAAAAAAATGGACAAATTTGTCTTTATTTCTGTGCAGAATAAGTGCGATTCAAAATTTTTTATACGAACACTATTTGAGAGGCACTAAAAGGAACTTAAAAAGTTTTATCAAGTACACAAACTAATCAGTGAGTTCGTTTATTCGAAAATCTTACTACTTTCACTCAGTCGTTATTTTGGTTACTTTTTAAATTTTTTCAGTTGTGGTAAAAGTAGCAAGTAGAACAAGCCTACACTGAACCAAAAGTCGTAAGTGAAATCAACATAAAAATTTTGTTACTTTTTGATGAAACGAATTGTTAAAACAATATATTTTATAGTCAAATTAATGTGTGTTTTTTTAAATCAACTACTTTTTTTAAATGAACATACTTATTTCCGTTAATAATTCTCTACAAAACAATTGTTGTTTTGATAATTTTTTGTCCATTTTTTAACAAAATTTAATTTGTTAACTGTAAAAAATTTTGTAAAAAGGCAGTAACGTAAATTTGATATAATTTTTCTTCAATTTGAAAAAAAAAGTATTAAATCTGTGGAAAAAAGTTTAGTGAGGTTAGTTTTGTTGCGTCATTACTCGTGCTAGCATGTGTATTTGTTGTCGGAAATATCAATAAATTGACATTAAGTATTTTTGTTTTTCAAAGTATAGATAATTAACAAATTCAGTGACTTGAAGTGAATTGCTAATTGAAGATTTATTAATTTTAATTTAAATAAATTTATATAATTTTGAACGTTCTCAATTAAATCGTACATTTAAATTTCTGTCATTAATTTTGATATTATCTATCTTTTTGTTATTTTGTTTAAGGCAAACTATTATTGAAAGTTATATAATGTATTTGAATTATTAATTTAAATAAAGTTTTATATTTTTGTACATAAAATGGTACATGTGTTTTAAACAAAGAGTTTTTAGTATGTGCTATAATAATTTCAATTTTATATTTCATTATTTTTTATATTTTATAAAAAAGACATTGTATGTATATTGCTTAAAAAAATTTGAAATTGGTGAAATATAAAAAATAATGAAATATAAGTCTAAAAGTTAATAATAAATCGATAAAATATTTATTAATTAAATAAAATGCATTGTTGAATTTAATTAAAAATCATTATGCAATTTAATTAAATATAATTTAATTATATATATTGTTAAGACAACTAATTTTTATTAATACATTTGACGATATTTTGTCAAAATAATACTACATAAAATAGTTAAACGTCAAAATATAAATCTACTAAATAATGCGTTAAATTGATGGACAGGTTTTCTTACTTGTATAGTGATCACCCATTCATCAATTTAATATGGATTTCAGTTGATTTCACAACTGTTTTTGGTTCAGTGTAATGTAAAATGTTTACTATTTTCAAAAGGTTGGAAAATTTTGCATAAGAAAATTTTAAATAATTAACTTTATTATTTTAAACTGCATTTTTTAAAATCCTGGGATTCCCGGTCCAAATTGCCGGGAATGCGGGAACTGCAAAATGCATAATTTCACGGGAATCCCGGGATGCATTCCCTAAGTATATAGCAAACATAAACTGCTAATTTAGCAGTTTTTTGTCAGAATTTTCATTTTAAATTAAGAAGATATCATTTAAAATTGGGAAAATATCTATTGAAATTCAGAAAAATATCAATTTTAGTTCGGAAATTATCAGTTCATATACAGTTGTACTGTCGTAAATGGGAAAAAAGGGTACGTTTATGTAAAATTGTTGCTTTTCAAAAAGTTTTGGTTTATGTCTGAAGTTTTAACAAATTAGATAGTTTAGACTAGATACAAAATTCTGGGAATCGAACCCGGGACCCTCTGTATGGAAATGCCAAATGATACCAAAATCACTTTTTACGATCTCTTTTAGCGCTATTACTCTTTAGAAGCAATACTTAAGTGATTTTTTGGATGTGGTTTAAAATAACTTCTAAAAAAGCAGTAAAAATACTCTAACGGATATTTGTGAAGCATTGAAAAAAGTAATTTGTAAAGAATTACTTGCAATTTTTTTTGCTGGGTTGATTTTATGTTTGGTTGCGTAAGGGCAAAATAAAAACAACAAAATTTCGATTTTTTATGAGAAAAATGATTCTCAATTTATTTGTAAAAATAATTAAATTACCGTCGGTAAACTTAAGTTGATCGTGGGTATTAAAACAACGAATAACGAATATAAATAAGAACAAGAATTGTTATTATAAGGCGGTGAACAACAATGTTTAAGTTTTCGCTAGAATCTCCTAACAAATTTTACAAAAAGGGGAGTACAATTTAGATTCTAACGAAAATTAACCCATAAAAGGCAAAGGTGCCAAAAAGTCATAAAGAGACAAATTATTGATTTGTAATTAAACAATTAGCGTGTTTTTTTAATCACCTGGATTTAGAATTTTTCATACAAAAAATGGATTTATTAAATCCAAAAAAAAGCTGGATTTAATAAATCCACAATAAAAGCACAAATATATGAAACAGCCTATTAATTTAATGTCAGAAAAAAATACGAATGAAAATTAAAAGAGAAACAAAAAAATTGAAAAACTAACAAATAAAAGGTTTTTATTAAATTTTTTTTATGAAATATGTTTAGAAAAAAAACTACACCTCACTAAATACATATTTTTCATCTTGGACATGGAGAAATAGCTCAAATAGAAATGGCAATTTTTCACTCTACAGTAAGTAATTTAATTAAATCCAATTAGTGAATATTAAATATTGCAATGGAATTTTTCAATTGTGTAAAAATATAAATTGAAGTGATAAAACTGAAAAGGCAGACTGTTTATCGCTGTTTTATGTAAAATATAATTATAAATTAATAGTTAAAGTAAAATCCTTCATCTTCGAATTCGGTATTAAAAATTAGGGTGAAAGAAGTGTCGGACAGGAAATTTTTTTTAAAATAGGAAAAATCTAACCCCATCTGTTGAGCAGTTTTAGAAATACTTTTTGGATTTATTAAATCCAAGTGATTAGAAAAAACGGCTAATGGTCGTTATGTAATTTCTCGGTTTGCGGTTTCCAATCATCATTTTCTAATTGCAGACAACTGATGAATGGGTTGATGACGAGGAAACAATTGTATTGTGAAACATGGTCAGTAGACCGTACCTCAAATAAAAAGTTCGCCGAAGTATTTTTGCAAGGCAATTTCAAAAAAAAAATTTGTTTTTTGCAGAACGTAGGTGTTGCCTTTTTCAATTTTTCGTAATAGCTTCGGCATTTAAAGTCGGATTTTAAAGTGTGATATATAGATTTTTTGCCTCGAGGAGAGGTGTTTTGCTATAAAGTAAAAATTCAATTAAAAAAAATTAAAAAGGCGACTTCTACGTTCGGCAACCAAAATATAAAAACAACTTATACTGGATTTATCGAAAAACTTCCTTAGCAAAAGTTTAATGATTTTTTGCGAGCTTTAATTTTCTGACATTAGGGTTGTACATTAGGGTGGTAGCAACTGAGATCTGGTGGGTAACTACTAGAATGGGATACTTGAGGTCAATGTACCTTAGAGAAAAACACTGGTCTCCTCGAGGGAAAAACATCGATGTATCATACTTTAAGTATGACTGTAATTGCCAAAGATATAACGAAAAACTTAAAATGGAGACCACTACGGTCGGCAAAAAAAAAATTTTTTTTTGAAACCTCCTTGCAAAAATACTTCATATTGGAGGGTGTATGGCGCACTTCTTTTTTTGCCTGTAAGGTGGTACGCTCTAATGGTCAGCCTTTCTGAAACAACCACCATATACCATATTAGATTTTGTACTTAAGGTAGAATGAACAATATTCTAACTAAATATATGAGAAAAAATCTTTTAAATGACCGTAAGTTGAGTTTTATATAAATTTTCAAATAATAAATAAATATAATAATAAATATTATATACTTACTTTATAGGCTAATATTTATGTTGTGAATAATTCTTAATCCTTTATAATTGTGTTTTTTTTTGTTTATGTTGTAATTATTTTAATAAGATAAACTTTCATGGACAAAAAGCTTAAAGCGTTTAGTATTTTTATATGAATCTAAAGGATTTCTGGTTGAAAAATTATTTAATTAATAATATATAAAAAAAAAATCCTTTATAAGGTTATTGAGGCATGTAATATATAGAATTGTTTTGAAATAGAAAACAAAGCCAACACAATGAATTAAAATCCTTTATAAGGTATTATTATTTATTATGAGAGATTTAGAGAGAAAGAGATAAAGAGAGAGAAGTAGAAATATAATAATTTATTTTGGGATTTTTTTGTTTTAGAGTTAATAACTATTAAAAAATTGCACAATTGTTATAAGTTATAGATTAAGATTAAATTTTTTGTTTTTAGAACATAAAATCTTTTTAGTTAGTTTATATAGATTTAGTTATAAATTTATTGTTAGCAAAAGTTTTTAATTATCTTATTTTGAAATATGAATTATTTTTTATTAAATTTGTTAAAAATTTACTTTATGGTATTTTAATTAAATATATTTTTTTATATTTATTTTATCAAGTAGCTTAATATTTTAATTAATTATGAACTATTTTTATATTTTAGTTAATTTAATATAAAATTTATATTATGAAATTAATTTTTATTTTTTATATTTTTTGTGTTATTTTTTTAACTGCATATTTTTTATGGGCTTTAATATTAATTGGTCAAATTTTTTTTTTTTTTTTTGTTATTTCACTTTTGTTGTTGTCGCTTTAATTAATAATTATTTACTTGTTTATTATTATTTTAATGATTTTTGAATTTAAAAAATTATTGCACTTCAATATATTATTAATTGGTTTTTATGAATATTTTTAAGTTTTTTTTTTTTGTTTATTATTATTGCGTTTCGGAATGTTAAGCGAAATTTTGTAAATTCATCAATCAAAATATTAATATTTTATTGCACTTGTAAATTTGTTTTGTTTTGTAAATTTTTTTCGTAAAAACAGGATTTTAGCTAAATGTACGCTGTAAGAGAAAATATCAATTTTTTATTAAATAAATATTTGTATTAATACTGATTTTTGCTTTCAAATAAGTGGAACTTTAAACGTATTTTTTGGTTTATTTGTTTATTGTTATAATTTTGATTTTGTTAAATCATCAAAAGCAAAATATTGCTGATTTCTTCAGTTTTTTTTTTTTTTTTTGGTTATATTAATTATCAACAACAATATTGCTGGTCAACAAACGAATTAAAACAGTTGTGGAAAGAAAATAAGTTATTTTGTAAATTTAGAGCTACGACAAATTAACCGACATAAAAATGGATACTAGAGTGAACTGTTCTTGAAAAAATTCCATTATAAGATTGTACTACTATATGAGAGTTGTGGAAAATTATTCCAAACCAAATTATTCCAAGATTTTGAAAATCGCTTAATATCTTCCGTTTCCATTAGAAAATCGAAGTTTCCGAATTTCGAAAAATGCAATTGACAACGAACACACAAACATACATATAATAGTACCCAAAGGACAATTTTATGTAAAATGTTGCTTTGCAAAAAGTGTTGATTTATGACTGGTTTTACCAAATCAGACAGTTCATATTCAAAAGTACAAAATTCTCGTGTATTTTATTTTTGTGTATTCCAATCATCATTTTCTTATTACGGCCAACTGATGAGTTGTGGTAATTCCCACAAAACAATTCTATTGTCTATCATGAGAATGGTCAACCTTTTTGAAACAAAAAAATCTATGTGACAATATTTATTAGAATTTGGACATGTGGTAGAACAATATTCTAACTAAATATATAAAACAATTATTATTAAAACGAGTAAAAGGGTTAAAGTCGGGCATGCCGACTATACAATACCCTACACCAGTCTGGTTAAGAACCAACTAATGTTTCGATCCGAAATTCGAATGGGTTAAAATGGGACTTGTGTCAAATTTTCCTATAAAATTATAAAAGAAGAGAAAATCGTTAATATAGCCCATAATGGCGATAGGTCCAAATATGGACCGATTCTATCTAGAATCTATCGGCTTTTTTCTCTGGACCATGTGAGTCAGCAAACCAAATTTCGTTAAAATATCTTAATATTTGCGACCTGCAGCGTTTAACCAAGCCAATTTTGGGGGGATCCTTATATGGGCACTAGGTCTAAACATGGACCGGTGTTAACCAAAATCAATAGGCTGCGTTATTGGGCCAATATAGGTCTGTGTACCAAATTTCATCAAAATATCTTAATATTTCCGACCTGCAGCGTTTCAACAATATAATTTTGGTAGGACCCTTATATGGGCACTAGGTCTAAACATGGACCGATGATCACCAAAATCAACAGGCTGCGTTATTGGGCTAACATAGGTCTGTGTACCAAATTTCGTCAAAATATCTTAATATTTACGACCTGCAGCGTATAAAAAATATAATTTTGGTAGGACCCTTATATGGGCACTAGGTCTAAACATGGACCGATGTTCACCAAAATCAAACTTGTTCGTCCTTGGGCCAACATAGGTCTGCGTACCAAATTTCATCAAAATATCTTAATATTTGCGACCTGTAGAGTGCGCACAAGATTGCATGGACAGACAGACAGACGGACGGACAGACGGACATCGTTAAATCGAAATAAAAAAAAAATTCTGAACCGATCGGTATACTATAAGGTGGGTCTACGACCAATATTTTTTGGTGTTGCAAACATCAGCACAAACTTATAATACCCTGACCACATAGTGGTGTAGGGTATAATTAATTAAAAACGAGTAAAAAGGTTAAAGTCGGCCATGCCGACTATACAATACCCTACACCAGTCTGGTGTATTGTTTGGATCCGAAATTCGAATGGGTTAAAATGGGGCGTATGTCAAAATTTTCTATAATGTGAGTCAGCGCACCAAATTTCATTAAAATATCTTAATATTTGCGACCTGCAGTTTGTAACCAAGCCAATTTTGGGGGGACCCTTATATGGGCACTAGTTCTAAACATGGACCGATGTTCACCAAAATCAATAGGCTTCGTCCTTGGGACAACATAGGTCTATGTACCAAATTTCATCAAAATATCTTAATATTTGCGACCTGCAGCGTATAAACAGTATAATTTTGGTAGGACCCTTATATGGCCACTAGGTCTAAACATAGACCGATGTTCACCAAAATCAATAGGCTGCGTTATTGGGCCAATATAGGTCTGTGTACCAAATTTCGTCAAAATATCTTAATATTTGCGACCTGCAGCGTATAAACATTATAATTTTGGTAGGACCCTTATATGGGCACTAGGTCTAAACATGGACCGATGTTCACCAAAATCAATAGGCTGCGTTATTGGGCCAATGTAGGTCTGTGTACCAAATTTCATCAAAATATCTTAATATTTACGACCTGCAGGGTATAAACAGTATAATTTTGGTAGGACCCTTATATGGGCACTAGGTCTAAACATGGACCGATGTTCACCAAAATCAATAGGCTGCGTTATTGGGCCAATATAGGTCTGTGTACCAAATTTCATCAAAATATCTTAATATTTGCGACCTGCAGCGTATAAACATTATAATTTTGGTAGGACCCTTATATGGGCACTAGGTCTAAACATGGACCGATGTTCACCAAAATCAATAGGCTGCGTTATTGGGCCAATGTAGGTCTGTGTACCAAATTTCATCAAAATATCTTAATATTTACGACCTGCAGCGTATAAACAATATAATTTTGGTAGGACCCTTATAAGGGCACTAGGTCTAAACATGGACCGATGTTCACCAAAATCAAACTTGTGCGTCCTTGGGCCAACATAGGTCTGCGTACCAAATTTCATCAAAATATCTTAATAGTTGCGACCTGTAGAGTGCGCACAAGATTGCATGGACAGACAGACAGACGGACGGACGGACAGACGGACATCGTTAAATCGAAATAAAAAAAAAATTCTGAACCGATCGGTATATTATAAGGTGGGTCTACGACCAATATTTTTTGGTGTTACAAACATCAGCACAAACTTATAATACCCTGACCACATAGTGGTGTAGGGTATAATGATGCTGCAGAAAAAACTGCTGAAATTAGCTGATATTTATATTTGAGTTAAATTTTTGTTAAAGGAAAATAGCATATTAACTTGCTAAAATCAGCAAAAAATTTTGCTAAATAATTTTTAGCCTAAAAAATCACAAAAATTAGTTTTTTTAGATTATTTTTTAAATGCAAATATAAATTGAGCTTTTTGAAAACAGCAGTTTACAATTTTTTAGCAAATATTTCTCCTGATTTTAGCAGGATAGACTGCTATTTTCATTCAACTAAATTTAGCTTAAAACGAGTAAAAAAGTTAAAGTCGGGCATGCCGACTATATAATACCTTACACCAGTCTGGTTAAAAGTCAAATAATGTTTGAATCCGAAATTCGAATCAGTTAAAATGGACTTGTGTGAAAATTTTCTATAAAATGATAAAAGAAGGGAAAATCGGAAATATAGTCCATATGGAAAATTGGAAATATAGTCCATATCCAAATATGGACCGCTCCTATCTAGAATTCATTAAAATATCTTCGTATTTGCGACCTGCAGCGTGTAACCAAGCCAATTTTGGGGGGACCCTTATATGGGCACTAGGTCTAAACATGGGCCGATTTTAACCAAAATCAATAGGTTCGTTCTTGGGCCGACGTAGGTCAGTGTAACAAATTTTATCAAAATATCTTAATATTTGCGACCTGTAGAGTGCGCACAAAAATGCATTAACAGACAGACGGACATCGATAAGTCGAAACAAAAGGTGATTCTGAGTCGATAGATATACCAAAAGGCGGGTCTAGGTCCAATATTTTTTGGTGTTACAAACATCAGCACAAATTTATTATATAGGAACAGCAAAAATAAAACTGCTAAATATATAGAATTTTAGTTATATTTGAGCTAAATTTTTGTAAATGGAGAATAGCAAATTAATCTGCTAAAATCAGGAAAAAATTTTGCTAAATCATTAGTAGCCTAAAAAATCACCCAAAAATTTAAAAGTTTCAAAGTTTTTTTAAAAGCAAATAAAAATTTAGCCTTTTGAAAACAGCAGTTTACAATTTTATAGCAAATATTTCTGCTGATTTTAGCAGAATAGACTGCTATTTGCATTCAACTAAATTTAGCTTAAAACGAGTAAAAAGGTTAAAGTCGGGCATGCCGACTATACAATACACTACACCAGTCTGGTTAAAAGCCAACTAATGTTTGGATCCGAAATTCGAATGGGTTAAAATGAGGCTTGTGTTAATATTTTCTATAATGTGAGTCAGCGCACCAAATTTCATTAAAATATCTTAATATTTGCGACCTGCAGTTTGTAACCAAGCCAATTTTGGGGGGACCCTTATATGGCTACTAGGTCTAAACATGGACCGATGTTCACCAAAATCAATAGGCTTCGTCCTTGGGCCGACATAAGTCGGTGTACCAAGTTTCATAAAAATATCTTAATATTTGCGACCTGTAGAGTGCGCACAAGAATGCATGGACAGACAGACAGACAGACAGACGGACGGACGGACAGACGGACATCGTTAAATCGAAATTAAAAAAAAAATTCTAAGCCGATCGGCATACTATAAGGTGGGTCTAGGACCAATATTTTTTGGTGTTACAAACATCAGCACAAACTTATAATACCCTGACCACATAGTGGTGTAGGGTATAATGACCACATAGTGGTGTGGGGTATAAATAGCAAAAATTTTGTAGATACAACAGTTTATTTTTGCTATTTTCAGTCTACAAATATTTAGCAATATTTTCTGCAGATTTTACAGTATAATTTGCTATTTCCAATTAACTAAAAGATAGGCTAAATATAACAAAAATTCTATAAATTTAACAGTTTTAATTTTGCTGTTCTCATTTTACCACAACTTAGTAAAAAAAATCTGCTAATTTTAGCAGTTTTTTCTGCAGCTCATTTTTAACTAATTTTCAGTAACTTTTTATGCTATTTTTACAGATTTATTTCTATGAGTGTATTGCCAAAATCAACAGAAATATTTGAAAAAAATTAGTAAACTGCTTATTTCAGAAGGCAAGATCTGTATTTGCATTAAATAAAAATAGCACAAAAAAATTGAAAATTTAAAATTGTTAGAAATTTTTTAGTCTACTAATTACACTATGCGACAGTCAAAATCGGGATGGGATGAAACCAACGGGAAATGTTATATCGGTCAAAAACAAATTATACGTGTCCCGGCGTTTCGCTGGGTCACCCCTAGGAATCGAGATATATCTTTTTTTGACATAACTCGAGAACCACTAGTCCGATTTTGCTCAAACAATTTTAAAAAAATTAAAAATTACAATTCCTTTAATCTGTTCATATAACGTTTTTCTATATACTCAACAGTTTTGCCGGTAAAAATAAATGTTTGTTACCGCTACCATAAAAATCAATAACCTTTTGTTTATTACTTTTTTTTAATATTTTAGGCAAAAAATATTTTTTTCTTCATACATTTATTTTTACCGGCAAAACTGTTGAGTATATAGAAAAACGTTATATGAACAGATTAAAGGAATTGTAATTTTTAATTTTTTTAAAATTGTTTGAGCCACATCGGACTAGTGGTTCTCGAGTTATGTCAAAAAAAAGACCACCAAAGGTCAGATCGATATATCTCGATTCCTAGGGGTGACCCAGCGAAACGCCGGGACACGTATAACTTCTTTTTTGCCGATATTACTTTCCCTGGTAGTTTTAACCCTTCCCGATCACTGACCCCTACCATTTGTCTCACAGTGTTATTTACCGAAAATTTTGGCTGATTTTAGCAGGCTGCGTTGTTATTTGCTATTAACTAAAATTTAAATTTAATATAAATAAAATTAATAAAAATTTTTAAAAAAAATTCTGTATATTTTACAGTTTTATTTTTGCTATTTTTATCTTACAAATATTTAGAAAGAATAATTTGCTAATTTCAGCTGTTTTTTTTTTTTGCAAGGTAGTTTTTAACTAAATTTTAGTGGTTTAAACTAGAAATTTTACAGTATTAGTGTATTAAATATTTAAGTAATATTGTATGCAATCTACTTACTGTAAATACTACACCTACATAAATAATTTAAAAGTGCTGATATAATTTTATTTTTTGCAAAATATTAAATAAATAATGTAGTATATTACAGTTTTATTATTTGTTTTATGTTAACACAACCCTAAAAATGTTGATATTTAAAAAAAACACCCATAGAAAAAAGTCTGCACAGATATCTGTTAGTTTAACTACAAATTAATTAAAAATGGCCTTAAAAAATGATGATATTAGCAGGATATCTTTGCCTAATATTATTACGAAATAAGAGCATAAAAAAAATCTGCTAAATTTGCAATATTTATTCTGTGGATTTTGGCAGTTTTTTTTTTTTTGTTTTTCTAGTGAAGGACCATTTTAAACTTATTTTTAGTAGCTTCTTCTGTTGTTTTTATATATTTATTTCTATGAGTGTACAATTAATACTTATGTAGTAAATACCAGAACGTATAAACATACATTATATTTGTTTAGTCTTACAAAAAAAAAATACAGTGGTGGGCAAAATAATAAGAACATTCAAAATTATATACTAATATTGTAAATATATAAATTTAATTAAAATTTAAAAGTTGGCCTAAAATAACTTATGCTATACGTTTCCTAGTAAGTTTTTGGGTCTTTTCTCGACACAAACCAAAAAACTAAAAATTAGAAATTAACCCTTATAGGGTCAAAAAGATCCCAAAATTTTCAAATGTAAAAAAGGTGCAATTTGACATGTAAATTAACATAAAAATCTTTAATTTAACGTTTTTTAGTTGGGCTCATTTTGACCCCATGGACCTATAAGGGTTAGTTTCTATTTTTTTTACTACTTTATATAAAATTTGGTGTTAGGACAACCTTCACCTAATTTCGCAAGAAACAACACAGTTTCAGGAAAAATGGAAAATTTTCAAAATTTTCACCTCTGACCTTGGTAAAGAAAGGACTAAAAAAAGTCGGAAGTGATTTTCTTAGAGCTAGCTAAAAAACAAAAATGAATAGTATTATCTTAATTATTGGTCAAAATCACACTTTTCTCTAAAATTTTAAACTTTAAAACGCAGTTACTACTGGTTTAAAATAGGGATTGTTAATTTTCAATCGAATTATTCTCTAAGATGCAATTAATAAACCTTTATGCGTTGACCATTTTTTTTTTATATATTTTGTTGAACAAAATTTTAAATGACACAAAACTAGAGTTTTGCAATTTAATAAAAAAAAATTCACATTTTTTTCTATACCTGGGACTAGGAGACAAAATCCAAGACAAGACGAGAGAGACAAAAATTTATATCTGAATAATTATAGATCTTAGGAATGAAACTAGAAATTTTTGAAAAAAATATTTAATTTTTTTTACGATTTTCATAATTACTTAAAAATTTTCCAAAAAAAAAATTAATTGTTCCATTTTAAACCAACAGCAAATCGATAAATCGTATTTTAAGGGACATCCTAAATGTATATCATCATTATTCCGGCATTTCTATACCATGATTTTATGCTCCTTGTAGTAATTCTCCATAGAATTCCTCACTCATAAAAAAAGTCTGTACAAATAGGTCAAAATTGTGCTGGCGCAATACATGTACATGTACTATTTCCTGTTATTTTAGCAGAATTTTGACCTATTTGTACGGAATTTTTTAGAGAAAATAACAGAAAAATTAGTTCAATTTAATCAGGAAGTGTTTAACAGACTTTTGTACTAACTTTTTTTATGAGTGCAAAATAGATTAATAGCCCTGTCAGCAATTTCGGAGCGTTCATAAATGAGATTCTTAAATGGCTCATAGAAATGATTATTGTTTTTTTGAAAACATTCTTTTTTTTGGTAGAAAATATGAACCCTCAGAAATCAATCCAAAAAGTTGTCTCTACAATCTACAAGCTGTCTCAAAATTTGGCTTCATTTTTCGGACTCAAAGTAGATTCCAAAACTATTTAAATTTATGAGGAAAATTTCGATTTTATACGTTCTTTTTTCTGAGTCATTTCTGAGTACACAGAAATGGCTCTTTTGCACGGACCACTTTCATAGGAAATTTTTTTATGTTTTTGGAGCTCATTTCTAAGTCATTAATGGTCATCTTTGTTTGCTGGGTGATTTAAATTAATTCATTTTAAGACTAAATTTGATGTTGCTGTTTAAATACACAAATTTTATTTAAAGTGTAGTTTATCGGTTACCTGCAGAACTTAAAGTTTCCTACAAATTTTCCCAACACTGTATAACATTTATATAATTTTCATTTATACATATATAGTAATTGTTTTTATTTTGTCGTTGTTGTTATTTTTCAAAACATACTTCACTTCTATAGTATCCGGTATAATTACATTCGTACACTACAATTCATTTCACAACATATGTACAATTGTTTGTATGCAGATAATGTAAAGTATGCTGTATATATTTTTATAAAATAAAACAAATATTTAAATTCTCATTTTACTTTTTAGTAAGTGTAAATATGATACTTACATATTGACAAACATAAGTTGTATAGTGATTTAAACAATCACATGTTATACTGCAGTAAAATAAGTAACAAAATTGTTAAATTTTCCAAGGACTTTTCTTGTGCAGGAAATTTGAAATTGGCTTTATATTTTTGGATATAAAATATTTCAAGTATAACAACATATTTACGTACATAAATATTATCTACAAATATTTTGAAATTTAAGAAAATGTCTTGGTAATATTATTGTGTTTTAAATATGATAATTATTAAGAAGTCTTCACTTAATTTCAACACATTTTTTTTTCTTTACTACACTTTTGTGATAAAATAAAATCAAAAATTAATTCTTTTTACAATTAAAAATTTCGGAAAATTCTCAAAAACTAAACGCACACGTACACTTTCGAAATAAACCTCTAAAAACTGCTGAAATTAGCACATTTTTTGCTACATACCCAGCAAAAATTTACAAAATACTTCTTTTAATGCTTAACAAGTATCCGTTAGTGTATTTTTACTGCTTTTTTAGAAGCTATTCTGAGGTCGTGAGGTCGCAAGTTCGATACCCTTAACTTTTGTAAAATAAAAAAAATATAATTTTTTTTTGTGAAGAATTTTTTTTTAACTTTTTATTGGTGAAAAAGAGCTTCCTTTGCACTCGTTCAAAAAGTACTGAAAAAATGTTAAAGTCGGAGTACTCCTCTCCTATGACAACTCAATGATGAAATCATTAGTGTTTATGCTAAAAAAGAAGTACATCTAGATCATCAATTGTATTGGTTTTTCTACTGGTTCGGCATCTCTTTTTTTGCTGGGATACTACTAAAATAAGAACAGCAAAATTAAAACTGTTAAATTTACATAATTTTAGTTATATTTAGGCTAACTTTTAGTTAATTGAAAATAGCAAATTGTACAGTAAAATCTGCAGAAAATTTTGCTTAATATTTGTAGACTAAAAATAGCAAAAATAAAATGTTATGTCTACAAAATTTTTGCTATTTTTAAGCTAAATTTAGTTGAATGCAAATAGCAGTCTATTCTGCTAAAATCAGCAGAAATATTTGCTAAGAAAATGTAAACTGCTGCTGCTCGAATTTTATTTGCATTTAAAAAAATGCAAAAAAAAACTTAGAAAATTTTAAAATTTTTGGTGATTTTTTAGGCTACTAATTATTTAGCAAAATTTTTTGCTGATTTTAGCAGGTTATTTTGCTATTCTCCATTTACAAAAATTTAGCTTAAATATAACTAAAATTCTCTATATTTAACAGTTTTAATTTTGCTGTTCCTATATTACTAATATATAGCAAAAATAATCTACTAATTTAGCAGTTTTTTTCTGCAGCATCATTTTGAACTAAGTTTTAGTAGTTTTAACTAAAATTTTTACGGACTTTTTTCTGTTAGTGTAATAACTGGAGAACCGTTTTGAATTTTTTCTTTAAATTTCAAGTAGACAGAAGTAATTATACATTTTTTTTGTAATCAAAAGAAAAAAAAATAGTTTTTTTTTTATTAAAATAAAATTTTACAATAACAAAAAAATTAACTCTAAAATACAGTAGTTTTAAATAATGTTGTCAGTTGTTTGAAATTTCTTTTACTACAAAATTTTCAGTTACGTTTAAGATATTGTTAGTTATTTTTGATGCATTCAGTTTCAATTGTTAAAATAACTACATTTTCCGTTATTTATACCCTTGGCACCTTTTTAATTGCATAAACATTTGTTTAAACTGTCGTTTTCAGTAGATTCTAGCAAGAATTTTTTGTGGTGTATAGATTTAAGTTTATCTTACATTTTTCTGTGTTAACATTTTTCTGTGAGACCTAGTTTTTTAGTATATATTTCACCGTTAATTCCGAAATTTGATTCGCTTCCCGGAATACGACCCAAATCGAACGGTGGTATTGGGTTTCATATAGTCTCCATTCCCGACTTTATTTTTTTTCGCTTGTTTCCAGTTTAAACTCGAATATAGCAAAATTATAAATTAATTTTAGTTTAAAATTATATAAAGTAAAATATATTGTATTAAAAATTTGCTGCTGTTTTCTTAGAAAAACTTTTACACTGCAAGCATTGCTGTATAAATACTTTTTGTAATCAAATGTAATTAATCACTTTCAAACAAAAATAATTTAAAAAAAATTTTTTAAAATCATATAAGTAAATTTTCTTGTTATTTTTAGTTTTTGTGTTGTTTCTAAGTATAGATTTTTTGCTTTTTAGTTACTTGACCGTTAAATAAATGTTTTCACATTTCACTTTAATTATTTGCAATAAATTTTAATGTGTACAGTACAAATTCTGTGATTTTTTTTGCGAGTAACACCCTACAACGATCTGTGACACAATACGAAAGTTTTGTAAAGTAAATTGGATAGTTTTGTAAAGTAAAAGTAGTAACTTGTAGTAAGTAAACGAACAAGCTTTATATATTACAGATGAAAAGCAAAAATTTTAATAAATATGGGATTTACATCACTACACATTACATCGATCGACTCAGAATAAAATTTTTTAGTTGATTTGTATATCGGCATATTTGGACGAAAATCTCTATACCCTCTCGTGTTGATCCAAGCACGAAGTTTAATAATTTTGTATTCCTTTCACACTTAATGCCCACTACAATGTCCAACAAATGTATTTGTTTACTAAATTAACCCAATAATAAAATCCAACTAAAGAAACTTAAGTCAATTGTAGTTCTACCTTAAACTTTATGTAGATTTCCTAATAAATTATTGTAGTGTATCTTATAATTGGTCTTGATCATCTATAATTTTCTTACTTGTTTTTTTTTTCATATACTTGCACATCATTAACAAACTGTGTCAAATACAACTCATAGTAGAATTTCTAAAAACCCACTCACATAGACTTAAGAAAAAAGAAGGAAAAAACAAAATAACTACAATCAAATCAGAAAAAAAATTAAGTATAAAAATAGTGAGATAAAAAAATAATTCATGGAACAAAGATGATAACTTCAAACACCAAGAAAAAACGTAATAAATATTACACAGCAAGAAAAATACACGCAGATACTTAATATGGCAAAAGTTTGAATTATCTACGTTGTAGCATAAATTGACATTTAAATATGCTAAAATAAAGTCAACAACATATTTAGATTTAAGTACACCAGAAATTTCTTTGTATTTTTATGGAAAATTTCGACTTTTAATATGAAATTTTAAATTGGCGCCCAACATAGGATCTAATCGATGAATTTTGCCTTACAAGCTTTCAAATTAAATGCTTAAGTTGCTTAACAGCAATTCATTACCGCGTTTTAGATATCGGAATATACAATATTTATAAGAATCTTAAATTATTTTTTCTATGAATATTTCCTTTTGATATCAACCATTTATCATTTAAGGTGGTGCCTTTTGCCTTTTAAAGTCCATTTTTACCTTAAAAACCTGAAAGTAGTATTTCAGCAAATTAGCTCATGGCAAAGGGAACACTTATTTTAAATTTCAGATTTTTAGAACAAGAGGTTTTGGGCAGTTCGTGGGAGACTTTTCCCATAAAAATGCCTTAAAACCCCGTCTTAGTGAATGCCTATATGCCGAAGAAGAAGCCTATACGCCAAATTTAAATTTCCTAGTTCTAGAGGTTTTGGCCCAGGCGAAGAAACACTCAGGAAATTCTTCGTAATAATTAACGTGTTGCTTTCTTTCGAAAGTGTGGAAGAAACGAAAGGTGGTAAAAGATGAAGGGCTTCAAATATGGTAACACTGTAATTGCGCGAGAGGCTGAACCTTATAGCAGTTGCTTCGCTCCATCCTATGGAAAGTTGTCAAATTTTTTTGAAGCTTTTTAGTTCATAGCTCTGTTATATTAATTTACTCCGAAGGAGGGCGCTGCAATATGTAATACATATTATTTCTTTAAATTGATGTTGCCGTCGCTGGGTATCGAATCCTCAACCTTATGTGTAACAGCTCAATGTGCTTACACCCTAACATCAAGGTACATATTTTATTGGGAAATTTCAAAAAATATTCTTCAGTGAATAAGCCCATATTTTAGGGACAAACTATTCTAAATTTCAGATTTCTTCTCGAAATAATTTGGGCAAGACTTAAGGGTGGACAGTAGAGCGTACCACCTTACAGGCAAAAAAAAAAAGTGCGCCGTACACCCTCCAATATAAAGAATTTTTGCAAGGAGGTTTTTCTAAAAAAAATTTTTTTGCCGCACGTAGGGGTCGCCATTTTACATTTTTCGTTTTATCTTTGACATTTACAGTCGGATCTTAAAGTATGATACATCGATGTGTTTCTCTCGAGGGGACCAGTGTTTTGCTCTAAGGGACATTGACCTCAAGTATCCCATTCTAGTAGTTACCACCAGATCTCAGTTGCTACCACCCTAATGTACACCCTAATGTCAGAAAATTAAAGCTCGCAAAAAATCATTAAACTTTTGCTAAGGAAGTTTTTCGATAAACCCAATAGAATTTTTTTTTTATATATTAATTTCCGAACGTAGGGGTCGCATTTATAAATTTTTTTTCATTGGATTTTTCCTTTATTGCAAAACACTAATATCCTCGAGTCGAAAAAAACGATATATCACACTTTAAAATCCGACTTTAAATGCCGAAGCTAAAACAAAAAATTAAAAAAGGCGACCCCTACGTTCGGCAAAAAAGAAATTTTTTTTGAAATTGCTTTGCAAAAATACTTTATATTGGAGGGTGTACGGCGAACTTTTTCTTTTTGAAGTACGGTCTAGTGGACAATTCCACTTTTTGAACTCCCTTGTAAAAATTTCAAAAATATGTATCTTGTTCAAGGACTTTTTCCTTTTTAATTCCATTTTTATTATGCTGTAATTTGAATTTTCAAAAAAGTATCCCTAAGCGTATACTGGATTTACTTATACGCCAGGGAACACATATTTATACCCTACACCACTATGTGGTCAGGGTATTATAAGTTTGTGCTGATGTTTGTAACACCAAAAAATATTGGTCGTAGACCCACCTTATAGTATACCGATCGGTTCAGAATTTTTTTTATTTCGATTTAACGATGTCCGTCTGTCCGTCCGTCCGTCTGTCTGTCTGTCCATGCAATCTTGTGCGCACTCTACAGGTCGCAACTATTAAGATATTTTGATGAAATTTGGTACGCAGACCTATGTTGGCCCAAGGACGAACAAGTTTGATATTTTTGAACATCGGTCCATGTTTAGACCTAGTGCCCATATAAGGGTCCTACCAAAATTATACTCTTTATATGCTGCAGGTCGCAAATATTAAGATATTTTGATGAAATTTGATACACAGACCTATATTGCCCCAATAACGCAGCCTATTGATTTTGGTGAACATCGGTCCATGTTTAGAACTAGTGCCCATATAAGGGTCCCCCCAAAATTGGCTTGGTTACAAACTGCAGGTCGCAAATATTAAGATATTTAATGAAATTTGGTGCGCTGAGTCACATTATAGAAAATTTTGACATAAGCCCCATTTTAACCCATTCGAATTTCGGATCCAAACAATACACCAGACTGGTGTAGAGTATTGTATAGTCGGCATGCCCGACTTTAACCTTTTTACTCGTTTTAATTATGACGAATGGGTTTAGGCAGGACATTACGGGCAAGTCTATTGTCCTTTTTATCTCTTCCCACAAAGGTTTGCAAATCTCCCGTTTCAGAGGATGTTTATGCCGGAGCCTACAGGCAGGTACTTTAAGTTCCCAGATCAAGCGTTTTGGTCTGGTGATTAATTGTATAAAATAACTAACTATAACACCATAAAAAAAAATTATGGTGTTCTGACAATGGATACTGGTAGAGGAGACCAAAAAAATACACGTGTCGGCGTTTTAAAGATCATATCGGAATTTTATTTCAAAATTCCCCCCCCCCCCCTTTTTTTCTATTGATAACTGTGAATCAGCATAGGAAACCATGTGAGTGTTCCATTTTAGGTATAGGATGTGTTCAGCGAACTTATGTAAAACACTGTGGAACATTTTAACCCTCCAACTTTTCAATTAAAGGGAGTTTTTTGGCCCCTTTTCAAAAAGGGTCAAAAAAGACTTGTCAGTTGAAGAGTTAGGGGGTTAAAATGTTCCACAAAAATGTTTCTAGTAGTATTTTACATAAGTTTAATGAACACATCCAATACCTAAAATGGAAAATTCACATGGTTTACACCTAAAATCCGGGTTTGTTGGACATTTGAGCGGGAATTCTGAATAAGTACAAAATTAACCCATAAACTCTTTTTAAGTTTTGACTTATTTCTGGCATTGAAGTTAAATTTTCAACTTTGAGGTCTTCAGACACTTATAATAGAATTTCATGACAAATATTTTTGCGGAACATTTAAACAATCATTCTTGTCACATTCCTTGACCATGCGGCAACCATATCTTTTCTCTGCGTGTAGTAACAACCATCAGCACAAAGTCATTATATTCTATAATACATAGTATAGGGTATGATTTAGTAAAAATACATTTAAGAAATTTAAATCCTATATCGGGGTTCCGGGCTATACGCTGTATGTCAGCGCAGATATTATAGATATTCCGAATTGCATCTATAGCCCAAACCAGATAGTGGAAGTGCCATTGAACAGTGGCAGTGCTCTTAAACTATATTCTTAAATTTCGCGAAAAATATTCAATATTTTTGATAATTTCTTATTGAATGTTGTTTAAAAACAGCTCTTGTTTATTTAGGATAAAACGTCGCACTGCGGTCGACACTGCGTTTATCTGGTTTAGGCGTATATCGGCTAGAAAGTGTCGAGATAAAATTGAAATTGGACTGTGACTGTTGTGGGCTTTTCAGCTTTTTTAGCGGTCTTGAAACTTTACACTCCACATTTTTGGCTTTATGACCGCGTCAGGCGTCCAAGGTTGGTCTATCAGTTAGGCACGGAATTATACTTTTAGATTTGGTACGATTAATGCAACAATTACGAAAGGTAAATAACATTTTGGAATTTTTCTAATTGTTCTGCCTATACTATAAAAAAAACTCCCGTAGGAACTAAGCCAAAGTTAGACTCGGATTTTTTTGCACGAAATAAGCAATATCTAATTCATGAATGAAAAGGTATAAGTCCTATCCAAAAAATTGTTTACAATGGCTTCGTTTTTGTAATAGAATTTAAGCTCATATATTAACTTTAAACGTCATAAGATCGAAGCATGAAACGATTTTAACCATTTGTAAAAGGTTCCTTCCGTTCGTCCATCTGACTTTGCAGCACTATTGCCAATAAAATTTAAAATTTTTACCCTGATGTGATTATTTTTCAACAGTAAGGAATAATTAAATTTTTAGTTATTTTCGAGGTACGAGGCAGCTTCAGATCTACCTGACCTAACAAAGAAAACACAAAAAATTAGGTAAAATTTTTCTTTATACCTTAATATAGTCTCCTTTTAGCTCGATACAATTTTCACTCCAACTCTTCACTGGTGGCCAATCTTTTACCGTCGAGCTAAAAATAATCCGAGGTAACTGAATCTGGCAAATCAGATGCGTGATTAAGTAGTTCGAACTTTAATTCATTAATTTTGGCTATCGGAGTAGTAGATGTGTGAACTGGTGCATTATCTTTATGAAACAGTGCTTTCTTTTTCGACTTTACAAATTCACTGATATCGATTACTATTGATGACACAAAAAAAAAAAAATATTTACTAAACAATATGGCGCTTTCAAACTTGAAACGCATGTTTTATAAGGTTGCCACTTTTCATCAAAGTAATTTTCTCAAACTACTGCCGCCTTCTTCACGTAAGTTTGGGTACTTCTGGGACCGCTCTCGTAAATACATTTTTAACTGCATATATATTTTTTTTAACAGTCATTTTCAGTAGATTTTACCGTGGAGGTGTCAATGAACAATGGCAGTGCGGTAGCTTTTTTTAATATCTCAAGAATTAAGCCCAAACCAGATGATGAAAGCGCAAGTGAACAATAGCAGTGCCGCCAAGCTTTGTTGTTGATTTTCGCAAAAACTATTCAATATTTTAAAATATTTGTATTAAATTTAGTTTGAAGACAACTCTTGTTTATTCACAAATTTATCTTATTTCTCGGCAGTGACAAATAAAGAATTTACAAAAACCTGATTAATTTCTACAACTCTGTTCTAAAAGGCAGCACATATTTAGGTAAAAATATGGCAACAATTTGACAAATATTTCGAGTGTGTAATAGTGTTTTGTCATTAAAATAGAATAGATTTTATTACACCGACAAATCGCCGGACGACATTCTGCTTCCCATATAAAATATAGGAAAATGCAGTTCTCGCTGTCGTTGTTGACCCAGCTGTGATTAATCTATAGTTTCTGTTGTGGTAGCTTAAAATCTCGTAGGAACACAGAAAAACACCCTTTAAAGCCACCCTGGCGTTTATGGCAACTCGATCAAATTTAACATGTGGCATTATTTATTATTTATGACTATTTACACCTCATTATTTGGGAAATTCTCTTAATACTCTATGACAGGGCTGGCAAAACTATGACACGCGTGTCAGTAGTGGCACGCGAGTGAATTTTAGGTGGCACGCGACGTTTTGTTGGATATTTTCAAAAAATTTAAACTATTGGAAGACCAGCAAAAATTCAGTTTAATGCTAAATTTCGCTACAAAAATGTGCCGGGAAAATTTCTAAAATTCTAGATTGAAAGAAGTTTAAATGTTTCGATGAGAAAATGCTCATAATCGGAGAAATAAAAGGTACCAGAAAATTGCTTAAAAGTGGAAAACAACTTGCATTAAAATTGGATCTAAGAAATTAAGTTTTTTTAAAGGGAAAATAGGTGCTACGAAATAACCTTCAATGAAATACTGAATATAAGTTTCATAATGAAATAAGCTCCTTTGTTGGATTTTGAAATTGGGTTTTGATCGTGTTTCGCAGAGCCAATTCATCTGAAATAGAAGTTCTCTGTTCAAATCCATAATATTCGCTTTTTATTCACTATTATGATGATAAAAACCGCGCGATTTATTTCAACAAAATCAAATTTTTGCCCGAAGCACATTTTTCAACTATTTTTCTTACGTTCTTAAATAAATGATGGCGCCCAATAATTTAACTTTTTTTTAACAAAACGAAATAACCACCAAAAATGGAATAACCCCCTAAAAAAGGCAATAATGTTTAAACTGTTTTAATTTTATTTAATTGGGGATTTTTTCATAATGAAATAATCTCAATATTTAAAGATTAAATAAACCCTCAAATATTAAATAACCGCCAAAAATTTTTACGTCATTTCTTGGATGTTATTTAATTTTTCCCTTTGGGGGTTATTTCCTGGGGTTATCCGTAGCGCTGATATACATCTGCGAAGATATTTTTAAGAGAAATTTTCCAAATTTAAAAAATTTTTAAAAAATGACTTTTAAAAGACAACTAAAATTAAGGTGGCACGCGAGAAATTTTTCAAAAAAAAATTTGTCCGTTTCTGGCACGCAGCGAAAAAAGTCTTGCCACCCCTGCTCTATGACGTAATTTTTAAAATATTTAGTACACATTCAATTGCTACACCCAAATAAGTTTGACAGTTGACTAAATTAGTTATTTGTGTAGTTGTTAGTAGTTCTTGGTTTCAACTCTAATTATAGTTGTTTTTCTATGGAAATGCACAAAATAACTATTATCACAGTTATTAAAAAAGTAAAATTAAGAAAATTACCGCACTCCTCCATAACAGCAAGGATTTTTAATTTTAAAATAAACACATAGGAAAAGATTATTATTGCAGTTAACAGTTATTAAGAAAATAAAAAATTTCGTTGAAGTATTGAAAATTCTTATTTAGTTTATAATTGTTATTATTTATATATGTATGTATATATATTCTTAGTTTGCAAATTAAAAGCAGCAAATTTTGTTGTAACTTCAATAGATAAAAACGTAATAACTGGAGAATTGTTTGGAATTTGGACATTAAAACTTAACCCAGTGGAATTTTTTACAATCGGTAGCCAACCACACCAGTTCTGCAACTAGTTCCACTGCAACCGATTCCACGGAACTGATTCCAGAACCAATTCTAGGGATCCCATATGGAAGGTAAGACTGATGTGAAATTAGTTCTAGAACTAGCGCAACCGCTTCCAATTTGAAGCTATAGAAGTAGTTGATTTTGGGACAATTTAAAACAAAAATAATCGGTGTTAGAATTGACAGAAGCAGGGGTTGTAAAGGAAAAGTAGATATTCTACCACCGGTTCCTTGGAACAGAAAATTTTTCTGGGAGGTAGTACAATTTTTTTTTGTAATTGAAAGCAAGAAATTGTTTTTGTTTATATTTTTATAATTAAATATATTTTTATTTAGTATGAAAAAAAAATTACTGTAAACAACCGAAGTTTTTATCAATTTTTTTAAGTTGCTGCATTTGTTACTAGTTGTTTTTCAACAAGTTAAAAATAACAACAGTTTTAGTTATTTTGAAGTCTATGTCGTCTTTTTTGCTGCATATACCTTTATTTTAGCTGTCATTTTCAGTAGTTTATACCGACATCCATTTTTAGGTGTAGTTTTAGTTATGTCCAGGCAACTTGAATTCTTGTAAAAACCTTGAGAATTAAAACATATTTTAAATACATCTTTTGATAAAAATTCATATTTTAAAATGGTTACAAACATTATAACAAATTAAAAACACCCCAACTATCTTTATAACAAACTAAAGATTAGTGTGTAGCTAAACATATTGAAAGTCTTTTACAAAAATATAAAAGTCGATTTTTTTATCTTCCTCAACTGCATTTTCCACATTTTCTTTTTGTTTATATTATACATTTCTTTTTTGCTTTGAAAATATTTTTCTTTTTTCTTAGTTTGTTGTTGTATTGTTTATCTTTTTTTTTTTTGCCTGTGTGTGCGGGCGAGTGTTTAAATATTTATTTTCTTTTTGGGTTCCAGCATATAATTCATTCGTAGTCTAGTGTGTTTTGCCTCAAAACTACTACAACTACTACTAGTTACTACACCGAAAAAAATACATGCATTATACAAAAGAAAACTGACGTATATTGTTCGAAAAATTTCATTGTTTCGAACCATGAATGCTTGGTATACAAAGCAATGAATTTTTAATGACTGAACATAAATGAAGCATATACCAAAATCAAATAACAACGCGTGACTTTTGGTCAAAAAATATTGGTTAGTTTGTATGAAAGCTCCCCAAAACCAGTTTAACGTACAATTTAAAATGTTGAAAAATCCAAGATTAACAAAATTCTTGTGTGAAGTTTGCTGCAGGTGATCCACTGCCAACCAAAAATAATTGTTTTCCTTTGTTTTGATTACACTATGCGACAGTCAAAATCGGGATGGGATAAAACCAACGGGAAATATTATATCGGTCAAAAACAAGTTATACGTGTCCCGGCGTTTCGCTGGGTCACCCCTAGGAATCGAGATATATCTTTTTTTTTTGACATAACTCGATAACCACTAGTCCGATTTTGCTCAAACAATTTTAAAAAAATTAAAAATTAGAATTCCTTTAATCTGTTTATATAATGTTTTTCTATATACTCAACAGTTTTGCCGGTAAAAATAAATGTTTGTTACCGCTACCATAAAAATCAATAACCTTTTGTTTATTATTATTTTTTTAATATTTTAGGCAAAAAATATTTTTTCTTCATACATTTATTTTTACCGGCAAAACTGTTGAGTATATAGAAAAACGTTATATGATCAGATTAAAGGAATTGTAATTTTTAATTTTTTTAAAAATGTTTGAGCAAAATCGGACTAGTGGTTCTAGAGTTATGCCAAAAAAAAGACCACCAAAGGTCAAATCGATATATCTCGATTCCTAGGGGTGACCCAGCGAAACGCCGGGACATGTATAACTTCTTTTTTACCGATATAACTTTCCCCGGTAGTTTGAACCCTTCCCGATCACTGACCCCTACCATTTGTCTCACAGTGTTATTGAATTGCGCATATTTCAGTAGTACGAATTCACAAATATAGGAGCCGGGTAAACGGCAAACAATTTTTTTTTTTCGTGAAAAGAAGTAAAATTTTCAATGCTTAAGCAGACAGAAAGGAAATCTTAAAGGTAAATGATCAATTTCCATAACTTTTGGGACATCGGGAACAAAAGTAATTAAGCGAGTAAATAGATTGGTAAGTACCCAGTCAGAAATCGCCAGTGGTACAAAAAATCAAGCACTGGCATACCACTGGGTAACCATGGTATTAAAAATAAATGACTGGCAGAACACTCATTTGGGACGCTTTGCCAGCGTTTGCGAAAAGCGTTTTACCAGTATTTTTTTTTACAAAAATTTCGGGGTTTATAAAAAAAACCACTGGCAAAGAATTGGCTTAGAATGAAATGCCAAGGTTTGCAACCAGTGGTTATCCAGTGCTACCTAGCCAATGCTACCAGGCGTACAAAAATCAATTCACTGGAAAACCAATGATTTTATAAAAATGCTGACGCTTCGTTAAAAAATGTTTGTAGTCGGAAGGTTCCGAGTTCAAATCCGGTTGCAAGCAAAAAAATTTTTTGGGATGTTTTTTAATTTAAAATTTTTTTTGTTTTATAAAATCAATTTTTTTGTTTGTGGGAAAGCTCCTTCAAGACCAACTTTTTTTTTGCCCTCCAAACACTGGCATACTAGTTACTAAAAATTGTTTGCCAGTACTAGCATTTTGGCACAGCCAGTAGTTGTGCAGCTATTATCACACATTTATGTGTTTAGCCATTAAATATTATATGTCTCGTTAGCTCAGTGGGTAGAGCAATCGTCTGCCAATCTGACGGTCTGGGTTCAAATCACGGCAGGGTCAAAAAAATACATATGAACTTTTTTTAATTTTATTTTGGAAAATATATGTCCAGACCACCTATTTATTGGTTTTGCCAGCGTTTTGCCAACGTTTAAAAATTTTGTTCCTCCAGTGCTTTTCCGGCGCTTTTTGAACAGCCGGTCCTTTTGTCTAATGATGTTATCATTTTGGGAATGGGAAAGCACTTTTTGCCAATACTTGTACCACCTGTTAAAGTGCTTTGCCACCGCTTTCCCGTTTGTATTTTTCTGACTGGGTATGAATCTATTTTTAAATATTGATAATTTTGTAGCAGTTTCATATAAAAGCCCCAATTCTTAATAACTGTTGAAACCAAATAATATTGAAAAAAAATAGTTATGCACGACTCATTTAATGATTTAAAATACGAGATGATTATATGTATAATTATTAATAATATTCTTATAACATGGGCCTGCTAGGCCCATATTATGCTCATTGAGGATAGTTTTGTGATCATTTTGGATCATATTATGATCATACTATTATCTCTTCGTTTGGCTCGTAAGCCATATTTTTCCTATTCATTAAAAGAATATTCAAAATTTATTTTTATTTTTTTTTTACCGAATAAAGAAAATGAATAATCGGCCTAATTGCGGTTGTCGTATACGACAAGAAAATTTGTCGTTTTTTGCCAAAAGGCATTTTTTGGTACCGCGAGTGTCGTTTTTTTCGGTGAAAACACCAAAAACTGTCGTATAAATTTTTGTGCACGACAGACTCAAAAAACTTTTAAAAAAAGTATTAAAATAAGTGAAATTAAACATAAAATCACTTTAATATATTAACAAGTTAAATTAAAGAAGACATTTTTTTATTTAAATAATAATTTTTTTTAAAGAAAAATTAAAAAAATTTAACGCACTGAGTATTTTACAACTTGTGGAAAAACACACTATCCTTAAAATGAAAAGTTTCACCTTGACACCTTGATTTTATGAAACAATAATCGTTTTATTATTACAAAATTTAATTTTTTTGATTATTTTATGAAAACAACACAAAAGTAGATGAAATATTTAATTTTCTTATATTCTCTGTCGTATATTTTACACAATACCAAAATATAATAAAAACGACAACGACAACGCCTGCTGTCGTAATACGACAACGACAACCGCAATAAGGCTGAATAATATTATCTCTAATAAATTAATAGGATTAAAAAAATTTTTAATTCTAATTGAAAAATACACAGATAAAAATAGTTTATAAATTCAATTAAACCTTTTGTAAATACAATAAAACTTTTAATTGAAATTGATTTTGTAAATATAAACAACGTGTTTGCTACTTGATTGTTGAACTTATTTCAATTAAATAGCCGTTTGTTGAATTTTAAAGCAAAATTTCAAAATCGAATTTGTTGATTTTAATTTTTTTTTTAATTAAAAAACACAATCATTACATTACAATCATATTTTTTATTTAATAAACTTTTGCTTTAACTCTGCAGACCGTAGCACTTCGTGGCCAGAAATGTTTGGAATCGCCCTCAATAGCGTCTCCACCTTTTTGGCTTTGGTTTTTTTCTGGATCCTTTTGCTTTACCCATTCCAGGCTTTCATTCAATTGTTAGGTACATGTTGAACTTTCGGACCACTCTGGAAACACATTGCCTGGTCATACTGAAAAAAATTATCTGCATGATATTAATGAATTTTTGCATAATACCAATGAAGATTCCCTGAAACTCGTCCATTGAAACTTTTAATTGAATTAATGGAATTTTTCATAAAATGTTGTGAAAATTTTAATGTTACTTGTTAAAAGTTTCATACATTCAATGAAAAGGTTTCATTAAAACTAGATTCATTAAATACATGAGACTTTATCATCAAAATTAAAACGTTTTTCACTTACTATGTGAAGAAAACTTCATTAGTTTACTGAAAATTTTTATTAAATCTCCTCCGGCAAAATTCTCTCTGTGCACGGGTATTTATGTTGCAATTTTTGTATGCCTTCACAATCGATTACTTTGAACAGTTTCCATAATTTATGGTGCACTTGTCTTTTGTCTCCATTGTATGGTAAAAGGACCCGGTCACCGGTCCCCCTTGTAATGTGTCACAGGACTGAAGAAAAACAAAAGGGATTGACGTAAATGAACCTGTCACAGAACTGACACAGAAGAACCTGTCACATGAGTGACACAAAGAACCTGTCAAAGTATGCAAAACATGAATTTTTTTCAAGATATGCTACTACGAAACGATTTTATTTTGTTCTAAATTTTTAGTCCACATTAGTTTTGGACTATCGAATAAAACATGTATTTGCATGGAATTTCTTGCCATATTAAGTACCAATTTAGATTTAAGTCTTTGTTATTCGCAATATATTTCTACCATAAATTAAATTCTACAAATCTTGTTTTAGTTCAGTCAAATGGCTGATTTTTTGAAGTTCTAAAATTATTTATATTTGGTTATTTATTGCCGACAGAAAATCAAAACAGAATTTCCAAAAAGTTACCTCAATTTTTGAACTTAATTTTAACTGAAACAAATGGCAGTAGAAGTTTAATTCTTGCAATTTTTGAAGCACTTGAATTTTTTAGTTTTTCGATGTTTCTTGTTAATAGGAAATTTTAACGCGCGATATTTCAAAGAATAAACCGATCGACTCAGAATCACTTGCTGACTTTATTTGGCGATGCTCGTCTGTTCATGTAAAATGACTGGCCGTTGTGATGAAACTAGTGGTCGAAATTCTGAAAATATTTGGACAAAATTTGGTTCACACGTTTGCTTTTCTCCAAGAACGAATGAATCCGATTGAAAATAGTTAAAATCGGTCCCTGTTTTGCCCAGTTGCCCTGGAAAAATCATATCTGAGCGATTTTTAAACGATTTTGATAGAGGTCTAGACCTAACTGATCGTTTAAATTTTGAGAACCTTACCTAGTTAGAAAGCCAAGAGTGAGACGTGTAAAATTTCAAGGCCGCAAAAAACCCAAAAATTCACGATCGGGATATACAACTGAATATTTATATTTTCACTACCGAATCTCTCAATTATGCTAATCGATACAGTGTTAAATTTAAGAATAGTTGAGGTAACCGCGTCCATTCAATTGGATATAAATTCGGTTACCACAACGAATCGGTTTTCTAGATTTTTTTTTTTCGTAAAATGTATTGTTTTTTTTTCGGTGTAGAAATGTACAAATAGTTTAAAATAATGTTTATATACTATATACCGATAAGGTAATATATGAGGTTTCACAGATTTTGTTGCCTCGAAAATGCACAATAAGAAAATAAGAAACAGCAGAAAAAGAAATATGTATGAATCAAGTTGTAGTAAAAACAATTATATTTTTTTTCAAACAGAAAAACATTTTTGTATTTTCCAATTCTTCTTCTATTTATTTCTCCTTTTTGTTTTTGTTGTTGTTGTTTACTTGTTGTTTTCGTTATTAAAAAATTATAGTTGTGATATGATTGCCAGCAGTGTTATTTGATTCGAAAGAAGTCTACAGATGTATGCAGGTATGGAAAAAACTATATGGTACAAAGCAGTGCTGCCAGACTTTTTGGGCTGCCAACAATCGCCAAAACTACGAACAAGAAAGCCACATTTACAATGATAGAGTACTCCACTCTACAGAGTGGATTTTGTTCCTTTCTTTTGCGCACTTACATATTTTTTATATCATGCCATTTCTATTTTAGTACACTCTACTCATCATAAGAAAACGGTACGTATACGGAGTTGGATTCCGTTTATGACGGACCGAAAACGGTGCGTAAACGGAACGAATTGTTTGTTGGGATATTTCACTATATTTATTGAAATTTGCTTACCAGAATCTGATCTGCTTCTTTACCCAAAAAACTTTGCCAATTGTTTATTTGGTAATCAGTAGTTATTATTTTTGAAAAATTTAAAAAAGTCGTCATTAGTAAAATATAATAAAACAAGGACAAAAAAAAATAAAGTCGGTTATGCTGATACCCTTCACCACAGTACAATTTTGGCCTATTTTGGAAACAAATCAAATTCTGGGAATCGAATTTCAATTGATGGTGGAAGAAATATAGTCAAATATATAATAATAAATTAATAAAACCTAACAAATAATAAAAATCAGCACAATGTTTGTTTAGGGAATAAGTAATTAAAAAAATGCGTTTAAAAAACTCAAAACCTCATTTCTCCTATAGGGGAACGGGCTTGGGATATGGATAATATGCTATCTGTTGGGTCAGATATTATAATTTCTAAAGATAAAGTTTCCCGAGAGAAATCTAAAATGTAAAAATTCACGATCCCCACTTTGGGGAGCATATAGTCCCGAACCCTAATCCGTTCCGACATTGGAGAAATCAGGATTGGGATTTCTTAAACTCGTTTTTATGGAATTATGCCCCACACTATGTGGTATAAGGACATGGTGCTAATGTTTGTTACGAGTACTACACAGGCCGACTTTTTATTACACCTATTATTATATCCCAAGAAACATTTTTACGGAATCTCCGGCATGTACGGAATCATCAATCCGGCTTTTACGGAACATTATCGGTCTGTAAAACAGGTATCCGTCAAAGCTTGTACGTATACGGAACAATAACGGACCGTACTTTCGGATTTTCGAATATAATACGTTTTGAATCCGTTTCGGTGTATCCGTTTCTGCACCGTTAAATACGGACTTCACCAATTTTCATCAGTTTGAACTCCTGAGCTAACGGTGTCGTCTTTCTTCAGTTTATTCGTGAATTTTTGTCCGCAAAATTGAATTATTTAAATAATTTAATACGGGTCGCGCGGTAAAGTCGGTTAAAAAAGTTTCTGGATGTCGCAAAAACGAGCATCCTGTCTTGGACGTTGCCGCAGTACCCAAATGACTTTAATTCACATAGAATCATTAAATAGTAAGTGTTTATGAAATTTTATGTTTTTTTTTCACGATAGTTTGCGAATTGCATATGAAAAAACTCAATCGTGAATACATTAAATTAAACCTCGATTAATAAATTGTTTCTTTTGCTTGTAGATATTTGCGAATTTTGAGGCCGATTAATGAAGTTAATTTCTAACAAAATTAATAAATTATTTAATAAATCTATTAAAAACATACAATAATAAAGTTAGTAATGTGTCAATTTAGGTAGATATAAAAGTCCGAAAACGGCATTCTAAAAACGGAGTCACTCCGTTTATTACACGACATAATGGTCCGGAAACGGTCCGGTATTGACGGACTTTCAGCGGACTAGTCCGTTTTTTACATGACATAACGGTCCGTAAACGGTCCGTCATTGACGGACTTTAAACGGACTTGTCCGTTTTTAACACGACATAACGGTCCGTAAACGGTCCGTCATTGACGGATTTTCAACGGATTCGAATCAGTTTCGATGTTCCTTATGTTCAGTTTTCAGGTCCGTATACTGATCCAGAAAACGGTACGTATACGGAGTTGGATTCCGTTTATGACGGACCGAAAACGGTGCGTAAACGGAACGAATTGTTTGTTGGGATATTTCACTATATTTATTGAAATTTGCTTACCAGAATCTGATCTGCTTCTTTACCCAAAAAACTTTGCCAATTGTTTATTTGGTAATCAGTAGTTATTATTTTTAACTGTAATTACCGTTGTTTTTCTATAGAAAAAGACGAAACAATTATTATGACAGTTATTTTTTTAAACAACTAACGAAAAGTACTGCATTTTGTAACATAGGTTTAAGGCAGTTATTTTTAATGAAATAATAAACAACTACCAAGACAGTATCTTTACAGTAAACAATGATTTTCGTTAGTTATTTAAAAAATAAAAAATTTTGTTAAGTTTTTTTAAATTATTCTTTAGTTTATATCTGATATTGTTGATATATTTTTGGTTTGTCATGTAGTACCTAACTGTTAAACTTTTTTGAGTGGAAAAATACACATAATATATAAATTTTATAAAAAAAAATATTTTGTATTCTAAATTGAAAAAATTAACAATAAAAATTATTTTTTTTTTATAGAATTTTTATTTTTAAAAATCTATTTTTAAACGCATTATTTTTGGCAATACTGATAAGCATCGCCATACAAAAGTAAAAAGGAATCTAATAAGAAAAGTAACTACTTAGTTACAAAACAAAATATTTCATATAAAGACTTGTACCATATAGTTGTTTTCTAATCTGTATGATGATGTTGACGACGAATGATGGAAACTAAGACCACAATGACTGCTGTGTGGCTATGATATGATTGTGTTGGATGTATTGGTGGTGGGAATGGTGTTGGAAATTATATTAATTATAATTTTCTTCAATTTTAATTTTGTTTTATACAAAGTTTATGTAACGTTATAAAGGAAAACAGGCTAAAAATTTTTGGACCGAAATTTTATATCGGATATTGAAGAAAATATTTGTATGCACAAAGAGAACAATCCGCCTGACACAAATTTAAAAATTTATTGATTCAAATTTGGTATATTGATTTACATGGGCTGATTCACATGGACAAGGCCTATTGATGTAGAATCGGTCCAGGTTAAGACCTAGGCGCGCATAAGGGCCCCCAAAAATGAGCATTTTCGCATGCTTGGGGTAAGATATTTTGATTAAAATTTGGTACACCGGCACATATTATCCAAGGACCCATATTGCCCATATGGACTATATTTCCGATTTTCAAAATTCCTTACCGTTATTCTATTTTATTTTTTAATCTTTTTATAGACACATTTTGACACAAGTCCATTTCAGCACATTACAAACATTAGTTGGCTTTTAATGAGATTGGTGTAGGGCATCACATAGTCGGCATGCCCGACTTTAACTTTTTTACTCGTTGTTTAATAAACTCGCATTAAATTGATTCTTCTTATGAATCTGTGAGTAACACTGTACTACAATTTCTAACTTTTTGCAAAATTACGGGGTTCTGACAATGGATTCTGGTAGAGGAGACAAAAAATAATATACGTGAAGATCACATCGGAATTTTATTTTAGGGAGGGGGGCTAAAGTTTCCCCCGTTTTTCAAATCGGCATAGGAAACCATGTGAGTCTTCTTTTTTTGGTATAGGAGGTGTTCAGCGAAGTTATGTAAACACATTCTATACCAGGAATGGAAGATTCACATGGTTTCTCCCTAAAATAGAGGTTTGTTGGACATTTTAGCGCCAATTCTAAATATGTACGAGATTAACCCTTAAACACGTTTTAAGTTTTGACTTATTTGTGCCATTGAAGTTAAATTTTCAACTTTTATGTCTTTAGAGACTTGTAGCATAATTTCATGACAAATATTTTTGCAAAATATTTTAACCCTCTAACTCTTCAACTTACGGGGCTTTTTGTCCCTTTCTAAATTGGGGGTCAAAAAAGTCCCTTTAATTGAATAGTTAGAGGCTTAAAATTTTGGGCAAAAGTATTTGTCATATCACCAAACAATTCGTCGTTGCGCCTAAGAAAATAGCTATTTGTCGAAAAACTTATTTGTGAGGAGAACTTCAAGTCTGCTTTATTTCAGCCTTTGGCGGAATTTTTGAGAAATTATTTTTTTACACACATATAAACCAAACTTCAAGCTTTTCATTTGGAAAAGAATTACTTCCATCAAACACGGCCAAGACACAAAATAAAGACCTAATTTAGGTATTCCACAACTAATTTTTAAAAACAAATAGCTATTTTCTTAGGCGCAGCAACGAATTGCATTGTCTATCATGAAAATGATCAACCTTTTTGAAACAACAAATAAAATCTAATATGACAATATTGGAATTGAGGTAGAACAATATTACAGCTAAATATTTCTAATTACATTTAAGCCATTTATAATCCTCAGATTCTGAGGAAATTTCTCCATGGAAAAACCTCAGACTGTAAGCATTTTCTCTTTTAGAAAAAGCCACAGTACTGTTTCCTAAGATTCTGGTCACTTTTACCTAAGAAAACTTTAGGTGAATACCGTTTGCTTTTCAGTGAATTTATCCTAGATAAAACCTCAGATTTCTAAAACTTTTTACTATAGAAATGTCTGATGTTCAGCGAAAATTTTTTCTATAGGAAAAAGTCCTTAGAAACTGACAGATTTTCTATGGGAAAAATTCGTCTGAATCTGAAAGTTTTCTGTGTAAACAGATTTAGAAAGCTGAGGGCATTTTATAGGAAGTTCTCAGAGTCTAAAAGTTTTTTTCTTTTGAAAAAGTGCTCAAAATTAGAGAAGTTTTCTACAAGAAAATCAGAGGGGATTTTCATAGTAAGAAGTCCTCGAAGCCAAAGGAGTTTTCCATACGGAAAGTTCAATTTGGCTCCGTTTCTATTGGAAAACGTTCTCAAAATAATTTATCTTAATATGAGTATTTTTCTTTAGGGAAAGTTGTCGGAATCTAAGGACTATTATTTAGGAATAATACTTAAAATCCCATAAACACTTGGTATCCAACTATTAAATGCGTATAAAGTGCATCATAGTATGATAATTACTTGTGGAAAGGAGAAAAACAATAGGATTAAGAGAGGAAACATTCTAATTGAAATTCCGGCTCTTCTGATTACAGACACATTGTGTAAGCCGTGATTATATCTCCTTAAGAGGTGATGCCTGTGCCGAGTCATAGCCTGTGCCGGTTCGATTCTCGATCATGGCATAAACAAAAATTTTTTCATATAGAGGCAAATTAACAATTAAAATTACTTTGATCAACTGCCACACAAACTAACCACTGACGAGTATTTTCTTCCTGTAAATGAGCTCTAGAAACAAAAATTGTTCGGTTTTTTTTTAGTGGACATATTTTTTGGGATCAAAAAAGCTTTGTTTCACTTAAAAGTTGTTCACTTTTATGGCAAAAAATATTTTTTGACTGAAAAAAATTTTAAGAGCGAAAACAATTTTTTTGACGGTAAAACTTTGTTTTGAGTAAGAATAATTTATACAGTAAAAAATTTTTTTGGAGCGAAAAAAAATTTTGTAAAAAAAATTTTTGAAATGAAAAAAAAAATTTTTGTCAAAAAATTTTTTAGAGTGAAAAAGATTTTTGAGTTAAAAAAATGTTTGGAGAAAAATTTATTTTTCCGTTGTTTTTTGCATAAAAATTTTTTTTGAATCAAAAAAAAAAAAGTTTGCGGGTGAAATTAAGTTTTGGAACTTTATCCCATGAAATAAATATTTTTTTTGTTTTTTCTTTGATATTTTAAATGTTTAATAACGCTCCTAGACGAGAACAAGAAATTCTCATTGAGTTTGTAATTTAACTTAACAAATATTTCCAGAAATTCTAAAAACGTAGTCCCCTGACGATTTCCTTAGGCAAGAATGAAATCCGGATAGGGACATGCCACAACGGATTAGTTTTGACAATCTGTTAAATACGTATGGGATTTTAGCATATTTAATTCCTTTAATGAAATTAATGTATACCCCGATAAAATAAATTTAAAAAAAAAAAAAATATTTTTTAGATAAAATTTTTTCTTTATTTTGCATGAAAATATTTTTTTTCTTCAATAAAGAGAAATTTATTGCAAATAAATATTCCTCTTCGATAGCAAAAATCAATTAGTTTAGAATAACTTCATTAGTTTTTCATAGGAGCGTAAATCAAGTTTTTATTTTTCTTAGCAGGGAGCAAATAGGATGGGTGAGGGAAATTGCTGTTCGGCTGTATGTATATCAATCGACTTAAAATATAATTTTCTGTCGACTGAGGTATCATAGATTTTGGTAGCAACGAATGTTGTGCATTAGAGCGGATTTTTTTTTTAAAACTTTAGATTTTAATTAATTATTTTTTAAATTATTGTAGCGATAGGTGTAAAACTTATGTAGTGAGAATTTTAGGAAAATCGGCAAGCTTAGAACTTGGCGACCTGCTATAAAAATGTTCCATTTTTACTATTTTTTCGAAAAGTTGCAAAAATTGCTCAATTTTTGAGACACCTTTTTAGTATTATAGACTCCTCTCTTAAGCGTAAAAAGAAAAAAATTTATAGATATTTAGAACGGAGGAAAAACCTCCATTTTTAGTAAAGACTAAGTCGCAAAAACTCGAAAGTCGCTAGTCCGATTTTAAAACTTGTAAGATATTCGTGTTCAACATAGCAAAATTGATTAAAAACGAAGTATCGCAAGCAATTTTGAAAAAATTTTCAGAAATTGAAATTTGTGGTCCAAGGGCGCCAAGAGCTAAATTATCCAATTTCTTTTTCAAATTTGCACAACATAACTTTTGGAAGTACAATAATCCGAAAAATAAATTCAGATTTTAAGAAAAAAAGTTTCTACATACAAAAAATTTCGCTCTATAAATACAAAGTAACTGATAAATACCAAAATATTTGACAAGTACCTTAGCACTTATAAAGTACTTAAAACATAATTGTACTTAATACCAAGTACGTTGAAAAAATTTGTACTTACCTTTTTTAATAGATTCAATTAAATTTGTTGGTAGAAACTACTGTCAAAACAAAGATATATGCACTAAGAGAATTATGTAGATAACATTAACTGCAATTGCAGTTAAAAAGTTTATTTGCAGCTAAAATCAACTGATTTAGTGATTTTAACTACAACTAAAGTTAAAAGCAATTGCAATTGTAGTTAATTAAAATAGAATTGTAGTGTACAATTTGTAACTGCAAATGCAGCTAATTTTTCCGACATAATTGCCTTAGTGTGATGTTAAAGAGGTGGATTGCGTATTTCCCTTTAAAATAACTAAAAATTACTAAGCAATCACTAAAAATTACTAAAAATATCATAAAACTCATAATTTTTTTACTACAAATTGACAAAATTGGCAAAAAACTACTGTTTTTTACAGTTAATTTTTTCTGATATTATGGTCAACTTTTTTTTTTTTTGTATGCAAAAATTGTTCTTAAATAAAGAACATTTTGCCACGATTACAAAAATTATGATATTTGCCCAAGATCTATGAATAAATTAAAAAGTTTAGAATTTAAAAAAAAAATTTTTGCCTGAGGCGCTCATATATTTAAAACAAGAAAAACAAACACTAAAAAAAATTTTTTTTTAAATCTGTGATTATTTCCTGCCCAAAAAGTTGACGTACACTAAAAACAAAAAAAAAAAACAAATATCACACGTATCAGTTCCGGCAACAACTAAAATCACTGTATTTCATGTAATTTTTGAACCCAATTGAACTTGACAGTTCCAGTAGCAACTAAAATCACTTTACTTGATTTTACTTTTTTGACGAAAATGAAGTTTAACCCAACCTGAAGGGACTAAGATTTACTAAAATGAATGAAGTTAGGACCACGTTTTATCGATTACAAAAATAAAACAATTTTTTAAATCGTGTTAAAATTTTCCTTTATTGTGTACCATTTTTTTTTTTTTGTATAAAACAAGTTCTACATTTTTCGGATCTCAAAAAAAAACTCCATTTTTGAAATTCCGAGGAAATTTCCTTTCGTTTGAGTACCCACACTTGGACGTAAATACGCCTTCCGGTTTTTTGGACCCAGTGAGTTTATGGGGTCCCACCGCAACAATTTTTTTTTTGTATTCCAGAGGGTGTCATTAATTTTTTGTTTTGTATGCCCGCTAAAGTGCATTTTTGCCGAATTTTCAATAACTCAACGAAATACTTTAAAGGAATTAAATATGCTAAAATCCCAAACATATTTAACAAATTGTGAAAAATAATCTGTTGAGGCATATCCCTATCCGGATTTCAATCTTGCTTAAGGAAATCGTCAGGGGACGACGTTTTTAGAATTTCTGGAAATATTTGTTAAGTTAAATTACAAACTCAATGAGAATTTCTTGTTCTCGTCTAGGAGCGTTATTAAACATTTAAAATACCAAAGAAAAATCAAAAACAACAACAATTTTTTTTTTACCACAATTGGCTTTGTCATCTTCCAATATACTATTCTGTTGTTTTGACAGATCTAGCAATGTAGTGACATCCATTCATGTATAAACGCCATTAGAAAACAATGTTTTCTAAAGTCTCAGTAACATTCAAATTTGCACAAGCACTTGCATATTAGTTTTTCCTAAATTTATCTTAATCGCGATATACATTAATTGCATTAAAGGAATTAAATGTGCTAAAATCCCAAACGTATTTAATAAATTGTGAAATTATTTTTTAAATAACTAACAAAAATAACTGATTACTATAAAAATACTGTTTTAGTATTTAACACATGTACAAATTTGGGTTAGCAATTAATACACAAGTACTGATTACTTCCCGACTATGACTGAAACTTAAATAAGTCATATGTGCGAGGGCGGTCGCAGAAGTATCCAACGTGAGGTGAAGATGGCGGCAGTAGTTTGAAAAAACTTATTTTGGTGAAAAGTAGCAACCTTATAAAACATTTGTTTTAAGTTTGAAGATGCCACGTTGTTTAGTATTTTTTTTTGGAGCCATCAATAGTAAACGATATTAGCGAATTTGCAAAGGCGGAAAAGAAAGTACTGTTTCATCAAGACAATGCATCAGTTCACACATACACTATTCCGATATCGAAAAGTTCGAATTATTTCATTCGAATTATTTAAGCACGCATCTTATTCGCCAGATTTAGCTTTTTAATGATTTGGTAAAGGTTTTCTAATAGTGAAGAGATGGAGTCTGCGGTTGATGGCTTTTTGCTAGATAGTTCTTAATATAAACAGGGTATCGAAGCTATTGAAAGTCACCGGGAAAAGTGCATCGAGCTAAAAGAAGACTATGTTGAGAAATAAATAATATTTTTCCCAAATTTGCTGTGTTTTCTTTGTTAGGTCGGGTAGTTCTGGGACTGCCTTCGTACAATCTGACTGAAGGTACTGATTTCAAAAGACTGTATTTTTTATAGTACTTGGAATTTCATTCTGAAGCATACTAAGCTATTTTCAGGAAAAAGTGCTATTGATTTATCTCGCTTTCTTAAATTGCACATATTTAGCAAGTTTAGCTTTCCTAAATTAACTACTAACAAAATTTTGCCAAAAGATTTATAACGGTTTTAAATAATTTTGTTGGCTTTTTTAGTTTTGGGACTGCGCAATTTTGTTGCTAATTTTTGAATTTATGATAAACATATTTTGATAAATTTTTTAATCCAGTAAATTTTAGTTTTAAAAGAAAAAAAATTTGAATTAGTTGAAATTTAACAAATTTTTATATTTTTTTGATTTTTTTTTTTGTGAAACCAATTTTTATTTTTTATAAAAAAATTTTTATTTTTGGCAAAATTTTTTTTTATTTATATTTTTTTAATTTTAAATTTGTGTTTGCAAATAAATGTTTTTGAAATTTCACTTAATATAATTTTTCTTTTCAATTAATCCACATATTTTATTCAGCATTCCACAACAGGAAATTGTTGATGTTATTTTTTTTTTTTGGTTCTAGTTTCAAACCAGAATAATACGTTATAAATTCCATTTATTTGAAGAAACAATTTGTATTTAGTTTACGTAAAATATTCACCTTTTTAGAGAACAAAATTTTCAATTTTATATAAATTAGCCTTTTATTACTAGAAACAGTTTTTTTTTTGTTTTAACAATTGAACACTTTTGAAGCATACAAAATTTTGTATAATAATTTTTAGTATGTTTTCAATAATCTTTTTTTTTTTAAGACTATTGTTGAAAAAAACGCGTCACACACGTCCCGTTTATAGTTTTTTTTTGCTTTGTTTTATAAAATTTGTTAATTAAATATTTCGTTTTCTTTTTTGTTTTAAGAAACAGAATTAATTTTTATGAGCCCCTCTGTCATTAAATTGATGATGAGATTTGATGTAAGAAGACACGAATTTCAAGCGAGAAATATATGTGCACTTGGTTTTCAGCTTGGTTTGTAAACCATTCGGTTTGAATGTTAGAATCGAACTATTCGTTTGTCTGCCAAGTTTACGTACACATTGCCAGTTATCGTTTTCCAATCTGCTGTTTTTTTTTTATTTCTTTCTTGTTTCAGTTTCTGCAGCCAGTTGTAGTCATTAAGCATCTCTGTCGACGTCGTCAAATGTATGGCTACGTGCCCAAAACTGAAATAAAACACATCGAAGCAGGGACGAAAAAAAATAATAAAGCAAAAGTTATAAAAAAATAATACACCAGAAAAAAGAGCTCTCCATACACGACATTAAAACACTTCCATTATACAGAGTCCAAAGAAACAATTCAATACACAATACGACGACAACGACGAGTACACAATCAGACTTTAGTTGTACAAGTAAATGCGCCGGTTTAATTCCATACACATGTCTCCCTCCGTCATCATCATCATCGTCGCCATCTATGTAGGTACATCGTTACCATCAATCCAATCCAGCCAACATCACCACCCGCTTGAACTCACTCACTCACATTCATTCCACTATTCAAATAAACCCCTATAGTATTCTTTCCTCTGCTCATTAAAATTAATATACTGGATTATTTCCACTATATTTCTCTTCTCTCTCTCTCTTTGTCAAGTATCTTTTAGATACTTTTTTGTTTTGAAATATCTCTCAATTTCAAGTATTTTCGGTTTAACAACCGGCTTTACCTCCTCACATCTCAATGACAACAACATGCATCAAATAAGTATAATCATATGTTTTCATTTGTATTCCACTTGATAGTATTTTTAATTCCGTTTCCAATGTAGTAGTATTTAGTATTTGTTATTGTTTTGTATTTTATTGTATCTCTCAGATTCGAACATGTTGGTTGTTGCCAAAAGACCAACTACTCACTTGTTTGAATGCATTTTGTATTTAAAATATAATTGGTATTACCAGACACAAATTCTGTTTGTACCGGTTTGAAAAAAAAAAACATGCAAAAAATTAAATTATTTAAAATAAACTAAATATTTTATTTAGGTGAATCCCCGGTAGTGCTAGATAATTAAAAAATAATTTAAAATAAAATAGGAACAAAAATATACATTTAGTTACGCCGTATAGCAGAGGCATAGACTAAAGTTTGGAAGTAATGTGCGGCGAAATGAGGTATCGTGAAGTAGAAATCTATTTTCAATAGATTGTGGACTAAAAATTTATCAGAATCATCTAATTTAGAACAAAATGACATCGTTTCGTAGTTACATATTTTGACAAAAATGCCAAAAATGCCAAAGGACCGTCCCCAAGGACCGGTCACGTGACGTGCCCAGTGACCGGTTCCTTTTCCCACAAGGTCACCACTAAACTCGTTAAATTTCATTTTCGTTAAATTAACTAAAAAAATTTAATTCCATTGAAAAACATAAATTAAGTTCATTAAAGAAATTAAATATGCTAAAATCCCAAAACTTATTTGACAAATTGTGAAAAATTACCTTTTGAAGGCATGTCCCTCTCCGGATTTCATTCTTGCCTAAGGAAATTGTCAGGGAAGACGTTTTTAGAATTTCTAGAAATATTTTTTAAGTTAAATTACAAACGTAATGAGAATTTCTTGTTCTCGTCTAGAAGCGTTATTAAGCAGCATTTGAAATATCAAAGAAAAAACAAAAAAAAATTACCACAATTTGCTTTGTTATCTTTCAATATACTACTCTGTTTTTTTGACAAATCTAGCCATGTAGTGATTTTAAAAGTTTTCTGTTATTCAGTAGAAAAAATTTACGAATTGAAATCAATATTTTTCTTCAATATCTTATGAAACGTATTTAAAAACATGAAATATTAAAAGCATTTCATCTGTTATTAAGTTTAATAAATTTAAATACATAATTTGCACTGAGGAATATTGGTTGAAATTTATAACTCAATTTCAGATTTCGAGCTTAACCCTTTGAGGATCATAAATTTTCTGCCGAAGCGATTTTTAAGTTTTTGCAATTTTCATGATCTCTGACCTAATATACTTATGTAAAGAAAAATTGGCTCCGTAAAACCCCTCTTTATCCCTAATTTAGCTCGGAAAAAATATTTACCATTTGACGACCCTGCCATTCTGGACTAAGCGATTTTTATTATTATTTTATTTTCGTGATCTCCAACTAAATCGTAGATACGTTACAAAAATTTTGGCCTCATACACCCATTGGTTGCCCTTCATTTCGCTTGTCAAAGTTTGTGCTTTTTACTCCTCAAATGAATAATTCTAGTTAACCAAATTCGAGGGCTCGCAAGCGAAAAGCGGGACCAGGTAGGGTTTTTACCGCCTTCTACACTTTTGTTGCTCCAAACCTCCTATACAAATCACATTTAGACATATTTACTCTATCATTCGTCTGGGCAATTATAGAAAAACCCTTTGGCAAGTATACTTGTCCATGGTCGTCAAAGGGTTAAGGCTTCAAAACACAGCTATTACCGGAGGTTGTAACTGGACCCTCGTTAACAATATGCCGAAAATTTTAATACATTTCTTATTAAAACTATTAAAGTTTTATGATTACGTATTTTATTATCTTAAAAAAAATCTAATCTAATCCGAAGCTTTTAAAATTTCAGACTTTTTGGTTTTTAGCAAATTAGACCTGTAGGTACTTGCAGTTTTACCCGTTATAGATAAAATATTTGAGAAGTATTTAATATATCCAATAATATTAATGGCTTCAGAGAAGGATGTGGTACGGTTGAGGCAGTAATTAATGTGGTCATGATTAAGTTTATGTATGCCATTTTTCGGATCAAATAAGATATGAAGTAATATTGATTTGCATCTATGACTATTTATAACACTATGCGACAGTCAAAATCGGGATGGGATGAAACCAACGGGAAATGTTATATCGGTCAAAAACAAGTTATGCGTGTCCCGGCATTTCGCTGGGTCAACCCTAGGAATCGAGATATATCTTTTTTTTGACATAACTCGAGAACCACTAGTCCGATTTTGCTCAAGCAATTTTAAAAAATTAAAAATTACAATTCCTTTAATCTGTTCATATAACGTTTTTCTATATACTCAACAGTTTTGCCGGTAAAAATAAATGTTTGTTACCGCTACCATAAAAATCAATAACCTTTTGTTTATTACTTTTTTTTAATAATTTAGGCAAAAAATATTTTTTTCTTCATACATTTATTTTTACCGGCAAAACTGTTGAGTATATAGAAAAACGTTATATGAACAGATTAAAGGAATTGTAATTTAAAATTTTTTTAAAATTGTTTGAGCAAAATCGGACTAGTGGTTCTCGAGTTATGTCAAAAAAAAGACCACCAAAGGTCAAATCGATATATCTCGATTCCTGGGGTGACCCAGCGAAACGCCGGGACACGTATAACTTCTTTTTTACCGATATAACTTTTCCCGGTAGTTTGAACCCTTCCCGATCACTGACCCCTACCATTTGTCTCACAGTGTAATTATGTAGGAACTTTTTTCATCGGGACATGTGTTTTCTCTGGAGTATGAGTTAATAGTAAATAAGTAAAATTATCTACATGTCATTTTAAAATTTTGGTACTAATTTTTAAGTAAAAATACTTACTATCTATTTAAAAATGAATTCTCTATATACATATTAATACATTTTGTGCCAAATTTCAATACTGACTTTAGCAAAATATTTTACGAACTTTTAAAAATCGCTATCTATTTAGGATTTATTAAAATTTTACTAACTTTTAGCAACGTTTACTAATTTTGTCTACTATTTTCACTGTACTAATTATTACAGACATGATTTGCTAAAATGAAGTAAACCGTCTGGTGATCTAAAAATTGTTAACTTTTCTGTCACAGTTACAGATTTTTCTGTAACTTTTAGAGATTTTTTTATTTAAGTGAACTTTTTGGACTTTTGAAGAAATTGTGATAGAAAAAGTGTTCCCTATGGGAACTATTTCTGGAAGTTAATATTGAAATATTCATTGCAAGTATGTTAAACAATTTTATGAAAAGAAGAAAATCCAAAGAAAAATATAATTTCATTTTCTACGAATTATTTATATTCCGAAATTTAAAACTACTGGTAAAGAAGTATCGGGCTTTCAACATTAACAACTATAAGAAAATAATACCCTCTCCACGTAGTGGTGTAGGGTATAAAAATACTATGTCGCGTTTTAGTCACATAATTATTTTTTCGCACATTTTATTTATTTAGAAATCTAAAATTCAAAAAGTTTTTTGAACCTAAAACAGTTTTAACATCTGACGCAATTTTTAATTTAAATTTCAAATTTGCAATTTTTTTATGTTTCTTTTTTTTTTTTGAGATATTCAAATCTAAGCAAAATTAGACTGAATGTATGCACTACTAGTACATTCAAAATAGTGGCCACATAAATTTTTGTGTTACAATTAGTTGAATTCATTTTCATTTCTTGACAAAAAGTGTTGTTTGTTCTCTTGTTATAACCTAAACGAATTGAGCGAATTACACGAAATATACAAAACTAAAAAAAAAAAAAAAATCTATCTAATAAATATAAAAAAGAAGGCAAAAAATTGTGTTAGGGTCGTTCTAGACTTGAAATAGCTTTGAAAGATACAAAAATACTTATATGTATTGGAATTTCGAAAATATATAAAAATCATCAGGCTACGACGGCATCATGCTATTAAATCAAGGCAACAATAAGAAGAAGGCTAAAATGAGGAAAAGTTACAACAAAAAGGTTTGTTAACAAACATATAAAAAATAACAACAAAAGCAAACCAAAAAAAAAAAAACAACAACAATACCATAAAAATCAAGTATAATATAAAGTTGTTGGTAAAAGACTCCTTAGAGGGTATTGGGGGTTTTCGTCGTACATCGTTGGAATGTGAGTTGTTTGTTGTTTTTGTTGTTATTTATTTTGCTTTTTGGCTTAAATATTCAAAGTTGGTATGAGTTTGAATAGTCGAGTTGAGTTGGTTAGTTAGGTTTGTGTTTGGAATGGTTTTTGGTTTGGTTTGAGAATTTCTTTTTCATTTTTCTTTTAGCTGCAACCAACAACATACGCTAGAGCACGCGTAAATTGTAGCTACAGATATGTATGTGTTGGTAGTGTATGGCTTTTATACACTCACAAAAAAATTGTTGTATCTCGTTTGTTGTTGCAATTGTTGTTGCTTGAAGATATCACAACGTATTGGAATGAATATTTTTTGTATTATCTGCTGATTGTGTGTTTGTGTGGGAAAAAAATGTGAAGGGAATTTTCCATCCATACTAGCAGCAGGCTATGTATAAGAAACGAAAAAATGCATTGAGCTTTACGAAAAAAAAAACTGTAAAGTGCCAGTGGTTTGTTTGAATGTTTATTTAACAACAAACGGCTCAGACAACATTGAATTGAAAAATTTGAATTCAGTTTATAAAAACAATGTGGCTAAATCTTCTCGTACAAAACAAAATGCTAAATTTGTATTACAAGCAGACTTTTAAAAACATAAGTCCTTAACTCAATTTTTAAATCTGATTAAATTTTGTACGAATCGATTCGCAAAACTGATTTTATTGATTGAATTAATGCCTACTTTTTCACTCAATATTCTTATTCAAAGCATCAATTTAATTTTTTTTGATTCATTTCATTTCAAATAACATCCCATGAAAATTTTTTACAATCGGTAGCCAACCACACCCATTCTACAACTAATTCCAATGCAACCGATTCCATGGAACTGGTTCCGGAACCATATGGAAGGTGTGAGTGACGTAGAATCAGTTCCAGAACTAGTTCCAGAGCTGATTCTAGAGCAACCGGTTCCACTTTGGAGCTATAGAAGGGGTTGCTTTTGGGACAATTTCAAACAAAAGGAATCGGTGTTAGAATCGACAGTAGAAGAGGTTGTGAATGAAAAGTAGCTATTCTACAACCGATTCTTTGGAACAGAAAATTTTCCTGGGATGGGTCAAAATAAGTAAATCATCAGAAATAATTCAATTTATCAAAAATTAATTCAAAAAAACTATTATTGCTTCGCAAATTATATGTTGATTTTTCGGATTCACGCGAATTACAATATTTATTTATTTTTTTATTCGCGAATGAAAATTGTTTTTTTTATGATTTGCGAATTAATTTAATTGATGATTTGCGAATTAATTTTAGTCATTTTTAAATGGTTATTTTAAATTGAAATAGAGTCCTTCAAACGAATTAAAAAATTGACATCAATGCGCGTATTAAATGCTTCAAAGCTCTGATTTGATATTACTTCGCGAATTGTCTCATAAAACAAATTATTCAATCGAATTGAAATTGAACAATATGAATTAGGCCAATGGCCTTGCAACTCTCTCAATATTTTTTATTTGAAAAAATATTAGGCGGCTTGGAACAGGACCGAACTCCGACTGGTTAATCAGGGATGGAAAAGGCTCACTTAATCGGGCTCTTATACCAAAAAATGTTAGATCGCTCTTACATATTTAAAAATGTAAGTAACTAAAAAATAGCTTTCTCTTTGGCTCGTTAAAAAACACAAAAATTAAATATTTAGATATTAGCAAATATTAGTACAAATTGCGAAAAAAAAACATTTGCAAAAAGCGAAATTTTTGCAACAATATATTCGCTTGCAGAATGTCGATCGCTGATTACCTCTTTTAATTCATTTTCTGTACCACAAAATCTTTTTCGAATTCCGCCGTTATTTTGCAATTTTTAAGTGCGGTTTTTTTAACTATATAACCTAGGGATTAAATTTTTGTACCATAAAGTCTTTTTTCAAATTCCGCTATTATTTTCCAATTCTTTACGTGCGTTTCTTTTAATTTATAATCTAGGGGCTATACTACACATTTCAGACAACAAAGTTTGCTGGCTAGTTGCAAAAAAAAAACGCGAAAAATAAATTTTTTCATCAATATATTTTGTTTGCAGAATGTAAATCGCTAATTAAGTTTTTTAATTAATTTTTTGTACCATAAAGCCTTTTTCGCTTTCCGCGATTATTTTGCAATTTTTTAAGTGTGGTTTTTTAAATTAATAATCTAGGGTCTATAGTACAAATTTTATACACAAAAGTTTGGTGCTTAGTCTGCAAAAAAAAAAAATAAATAAATAAATCGCGAAAAAAATATTTGCAAAAAGGAAAATTTTTGCGTCATTGTATTCATTTGCAGATTGTTAATCGCTGATTGAGTTTTTTAATTATTTTTTTCTACCACAAAGTCTTTTTTCGCGTTCCTCTATTATTTTGCAATTTTTTAAGTGCGGTTTTTTAAATTTATAATCTACGGAGTATAATGCCCATTTCATAAAACAAAGTTTGGTGGTTTGTTGCAGAAAAAGAAAATTTTGGCATCGTATGCAGAATGTAGATCTTTTAATTAATTTTTTGAACCCCAAAGCCTTTTTTCGCATTCCGATATTATTTTGCAATTTTTTACGTAGGGTAGAGGGGGGATCCTTCGCCACTTTTTTTTAAAGCACCGTCATTTCTTAACCCCTAATTATTTTTCAAAAATTATTTTCAAATTGAAGATCTACATATTTGGCTTTAATTTGTATGATTTTTATTCTAAATATTTGCATATTTTCTATTACTTTTTTAATGATTTCCAAAGTAACCCAAATCGGCGTAACTGCCCCAAACCTGGTGGATATTCGCCAAAAGAGCTAGATACAATTTCAACAAAAAAATATTGGTAATACGGCAAAGTCAATGTTTTAGTGACTGAAATTAATAACTTAGAATAAGTTCTTTAAGGTATATGATTCTTTTTAATAAATAAGTCTCCACTAGATTGAAAAAAAATAATTTAAAACTATAATATAATGATTCTTAAAAATTACAAAAAACTGAATAATTAATATAAATTTAAGAATGAACACGATTGTACTAATTTACTGTTAAACATATTTTAATCATATAGAAAAGTCTTATAGAGCATTTCAGGCAGGGATCCACCAACTCGCCGTAGCTCCAGGGCCATCTGGTGATTGTGCCCCAGAGACAGGCACTAATATAAAATTAATATTTTTCACACTTTTTAAGCATGTATTAAAATCAAATTATTATTTTCTGAAAGCTTAGAATCATGGGTCTAACATAATAAAAAATTATTTTTTTATCACACGATTTGAGGAAGTTATTGCAAAATGTAGTTAATTTCAATTATTTTTTTGGCACCCAAAAAACACAAAAACACGTCTGTCTGCGACCACATGTGATATAAATTCGTCAAAGTGGAAGTCAAGGAAAGGTAATTGAAAAATGCACAAAATATATTTTTTCCAATTTTTTATCTCCCTTAACATCGGAGAAAAATGGGATTAGTGTATGTGCTCCACTGGCGAAGGATCCCCCCTCTACCCTATGGTTTTTTAAAATTCATAATCTAGGGCTATAATACTGTTGGAATAGTATAATTCCAGAGTATAGTTCCATTCTTGATTTTTATAACTAAATTATTATTCTCCATCCCTGGTTACAATCGATGATTTGAGTCATACAAAGAGCGCACATAATGACCCTGCAAACATTTAAAAGATACCTTCTACGAAAATATTAAAGCGATATCTTCTATTTGTCATTTGAATGAAAATAATCAAGTAGTATTTACATTGAAATTGTCTTCCTTTTATCACTTGGAAGATAATTCGGCGATATTTGGAAAAAAATTATTCAAAAATTTCATCTTTTGTCATAACTTTTTATGACAATATTGCGGCAATATCACCTTTGCATCATTTGGAAGATAAGGCAAATTTGTTTGAAATCTTTAACAATTTGGAAAAAATTAAAACTAAATTTGTACAAAAACAATCAAAAGATATATAGGAAATAAACTCGTGAAAAGCTAAGATTAATTGCGCGGAAAAAATCGGCTAAGATGAAATCAAGATAATTTATAAGTTGGTCAATGGATTATGTATGCAGATATTGTTTTTCAGGCTTAAATTTAATAATGAAAAAATTAAATCGTTTTTTTATTGTACCGGGACTTTATTTAGCGATATCCCTTTTATCTTCCATATGAGTTATTGCTTTCATATTGCCTGGAAGTATTGTTTTAGTGTAACAGTTGTTTCCAACGGAGGAAACTTCCGAAATACGAAATTGATATTGCCGGCAATTAATGTTTTCTTCCTGGCGATATGTTCGGATAATCTTCTTCGTATTGCCATGTTTGCTGGGTGATATTGGTTTGAGAATGTTCCTGTTCCAAGGTACATAATAGAACAAATGCTTTCTCAGTGATAGAGAGTCCCCCAATCTCTTTATTATGCATGCTCTTTGATTAGGCCAAATCATTATCTCACTTTATTCAATATCAAGTCATTGATTTAAAATTATTATAAATTATTAAATGATTCATAAAATGAATAAGTTTTGTTTTATTCGAAAAAGATTTTTTCAAGCTCCGATTACAAGGAAGACACACATACAGACAGATAGACAGACGGTCGGACCGAGTGACATCGTTAAATCGAATCAAAAAGTGATTCTGAGGTTGACTAGGTCCAATATTTGTTGGTGTTACAAACATCAGGACACACTCAATATACCTTATACATTAGGATTTTTCAAAGTCGTTTGGGAAAATTAGACGTATTCCGATTTTTGCTCCTCAAGAACAGATCGTGATGAATAAGTTACGGAAGCTTATTTATTAATAACAAAACTTTTAAATCAATTGTGTTATCACTTAAGATTATGTCCTTCAAGATTTCTCCATAAATTTTCAATCACGATTTTATATACTTTGGGAATATGAAATAAAATCTCTTAAATTGTTAACAGTTTTTGAAATATTCGAGTTTTTATGATTTCGCGGAAAACACAAAATATTATAATTTTGAACGAAAGAGAAAATATTTTAATATACATATAAATTTAATTATCTTTCCTTAAGTTATAATTCAAAATTAATTAGAACGCTTTTGCAGGAAGGATATGCTGGCATTCCTCATAAAATATGACTATTTTGCCTTTTGTTTAATAACTTTTAAAATAATGGTAAAATATTTTAATACAAAATTTTATTAAAAACTAGAATTCATATAGATAACGGTTTTCGACATAATAAAATTTTACAAGTGAAATAGTTCCATGATACTGGAAGCTAAACTGAAAAAATTTGTGCGAAAAAATATTTCCATTGGAAAATATTTAATCAGCGATATCGCGAAAACCGTTTCTCTATTTGAAATTTAGAGTGCATTCTATGGTATTTAAATTGATTTTTTTTTTTTTTTATTTAAAAATTTTACATTTTTGTTCACCTATAGCCGTAACTTTATTGTCATTTAGGGACCTTAAGATGAAAACTTTGTTAAATTTTTTTTGATAGCATAATCTTTAAAAAGTTAAATTAGTGGTGCAGAGCAGAGCTTCTAAAGACTTCAATCCCTCATTCTTTCTCTAATCTGATTGACATGGGAATGATTGAATCCTTAAACTTAAATTTTATACATCGAATAAAGACTTAATTTTTTCTTCATTCGATTTTTACAAGCACTAAATTCAAAACTTAAGAATGATATTCGATTTTCTTCAATCGATTTAAAATTTAGAAAATAAACAACTACGTTATTAGTTTTTATTAAAGCAATTTCAATAAATGGTATTATTTTCGATAATAATTTATTGATGACATACACTATTTTTGGCGCCCAATGCTCCAGTGGAAGTTAGAGGAATATACACAGTTCCAAGTTTTTCAAGTAATCAATGTTTTGCATAACGATAGAAATTTTAGCTTTTTACGTAAGTTTAGGAATTCTTTAAACTAAAAAATCATTAAAATTTATACTTTAACTGTGAATAAAATATTTTTTTTTTGTTTTCTTCCTTTACTTGTAAGAAATCGTTAAATATACTGCAATAAAATACCATAATTGTTAAATTCACACGTTTTCGTGTGAAGAAAATGAATGAAGAAAATCTAATTTCATTCCCAAATAGCTCTATCCAATGATGCAAAATCTAATGATTGATTGAATTTCTAAATTGTCAATCGAATGAATAAGAAGTCGAATTAATTCCTAACGATTGAATTCAATAATTGACAAAATCAACTGAGATAAATTGATTGAATTCCTTAAAATTTAATTCGATCGACTGAATTGCTGCTGGTTAAAAACGAGTTCAATCCATTTAAAATGAAATCGAGTTGTAGTTTTAGGCACTTCATTCAAAATAGAATTAATTCTTCGAAGCTTTGGTGTAGAGTATAAATTCAATTGACGGATATATTGATAATACTGATAAAAAGCTATACAAATTAGTATGATCGATAAATATCAATAAAGTGTATAAAATCGATTGTTATCGATGAAGTCGATAAATATAAAAATCTTAAACAATTGTATTGTCTATCATGAAAATGATCAACCCTTTTTGAAACAACAAATAAAAATCTAATATGACAATATCATATTAGAATTTGGACTTGAGGTAGAAGAATATTCTAACTAAATATATAAAAATCTTAAAATTAAAAAAATATTGAATTTAAACAAATTAATTATAAATATTTAAAAAAAAATTAATTGAATAAATAAAAAAATATTGATCTCGCCGGGAATCGACCCGGGAGACCAAACTTTTAGAAGTTATTCTGAACAACTTCAAAAGTATCCCTTAGTATATTTTTACAGCTTTTTTAGAATTACTTCTAAACGACATCCAAAAAATCACTTAAGTATTGCTTCTAAAAAGTATTTGCTCTAAAAGTGATCGTAAAAAGTGATTTTGTATCATTTGGCATTTCCAAACAGAGGACTGTAATTTCTCATAATTTTTTTATATATACATATTTTTAAAAATTTAAAAATAAAAAAAATATTGAATTTAAACAAATTATTCGATTCCCGGCGAGAACAATATTTTTTTATTTTTTTTTTAAATTTTTTTTTTTATTCAATTAATTTTTTTTTAATATTTATAATTAATTTGTTTAGATTCAATATTTTTTTAATTTTTAGCAATATGTATATATAAAAAAATGATGAGAAATTGCTTTTTATGCACCTGTAAAAATAATACTGAAAACAACATTGAATTAGAGTGCGCCTTTTACACTTGTTTGAAGAGAATAAGGAACAATATCTCGCAGTAACAAAGTGGTGTTTTTATACCAGTCAACTTTCATATCAAAGAATAGCTCAGCGGTAGAGTGCTAGACTAGCAATCGTGAGGTCGTAAGTTCGATACCCGGTGGCGGCAATAAAAAACTTTTGTAAAATAAAAAAAAATTTATTTTTTTTTAAGAATTTTTTTTATACTTTTAATTGGTGAAAAAGAGCTTCCTTTGCACTCGTTCAAAAAGTACTTAAAAAATGTTGAAGTATGTTTTTAACATACATCTTGGTCATCAATTGTAATGCTTTTTCTACTGCTTCGGCATTTGTTTTTGTGCTGGGTTGTTAAAATCGATAAATATCAATAGATGTCAATAAAATCTATAAAATAAATATCGCACAAATAGACTGACATCCAACAAATCGATAAATATCAATATAATCGATAGATTAGAAAATATTTTCGATTTTTTAAGCCATGACCTTTAATATTTCTTTTGGAAAATATATTTAAAAAATGTATTCTAAAATTGCAGTTGTGGAGTTGCGAAATAAAAATATTTTTTTTTTTTTTTTGATAATTGTTTTCAAATAAGGAAAAACGTAAAATTCATGTACGGTCTAAACTGTTGAGATGCAGTAAACAGTCTAAAAGATATGGCGCACACTATAGTGCTCGAAACACCCAAATCTTACCATATCGGATTTAAGGGCTTTTAATGAAGCAAGACTCTCCACAAAGTTGCTATAGTGTAGAGCTTCGTCTAAAAACACTACAATCATCTGGAAGTCGCATGGAGACTTGAATGTCCATTTATACCGAGATCTTGCGGCTACGACTAATGGAGTCAGCGGCCTAGTCCTCCCCGGTCAGTACAAAATCCCCCGAAAGTTCCTTATCGGTGTAGTCCGCATTATGATCCAATTGTGCACCAGTAAGATCTCGCAGAACATAAAGACAAGCCAATCGTCGTAGTACCTTAACGAGATTTGAGAAATATGACTTCATATCAAGTCGACAAGTATCATAAAAATTTATCAAATAAAACCATATATTACGCCTGTTTTGGTCCAAAGCCGTCGTTTATTTTTATTAATCGTATTTTGTTTAAGAGATAAATTATAGATTTTTGGAACTGATATTCGGATTTAAATATATGGTAGTTGTTCTATTCGGATTTTATTGAAATTTTCGAGAAGTCCTTTCTTTACCTACATATATATCAAATATTTCTAAATTTAGTTTCTTCACCACTTGCCAAATTTCATAACCATCCAAGGTTTTCATTTTTGAGGAATTTATTAAAGTCATCTTTTTAGACTAACTAGAACATTGTAGTCAGTGAAGATTCTCACAATTTAATTTTTGGAAATAAAAAAAAAAAACGCTAAATTAGCAAATCTGATGACAACTGGCAAAAGTGGAATACACTGCAGAATTGAATTTAGTAGAGTATTAGAAGAGAATGTGTAATGTATATGTTAGATACAACAAACATAAAAAAAAGCTTGAAGGTTTCTTAAATGCAGTCGCACACACACACACACACACTCGCATACACACTCAACCACATACCAAAATGAGGAAAACTGCAAAAAAGAGCCAAGTAAAATAATGTAAGTTTTATATTTTGTTGTTGTTGTTGTTGCCAGTATTATTGTTGTTTTTGTTGCTTACATAAAACATGTTTAACAAAAAGAAAGAAAACAAAAATGCAAAAAAAAAAAATAAAAAATATTCGCTAAAAAGGCCAACGTCACCATCATCATCAGCAACAACAACATCATCCATACAAACATGAAAAGACAGCAACAACAACAAAAACAGCAGCAGCAACAACAGAGACAGTAGTGGCATTAGTGCAACTAACAGTCGCCAATTGCAAAAGCCAACAAAATCATGTTTGAGTTTATTTCTATAGATACTTTTTGTTGTATCCCATTCAACACTTTGAGCTTTAAGTATGCAACAACATGCAGTCACAAAACGAGTACGAAACAGAACAACATTTGAAAACAAACAAAATCTGACTTTCAAATGTGATATTTCTGATTGCAAAAATGAAATGTTCTAAATTGATTTTGATAGATATATGTAGATCTACTTCAAAGTATTAAGCTTATCAGGAAGGAATCGCCAGAACCGTGCCCGGACTAATGTATAATACCAATATCAGGATTTGGGTTTATATCAGAAAGCTTTTTCGGTCATAATCCCAATAATGAAAATGGGGTTTTGACCGTTTGGCCTTTCCAGCAAAGATGTTGCTAAATAAAATACAGCATACGAATATGTTATGGGGATTATATTCTTTATTCTGAGCTTTATGTTAATTTTCTTCTGCGGATTCTTCGAAAGTTGAGATAATGTCCATTGGGGTTATTCCATGTCACCTGCATGAACTTGGTTATCAAAAATGGCTAAACTTCTGCAAATTTAAATTTAAAAATGGCTGAAAGTTTTACAAGACAAATCCTGAGATCCCTTGAAAGTTACTTAATACAGTGAAACCTACACTCTAATTAACATAATACTTGTTTAAATTGACCAAACTTACAGTAGGAAACTGAACTCCAACTATAAATATGGTAAATTTACTATCAGTGCGTAAATGAAAGGTGAGTAAGTTAACTACACACAAAATTTGTAAATTTATATTCAAAATGGGTAAATATATTACAGAAATTATGCTTAATAATGGCTTTTAATTTTTATTACAAATAAAAATTATTTTTTCGAACTTTCTAATTGATAAATTAGAAATTTATTAATTCTAGTTCGAGGCCAATTTCCATATTATGAATTAACATAATTATAAGTACTTTTTTCCAAAAACTGCTATTTTTCTTCGATATTCTCCAGACAAATACAATACTTCACAGAGTTTTCGCTTTCAAAAACCTCTACACTTTCAGGAGTAAAAAGACGATCGTTTCGGAGATTTTCTAGGATTTCAGTTTTCTTTAGAAAGTAGTAGCACTCTGCAAATAAATTTTCATATTTTTGTGTGTAAATTCACCAAATAAAATACAACATATTTTATTTGGTAAATTTACCGCCCAAAAATAAAAGAGTAACATCATTATGAATATATTTTATTGATATTTAAGCCTCAGATTTTGTGGAAATATCTCTTATAAAAAAGTCTTACATTTAGCACACTTTTTCCTATAGCAAAAAATCTTCTTTCTATAGAAAATACCTTAAATTCTGTGTCCTTTTCTCCTACAGAAAACACATCAGATAATAGAAAACCCCTCAGATTTAGAGACTTTTTACTAAAGAAATTTCTCAGATTCAGCTAACTTTTTCTATAGGAAAAAGTTCTTGTGAGCTGAGGGATTTTCTATGGGAAGAAGTCCTCCCAGTCAAAGGATTTTTCGTAGGAAAACTCTCTATAGAAAACCTCAGAATCTAGGAGTTATTCTATTAAAAAAAGTGTTCAGAATCAGAGGAAATTTCCTTTAGAATCAGAAGAGTTTTCTATAGGAGAAAGTCTTCGGAGTCAAAAAGATTTTTCAATAGTAAAAATCCCAGGAATCTGAGGGGTATCTTTAGGAAAACGTCCTCAGAATCTGTTTGCTTTTAAAGGAAAAAGTCATTAGAATCTGAGGATTTTTATTTAAAAGAAGTTATCTTAATCTGAGGGCTTTTATTTAGGGAAAGTCATCAGAATCGAAGAATTTTTTTATAAAAAGAAATCTTCAGGATCTTTTTGTTTTTTTTTTAAGAGAAGCAGCACTTAGGAAATTCTTCATATTAATTAACGTGTTGCTTCCTTTGGAAAGCGGATAGAGAAGAGAAAAGTGGTGAAAGATGAAGGACTTAAAATATGGCAACACTTTAATATGGCAACACCGTAATTGCGAGCACAGAATCTTTGGATTATTTTGTTAAAAAAAAGTGTTCAGAATTAGAAGACTTTTCTACAGGAAATATTCTTTAGAGTCAAAGGAGTTCTCCATAGGAGAAAGTCTTCGGAGTCAAAGAGATTTTTCAATAGTAAAAATCCCAGGAATCTGAGATGTATCTTTAGGAAAACGTCCTCAGAATCAGACTTTTTTTAAAGGAGAAAGTCGTCAGAATCCAAAAATTTTTTATGGAAAGAAGTCTTTAGGATATTTTTGTTTTTTTTTTTAAGAGGAGCGGCACTTAGAAAATTCTTCCTATTAATTAACGTGTTGCTTCCTTTGGAAAGGGGATAAAGAAGAGATGAAAGGTGGTGAAATATGAAGGGCTTTAAATATGGCAACACCGTAGTTGCGCGAGATGTTGAGTTTTAGAACAGTTGTTGCACGCCATCTGGTGATGAGTTGGCGAACTTTTTTGAAGCTGTTTAGTTTTACTTCGGTGGAGTTAAGTACTATGCGAACACCGAAGGTGGACGCTGCAATATGTTTGAGGGATAGAAAAATCATACAAATTATTTTTCCAAATCTATGCAGTCGCTGGGGATCGAACCTATGGTTCTTTTAGAGGAAAAATTCATCAAAATCTTAGCCGTTTTCTAAAAGAAAGAATACAGGTAGTATTTCCATAGACATTCTTCAAAATTCTTGGAATTTTCGTCAATTTTTTTTTTAAGTTCATAGTGAGTTCGTCAGATTCTGCCCCCTTTTTTGCTATTGACAAAGCCCTAGATTATGAACTATATATTCTATTGAAAAAGCCTCAGATACAGAACAGAAAAGTTTCATTTTGTAGACCTTTTTATAAAAGAACGTTTTCAAAACCTGATGCCTTTTTCAATAGAAAAAGCGACATTTATTAAGCACTTTTTGTTATGAAAATCCTTAGATTCTAAGCAATTTTTTATAAAATTACGTCAGATTATGAACATGTTTTCTTCAATAACTTCAGATTCTCAAAAATGTTTTCTTTGAAAACAGCGGAAATAGGAAGTCTTCTTCGAAGGAAAGAAAGGATTTATGTATCATAAAATACCAATACATTTGTTTATTTTTATATAAAACTAATCCGAAACTGGACATATCATTTAATAGATTTCGATTAGGTATCAATGCGTATGACTTATTTACCGGCCTCAAATTTCACAAGCCTTGAAGGAAGAATATGAAACAAAATCTTTGAAAGACAAACTAAATTCATCGTTCCTTGTCAAGTGCATAAGTTTTACACAGACCAGATCTTCGAAATAAAGAATTTTCTAATTCCCTTTTTAGAACAGAATTCATATTTTGGGTATGAATTTCAATTGAAAGAATTGCCCTTTTTCGTTCGATTTATCGAATTTGTTAATTCTTTCATTCATTCATTCATTAAGGAATTCATTAAATTCTAGTTAATTCATTTTACTTTTTCTTTTTTTTTAATTTAGAACTAATTCTGGATTTTTGGGCTCTAATGCATAAACTTTTCTTAATTTTCCTTTAAGAAATACAATTGCTAAAGTATTCTTTTTTCTTATTAAACATTTATTAAAAAAATGTCATGCATAATCGTTAAATAACAGTTTGTTAATATCTTGTTTTATTCTGGCAACACCCTTTTAAAATGTGTCTTCACTTTCAAACAAATTGTTAGTGATTCAAAAAGTTAATAAACAATTGACTCATTAATCATAGATGAATAATGTTGTTTTGAAGATTTTATTAATAAAAAAATTTATAATAAATCAAAACATTATAAAAACAATTTTTTTACATATCTTTGTTATGTAATAATGTAAAATAATTTTTTAAAGACCTTTTAATATTACGAATATTGAAAGTATTCGAATGACGAATATGTTTTGATTATATCAACATCACTATTTTGTTAAAATTGTTTTTTATTTTATTTGTACACCAATTTGAGAAAATTTTATGAAAAAAGGTTTAAATGGTCCAATTGCTCCAGGTTTTTTTAATTTGTTGGCTACAAAATGTTAGATTCTGCATATACTTGGGTGGATGACCCTTGCAAAAGCTTTTAAATAAATGAAAACTCAATATTTTTGGTTTCAACAGAGATTCAAACATTAAGAAACGCTTATTTTAGGTTTGACCCTACTTTGACAGATTGTTAAATTGTTAGTTATTAAACGAATTATGCATACTGTTTTTGCCAAATTAGCTTAAAAACGTTTAATTAAACTGTTTAGAAACTTTATGCATCCCAGCTATTAGTGTAATAGAAATTTCAATTTATCTAAAAATCGGCTACAAATTTTTGTTTTTATTTTGGAAAATAACTTAAATGTTTCCCTTCCCAAACAGAAATTTTTATAGTATTACTCGGATTGGTTCTGAATAAAATATTCCTTAAATATTATATATTATTATTCTGAGCGAATGGAAATGTTTCTTATAAAATATATAAGAGCTCCTATAAGCATGAATCATATAGCTTTAGCTATATCGCTCATACTTAAAGGTATTTTTATTTTAAATTCACATAAAAAGAATATTTGTGGTATGCAATATTCAAGGAATATTTTCTGCAAGACCAAGCCAAGAATCTTTCTGAGTGGAAAGTGAAAAATCTAAGCTTTATACTAAAATAAAATAAAAAGAAAAAAAAATTCAGAACTGGTTCATATTTTTTTTTTTTTTTTTTTTTTTTTCAATTAGACACATAGAGTAAATTGATGCAATTTACAGCAGGAGTACAATTTCCTGCTATATGTTGGATAAATTTCAACGGATTTTAATTAGAGTGTAATATAGGATACGCTATACTTTATTTGTAGCTAGTCAATTGGTATGAAAGGCTTCAAATATTCATTGATATTGTCTCCTCTCTCAAATATATCAAAAATATCGAAATCGATTGTGGCCCCACTACAAGAACTTCCTTGAAAGTGGATTAATTTGTATATGTTATAACAATTGATGCCGTATACTTTTTATCACAGTGTATGCACATGAACTGTTTGATGTTATATGAACTTTAAATATTTTATTAAAGATTTTAAACTATCGTCATCATCACCTAAATGACCATCATTATAATTATTAATAATAATAATGAAGGTACTATAAGCACTGAAATTGTACAAGAATTGATAGAATATTGTAGGTATATCTTTTTGCCAATATCAAGAGTTTTCTTGTTCTATTTTAACACGGCATAAAATCCATTTTAGTGTGAATTGTTATAACAATAAATTGCATTTGTAAAAACAATAGTTATAATACACAGCAAGAAATTCATTGAATGAAATTTTATTAACAAAAATAGGATTTTAATAGTATGATTTCTAAAATTGTATATATTTACAAAAAAAAAAAAAAAAAAATCATTAGACTTGAAATTAGGTATATGTGACGCGCAAAATAGAAAGGGACCTAAGGATAGAAAGGGACCTAAGGTCAGGAGAGCATGGGATCGCTCTCATTCGATGCTCAGATGTTGTCCACAAAAAAAAAAAAATTGATTTTTTTACCCTTAGGTCCCTTTCTCTATGCGCTGTCACATATATAAATATTAAGGATAAGGACCAGTTTGGTAGTCGCGCTAAGAACAATTTTTTTTATTCAAGTTTTCGTAAATTAAAAAGAAAAAAACTAATATTTGCTTCTTAGAAGAAGTTCTGAAGCTTTTTGAATTCCAATTAAAAGTTTCAAAAAATATCCAAAGAACATCATTAATCCTTTCGCTGCAGATTTTGTTTGGCTGAATAGTTTTTGAACAAACTTTGTGGAAATATAAACCTAATAACTTTTTTTTTGTAAACTTTTTAAAATTTGTACATGGCAACTCTGGTGTAAATATTTTAATTAGATAAAATAATTTTTTAGAGCAAAAATGTAAAATTTTGTATAAAAATTAAAAAAAACAGACACATAGCTGTAAATTTATATCGGCGCAATCATCGTGCACCGATCGGTAAAATTTTAATAAAAAATATTGTTATCAAACTATTCTTTAATATTCTAATACATTTTAAAACTCCCCTAATCAAACCATCTCAAGAAATTTAGCAAGAAGACATATATTGTGAATGTGAATAATTACACTATGCGACAGTTAAAATCGGGATGGGATGAAACCAACGGGAAGTGTTATATCGGTCAAAAACAAGTTATACGTGTCCCGGCGTTTCGCTGGGTCACCCCTAGGAATCGAGATATATCTTTTTTTTGACATAACTCGAGAACCACTAGTCCGATTTTGCTCAAAAAATTTTAAAAAAATTAAAAATTACAATTCCTTTAATCTCTTCATATAACGTTTTTCTATATACTCAACAGTTTTACCGGTAAAAATAAATGTTTGTTACCGCTACCATAAAAATCAATAACCTTTTGTTTATTACTTTTTTTTAATATTTTAGGCAAAAAATATTTTTTTCTTCATACATTTATTTTTACCGGCAAAACTGTTGAGTATATAGAAAAATGTTATATGAACAGATTAAAGGAATTGTAATTTTTAATTTTTTTAAAATTGTTTGAGCAAAATCGGTCTATTGGTTCTCGAGTTATGTCAAAAAAAGACCACCAAAGGTCAAATCGATATATCTCGATTCCAAGGGGTGACCTAGCGAAACGCCGAGACACGTATAACTTCTTTTTTACCGATATAACTTTCCCCGGTAGTTTGAACCCTTCCCGATCACTGACCCCTACCATTTGTCTCACAGTGTTATTGAACAAAAATTACTAAAAAATGTTTTTTCTTCGGAAGGAAATATTGAAACCATGGGCTGATAATTTTTTTGAAAAATTTATTGTTAATGAAGCGTAAGACCATAGAAAATTATTATGAGATAAAACCCACACCTTTTCTCTGAGTTGGGAAGGTATCAATGTGGATACAAATTTTTTAAACACTTCTAAATTCTGAAGATAATTTTCATTAAATTTTAAAATAAATTTTCTTTGGGTGTACTATTGAAAATCATACAAGTTTAAAACCTGACATCTAGTTTTGGTTATATTTTTCTCTTCTTTTTTACTATATTCTATACACTATGTTCTTTTAACTCATTTAATTATTTAATGTGGTTGTTTGGTTGTTGGTGGTGGTGTTGCTGCTCCTGGTGCTGCACAGTGGGTCTATTTCTATAGTGGGTCTATTTCCCACTCCACCTAGAAAGTGGGGGTTTTTACCACCGGTTCCGTGGAACAGGTTCTAGAACGGATTCCTGGAAGTCAAAATAGAAGGCTTAACTGTCGCAGAACCAGTTCTATAACTGGTTCTATAACTGGTTCCAAAGCAACCTGTTCTCGTTATAGGAGGAACAGAACCTGTTGCTTTTGGGACAAACTCAAACAGAAATCACCAATGATAGAACATAAATTGGCACGGGTTGCATGCAAGTACAAGTTGTTCTACAACCAGTTCTTGTCATCTGACAATTTTGCTGGGTTTTGCCCACCAGAGGTGCCTTACTTTGGGACTTAATGGCAAAGCTTTTGGTAGTAGTAAAAGCTCAAAATTACTTTGTGCTTGGGTAATATGATCGTTGAGTAGGAGATGGCTAAATTACTTCCAAAATATTTCGGTTCTGCTCCACTGTGTGCTGCTGCTGATGGTATTGAATTGATTTTTTTTTTTCTTCTCTATAAAAATTATTATTATTTTTCTCTATATTCAATCATTTGGTTTTATTTAGTTGTACATTATTTGTAGCTGTGTGTTAGAGTTGTTTTAGCCGGTTAGTTTGGTTTTATTTTGAGAGGTTTGGTTAGACAACAAAACCGTTATAATGTTAGTATGTTTAGAAAAACAACAACAAAGACACAGATACACACTACAGCAGTTAGTATGGGAATTTCCTTAAGACATGGAATAGTTGTTGGGAAAAATATTTTGAGAAAAGAAGTGCTTAGAATATTTATAATAATTTTTTTTAAAACAAAGTGTAAAATAGAATTTATTGCAAATTGCATGAGTCGGTTGAAGCAAACGGCTATCACAGTTTCAGAATCAGTTGTTAGTACGATTTTGTTTTCACTAGGTGTTAATAATATTGGATCTTGAATTGTGATTTGGTTATTATTTTCTAGGCATCAAATCGCAGTTGGAAGTTTTCATCGCCACTGAAATTTCATTACCATTAGTTGAAACTAACGCTAATGCAAAAATTTCATTATCATTTAATCGTAATGAAATATTTCGCATTAAAAACAAGTAAAGAAATTATAATTGGTCAAGCCTGACCCTACACCACAGTACGATTTGGATCATACTCCGACAAGCGGACCAAATTGCGAAAAGGGATCTGTTCTTTATTTTAGACGGAAAACTTCACAGTGCAATTAATATAGTAAAATTTCTGAAAAAAATTACCGAAAGAGTTTATTTAAGCTAGTACAAGGAAAGGTGTGTTTGTACAGGGACTAGGTTTAAATGTTGTCCGATTTTCTTGAAATTTGGAGGCATGATTTAAGTATCTATATTACATACATTTACGGAAACAGCTTTTTATATTTTGTACATTTAAAACTTAGAAACATTTTGTTCAAATCTTATTACTGAAAACTTAAAATTAATTCAATAAAAACATTTATGAAAAAACACAACAAACAATTGTGTGCCGACTAATATTTTTCACAGGTTATGTGCACAGTAGAGCGTACCACCTTACAGGCAAAAAAAACAAAAAAAGTGCGCCGTGCATCCTCCAATATGAAGTATATTTGCAAAGAGGTTTCAAAAAAAAATTTTTATTTTTTTTTTGCCGAACGTAGGGGTCGCCATTTTACATTTTTCTTTATATCTTTGTTATTTACAGTCGGATCTTAAAGTATGATACATCGATGTTCTTCACTCGAGGAGACCAGTGTTTTGCTCTAAGGACATTTTGACCTTAAGTATCCCGTTCTAGTAGTTACCCACCAGATCTCAGTTGCTACCACCCTAATGTACAACCCTAATATCAGAAAATTAAAGCTCGCAAAAAATCATTAAACGTTTGCTAAGGAAGTTTTTCGCTAAACCCAATAGAAATTTTTTTTATATATTGGTTGCCGAACGTAGGGGTCGCCTTTTTAAATTTTTTTTAATTGGATTTTTAATACATAGCAAAACACTGGTCTCCTCGAGGCAAACAAATCGATATATCACACTTTAAAATGCGATTTTAAATGCCAAAGCTATAACAAAAAATTAAAAAAGGCGACCCCTACGGTCGGCAAAAAAAAATTTTTTTGAAAGCGCCTTCCAAAAATACATCATATTGGAGGGTGTACGGAGAACTTTTTTTTTGAGGTACGGTCTAGTGCACAGGCTTTAACTGCGCGGAATAAAATCGTTCAAATAAATAACGAAAAACCGCGAAATTAAATAAAAATAACGAAAATCCTGAATATTGAATTTAATAATAAAAAAAAAAAAAATTGCAAGTATATAAAAAAATACCGAAAATTAAAATAAAATTAAAGTAGTAAAATCGGGAAATAAATAAACACTAACTGCAAATCGGGGTACTGTTTGGAGTAGTGAATTACAAATAGTGTACAACGAGTTACTTACATAGGTTTTAAAATCGAAGCATTGGGAAATAAAAAAATTGACATATGTAACATGCAAGTTCACTCAAAAAAGTTTGACAGTTAATAAATTACTTTTGTTTGTTTAGTAATCAGTTGTTGTTGTTTTTAACTGTAATTACAGCTGTTTTTCTATGGAAGATGTAAAGCAACTGTTAAGACATTTATTTATGACAAACATTTAACGAAACGTACTCTTACTTCATAAGAGTTATGTAAAGCAGTTATTTTCAATATCATAATAAACAACTACGAAAACAGTATTTTTACAGTAAACATGATTTCAATAATTTTCGCTGAATTTTAAAAAATCTTGTTTGGTATATATTTGTTATTATTGATAATATTCCCAGTTTGCAAATAAAAATTAGAAACTTTTATTGTAACTCCAATGCATAAATACTGGACATAATAACTGGAGAACTTTATAGAATTTTTACTTCAAATTGTAAATAGGCTGAAGTAAAATAATTACACATATTTTAGTAATCGAAAGAAAAAAATATTTTTTTTTTCATTAAAATATTCATTTATAATACCAAAATAATTTATTGTAAAAAACAGTAGTTTTTAACCATTTTGCCAGTTGCTTTAAAATTTTTGTGGTAACAATTTGTCAGACATTGTTAGTTATTTTTAGTGAATTTTTTAGTTATTTCTCAATAGTTAAAAATAACAACATTTTTAGTTATATTAGAGGTAAATACATTTGTTCCTTTTTTAACTGCATATATCTTTGTTTCAACTGTCAATTTCAGTAGATTCTACCGACAAACATTTTGAGTGTTGAAGCGCTACTTATAAAAAATGATACTTGGTAGTTCATTATTGGAAGCTGCTAAAAACCGAAGGAAAGTTCTGTAAAAAGCTTAGTTAAAACTACTAAAAATTAGTTAAAAATTAGGCGGCAGAAAAAATATATTAGTAATATAGGAACAGCAAAAATAAAACTGTTAAATATACAGAATTTTAGTTATATTTGTGTTAAATTTTTGTTAATAGAAATTAGCAAATTAACCTGCTAAAATCAGCAAAAAATTTTGCTAAATATCATAAAAAAATTTAACATTTTCGAAGTTTTTTTTTTAAATGCATATAATAATCGAGCCTTTTGAAAACAGCAATTTACAATTTTATTCAGCAAATATTTCTGCTGATTTTAGCAGAATAGACTGCTATTTGCATTCAACTAAATTTAGCTTAAAAATAGCAAAAATTTTGTAGATATAACAGTTTGTCAAAATGTTTGTTTTTAATTTTCATTTAAAAATAAAAATTGGTAATTTTTCTTCCACCCTTTCAATTGATTAATTAGAAATTTATTAATTCTAGTTCGAGGCCAATTTCCTTATTATGACAGTTTGTTTTAGTTATTTTTAGTCTACTAATATTTAGCAAATTTTTCTGCAGATTTTACAGTACAATTTGTCATTTTCAATTAACTAAAAGCTAACTTAAATATAACTAAAATTCTGTAAATTTAATAGATTTAATTTTGCTGTTCTTATTTTAATAGTATTTAACACAAAAAATCTTCTAATTTAACAGTTTTTTTCTGCAGCTTCATTTTAACTAATTTTGTGCTATTTTTCTGCTATTTTTACAGATTTATTTCTATGAGTGTGTCTGTATAAAAACAACCGTTACCGCAGCCGCAAGGTTCTATCTGTACTCTAATTCAGCATAATCCGAGTATACGCTATATTAGAATTCAGCAGGCTAGAATTCGTGATAAATACATCTGCAATCCGTGGGCTAAAATGCATAAACCCCAGTTACTTGAACGTAAATTTAATGTGACGAATCAGCTGATTCAATCCGCTGAATGAGAAACATATATTGCTGAGTACTCGATGTAAACGAATCGTAATGTGACAGACAGTTCTATTGAAAATATAATTTCTCTCCGGTTTTAAGTGATAGTGGCAAAACACCTATTTTTGGTAGCATATTTATCAGTGATGGGATTTGTGGCAAAATTGTACCATGTTTGTACCACAATTAAATGTTGATGCGTACACTGGCACATCTTGGTTATTTACAAAAATTCGATAGAAATTGGATTTGTTTAAAAAAGAATTATTAATTAAAAAAGAAATTTATTGGCAGAAACAATAATTTTTTTTATTTAATTTTCATACAGAAACTTGTATTTCAAAGGAACACATAAAATATTCTGAGTTTTAAGTAAAGTAAAAAATTTTTCAAATGTAAAATTTCGCATACATTTACAATATTATTGTACAACTTCTCGTTTTAGTTCTTCATTATATTACCATGTGTGGTAATAGAACTGTAAACGAAAAATTTGCGCAATAATATTGATTATGGGCAACTAAAGACATTTTGTTTGAAAAGTAAAAAAATTAAATAAATAAAAATCGATTAAATTCACAAATAAAATTAATTTGGCATAAACTAATTCAATGACTGAATGAATCAAATGAGCTAAATTGACAATATTACAATATTTTCCATTTAAAATGAAATTGAAAAATATAATTCACAATGAAATTTTATGAACACTTCTGCTTGATAATTTATAAAAAAAAAAATAATTTTTGTTGTTATCATTCCAATAGCCTGTTACATATTTTGGGTAATTTAGCAAAACCAAAATACCATGTTACCATCGTTCATATTACATTTACGTTCGATTAATGAGCCCTATAAAGTTGTGTGATCAAATGTCGAATAAAAAAATATAAATATTTTGAAGATTTTCCTAGGAATAATTCTAAATTTTAAGAACCATATATTCCATCCCGCTCAAAATGTTTCACCATTTATGTAATCTCCCATATTATTGTGACAACTAATATGAATGTTTAACAACAATGTTGTTTGTTGTCGACCAATATTGCTTTTCTCTTATAACTTTGTTACAATTTATTTGTACAATTTCATACATCCATACAAATAAATAAATATATGTTGTTAAATAAGTAGTTACTAACTGTATAACTTACAAACGTATTACAAATAAATAAACAAAAAAAAAAAAAAACTTGCTGCGTATCTGTGTCAATATGAACGTCAACTGCAGTCATCCGTTGTATTTAGAAGAAACCTAGAGCAACATCAACAACCAATAGCAACACCAAGAAAACAAGTCAGTCAGTCAGTCATTTAGACGTTGCTACCAATAAAAACTATGACTTTTGTTAGTTAAACAAGAACTAATGTATGTCAGTACAAACTCTGAAAATTATATTGAAAAAAGTGGTTAAATCAATAATTTTTGCGTAATTTATGGAAAAAAAGAACGAATAACCGAAACGATGATAAAAACCTCTCCAATATGTCATTGACAGAAAAATATCAATTTATATATTTAAAAAATTTCCTCAAACTGAAATTCTGAATTCCCCACTTTATACAAAAAGTTTTATATTATTAACATTTTATCATCTCTTAACCACCCACCTTCTCACCCATTCACTTGTACAAATACAACAAAAAAACACCATCAAACATTTATTCATTTTCATTTAAATGAAAACTGTTTCAATTTGATTTTTCTTTTTACAAATTTTCCCTTCAATATATGTATTTCTCTTTGCAGTTCAATTCAAAATGTGATGTGTTTACAATAACATCGACAGTAAACATTTTAAAGCTTTATTAACATTGTATAACAAACAAAAATGTAGGCTAGGTCAGGTCATAGTTCACGTGTTAAACAAAAAAAAAAAAAAAAACAACCATGTATGGCAATAACAACAACGAAATATAACAATGAAAAAAATCAACAGAAAGAATTAAAAAAATTGTTTGTGGTTAAAATATACTAGCATATTTTGAAGCACAGTGGTTCTCAAAGTTCATGAGATTCGTGTTACTTGTTTGTTAACACGAAAACTTAAAATTTATACACTGACTAAATACAAGCCTGATACTTGGTTGCCATAGCTTGAAATATCGGAATTTATTTAGTGGAATATTAAATAATTTTTTCTTAAGATTTTTTCTTCTTTACTAAATTTGTTTTGTTGTTTGAAAATTTTTTAAAAAAATTTTCAGAGGTTAAAAGTTATTTTACAAAAATCATCTGATTCTATAGGGTTTCCAAAAAACGCTAAAGCTTTTTAATATTTTCTTATTTATTTTCAAAATTTTTTTTTAAAGAATTTCTTCATCAGGCTTCAGCAACACTGAAAATTATTTAAATTTAAAATTTTCAATTTTGTAAGCGAGAGTTTGCATAATTATTAAATGAATTTTGGAACATCGCGAACAAAAGTAATTAAGCGAGTAAATAGCCTGATGACACCTTTGAAAATTGTATGCTACTTACTCTATTAATTACTTGGTAATGTCTATTTTTGCTAGGGGGACTAATGGGCCGTTTGGTTTTAAGTCAATTGTACGTTTTGGTTAAAGAAATTTTGTGATATTATTCTGAATTTGATTATTTGGCATCAATTTTTGATTTCAATTCACTAAAAGCATATTTTTTAGTTGATTAATCGAAAATGACATCAAACGAATTCAGTGATGAAACAATTCATAAAGGAATTAATTTATTTTTTAACCCTTCCGCGACCAAACTTAAACCGCTGTAGATTTTCTAACGAAACTTATTGAGGCCATGGACCTATGGCTGAAAATTATTGTTATGCTATTTTTTGCGCTTTACTACGTCCCGTAATGGATAAAAATGGAACTAAATCTAGATGGACTATCGCTCCTGAATGGGTTAACATTTTTAAAAAATTTTAATTTTCTGTTTTTTTCCAAGCTATGGCCATTCCAAAAAAAAATTATTTTCTATTTATTTAAAATTGAATTTCTAAAATTAGAAAACTAAAAACAAAAAACCAAAAAAAGATCTTAAAAAAGCTGACTTTATACCTGGTTCATATATCAACCATTGGTCGTCAAAGGGTTAACCTATCGATTTATTAACTGAACTTGTTGAACAGTGACTTTATTCATCTGGTTAAATGTAAATAAATAGATGTGGTCTTTATGAAATCTGTAATGGAATTGGATTTTGTAAACGGACTTATAAAAATTAAGGCAAATGACATTACTAATGATGTCATTTAACTTTTCTATATTTAAGTTTTAGAAAATTAAAAATGTATAACAAATATATAATGGTTATAAACATTTCTTTTCAAGTTAATTAGTTTCAAGAAAAAATTTGAATCGGATTGGAAATTTCACCAATTCCTTTTAGGATTTATAGAATCCAATATCGGAAATTTCCGTTTAAAAATCCGTGTAAAAAAAATTTTTTTTGTTGTTGTTTTTGTTTTTTCTTTGATATTTTAATAACGCTCCTAGACGAGAACAAGAAATTCTCATTGAGTTTGTAATTTAACTTACCAAATATTCCCAGAAATTTTAAAAACGTCGTCCCCTGACGATTTCCTTAGGCAAGGGATAGGGGCATGCCTACAACGGATTATTTTTCACAATTTGTTAAATACGTTTGGGATTTTAGCATATTTAATTCCTTTAATGCAATTAATGTATATCCCGATGAAATAAAAATAAAAAAAAAATTAAGGTTTTTTCTATAAATCCACTTTATGGATTTGATGGGGAAATTTCCGATCGGACTAATTTTTTTTTTTTAATAACGAATTTTTATAGATACTTTCAGAAGTTATTTGTTATAAATAAAATATCATTTCCGTTATTTTTTCCTACTCCGTTTATCAATCAAATTCCGGTACGGAACTCATAAAGGCCATGATCGTAGTCGAATTAATTCTTTGAATTTTGTTTTAGCTTAACGCGTTCAACTGAACGAATTCAGTGAAAGAGGACAAAACAAATCTGAATAGGATTATTTCTGAATTCGTTCGAAAACGAAGCTCTGTTAAATAATACTAAATTCATTTTTTATTACTCCGGAGAACTCCATATAAAAAATTTCGAAGTTGGCTTCAGTATATTTCTATGTATCTGTTGAAAACTGTAAAACTAATACCATTAGATATAAACCGATTAAATTGTAACAGCCCTAGTAAAAATGATTTTTATATATTCATATATGATTTTTATACAATCATTTATGATTTTATACAATTATAACTTGTCGAGTATTGTGAAACATATATTTTTATATGATTATATCAAAAGATATTTAATTATATAAAATTATATTAACCAGATCCACCATTTTTCGGATCAAATAATATATTTTTTATATAATTATATTAATCCATACATGATTTGATCCGAAAAATGGTGGATCTGGTTAATATAATTTTATTTAATTAAATATCTTTTGATATGATCATATAAAAATATATGTTTCACGATACTCGACAAGTTATGATTGTATAAAATCATAAATGATTACATAAAACTCATATCTGATTATATAAAAATCATTTTTACTAGGGAGGTCAAAATCGAATACATTTTCATCTGATTAATATACAATTTAATCAGTTAAGATCAAAACTCATACAATTAGATAAAAATTGATAAACAACTGATACAATTATATCGCACCATTTTTCGGGTGAAATGGTATATGGATAACACTAAGTTATATATTAGCATATAAATCTCCATATTAATTTTTTTAATAGGAAACTCAATGCTAAAATCATTAGTGTTGCTGTTGAAAAAGAAGCACATCTAGATCGGTAGATATAATACGATGATGAATATAGAACAGTAGGTTTAAGCCTCTGTAGTAAATATTAAATTACTATTCCTGATGATGCTTTTTATTGACGCGCGAAATATTGGATGGATAATATATAATGTTTTAGATTAAAGCAACCGAGCCCAAACACTTAATTTTTTGAAAATTCATTTATATATAAGCTAAATTTAGTTGAATGCAAATTACAGTCTATTATGTTAAAATCAACAGAATTATTTGTTAAAAAGTAGTAGACTGCTGATTTCAGAAGGGTAAGTTTTTATTCGCATTAAAAAACATCTAAAAAACATTTGGATAATTTTATGTTTTTGTAATTTGTTTAGTTTAATAATATTCAGCAAAATTGTTTACTAATTTTAACAGTGTAAATTGTTATTTGCAATTAACTAAAATTAAATTGAAATATAATTTAATTCTATATATTTAGCAGTTTTTTTTTAAAGCAACGCTCCTCAAGAAATTCTTTCTATTAATTAATAGGCATTTTTTAATCACTGGATTTTTTTTTTTGATTTATTTTGTTTTGTTGAAAAATCCACATTTTGTTTTTTAATTTTTAAAATTTAATATTTTTATCAAAATCTAATACTTGTTCGTTAACATAATGAGCAAAAAAATCAATAAATTTTGTAAAAATGTGAACACAGGAATTGAATTAAGCTAAATCGAAAATGGATTTATAAAATAAATCCCAAAGATTTATTTTTTGCAAAATTTAATTTTTTTTCTTTCATATTATATTAGCGATAAAGTGTTAGATTTGGTTAAAAATATTAAATTTTGAAAATTTAAAACCAAAATGGAAATTTTTCAATAAAATATAATAAATCCAATGATTAAAACAACACTAATGTGTTGCTTTCTTTGGAAAGAGGATAGAGAAGACATGAAATGTGGTGAAAGATGAAGGGCGTTAAATATTGCGCGAGATGTTGAATAATTATTATTATTATTATTATTATTATTATTATAATTATTAATAATTACTGTTCTATTATAATAGAACAGCTGTTGCGCACCATCTAATGGTGAGTTGGCGAACTTTGTTGAAGCTGTATGGTTTATAGCTCTGTTATGTTATTTTACTTCGGGGGGTTAAGTGCTATGGTCAATATATAGCACAAATAATTTGCTAATTTCGGTAGATTTTTCGGCAAAAATTAAAATTACAACAACACTGTACGAAAATACATTATAAAAATGCCCTGTTGGCAGTCCGTCTCCAATATATACAAATTGCTTGCTCTTCAACGTAAAAACCATACGTCAGTGTGGCAACATTAGTGAAAAAGGAGACACGGAGGAGAGTAGAAGATAAACAAAAAATCTAAAAGTAAAAAAACAAAAATAACAGAAAGCTGAATAGGAAAGAAAACTATGAATTAGCTACACTAAATTCAAGGCTTTACTTGGTTTAGATGGCTAAGCTGTCGAACTTTAGTTTAGCTACGTTTGTAATGTAGGAATATGCGCAGGTTCGATTCCTACAGCCGACGCACTATGCTTCGTCCCATGGACAAAAATCAGAAAAAAAAATGTTGTATCAAATTGTGAGTAAAGAAGGATTTTTTTTAAAGATAAGAAAGTAATTCAAACAAATGTGAAAAAAAAATATTTGGTGTGATTGCTTTTGCCGCCAAGAGAGGGCGCTAAACTCAGAGAATTTTATATAAAAATGATTTAACAGAAAAATGGGTTTGAATTGTTTCATGAAAATAATTCTCGAAAATACATTTTTTTAAAGACTTTTTCCAAGATTTGTTTTTTAATTACTTCAATATATTTGTAGTTAAATTAAAATATGGATTTTAGTATATGTTTACAAAATAATTATTTTTTATTGCTCCGAAAAACACATTTTATTTTTGTTGAAAATCCAAAAACTACTTAAGTTTGATGGAGTATAAAAAAATTATATAAAATTAGATATTTTTTTTCTTTTTTTGTAAGTTTATACTGTTATATAATAGATCGTTAAAAAATTAATTGTTATTTTTTTCCACAAAATAAAAAAAATGGATTTTTTGAAATGCCTAAATTCATGATTTTTACACAAATTTCACGCATTTAAGAGTGTTTAGTATTCAAACCATGTGAACCTTCCATTTTAGGTATAGGTAGTGTTGAGCGGACTTTTGTAAAACACTACGAGGAGCATTTTGTGGAACATTCTAACCCTCTAACTATTCAATGAAACGGAATTTTTTAGACCCTTTTTAAAAAGGGACAAAAAAGACCCTAGTTAAAGGGTTAAAATGTTCCAAAAAAATGTTCGTCTTAGTGTTTTACATAAGTTCGCTGAACACATCCTATACCTAAAATGGAAGATTCCCATGGTTTCTCTCTAAAATCCACGTTTGTGGGACATTTGAGACCAATTCTGAATAAGTACGAAATTAACCCTTAAACACATTTTAAGTTTTTACTTATTACTGGCACTTAAGTTAAATTTTCAATGCTGATGTCTTCAAAGACTTATAGTAGAATTTCATGACAAATATTTTTGCGGAACATTTTAACCCTCTAACTCTTCAACTTTCGGGTCGTTTTTGTCCGTTTTAAAAAGGGGCCAAAAAAGTCCCTTTAATTGAAGAGTTAGAATGTTAAAATGTTCCACAAAAATATTCCTCGTAGTGTTTTACATAAGTTCACTGAACATACCCTATGCCTAAAATGGAGGATTCACATGGTTTCCTATTTTAATCCTACTTAAGTTTTTTTTGTTTTAGAAAAATCTTTTTAAGCGTTTAAAACCCATTTTTTGTGAAAGGCATTTTTTTTTTTATTCACGAATCGATTTTACCCAAATTTGGCACATAAATGGCTTGACCTTATATCAATTCACGTGATAAATTTCATCGCAATCGGATAATTTTTGCAGGTTTTATAAAGATTTTAAAATAAAGGATATATGGCAGGACTAAGAGTCCTTGCTTCGATTTTGATAAAAATTGAAACAAACGTTTCCAGTTTTATGTGCATCTCAATGGATACTTCTTTGTAATTTTACGTCCATTTATGTAGCTAATATAACATTTTTAAATTTCCGGACCTATGGGAGGTGGGCGTGTCATTGGCCCGATATTTTCAAAAATTAAAATTTTTCTTAGCTCAGAGGTTCTATGTCAGTATACCAAATTTCAAATCTCTTGCTCCACTCCTTCTATTTTTGTCCAGTCGTTATAGGCCCAGCAAAATTGTCGGATGCAAAGAACCGGTTGCAGAACAACTTGTTCTTGCATGCAACCTGTTCTAATTTATATTCTATCATCGGTGATTTTTGTTTGAGTTTGTTGCAAAAGCAACACGTTATGTTCCTCCAAACTAGAACATGTTGCTTTGGAACCGGTTCTAGAACCAGTTATAGAACCGGTTCTGCGGCTCTGTGAGGCCTTCCATTTTGACTTCCAGAAATCTGTTCTAGAACCTGTTCCACGGAACCGGTGGTAAAAACACCTATTCTAGAACAGATTCAAAGGCAACCAGTTCATAAAAATTTTGCTGGGTGGGATCAAAGCACTGTGCGACGGGTTTTTGAAAAATTCTCATATAGAGGCCATCTGACAATAAAATATAAACAATAATACAATTTAATTGAAAGTCCCTGATGAAGAATGTCCATAGAAAAAGGCAGAAACTAGATCTAGTCTAATTAATGTGTTTATAACTTTTAGAGAAATAGGTATATTCTTCTTCTTAAGCTCAAACCTACTAAAATTATTGTACGCGTAATTTGTAATAATTTTAGCAAAACAATTTTTACAGACTCTTTTCTATTAGTGTAGAGCTTTGTAGAATTTGAAATATTTTTTCCATTCAATGCTTTCCAAAATTTGTTAGATGTTTTAGAATTGTTTGTTAAATATACAGTTCTTGTTACTTTGGTTTTGGAAATGTATACGGCGTCACAGGCATGGTTAATGCAATTTTACACTTGGCCGATCTTGACCAACATCAATATTAAATTCCAAAAATCTTGAATGAAATTTTTGTCGGCTCCTCTTTTTTTTTTTTTTTTTTTTTTTTTTGTTTCACAATTTTGTTATTTTGATTGTAATGCAACTTGTTTCTTATTTCAGCAACAATATCTTTGATAACTAGACAACTAACCAATTCAACTAACTGTGTTTGTACCAGAGCTTGAAAAGAATTAATTTGATTTGAGATACATTCAAGAAAAATTTAATTCATGACTAGCTTTAGAAAAATGTTAATAAACTATTCCTCAAGAATACATTAATTAATTTCATTCTTAAAGTTTGAAATTTAATGGAATGAATTCATAACTTGAATGACCCAAATGTTGTGTTCATTCAACATTTTAGTAATTGAATGAATTAATTTTAGTATCATTCTTTCATTCATTTAATACAGTGAAGTTTGATATAAATACTGTTCTTATTTTACTAGTATCCTGCAAAAAAAAAATCTATTAATTTTAGCAGAATTAAGATTTTTTTTGTCATCAGAAATTTGAGTCAAATTTACTAAATTTTAAAAAAAGTGCATTAAAGAATTAATTATTTGCAAGCTTCGATTCAGACATAACGACTGACGTACATAGAGTGCTTTAGACATTAATTACCACAATATGACCTCATTTTATGCATTTTCATAGTACTTTGTATAGAGTAGTTAGATTATTAATAATATTTTCTCGACTCTGCTGCAAAAGTTAAAATTATTATAATTTTGTAAAATATTTTGTTAGGTGGTAAATAATAGTTAAGTAGTATTGCAATATGCCGACATTGCCTAGGTAGAGATACGAGTACCTACCTACCTACCTACTTGTTGGCTGGTTTGGTTATTTTAGTAGTTCTGTGTATGTCGGTTATTTGATATCTTATAACTATTTTAAGTTGGCCAAAAGGTAGTTATCATGTTTATCTTGTTTATGGCTATAATAATAATAAAATATGAAACTAATTTGGCATATAAAACCTAATTTCTGTTAGTTGTTTATAAAAAAAAACGATATTTTAATAATTGCTAAATTTGTTAACATTCATTTGATGATGTATGTATATTAGAAATGACAAAAAGTAAAAAATCTGCATAATTAAAAAATAAGTTTTATAAGGTAATATGTCTGACAAGATATTTCTTTACTATGTTTAATTAAAAAAATTTAATGAAATAACACTTACAATTAGTTAATGCAGTTGATGAAATGTCATTTGCGTCTGGTTCACTTAAAAATGCTTACCTAAAACGAAAAGAAGAGAAATATATTTTGTTAAAAAAATATTGCAAATTAAAACAACTCGAATTACCACTGAGTGGTGTATTATGGTATAAAAAAATAAAATAAAATAAATAATTTTCAAATTACCTACAACTGTAAAAAGATTAAATGTGTTCCGATGTGTATGGATTTAATTAGATGTGCTCTAATCTAATTAGATCTGGTACACAAATCAGATCATGTGCGACTACCCAGTCTAGAAAATCATTACCAAAAATGTATGTTATATGTCAGGTATAGGCACATAAATGGCTTGAAGGGCCAAATTTGGGATTTCACAATCTTACCTAGGGCCGCACCAATTAATACATTACTCGACAAAAATGAATTTTTTGTACAGCCTTCTGCTAAAACCTTTTTTGTTGGGTATTTTGGTTTCATAAGCCCGGATCTAAAGCCAAAAAAGGTTCATTGAATAGCCTTCGAGTTGTGGGTCTTTCGTTTTTTATCCCCTTACCCAGGGAAATACTTTATGAGTCCAAATTGCGGAGAAGTACATCAAAATCTTTTATATTTTTATGACTTTTTACATTTTTGATTTAAATATATTTAAAAATATAAGTACAGACTCAATAATAGTTTTTAAAATATTTTTCCCTCCGTAATACGAATCTGAAGTCAAAAAACTTTACCGAATTAAACTTCAAAAATGTAGTTTTCGTTATTTCAAAGAAATTAGCTTAACGTTTTCGCCAATTTTTCAAATATTTATAAATTTACTTTATGGATTTTGATCAATTGTTTTATTTATTGAAATGTGTAACATGAGCTGTGTTCGGGTACTCAACATTGAAAATTTTACCAATAAGCGTTTTCTTACTACACAATTGGGTAAATGAGCGCTGTCATGAGAGAGTAATATTCTTGTTCTTCTTGCACGAGAAAGCCCAGACATTTTTTCGTGTAAATTTGGGTAAATTGTTTTAATCAGCTGTTAAATCATCAGTTGGGTGCAACTAGTTCAATTGAACTCTTCACTGATATGAACCAAAGACCTAGTTCACAACTAATAGCTCTTTTAGTTCAATCGATCATTTCATTCATTCAGAAAATATGTTTATCATTTACAAAAATTAGTATAATAGTTGCAAAAGCCTACCGACAATTTTGTGAAGACGCTTGTTTAAATGTGTTAAAGAGTTAAATATGTAAATAAATCGAAGCTTTTGTTTAATATTAAAATCTTTTCCAAATTTAATAAACTATGTATTCCTTTTTGTAAATAGAAATGCCTAAAAAGGAAATTTTTATTAAATTTTTGAACAAGAACTAGAGAGAGCGCTCACCAAAACGAACTATAATGCACAAATCTATTGACATTTGTTTTTCGGGCTTCAAATGTGGTTTTTCGCGTTCGTTTACTTTTGTGCATTTTTGTTATTTCGGGAGAGTATTTCTTGTTAACTCTCATTTTACCAAACTTTACCCAAAAAGTAAAGAAACAGAGCTATGAATTACATGACAAACGGAAATTTGATACAAAATGTGAAAAAATATATTTTTTTATAGAAAATCTAAATGTAAATGAAATTTAAAACTCATATGTCTACAACATTTTCGTATCGAAAATTTATAACAAATATTAACCTCTCTAATTGCATTAAATTAATTCTTAAATTTTAAAATTCAATCACAAGACCGATAACCCTGCCAGAAAATTTGGATAACTTCATGACGGTTCCCATTCAATAAGTCAAAAATTATTCAAACAAAAGACGCACTCTTTTGGATGCACCACAAGTGAAAGTTTAATAAATATGTATATTTTGAGCACTTTTCGGATTCATTTTTGGTCTCGTTCGCTGTCTGCGAAATCTAGAAAAAATAAATTATGAAAACTTTATTCAAAAGTTTAATATCACATTAAAAAATGGGATAAGGCGGAATTATTTGCTGTAAAAGCAGGATAAAAATTCAAGGCGGCACAAGCCTTTAAAAAGCGGTATAATCCTGTCAAATATGGGATGGTTGGTCAGATTAAGTACACTAATAGAAAACAGCCTGTAAAAAAGTTTGCTAAAGCTGATAAAAATTAGTTAAAAATTACCTTGCTTAAAAAACTGCTGAAATAAACAGATTTTTTTTTCTAAATATTAGTAAGACCAGAATAGCAAAAATAAAGCTGTTAAATATACATAGTTTTAGTTGTATTTGAGCTAAATTTTAGTTAATTGAAATAAAAGTTTACTCTGCTAAAATCAGTAACAAATTTTGCTGAATATTAGTAGAATAAAAAACACAGAAAAATGTTAAATTTCTATAAGAGGATAAAAATCTATTTTTGGGAAATCAGTAGTCTACTATTTTTCATCATATATTTCTGTTGATTTTAGCAGGATCACTATTATTTTCAGGGCAGCGACTTTCTTGCACTTAAATATCGAAAATATGCGCTTAAAATAAGCAGTAAAAATGCAAAATATGCACTAAAAACCAAAAAATATGCATTAAATATGCAAAAATAATCTCTTAAAACCAAAAAATCCATCGATTTTCAAAAATCATATTTTTTACTCGAGAGCGTTTGGTTAAAAATTAAATCCAATATAAATGTCTAAGTAGATGAAAACTTGATGTTTTCCTTCTAGTTGAGTACCTACTGAGTTAAGGTTTGCAAATTCTTCCTTTTCTTTATTTTTCATTAAATTTTACTTTTACTTTTTAAAAATATATGCAAAAATATTCAATTTATTCAAAAATATGCAATAAAAACCATAAAATATGCAAAAATATGCACTTAAAAGCAAAATAGGCATTTATAACAAAATATGCAAAAATATGCAACAACAAATCGATGCCATTTTGTTGCAAATTCTTTGATTCGGAAAATTATTTGATCAAAATCATTTTTAGATGAATGACTACAAATATGCATTTGCATGAAAGTCGCTGCCCTGTTTATTATATTCAACAGTTTATTTTTGCTCTTCTAATCTTTAGGAAAAAATTTTCTGTAAAGACACTTTTAAATAATAAACCTGTAAAAATAGCAGAAAAAGCTACTAATTGTTTTGATATTTTCACAAATTTATTTCTATGAGGGTATGAATAAAATTTTATTGTGTCTAACTGCTTTACCAAATTTAAGTGCTTTAAGGACAATTCGGAAAAGTAGATTTTAGAGATCCTTACGAGGTCCGTAGTACTGCTTTGAACATTTCCTAAAATGAAAGGTTTTTTTAACTCAAAATCATAAAAAATAAGAGACTCATAAATACTTCTACGTCATATTGAGCCATAAAGTATTTTTCCCAGGCTTAAGGTTTAAATAAAGAAGAAGGAATTTTTCACTCAATATTCGTATGTAGGAGGCGGAAAAACTTAAAAAAGTTTTAGAGGAAGTCTATGCAAAAAAGTCGATATTTGTTGATCGGTGTAATGTCTCATTGGATGTTTATTTTGTTATTGCTGTCTTCTTTATAATGTATATTTTTAAATTCTGACTTAAATTTTTTTTTAATTTAATTTAATTTCTTTTCTTAATTTTGTTTAAAATTAAAAATTACTTTTTTATTATTTTAAAATGTATGAGGGGCCGCACGAAATTGGTTGCCGGGCCGCATTTGCCCATGTATGTTATATGTATATTAGAGTGTCCCTTAAAAATAGAATTGTCATTACACCCCCCAGTTTTATTGGAAATGGTCCCAAATGGAAGAAATCGATTTTTTTTTGTTTTGGAAAGCGTTAACCCGTGCCGAAAGTTGGACGAAAATGGCCCATTTTGGAAAAAAAGTGTATTACTATTAAAAATTCCCAAAATTCGAAATTTCGAAAAAAAAAATAATTTTTTATTCCATTTGTTCATTTAATATAGTCAAAATGATTTAGACATGTAATTTTGACTGCATCGGATATCATTAACCCACTTTAGCCTGCAATCCAAAATGACCCACAAATTTGATAAAAATGCAAAAACCGGTTTTTTTTTTAATTAATTTTAAAGATTTTTTAAAATGCCTAATTTGGAGATGTAGATTGCTATTTGTACCACACAATAGTTGATATTAGAGAGAAAAAAAATAAATTGTAAAAATGATAATTCGAGTGTGTGTAAATAAAATTTGAATGCTTTCATCAAATTTTACACAGTTTTCGGAAAAACAACACTAAGATTTGGTTAGACTATAATTATCTTTACATTTATTTAAAAAAATTTTAACCCTTAGTGGTCTGGGGTCAGAAAAGACCCATGAAAGTTAATATTATTTTTGACTACGAGATGATAAAGCCATTAAATTGGCAATAAAAAATATCAACTGGATAAAAATAATTATTTTATGTAACGTGATCCAGATGGGGTTAATTTTTATACTTTTGGCCAAAAACGCTGCACTAGGAAATTTACAGAATAACACCTTTCATAATTTTCGGAAAAATATCACTTCAAATCATGGATGGTAACCGAAACGAATGCGGTTATCGTTAGGGTAACGATATTTTAGGTTATTTCGGTAACGGTATTTTAAGGGTAACCCTATTTCATTTGTTTCGGTATCGGTATTTTAAGGATAACGGTATTAGAGTTATTTCGGTAACGGTATTTTAAAGATAACGGTATTTGGGTTATTTCGGTAATGTTATTTTAAGGTTAACGGTATTTCAGTTATATTGGTAACGGTTTTTTAAGGGTAACGGTAGTCATTTATTTGGATGCATCCCCCAATTTTTTTTTACAAAAAACAAACGAGATTAAAAACAGAACCAATTTATCAACTTAATGTTCAAAAGTACTAAACAACCACGTGAAATTACCAAAAGCAGAAATTTAAAAATAACGGTAACGGTATCTTAGGGATAACGGTATTTCATTTGTTTCGGTAACGGTATTTTAGGGGTATTGATATTTCATTTATTTCGTTATCGGTATTTTAAGGATAACGGTATTTCAGTTATTTCGGTAACGGTATTTTAAGAATAACGGTATCCGGGTATTTCGGTAACGGTATTTTAGGGGTAACGGTAGTCAGTTGAAAGGGTTTTGGATTGATAACGGTATTTTAGCGGTATTGCCTGCCAACCCTGCTTCAAATGTATAAAAAAAACATTTTTTCCACCTGATAAAAATTAGTATTTTCAGTAACTTGATCCATATAGGGTTAATGTTCTCACTTTTCACAAAAAAAGACCTACTAGGAAATTTACAGAATAACATTTATCAGATTTTTATTAAATTGGGATATGCGATATAGGGTACAAAACTAACAAACAAGCCCAATTCACTATAGCCCGAATCTTATTTTTAAGGGTTAAAAAGTTGGGGTCAAAAGTATCCGTATGTTAATAGCAATTTTAGTTGTGCAATCGTATTACATTCTAATTAAAAGCTTTGTTTATTATGCATTTATTGTTTTCTATTTGGAAAGATGCTTTTGTGTAAATTTCCAAGTGGATATTTTTTGCCGAAAAGTGAAAACATTAACGCTATATGGATCAAGTTACACAAAATAATAATTTTTATTATATGGATATTTTTCCGAAAATTATGAAAGGAATCCACAGCCGTAGCCGCAGAGTTATATCTCTACTCTTGTGCAGAAGGTTATTGCGTATTATCGTTTTTACACCGGGCACTTCTGCTTTATTACATTACTACACCTACAATAATTTGATTTCAAGTCTTCACTTTAATTTTGATTGAATATATTTTTTTGTAGTATAAATTTCTTGTTTAAGCCATAGATATTTTAGAAAAGTCTATAAAAAAAATGCAAATAGAAGAAGAAAAATTTCATTGTTTAGAAATAAATACTCATTCACACACAAACACATTCATACTAACACATATATGAATTTGTAGTTATATTTAGTACAAAATGCTATTGTAGACACTGAGAGAATTGTCCATATGATATATATAAATTTTTGCAAAGAATCACTGAAAATTCGCTGGTACTCGTCAATTAAAAGATGTCACTATGGGTTCTACCCGATCTTAATGGGATCGATAGCAGATGGAAATCTAAGAACAATCTGTTCTATTATGTATCCCCTGACGGAGGTTTTTAATGGCAAAATAGGCGCAAGAAAATCGGCAAAAATAATTTTGTGGTACTTTTTGTTTGGCAAAATGTCAGAAATTTTCGACATTCGATATAAAAACTGGTACAAATAATGTATCGTCAAATGAGGAAGTTTAATATGCATAATGCCTAAGTCAACCGGATTGCCAAGTTGTTCCGAAAAAGTACCGAAAAAGAGCTTGGGTGAAAATTCGATAAGAGAAGAATTAGCATGAACATCGGGGAAAAAAAATTACGTGTCCGCTTAAATTTTAATAAGGATTAATATATGTTAATTTGACAGTCGTACTAACACATATGTCCATAAAGTACCCTAGAATAAATGTATTTTTTACTACAACATCTAGTACCAAACAAATAAAAGGTTCCGGTTATAGGCCCTTAAATATCCCAAAATAAAAATTTAACATTTGTATACAGTTCCTTTGAAAGAAATGGCAATTTTTTACCCAACTCGTCACAACCTCAGTCCTCAAGATGACCGATAAATTCAGACAGTTCAAACTTGGAATTATTTGCTCTACAACATATCAGAATTTTCATGCATATTTTCATGAAATTTGATGAAAAGTTTCTTTTTATTTATTAAAAAATTCATATTCTTATGAAAAAGTTTCATTAGAAACTAATTGCATATAAATCATGAATTTTTTTATAAAATCTACAATAAGATATTTTTGATTCACTTTGTAAAGAAAAAACCTTCATTAGTTATTGAAAAATTTTATTAAAACTCATCCAGTAAAGTTCTCTCAGTGTAATTGCCTTAATCAAGTTTTCTTCTTTTGAGTGAAGCTAAGATGCAAGCACTAATACACTCATAATTATAACTCAGTAAAGTGTTGATAAACTCTAGATTAGTGTTTTCTAATTTTTAACAAATTCTCTATGAAAATTTTAATTAAATTCTTTTAGCAGATTAGAAAATGGGGTAATGTTAATAAAGAAATCTTGTGTTGTTAATTTTATTTATTTTGGATGATCTAAAGTATTCTCGTTCTCGCAAAAATAACAAAAACGTTGACAACATTGGTGAGAGTATGAGAAAGAAAAAATCGGAGAAAAACAAAAACCGCCATTAAAATAAAAAAGATTCAGTCTCACGACAGACCGCTCAGTGATTTTTAAATGTCTAAATGTATGGTAAAAATCGATGCGCTCTTATTCCGGGCCTACACTAAGAGCGCAAAGTTTTTTTTTATACATTTTGACCAGTGTTGCCATTTCAGTGCTTTTCGGGTATTTTTTGGTGCTTTTTTCCTTCCCATACCCGGTGATTTTTTACAAATACCCGTTTGAAAAAATCGGGTATTTACAGTGCTTTTTCAGATTTTTGGCAGTGCTTTTAGTGCTTTTTGTACAGTTTATTTTTTTGGTATTTGTTCTCGCTTTTTTTAAATTTTTCTTCAATTTTCTGTCAAAGTTGAAAAAATTATACGAACTATACAAAAAATAAATTTTTTCACAATGTTTGTAGTACAATTTTAAATAGCAACTTCGTTATATTTAAACTTGAAAATTTTGAAATATTAATTTGGTGCTTTTTTACCCCTTTTTTGTTATTTTTTTGAACCCTTTTTACACAATTTTACAAAGCTAAAATGTGTTTTTAAATTCTTGACTTAAATTTTTCAAAAAATTAATATCGTGCTTTTTTACCCCATTTTTGGTAAATTTTTACCCTTTTTATCCGTTTTCACAATGCTCACGGTGCTTCCCTGCCTTCAAGAGTTGGCAATACTGATTTTGACATTTAAAAATCGCGGAGCGGTGCTATCGTGAGACAGAATCTTCTTTATTTTAATGGCGATTTTTGTTATTCTCCGATTTTTTCTTTCTCATACTCTCACCAATGTTGTCAACGTTATTGTTATTTTTGCTGGTGGCTAACAAGGACAGTCAATGGCTCTTCGTACTCTTTTTTTATTTTATTGCAAAAAATTTATAAAATTTTTAAATTATAAAAAAATTTAATTTTTTTATTCGACTTCGATGTTGAACATATTTAGTAGCTGGTTAGTTCATCGCTTAACCTTTTGGGGGCCATACATTTTCTGCTGAAGCGATTTTGAAGTTTCTACGATTTTCATGATCACTGACCTAATAATAGTTATGCCAAGAAAAATTGGCTCCTTTGAACCCCTCATTTCGCTTGCCAAAAATATTTGACATTTGACGACACCGCCGTTCCGGACCGACCGATTTTAATTATTATTTTATTTTCGTGATCTGCAACTAAGTGTTTAATCACAACTGTATCGATTGTCGACTGACGACAGCAAAAGTCGTCGCGAATAATTTAAATTTAGCGACAATCGACTGTCGACATTTGTTGACGTTTAGAAAAAAATTAAAGCAAGACAAGAATATGGTTGTATTTTTTTCGCCACAATTCTTCACCAATTCAATTGGTTTTGCATTAATTCTTGTTATTTTACATTTTTTTGTATTTAGTTTTGCTTTTTTGCGGTAAATTATGTATTTTTATTTTCAATTATATTTCTGCTGTCAAAAAAAATAATTTTTTTGTAAACAAAGTACGAATTTTTGCAACTCTAATACGAATTTCGCATAACAACAAAAAAATTAAAATTTTTCTATAACAACAGGATTGCCACTTCATTTTTTTTTTTAATATGTACCAGTTGGGGTATTTAACTACAGAGGATGAATAAGTAGTCCAGAGAAATTTGTAAATCGGTTTCCAACCACACCAATTCTGCAACTGGTTCCGTTGCAACAGATTTCATGAAACCAGTTCCGGTACCTGTTCCACGGATATTATATCGAAGATATGACTGACGAAGAATCATTTGTAGAACTAGTTCCAGAACTGATTCTACCGGTTTCACTTTGAGCTACAGAAGCGCTTGCTATTGGGAGAATTACAAATAAAAATCATCGGTTTTTGAATTGAGAGTAGAAGGGGTTGTAAAGAAAAAGTAGCAATTCTACAACCGATTCTGCGGAACAGAAAAATTTACTGGGAAATAGCACCAGCTATGCTCAGTACAGCACCTATATGTGCAAAAGTGTTATTTTTGCAGCTCCCCGCGCATTTTCTGGTAGATTAGGTGTAAAAAATAATATCCCCGCGAAAATTGATCCTCTCGGATTAAAACAGGCCAGTCACCCGCGGCTTTTGGCCCTAAAAATAGACTAAAATTACCTCAAAGTTTATTTGCGCATAACTCTTAAAGTAAAAGTTTTACAGAAAAATACTACATAAGCATATCTACAGGCAATAATGTGGCTAGCATTTTTCTCATACACATTTTTGACGTATCGATGACGCATTAGTGTAGGCCCAGAATAAGAGAGCAGCGATCTTTTCCATACAATTTGACATTTAAAAATCGCTGAGCGTAGCTGTTGTGAGATAGAATCTATTTTATTTTAATGCCGATTTTTTTTATTCTCTCATTTTTTCTCTCTCATACTCTCACCAATGTTGTCAACTCTATTGTTATTTTTGCTTGTTTTCACTACATTTTGTAATATCAAAGAGTAGAACTAACAAAGGCAATCAATGGCTCTTCTGACTCTTTGTCTATTTTTTTGCAAAAAAAAAAAAAAAATTAAATTTTTAAATTCTTGAAATTTTGTTTTCTTTATTCAACTGAGATATTGAACATTATTAGTAGCTCGTTAGTTCATCGTTCAGCATTGCATATTATGTTTGCAGTAAACTAAGAGACATATGAGTGGCATAAAGTCTCCTTGTTATATATAACACATGCTCAATTATGTCGCTGCCGCTGTACGTCGTTATTTCGGGCGCGTTTTTTCTCAGAGCGTAAATCACTAGCCTCTGAGCTCTTATTCTGGGCCTACACTTATGGTGATTTATGTAGCGGGCTCCCTAATGAGAGAATTTCCCTTCTCTTTGAGCAAGTTTCCCTGATTTCAAAGTAGTGTTGCCACTTTTTGAATAATTATTCAAAAACGGGACTGTTTACAAATTCCTTGGATAATTTTTGAATAATGATATTTTTGTGTAGTTTTTGTGTAATTTCACTTTTTATAGAAATTTTCGTAAATTTCATAAAAATCAGTCGATATTTAATGTACACTAAATTAGTTTATCTGTGAAACATTTTCAAGATCATTTGCAAATATAGCATAAGATTAAATTTGGGTTTGTTATGATTGTGACTTTTTAATGACTAAGTAGAAACTAGTAATAATAGTAGACAAAAATTTTGTAAATATAAAACAGTGTGGCAGAATGAAAATATATTGAGATAATTCAGCAACTCACTACTTTAGCTCCGACAGAGTGAAATTTCATAGTAATCTAACCAGATGGTAAGAAATGACCAAAGGACCTAATATTTTTATATACCTGTTAAATAACCATTAATGCCCAAATATATTTAAAAAGTTGAATTAAGGGAAAGACCGATAACATGAAAATACACTAAAGCATGGAACTGTTCTAAAGTCAACTTTAATTTTTTGATTAATTTTTAATCGAAACTCATCGTAACCAACTTAATCGTTTTAAAAACATTTAAAACAAACAAAATAAATATAAAAATAACAATAAACCAATTAAAAAATATAAAATAAATTCGCAAATCTGGCGAAAATTTCCAAATTTAAGTAAGTCAAATATGGGCGCTCTTTAATTTGGTGAAAAATAAAGATAATTTTCGAACAAACTTAAAAAGCTGTAAAGGCCCAATAGGTGCCCAACTATATTAAGCCAAGGCACAACAATATTTAGCGAAGTTGAATTAAGGAAAGTAGCTTAAGCTTAATTTAGGTTAAACGAACTTTCGTAAAGTTTCATCTCTATAAATTTGGTTAATTTTCAATCGAAACTCATCGTACCCAACTTAATCAAATTAAAAACATTTCAAATAAACAAAAGAAATTAAAACATTACAATGAAAAAATAAAACACACAAAAAACCATTAAATGACTTCGCAACTAGCGAAAATTTAAAAATTTCGGTGCTCTTTCATTTGAGTAAAAATTCAGGCAAATTTTAAGCAAACTTAATTGTGATTTCAGCTTAAGTCAATTATGGTTACTTCTTTATTTTGAAGTAATATTAAAAAATTATAATTTTTTTGTGTAATTTCATACGGTTTTGGATAATTTTTTACCTTCAGCTGTGTAATTTTTTGATTTACTGGTGGCAACATGTTTCAAAGCTAATTTGTTTGCTCTCTGAGAGGATTTCTTTGATTTGAAAGTAAATTGTTTGCAGTGTTACCAGATTTGACGGTTTATCGTCAATCTGACGATTTTTCCTATCCAAAATAAGCAAATCGTCAGCTTATAATTGGTTTGAACTATGTATATGCCAAAAAGTCGCTATCGAGAAAAATGATAAAGAAGGTTAATGTAATTGTCAATCAATCTGGCAACATTGATTGTTTGATGTGTTTTATGTTGCATTTACATCTGCACCCAAATCCCGAGATTTCGACTAAAATTGATATTTTAATTAAAAATCTCATGTGAAATCCCGAGATTCCCCATACAAAGGAAATCCCGTAAATTTGCGAGATTTCTAAGAAATCTCATGAAAATCTCACAAATCTGGAGACTTTTGCAGAATACAACACTGTATTTCGCTTAATTTGTAGAGTTTTTGCATGAAAAAGTGGCAACGATGGTCAACAGCTGACTAAAAAAATAACCTAAAAATAACACAATTTAATGAAATAAAAAAATTATTATTAATTTAATAAATATGACTTTAGACCCAATGGAAACGTACTAATGATTATAGGAAGTGTTGCGTGGTTCTAATTTTTGCTTCCCGCGAAACATAACTATGAAGAAAGCATTGGGAATTGCATGTCTTCCCTCCGCCAACATATTGCAAAATCTGGCTTCTAGCTTGTCGTCCTTATGAAAATACAAATTTACTAACATATTTAGCGTTAGATCTTTACATAAAATTATGTAAATTGTACTCCGCCAATGAATAAAATGGGCTTTAGAAATATTTTTTTTAATTGAGGTTATTTTTTTATGGTACTTTGTTTACAAAAAAAGTGCAGTTGTCAAATCGTAATCTCGCTACTGTCATGAAGTGCAAATGTAAACGGTTAAGATTTTCGGTCGAGATTTCCATTGAAATCTCGGGATTTGACAAAAGAGGTAAACGCAACTTTAGAGATTTATCACATTTGAGAGAATTTTTGCAACCTAACCCTAATTCAGTTAAAAATATGGCAACAATTTGAAAAATATGTTAAAGTGTGTGTAACACATGGCGATATTTTACTTCACATGAAAAATTTATGAAACAGCAATTGTCGTTGTCCACCAAGAGAATTTTGTCAGTAAAATTAACTGCAATTGCATTTACAAAAGTTTACACTGCAGCTGCCTTTAAAACAAACTGATATTACGGTTATTTTAAATAACTGAATATAAAAATTACTACAGTTTTAGTTAATTTAAATGTAATTGCAGTGCACACTATTTTCAGTGCAACTGCACTTAATTTTCCCTACGTAATTCCCCGAGGTTAGTTGTCGACAAAGTTGTGATTAATCTCTTAGCTGCTTTTATTTAAATCCTTAAATTTTTTTGGATTTTTCTGTTTAATTGTGGCTTTTACTGATATATTATTTGAAGTGTAAATAATACTATTATTTGTTATTGTTGTTATTTTTATAAAATATATTTGTTGTTACATCAAGTGCTATTGTTGTTGTTGTTCATGCTGTTATTGTTGTTTACTATTATTATTTGTAATGTTTTGGATACAAGTATATAAATACATATTACTAGATTTAGTTTTCTGCATTCATTTACCAACACACACATCTATTTTATAAGAAATACTCGTACTATAAAAGTATTATTTTTATTATTACTTATATACATATTTGTAATATATTTTATTATTATCTAGTATGTATACGTTTTGCTATACAACTCATATCGTAGTCAAAGTAAATACGATTATGATACGAGTATGCGGATTTAGTTAATAAAATTTGCTATTTTTATACTCAAAAGATAAAAACTAAATGTTTTTCTATTTCGAAATAATCACTTGAAATTTTGATTTAATTTTATTATAGAAATTTTGCATATAGCGATATTAATGTGTTTATTTAATTTGAGTTAAATGATAAACCATATAGTGAATGGATTATATTTCTAAAAATAAAATAATAAAGAGACTGACTAACTCAGTCACTGACTCAACATCGCCCAGCCCAAAAACGCTGTAGCTAGAAAGTTTAAATTTGGTATGTAGGGTCCTCCTCGGGTGTAGACATCCGCTAAGACGGGACGAGCAAAAAGGAAAACATTTTCCCCCTTGACGGCTTCCCAAAACCGCTGGATCTAGGATGTTTAAATTTGGTATAATAGGGAATTTTTAGAAATTCCTACAGGGGGAGGCAAAAAGGGGAAAGTCTCCCCCTTAACGGCCTTCCCAAACTGCTAGAACTAGGAAACTGAAACTCGGTATTGGATTTGCATAAACTTCTGCCGGTAAGTGCAAAAAGGAAATTTTAGTTGATTCAGTGTACACTTTTATAACTGCAAATGCTGTTAGTTTTACCGGTATAATTCGCTGAGTATGTATTCTTTGTGCCAGGTTACTGGCAAGGTACATCTTGCAATTTTGGGTAAAAATATGGTCCAAATTGGGATTTAAAAGATGAGAATTGGCGCCCTTATGGCCTGCCCAAACCGCCGGATCTAGGAAGTTTCCTTGTAGTCGTAGACATTTCCTAAGACGGAATTTTTGAGAATTCCCTCAGCAAGATGTAAAAAGGGGAAATTCTCACATTTGACGGTCTGCCCAAACTGCTGAAATAAATCATCCTTTCACAGGATTATTTATTTATTTAAGTCTATTGAAACAAAAATTCTTTACAGACTATGATGTGTAATAATTACAAATACTAATATCTTTATGTGCCTATTCCTACACTTAAAATAATACGTCAGTAGAAAAATCTGTCGAACCAGTTTCAAATCGATTTGACTAATTTTTAACAATTTTTTTGTTGAAACACTGATTTAACCAAAGAGTTTAGTTATCTTCATTTAACACAATACTAAACATCCTCAGTACTTCAACTAATTTTGAGTGTTAATTTTCAAAAATATTTAAAATAAATTTTCAAGAACCTATTCGTTAAATTTTACAAAATTTATTGTCAAAATATAATATTTTTATGTTACTGTTATTACGCGGTAGATGGCGCTACCAATACATCCGAAGTTTTAAAGATGGCGTTATTTCTTCCCCTCTTTCTCTACATTTTTCAAAATAGCCCATATCACGAAAACTAAGCGAGATAGAGCAAAATTGAGGAAAATTTCGACACCCCTAAACGTATAATACTTCAGCGAAATGGATTATCTTTATTCAAAATTGGACCTTGGCGGGATCTTGGACCCTCAGTTATTTATAATAAAAATTTTTCACTTCATAAAATTGCCTGTATCCCGAAAACTGAGTGAGATAGGGCACTGCATTGGAGTGCCCTTATATGCCCTCGCATGATATGGACTAGGCCCGGGGAAGGTCCCGAGACCCTGAAATTGGATAAGTTCTACGACTCAGTATAATTACAGATATAACTGTAGTTTTACAAATTTTTTACTAAAATTTAGATTTGTTAAATTTAACAAAAAAAAGTGTTAAAATCAACAAATTTTATTTTAATTCAAAAAACAGGAATAAATTTTGTTAAAGTAACAAATTTTTCTTTTCAGCCAACAGACTTATTATTTTGAGTATAATTGTGACTCATTGTGACCGTCATTTGCAGGACTGAGAGTCATAACTTTTCATACAAAACAACAATAAAATTCAAAAAATTCAAATTTTATTTGTCAAAGTTATGATTGTGTCGATACCAGGTCTTAATTTTTTTTTTTTTAAGTTTTCAAACAAAATTTTGAATAAATATAATTTATTATGACTTTTCAACAAAAAACACATGGGGAATTTAACCACAACTAAGAGTCACAGACTTTTCGTAGGAATATAGGCACGTAAAATTATCTCTTCTTGTGCAAAATTCAATAATTTTTTTTTATTTTTTGTTTTATTTTTTTTTTTCTGAGATTCACATTAATATTATTCAGGGGAATTTTTAGGATCTAGATTATCTTTAAACTTAGTTTAGAGTAGTTTGTAATTGGAATACTGCTTTTTAAATATGATTTATTTTGTTCAATTTTAGTAAACATCAAAATTCTTAACGAGAAAAAGTTGTTTCGACAAATTTTGGTTAATAAACTTGAAAATGAAGGACAAAATTCGTTTTCGGTTTAACTCATGGATGGTAACCGAAACGATGGGGTTATCGGTAAAGGCAACGCTATTTTAGATTATTTCGGTAACGGTATATTAAGGGTAACGCTATTTCATTTATTTCGGTATTTTAAGGATAACGGTAGTCAGCTATTTCGATGCATCCCGAAATTTTTTTTACAAAAAAAGAACGAGATTGAAAACAGAACCAATTTACCAACTTAAAGTACGGAAAATACTCAACAACCACGTGCAATTACCAAAAGCAGAAAATTAAAAATAACGATAACGGTATTTTAGGGTTAACGGTATTTAATTTATTTCGGTAACGGTATTTTAAGGGTATCGATATTTCATTTATTTCGGTATCGGATAAGGATAATGGTATTTTAGTTATTTCGGTGACGGTTTCTTAAGGATAACGGTATTTCGGTTATTTCGGTAACGGTATTTTAGGGGTAACGGTAGTCAGTTGAAAGGGTTTTGAATCGATAACGGTATTTTAGCGGTATTGTCTGCCAACCCTGGTTTAACTAAACCAAGTTTAACTGACATCCCAAAAACTCGGACTCAAAGTAATAAAGTTGCAATTTGTGGGCGCTGTGGTGTAATGGTTAGCGCGTTGGACTGTTACACGTGAGGTTGCGGGTTCGAGCCCCAACCAAGGCAACATCAATTTAAGAAAAATAATAATACGAGTATATATGAGTTTTTTCCATCCCTCATACATATCGCAGCGTCCTCCTTCGGTTTTCCCATAGCACTTAACCCCACCGAAGTAAAATAATATAACAGGGCTATAAACTAAAAAGCTTCAACAAAGTTCGCCAACTCACCATCAGACGGCACGCAACAACTGTTCTAAAATTCAACATCTCGCGCAATTACAGTGTTGCCATATTTTAAGCCCTGCATCTTTTACCACTTTTCACTTCTTCTCTATCCCCTTTCCAAAGGAAGCAACACGTTAATTAGTAGGAAGAATTTCCTGAGTGTTGCTTCTCTTAAAAAAAAAAAAAAAAAAAAAAAAAACGTACCATTTAGAGCACAAGTTGTACTAAGTACTCAATACCGCCTGATTTTACGAGTACTCAATACCCTATTGCAGGGGTGGCAAGACTTTTTTCGCCAGAAACGGACAAATTTTTTTTTGTAAAAATTTCTCGCGTGCCACCTTAAATTAAGTTGTTTTTTAAAAGTCCTTTTTTAAAAATTTTTAAAATTTCTCTTAAAAATATCATCGCAGATGTATGTACATATTTATCAGCGCTACGGATAACCCCCCATGAAATAACCCGCAAAGGAAAAAATTAAACAACAGCCAAGAAATGACGTAAAAATGTTTGACGGTTATTTAATTTTTGGGGGTTTATTTAATCTTTAAATATTGAGATTATTTCATTATGAAAAAATTCCCATTGAAATAAAACACTCAGCGCTATGCCGACCGTGGTGTATCTTGTTAAGAGGTGATGCTACGAGTCATAGCCTGTGCAGAGGGCTGCCGGTTCAATCCCTGGTCATGGCAATACAAAGTTTTCCATATAGAGACAAAATAACAATTAAAAAAAAAAAAAATACTTTGATCAGTTGACACATAAAATAACCACTGACGAGTCTTTGGGTGAGACGAAACTGCGGCAGTCTGGTGATTCCCTTGTGTCTGTTAAATTTTTCAATAAAAATACTTTTTTCTTCTTATAAATCAGCTCTTTATAAAATTAAAACAGTTTGAACATTATTGCTTTTTCATTTTTTGGGGGGTTATTCCATTTTAAGTGGATATTTCACTTTGTTAAAAAAAAATTAAATTGTTGGGCGCCATCTTAAATTTAAGTACGTAAGAAACTAGTTCAAAAATGTGCTTCGGGCAAAAATTTGATTTTGTTAATATAAATCTCGTGGATTTTATCATCACAATAATGAATAAAAAGCGAATATTATGGATTTGAACAGAGAAATTTCTATTTTAGATGAAATGGCTCTGCGGCACACGATCAAAGCCCAATTTCAAATTCCAACAAAGACGGTTATTTCACTTATTTTCAGCCTTTATTTCATTGAGGGTTATTTCGTAGCACCTATTTTCCTTTAAAAGAAAATAATTTTTTAGATCCAATTTTATTACAAGTTGTTTTAAATTTTTGTGCAATTTTCTGGTACTTTTTATTTATGAGGCATTTTCTCATCGAAACATTTAAACTTCTTTCAATCTAGAATTTTTTAAATTTTCCCAGAATTTTCTGATAATCGAATTTGCGAGTTCTGTGTTAGCCATATTTCTTTAAACAAAAAATGGTGGCAATACAGAGTTTTATTCAGTTTAAAAGACGATTTACAAGCTCTATGGAAAATTTCACCATTATGGAGTTAAATCACACATTTTTTTCAGCGAAATTTAACATTTAACTGAATTTTTTGCTGGTCTTCTAATAGTTTAAATTTTTTTGAAAATATCCAACAAAACGTCGCGTGCCACCTAAAATCCACTCGCGTGCCACTACTAACACGTGTGTCATAGTTTTGCCGGCCCTGCCCTATTGAGTAGTTAAATAGTTTCAATTTTTTATTTTTCCAAAAAAAATTTTGCGAAATATTGAAAATAAACAAAATTTTTATATTTAAAAAACAAACAAATTGTGGAGTTAAATTTTTTTTTATAATTTAAGGAAAACCCAGAAGTATTGCTTAATTATTAATAATTTTTAAGCAACAACAATGTAATCTTCTTTAAGAAAAAAATTTATATGCCAAATTTCAAGCTGCTGAGCTGGGCAATGTTAATTTGGAGAGTCAGAGAGTCAGTGAATCATAAATATACATATATATTTTTTTTTCTGACTCACTCCTTATAAAGAGGAGAAGTTTAAATTTTTTTTTATTATTTTTTTGCTACAGAGTCTTTCACTCCTTAAGAAATATTCTTAAAATATGCTTTTATTGCAAATATTGCTATGTAAAAATTAAGTTTTCATTCAGCAAATAAGTACAGTAGTTTTGATTTAACTGCCTTTTTCTTAAGTGCACATTTGCTATAACTGCACAAAATTTTGGTTTCGATTCTATTTTACAAAATTATGTACGCAACTGTCTTCTTTAAATGCACTTTTTGTAACTGTGCATTTAAGATAATTCCTCATATTTTTGGCAGTTTTACATTATTTTCATAAAAAAGATCACCGTTAGCTGCCTCTTGTGTTTTGCTTTGTTTTTGAATTCTAGGAAAAAAAACACACATAAAATAAATGTGTTGTAACTTTTTTTGTGACAAATATATCCTACCATAAAAATCGCAAGATCTAGTGCAAAGCACAAAGTTGTCATCCTTAGCCTCATTTGTTTTGTTTTTTTTTCAATCTGTATTGGCATACCTGCACATTAAGGCAGGTAAACAATTGGACTTAGCTGCGTTTTTGGCTTACCTGCACAAAAATTTTTGCCAAAGTTGGTTGTGCAGCTAAGTCTAAATTACTGTATTAACATCGTGAAAAGATACAATTTATATAACTAGTACTGGTTCCATTCAAAAATAGTTCATTTGTGAACTCTTGATAGTTTTTGTAAAACACATGTGAACTATTCATAAATATTGTTGAAAATACAAACATAGAAAAACTAAATCAGCAGCAACAACACCCATGCACTTATAGGTGTATTGCATCCATTACAAAAAAACATCTAAACACACACGCACGTAAGTACCTACGCACCCAACAGAACTTCCATTTCTATAAATGTTCTTTATAACTACATACATACATACTCATGTGCAACAACGTCGGTACACATGTAACAATTTTAGTTTAACATACGTACTTTAATTTTAGAAAATCTAGTTATGTTACCAAGTACTACTGTGTAGTTGTTGTTCAAGAGTGCTAAAAACAAGTTGTTTAATGATTGTTAAAAGTTACACACAGAACTCGGTTAAGGGCATTTTTACAAAGAATTGTTTTTGTTACACATTTATACAATTAAACGCCAGAAACAGCAAATAGCTATTGTAGCAAAACAAAAACTATACATATGTATATTTGCAACATGAAAGGCAAATTGAAAATTTTCTGTTATTGAAAATAGTACGAGTAGTTGGGTAATTTCAATTATACAAAATTTTTTATTTTTTTTCTAAATAAATTACCACAAATTGCTTGATTTGTGTTTCTTTTTCTTTAATACTTTAAGGAAAACCAGGAAGTTTTTGCCCAATTATTAATAATTTTTTAGCAACAACAATGTAATCCTCTTTAAGAAATTTTTATTTTTTTTTTATAACTTTCCCAAAATATGTTGAGAAAATAATCTTTAAACAAGTATTAAAAAATACCGTAAAACATGAATAAAAGAAAAAAACTTGACTCATAAGACCTTGAAAAACACGTAACTTTCACCAATTTGAACGATTTTTTTTTTTTTTGTTCATCTCTACATCTTCTTCGAACATATTTAAGGTGTCTTGAGCTCAAAACTGCAATAACCGCAAAAAAAGTTAAAAAAAAACCAGCTACAACAACAAACATATGTACGAGTATAAACTGCAAAAGCAAATATAATGCGATATAAAATTGCAAGACAACCAGAAATCACAACAGTAAAACTTGTAACAAACTTAAATAAAGGACGGATACGAAAAGGTTTTTACATATTTCCAAAAACTTAAAATAATTCTAATTACAGCAACACGGTCAATAAAATGTTTAAGAGCAATATTACTCATAAAGAAACATTGTTAAGAAGCAACAACACAGAAGTTTTAACAACAGCGACATAGTAATTAATCACAGTAGTTTAATTCGCACACTAATAAAAAAAAAAAATCCCGGACAAATAAATCAAAATTGTGCTGTCGCAAATACATGTTATTTTAGCAGAATTTTTACCTATTTGTATGGGCTTTTTTAGAGAAAATAACAGAAAAATTAGTTCAACTTAATCAGAATGCGTTTAACAGACTTTTGTACTAACTTTTTTTATGAGTGCAGATATTAACCAATATTCTGCTAAATTAAAAAATCACTCGAAGTTCCTAACAAAAATTTGTATGGCCAAAGACTTAAACCCGAAAAGATTTTCCCTGAATTTTTCTATTATCCTTGCAAGTGGGCGTTGTGGTGTATTGTACTGTTGCACATAAAGCGGGGGTTCGATTCCCAGCTATGGCAACATCAATTTAGAAAAATAATGTACATCAGTTTTCCATCCCTACATTGAAGTAAAATAACCCAGTGTAGAAACGGTAATGACATATCATTATTTTTTGGACTACCAGTAATAACAACCACTTACCTTCTGCATTATTTTGAAACATATAATAATGAGTTACCGATAATGACTTATTTTTATCACTATTTCAAATGGAAAATAATTTTCTTGATTTTTTTGAAAATTTTTTGAAATCTATTTTTAGACTCAATATTTTTTAAACACTGGTAAGGATATACGTAACCACATATTTTTTGATTTTTTGATTGTTGGCGAATAAGCTAACTTGTGTGCAGCAGGTCAATTATGTTTTCATCTATTAAATTTACATGTCGATATAGCTCTGATGGTAGAGCTATTTACTGGCAATCTGTAGACCCAGGTTCGATTCCCGCATCAGCAAATTTTATTTAAAAAAAAAAATACAATAAAAAATATTTTTTTTTAAATAATTTATTTTTATGAAGATCTATTTTTAGACTCATTATTTTTGTCAGTACTGGTAAGCACATAGGTAACGATATATTTTTTGATTTTTCGTATGCTGGTATGTAACCATAACTCATTATTTTTCGCGACATCGCCATATAATGGTAATAAGAAATGTAATAACAAAAGTAACTAGTTACCATTACCAAGTATGTAGTGACATAACCACATATCTGGTAATGATTTTCTACACTGGGAACATAACAGCGCTATGAGCTAAAAAAAAATAGCTTCAACAAAGTTTACCAACTTTTCATTAGATGGCGCTCAACTAATGTTCTAAGATTCAGCATCTCGCGTAATTACAGTGCTGCCATATTTGAAGCCCTTCCTGCATCTTTAATCACTTTTCATTTCTTATCTCTCAAGAAAGTAGGAAGAGACTGCTATTTGCATTGAATTAAATTTAACTTAAATATAACAAAAAATCTGTAGATAAAGCGATTTCTTTTTACTATTTTTAATGTACTAATAATTATTTAATAACGCCAATTTTAATAACGCCAATTTAAATTTAAAAGTTTTATTTTTCCTGTTATTATCTTACTCCTTAGTGTCGTATTTAGCAAATAAAAAATCTACACTAATAGAAAAATGTGTGTAAATATTTTAGTTAAAACTACTAAAAATTAGTTGAAAATCACCCTGCAGAAAAAACTGCTGAAACTACGGTTCTCGTATCCCAATAATACGACTGAATACTAACGAGAATAAACAGCGGTGCTCGTATTAACAAAAATTCGACTAAATACTAAAGAGAACAAGTACTAACTCGTGTATATAAGCAATATTCGTTAGAGAGATTGGATAACGGCCTGTTGCCCGTTCGAAGCACTACTGTCATTCGATTCTGGATTAATTCGATCATCCAACTTTTACACTAAATGCAAATAAATTTCTCAACCTAATGACAATTATATACGTTGTTGGACAAGGTAAAAATTGTAATAACGACACATTACAGGCCCTAAAAAGCGGGGTCAAAATTCACCCAATATTTTATTTATTTATTTATTTATTGTAATTTTACAAAAACACGGAGGAGATTAGAAGATGAAACAGAAATAGTCTAAAAGTACAATGTTTGTATGTGTCTGTTTGATCAATTCTGAAAGTAAAAAACAATAACAGAAAGCTGAATAGGATAGAAAACTATGAATTAGCTACACTACATTCAAGGCCTTACTTGGATTTGCTGTCGAACAGGAATGCACAGGTTCGACGGTTTATTAAAAAATTATCTTATAGCGACAATCTGACAATAAAATATAAACAATAATACAATTTAGCGCCTGTTTATATATTACGAAAATACTCAAAACGATAGCAACTGACAATTACTTTCGTCAAAAATATATGGGTAACAAAAACAAATCTACGTTACTTTGCTTTCGTTTAGACCATTTTCGTATAAACAGGGGGCATAAACACGGTCTTAATGGAAAATCACTGATAAAGCCTGTCCATAGAAAAAGGCAGAAACTAGATCAAGCCTGATTTGTAAATAGGTGTGTGTTTATAACTTTTAGAGAAAAAAGTTTATTCTTCTTAACCTCAAATATACTAAAATAGACAAATTAGTTATAAAATAAAAGCATTTGACAAGACGGTATTAAAATTTATATACGAGAGTGGATCTATAACTCCGTGACCTTTTGAATGAAACACAGTTTTTCTTTTAGCAAAAAAAAGTTTTTATTTTCCAACCCAGTCTCCTTTAAGCTCAATACACTTAGTCCAACGTTTGTCCAATTTTTTATTCCTTCCAAAAAATAAGATTTCTCAAAGTCCTCAAAATAGGCATTTGTTTGAGCAACAATTTCATCGTTGGAGCTAAATCTGTTTCCACCGAGCCATTTCTTTAGGTTTGGAAATAGAAAATAGTCACTGGGGGATAAATCAGTATATCCGGGGGCTAAATCCGCTTATCCGCATTGCGCCAATTCTTTGAAGTTATCACACGATTGCGTTTACGTTCAATTGATTTTTGGAATGCAACAGATAATTTTAAATCATAACGACAGTCCCATATAAAATGCCTATGGCATCAAAACTCTCATGCATTTTCTATCTCCGATTGGCCAACATCATATCGTGAATTTTTTCGACGATTTCAGCGTCACTAGTACTTGTGCAATCACAACAAAACTCAGTAAGCCACTTTTTACCATTGAAGTTGACGGTGCAGAGTGCCCATATCACATATCAAGCTTCTCCTTGCTTTGAGTGACAATTTTTGGGAATAAAATTTTTGATGGGGACTCGAATTCACTTTTTTAATTTTTTACAAAAATCGACGAGGTTGTATGCTTTGCACTCCTGTTAAACCCAAATTTAATGACGAAACTTTTTTTTTTTTAAGGGAAGCAACACTCAGGAAATTCTTCCTATTAATTAACGTATTGCTTCCTTTGGAAAGGGGATATAGAAGAAGTGAAAGGTGGTTAAAGATGAAGGGCTTCAAATATGGCAACACTGTAATTGCGCGAGATGTTGAATTTCAGAATAGTTGTTGCGCGCCATCTGATGGTGAGTTGGCGAACTTTGTTGAACCTTGTGAGTTCATAGCCCTGTTATATTATTTTACTTCGGTGGGGTAAGTGCTATGGGAAAACCGAAGGAGGACGCTGCAATATGTATGAGGGATAGAAAAAACTCATACATATTATTATTTGTCATAAATTGAAGTTGCCTTGGTAGGGAGTCGAACCAGCAACCTCACGTGTAACAGTCCAACGCACTAACCATTACACCACAGCACCCACTTGCTCAAAATGTAAAAGTAGTCTACTAACAGATGGTACTTGACCGAAGCAGTGTTGCATTTAATGTAACTACGAAGGAAGTTCGAAAAGTTACGGACTTGTTGATCATATAATGCCGCTTATGTGTCTCGGGTTTTTTCGATATTCGCTATCCTTCAGCTTTAAGGAGACTTTACCCCAAGATTCTTTCGCATATATTTTGAATAAAGTAAGACCTTATAATCCGTATAGTTGATTCCAGACGAGTTTTCTTCCGTAACGACGAGTTTTCTTCCGTAAAAAAAGCTGAGGTAAGCTCGCGCGTGTAGAAATCGTCACAGATATTTATTTAAATCAGTGGCAGATAGTAAAACACAAAGTGTGGAGAGCATCATCGGAACATGCATTTCACAGCGTATACAGCAAATGCGAAACCGAAGTATAGACCTAGTTCGCAAGAGCTGTGGGGAAATGGGGTTAAGCACTGTAAGTTGTTTCTCAGTTCACTCGAATTTTAAAGGCATCAAACTGCAATGTACCAAACTCCCTCGTAGGACGTGATCTGTTACGGCACACTCCCCTACCCATCTCTTGTCCAGAGTTATCCACTAGGCCTCAGAGGATTCCCAGGACCTCCAAGGAATTTGACATGGAACGCTAAACTTATTGTCTAAATCTCGTCCACCGGACCAAATAATGTTAGCTGAGACAGCACACTTCCTTATCCAAATCAAGACCACAGTTATCCACAGGGTCTTCTAAGGTATTCTAGCACCGCTCAATCACGTGTTGGTCAAATGACTTTAGGATACTCACCGAGTGTCCCCAGGGCCTTCGAAGGATGTGACCTGGTACTGTACATTTCCGTGTCAAACCAAGTGTAGAATTGACCAAAGGATATGACGGTGTCATAACCACATTCTGGTACACTTACAGGAGTTCAAGGATACTCACAACCCCTACAAGGTTATTTACACCACCTTGAAGAATGTTTGCAGGCCCATTAATGATAATCGCCGGAGCTTTAAGAATCTTCGCAAGACCTTCAAATATACTAACACGCTATTCAAGGATAATCACAGAACTTTCAAAGATATAGACAGGATATTCAAGGATTCTCGCAGGACGTTCAAGGATGTTCGCAGGATATTCAATTATATTCACAGAACCTTCAAAGATACAAGACCTTCAAAGATATTCACAGAATCTTTAAGAATATTTACAAGACCTTCAAGGATACACACAAAATAATAACAACAGAATTGCAGGACCTCAAAGGATATGACCCTTCCCTGTCAGGATAAGTACATAGGGTCTTCAAGAATATGCTCAAAATATTAACAAGATAATTGCAGGAGTACTAAGGATATGACCTGATATTGCACACTTCCTAACCAGGATAAGTCCTCACGATGCACGAACTACCTTGTACGGCATGTTTCTAAGAAGAGTTTTCATGTAGAAAACCCTCAGATCCTAAGTACCTTTCCTATGGAAAACCCCTAACATTTTTAGGGCTTTCCTGTAGATAAACCCTTTAATTCTGGCTAATTTTCTTTTAGGGAAAATCTTAGGTTCTGAAATTTAGTTTCTGTAGAAAAGCAGTCCGATTCAGAAGACTTTCTACTAAAAAAATTCCAGATTTTGGAGATATTTTTCTGGGGAATAGTCTCCAGAGTCTGGAGATTTTTTTAAGGAAAAAGTTCTGAATATATTGAGAGCTTCCCTATAGGGAAAAGGTATAATAATCTTAAGGTATTTCTATAGAAAAAAAATCAAAAAAATCTGGGGGTTTTAAGCAGGAAAAAAATATGACCTTAAGTCATGACAATAAAGACTTTTTCCTAAAGAAATCCTCTTCGATATTGAGTAGGTTTTTTTTTTGTATAAAAACAGTAAAACCCTAATGATTTTCCCTTAAGAAGAATTAACATTTTTTCAAAGTTATAGACACATTACTAATTTCCAAATCAGACTAGATCTAGTTTCTGCCTTTTTTTATGGACAGGCTTCACCAGTGAATTTCGATTAAATTGTATTATTGTTTATATTTTATAGTCAGATTCTCTCTATATGATCATTTACTCTCAGAAGTGATTAATTTTTTGTTTATCTTATTATCTCCTCTTTGTCACACCCCTTTCACAAATGTTGCCACACTGGCGTATGGTGTTTACGTACAACTGCAGGCAATTTGTATATATCGGAGACGGACTGCCAGCGAGGCATTTTTATTTTTCTAGTAAAGTGTTGTTTTTTCAAACGCGTCATATACACCAAATGCAATTAATATTGTAATCAATATGCATTTTTATTAATTTTTTTTAATTTGTTGGTTTTTACAGGAAACGGTTTTCAAAATTCGAAGGTTTTCCAAATATGTGTTTTTTTAAACAAGTTCTTTTGGTAAAAGTCTACAGATATATTTTATCACTCAGATAATAAAATAATTACACTATGCGACAGTCAAAATCGGGATGGGATGAAACAAACGGGAAATGTTATATCGGTCAAAAACAGGTTATACGTGTCCCGGCGTTTCGCTGGGTCACCCCTAGGAATCGAGATATATCTTTTTTTTTGACATAACTCGAGAACCACTAGTCCGATTTTGCTCAAACAATTTTAAAAAAATTAAAAATTACAATTCATTTAATCTGTTCATATAACGTTTTTCTATATACTCAACAGTTTTGCCGGTAAAAATAAATGTTTGTTACCGCTACCATAGAAATCAATAACCTTTTGTTTATTACTTTTTTTTAATATTTTAGGCAAAAATTATTTTTTTCTTCATACATTTATTTTTACCGGAAAAACTGTTGAGTATATAGAAAAACGTTATATGAACAGATTAAAGGAATTGTAATTTTTAATTTTTTTAAAATTGTTTGAGCAAAATCAGACTAGTGGTTCTCGAGTTATGTCAAAAAAAAAGACCACCAAAGGTCAAATCGATATATCTCGATTCCTAGGGGTGACCCAGCGAAACGCCGGGACACGTATAACTTCTTTTTTACCGATATAACTTTCCCCGGTAGTTTGAACCCTTCCCGATCACTGATCCCTACCTACCATTTGTCTCACAGTGTATCTATTTTTCGTGAACACTCTTTGAAAACACTAACAACATAAACAAAAGATGTTTCCTACTTCAAAACCTGCATATAGCAACAACTGAAAATCAACAAACAACATCAGAAGTTATGGAATGCCAAATAACCAGCAACAATAAATAATTCGTATATAAAAATAGCAACAACAACAACTCTAAAATCCTCATAGTCTTAACTTTTGTTCAGAGTATTTTGCCTCCTCTTCTGCTCCTTCTACTACCACTTGGTAATTTTCATCGTTATTTTTGTAGCGTATCGCATACAGGTTGTAAGTATAAATGATGGGCGCGTGAGTTATAATTGCTAAAGACTCGTGATTCGTTTGTGAGCGTGAGTAAGAATCGAAAATCACTGCATGAGTTCAGTTTTTTTTTATTTTATTTTTTTTTTTTTCGTAAGCATAAGTAGAACAAAATAATTATGCATAAGTCGTACATGACCATTCTTTTTGTTCGTGAGCATGTTTGCCTTAAAACTTACTCACGTGCCCGTCTCTAGTTGTGTATATATATGTATGTGTGTTTAAGTGGCTTTTGGCCTGATTGCTAGCAATTAATGTTGTCTTTCACCTCAAAAAAGAAATAACAAACTTCAGCCGAAACTGCAATTGCAGTCAGAAACAACAATAACAACAATTTCTATCAATATGTATGTATGTATTGAACAGTGGTAATAAATTTAAAATAAAATTATAAACAAAAATTCGAAGACCCGAGTACTCAATGTATTATAACTTAAATTTTATATGGAAACAACAACAAAAGTATCAGTTAAAGTCCCCGTTATCAGCTAACGTGACATTGTAAAAATTAAGCTAAAAATGTTGAAGCCATTTCTATTCAAAAATCATACATATTTTTCACAAAACTTCGAGTCCCGTCGAATTTCGTGATAGGTTTACAGTTATATTTATTGGCGTATATTCGACATTGCTTATAACCCGTGATTTTAATATTGCTGAATAGATGAAAACTAAACTGTTGTGTTGAAACAAATTTTAAAGTCAGAAATGTTCGATTTAGTTTTAAAAAGCACTCGTTTTTGGGACTAGTAATTACAAAACTACTTCTTAATATATACATTTTAAACCATTTGTGTACAATTTTAATAGCACGGCAAAAAAACATCGTAAGTCGTACTTAAAACCACTTCTTTCATTGCTTCAAAATTATCTGTTAGTGTAATACAAATATTGTGCCTTCGCCCACAATCGGAGAATCGTCATTGGCTTTTCTTGAAAGACTGCGTGCAATTATTACATCTTTGGATGTAGTTTTTTCTTTTTGTACTGTTGTACATATTATGCAAAGTAAAATTTCTAATAAAGACAATGAAATAAAAACGCTTCCAAAAAATTTTGTATAAAAATTTCATGCATAATATTACTTTGTGACTAAAATATATTTTACAAAAAAAACATGTGGAAATTTTATTCCTTCGAATTTTTTATTGATATTTTATGTGCATGTACTGAAGAGTATGCTCTATAGAAATAAAATATAAAAAAAATTCGAAAACAAAATTTTTCCTAGAGTTAAAAAAAAGTTAAAATTTCTTTGAAGCCAAATCATTTCCAATTACCCTAAAATTTAGTTCAAGCAAAAAGTATTTATTTATCAGAGGGACTATCGCCCTCACCGTTTTTTGTTGTTGTGTGTCGAACTTGTAAAAGCAAATAAAAACATTTTTTTTATATTGAAAAAATTTCATTGCAACATATTAACTAAAAATTGTTGCTGTCAACACGAACTTTTATTTTGCTTTTGACGTTTTATTTTCTACTAGCGGGCACAGCCCGCTACGTTGTTAGCGTGCCTTAAAGTTGTTTTTTTATTCAAAGTACAGTTTTTATAATAAAAGCCTTCACCCAGCCACCATAAATAAATAATTCTGCACAACAATGGGTTTAAAATAAATAAATATTTGATCACTTTTTCTCATGAAAGTGGATTGTTAGTAATGAATCCATAATAAATTGCAATATACGTGTGTATGTTAAGATAATTTGGTAAAGTGCGAACTTAGGTAGATAGACCCGTAAGTAGTTTTGTTCATTTGTGTTTTGAATGAAAATAAATAACGTAAAGCAGGGTTGGAAAGCATTTTATAATATTAAAAATAGCGGGCAAAGCCCGCTACGTTGTTAGCGTGTCTTAAAGTTTTTTTTTAATTCCAGTTTATGTAAAGGTAGACCTGGCAATTCAAGTAAATTCACAAATTCAGTTGGAAAATTTACTGCGTCGGTTTCTTCCGAAGCACCGGTTCGTTACCTGCAGTTTAAATATCGGAATATATAAGTTCCATTCCTTTTCTAAGGTTTTTTCTCTTTTAGAAAATTTGTTTAACTTTTTGGAGAGTATGTTTCAATGCTACATAAGTTTCATATTCCGTGGATAGTGTTTGAATAGGTAATTAAAAGGGATTCTTCACCCCTTTTTGTTCCTCCAAGTAAAAATCTCAAATATATATAATCTGCCTCAATCGCATGCGAAATTTCAAGTACCAAACTCTGGCAGTTTGAGTCATTCAAATTCCATTCCATTTTGTTCAACAATTTCAGTGTTCCAATGCAACTCCTTCCAAGATTCCATTTCGTTCACCATTCCATTGCATTTCGTTCCCATTATCTGTTATTCCAATTCCATTCGTTCCCCGTTTCATTCCATTTCGTTCCTACTATCTTGTGTATCGATATTGTATATCAGCCGCTTCTCTTTCCATTCCATTTCTTTGCACTTGCTCCGTTCCATTCCTCTTTTAACTGCAGTGTTTCAATTTCACTCGTTCCCCATTCTATGCCATCTCGCTCCTCATTCCATTTCGTTCTATAGTCCATTCCTCTTCCAATCCATTTCCATTGTCTATAATTTCAATTCCACTCGTTCAACGTTTATATCCATTTCGTTCCACTTGTGTAGTGTTTCAACTCCACTCGTTTCCTATTTAGTTTCTTAATTTTAGTGTTCCATATACACTCGTTCTTTAAATTTTAGGTTTCTAGCTAAAGACGCAGATGTTCAGGGTGGGGGGGGGGGGCAATTTTCCCCTTTTGAGCCACCATTTTTACCACGTTCCTGTCCAAAGTCCTAAAAATGCCTTGTCGATAAGTTAGCCCATACTCCAAGGAAAACATATTATAGATTACGGGTTTCTAGCCGAAGGGTTCGGTTAGGCCATCAAGGGGGAGAATTATTCCGTTTTTACCCCTCCCGGTAGGAATTTCCAAAAATTCCGAGAACGTCTGCATTGGAGGAGGAACCTACTACATACATAATTTTAGGTCTCTATATCCAGCAGTTTGCCCGACTCGGCAAGGGGGAAGTTTTTTCACTTTTTACCCCTCCCGGTATGAGTTTCCAAAAATACCATCTTAGGGGACGTCTACGTTGGAGAAGGAACCCAAATACCGAATTTAAGCAGTTTGGCCAGGCCGTTAAGGGGGAGACTTTTCCTGTTTTTGACCCTACCTGTGGAAATTTCCAAAAATCTCATCTTAGCGGATGTCTACAATAGAGGAGCAACTTTAGTACCAAATTTCAACTTCCTACCACCAGCAGTTGGGCAGGCCTTTAAGCGGCACTTTTTGCTTCATTAATCGCCATTTTTGCAATGTCCCTGTCTAAAATTCCACAAAGAACCTTCCCGATAAGTGAGCCCATACTCCAAGGAACATATGTTTTACATTTCAGGATTCTAGTCAAATTTTATTATTTGTGCCCCTCTGGGTAGGAATTTCCGAAAATCCATCGACAGGGAATTTCAGCTTCCTAGTTCCAGCAGTTTGAGCAGGCTGTCAAGGAGGACACTTTTTCTTTTTTTGTCCCTCCCGGTTGGAATTAGGCTGGAAGAGGAACATAAGTACCGAATTTCAGCTTCCTAGTTCCAGAAGTTTGGACAGGTCGTTAAGGGGCCACTTTCCCTTTTTGAGCCCCTATTTTACAACGACCCTGTCCAAAATTCAAAATACTATCTTTCTAATAAGTTAGCCCTTACTCCAGGCCATGCGCGGTTCCAGCAATTAATATAAGGGGAAAAATCATACGCCACAGTAGACAAATACATTGAGTTAGACACTGAGGCGTATGATTTTTCCCCTTATATTAATTGCTGGAACCGCGCATGCTCCAGGCACCCACATTTTAAATTTCAAGTTTCTAGCCGAAGGGGTTTTTACAGGCCACCAAGGGGAGGCTTTCTTCTTTTTGCCCCTCCCTTTAGGAATTTACAAAAATTCGTTCTTCGCGGCTGTCTGCGATGGATGAGGAACATTCATACCAAATTTCAGCTTCATTGCCTCAGCGGTTTGGGCAGGCCATTATTGGGGACATTTTTCCCTTTCAACCCACATTTTTACTATGTTTCTGTTCCAAAATAGAAAAATTACATTGCCGGTGAGTTAGTCCTACTCCAGGGAATACATATTTAAAATTTTAGGTTGGCCAGAAGGGATTGGGCAGGCCGTCAAGGAGAATACTTTTCTCCCTTATCTCCCTCCCGATAGGAATTTCAAAAATTCCGTCTAAGCGGACGCCTACACAGAAGGAGGAACTCACATACCGAATTTCGGCTACATAGTTTCAGCAGTTTGGGCAGGCCGTCAAGGGGGAAACATCCCCCTTTTGGGATATCCTGTAGGGAATTCCAAAAATACAAACTTAGTCGTTGTCTACTACAGTGGAGGAATCTTTATGCCAACTTCTTATCTCCAGTAGTTTGGGCAGGCAGTTAATGGAGACACTTTTCCAATTTGTGAGACCGTCTATGGGGACGTCTATGCCGAATATCAAGAAACCTTGTTTTAGTGGAGATATCCGTGGGGGGAGGAAAAAAGTACTTTTTGTGAAATTATATTTTTTTAAATGGAATTTTTTGGAAAAAGCGAAATTTTTTGGAGAAAGATACTCTATTTTTACAAAGTACTTTATGGAAAAAGGTACTTTTTTTGAAAAAGTTATTTTTAGGAAAAATTAATTTTTTTTGAAAAAGGTCCTTTTTTTGGGAAAGGGTCCTTTTTTGGAAAAGGTATTTTTTTTTTGGAAAAAGGTATTTTTTTGGAAAAATAAATTTTTTTTGGAAAAAGTTACTTTTTTTGGATAAGGTACTTTTTTTGGAAAAAGGTAAATTTTTTTAAAAAAAGGTACTTTTTTTGGAAGAAGGTACTTTTTTTGGAAAAAGGTAATTTTTTTTGAAAAAGGTACTTTTTTTGGAAAAAGGTACTTTTTTTTGGAAAAAGGTAATTTTTTTGGAAAAAGGTACTTTTTTTTGGCAAAAGGTACTTTTTTTTGGAAAAATGTACTTTTTTTGGAAAAAGGTACTTTTTTTTGGAAAAAGGTACTTTTTTTGGAAAAAGATACTTGTTTTGGAAAAAGATACTTTTTTTTTGGAAAAAGTTAATTTTTTTGGAAAAAGTTAATTTTTTTGGAAAAAGGTACTTTTTTTGGAAAAAGGTACTTTTTTGGAAAAAGGTGCTTTTTTGGAAATAGGTACTTCTTTTGGAAAAAGGTACTTTTTTTGGAAAAGGTACTTTTTTTGGAAAAGGTACTTTTTTTGGAAAAAAGTACTTTTTTTTGGAAAAAGGTACTTTTTTTGGAAAAAGGTACTTCTTTTGGAAAAAGGTACTTTTTGTGGAAAAAGGTGCTTTTTTGGAGAAAGGTACTTTTTTTTGGAAAAAGGTACTTTTTTGGAAAAAGATACTTTTTTTGGAAAAAGGTACTTGTTTTGGAAAAAGGTACTTTTTTTGGAAAAAGTTACTTTTTTTTGGAAAAAGATACTTTTTTTGGAAAAAGGTACTTTTTTGGAAAAAGGTACTTTTTTTGGAAAAATGTACTTTTTTGGGAAAAAGGTACTTTTTTTGTCCCCTTTTTGCCCCTCCCGATAAGAATTTCCAAAAATTCCTTCTCAACGGACGTCTACACCGGTCGAGGAACCTACATACCAAATTTCAACTTCATAGCTCCAGCAGTTTGAGCAGGCCGTCAAGGGGGAGACTTTTTCCCCTTTTTGCCCCTCCCTGTAAAAATTTAAAAAAAATCCCGTCTTGGTGGATGTCTACGATAGTGGAGGAACCTTTATACCAAATTTCAACTTCCTACCTTCAGCGGTTTGGGCAGCCCGTCAAGGGGGGCTCTTTTCCCCTTTTTAACCCCCATTTTTACAACGTCCCTGTCCAAAATTCTAGAAAAGTTAGCCCCTACTCCAAGGAACACACATCTAAAATTTCAGCTTTCTAGCCAAAGGGGTTTTGGCAGGCCGTCAAATGGGAGACTTTCCCCCTTTTTGCCCGTTCCGGTAGGAATTTCCAAAAATCCCGTCTTAGCGGACGTCTGCGCCGAAAGAGGAACCTACATACCAAATTTCAACTTCCTAGCTTCAGCGGTTTGGGCTGGGCGATGTTGAGTCAGTCAGTCAGTCACGTTATTCTTTTAAATATAGAGATTAATATCTAATATTTTTTATTTTATTTTAATTATTTGTTAGTTAAAGTAGGTACTGAATATTTAAAAAATGTGTTGAATCATTATTAAAAAAATATGAAAAAAGTAAATTGAGAGAGTCATATTTAAACCAACATGTTTTTATTTGCTTTGCCCGACTTCACGAACAAATAAAAAGAGAAAAGGTTGACATAGGAAGAAGACTACTGGTTGAAGTGACCTACCTAATATTTGGTAAGCAATTTTTGATTTTATGTTTCCCCCTCCCTTTTAACTCCTTTTATGTGTTAAAATTTCATTTAAATCATTTGGTGAACCCTGGGATAATCGTAATTTCATTGTTAGCCGTACCTTAGTTTTGGTGTAATTCTGGATTTTAATTTTTGCATATTCAACAAACATTATTTAAATTAATATTTTAATTTTACTCTGCTTATTTGTAGTTAAAAACTTTTTGTATATGTTTAGCTAAACCAAACTAAAATTATCTTTAACTACTTTACAACTACTAGTAGTCGTAACCACTCAATCGTTTGTCATTCAACTCTTATCCTTAAGATGATTCCAAACAATCTACTTTGAGTTTTTGTTTCTACTACTGTTTCAGGTTTTACATTTACTGCATCTTCTTTTGCAGTTGCAATACAAACGACTTGTAAAGTGATACTAGAGATTTGTTTTTGTGTTTTTTTTATATTAGTATCGCAATATAAAAACAATCGTGTTGTCATTACAAGTTTTAGTTGCTACTAGTAATACCACTTAATAAGGAGAAGGTATCCCTGAAATCGAGGAGGAACCCTGAGTTTGTGTCACTGTCACAGGAATACATTGTTTGAAGCACCATTGAAAATCTTAGAAATTTTCATTAAGGTCCTACTAAAGATTTTATCTAATTTATATCTTATCTGTCACTTAGTGTACCTTCCCCAAAAAGTTTGAAACCTATTAAAGTAAAAATAGTAGTGTTGCTTTGTGTTATAGCAGTAGTGCAAAAATAAAATAAATAAAAATAATTTGTTTAATGTTGAAAAATATGGTTTATTTACATTAATAACCGCACTCCTCCCTCCCCTGCCCTCTCCACACACTAAAACAAATTCAAAGCCACAGACAGCAAACAACCAACCAACATCATCAGCAGCATCTGAGCCTCTTAGCCAAACATCTTTTTCTTATTGTTAGTTGTGGTTGAGGCTGTTGCTGGGATACTAGTGCTGGTACTAGTGCTGCTGCTAATGCTGCTGTTGTTGTCTTTTCTGCTAATTGCATTGGAAAAGCTTATTTTCATATAAATCACGTTCATTTATTATCTGTGTTGTTTTTCATTCATTTTGTGTTTAATTTAATTTTGTTGTAATTTTTGCAAATTAAAACGTTAAGTAATTATGTAAATAAAAATTTTTATATTTATTTTTTACACAAATTGCTAATTTTCTTTTTCATAGAATGCAATATTTTTAAATCAAAAAAAAATTTCCAACAACACTTAGGAGTTTCAAGTGAAAATTTCTAAGAATAAAATGAGAAAACATTATTAAACTAGTTATAACAGACAACTACTGAGAAAAGTATCACTGATTGAGTTGGCAAAATTTTCCAATGAAAAAGTACCTATCACAGTTTAAAAGAAAATGTGTTGCTGATTTACTAAATTATATATTTAAAAGAGAAGTACTATAGCAGATTCTTAAAAATTAATTTTCTAGCAAAATAAAAAGTACCCAGTAGGAAAGTAAAACCCAAAGAACGGGTTGTAGAACACCTTATGATGCATTGGCATAGGTTCTACAACTGGTTCCCTTTTAAGGAGTTTGCCCCATAAGCCATAACTCTTAAAGTAAAGGATTTACAGAAAAATAGTAAATGGGCAAATCTACAGGCAATGAAGTTGTTAGCAGTTTTCTTAAACACGCTTTTGATGTATCAATGACGCATCATGGTGATTTAAGTGGTTAAAACCATTGGTACGCGTCATTGGTACGTCTAAAGTGTGTATGAAAAAAATGCTAGCCACATTATTGCCTGTATAAATGCTTATGGGTGATATCAAAAAATGTGATAAAAACCGTGTAACCACCGAATTTCTAATGCATGGATTACATTTGAGTTACATATTTCGATACATACTATCAGCGCATTGTCACCTGTTTTACAAAATTTATAACAATCTGACCAATTTTTGGTTAATACATAAAATTTGTGACCAATTTTATAGGCCAAATGTAAACTCCGTAACAAGTAACTCATAAGGTTTTTTAACTTTAATAGCTTATATTTTAATAACCAATAAAGCTAAATACTAACTGTAAGAATTTTTAGGAAGAGGAAAAGTGCCGTTTTTAATAAAAATTAATACATTTTACAAACTTTTACGTATATCTTAGCTATCACGACTTCAACTCTGTAACGATTTTTCGTCATAATTTTTGGATAAAAATGCATATACCAGAATTTTGGAGTTATCTATTATTTATATTCCGAAAAGTATAATGTTATTTATACTCAAATGCTCGTTGGACAGTAAGTAATCATCCAGTATAACAGACTTGAAGCTTTTCTGCAGCATTTAAAATTCTCGATATGAAAAAAGATGTCTTTAATAAGATTTGAAAAAATGTTTTAAACTCCGTTCCTAATTTTTACATCGAACTATTTAACGAGTAAGAAAAACATTGGTATATTTGGATTCACCTTGTAGGCATCATGCGATTTTGTTTCGGAAAAAAAATTCTCACGAAGCGTTTCTGAAAGAAAACGAAAAAAGTAACCAAATGTAAACTCCGTAACTGTAAACCCCGTAACTGTAAACTCCGTAACCACAATTGTTTGCATCAGATTTCATTCAAATAAATGTAGATAAATGTTTAAAATATCTTAAAATAACCATAAACAGAGGTGATTCAACTAATATTTATGCGTCAGAAGACGATTCAACTAATAACTTTGCGTCAAATCAAAAAAAGTTATCAGTTTTTTACCCTAAGCTGCTGCAGCGAAAAACGATTGATTTTGCATTTCATTGGTTTTGAATCGATATTTCGAGTCATTACTAACATTAGTTTGACAAATTAAATTTGTTTCACACAATTTAAGAATTTTTTGATCGCGAAATGTTATGTTTTTAATATATTATTTTGTAACTGCGCAACCGCTGTTTGGATTTAAAAAAATTTTATATTTTTGAAAAGCATTAAAAAGGACCAAAAATACAAAATTAAAAAAAAAAATTTTTCGCGGAATGAATTGTATTTTTATTCGCGAAACCGCCAATTTGATAAACACAAATTATATATCATTGGAAAGCAAGTTGAAAACCCAAATACGAAAAACTAATAAATTAAAGAAAATTCGTATGCAATTTTTTTGTTATATCTTTTGCTTGCAGAAATGTAAACTCCGTTACAACAAAAAAAATTAAAATTGTGCAAAAAAAGTTATTGCGACAACTTGTAGAAGAGATTTTTTGCAATTAGGTTTATAATGACTAAACTTACTGATTCCATTAAGAAAAAACCGAAATATTAACACTTTTTGATTCTCACAAATTTGGCCCAAAAATTTATCACATTTTTTGATTTCACCCTTATATAGTATTTTACTGTAAAACCTTTTCTTTGAAAGTTATAGCGCAAAGAAGCTTTGAAGTAATTTGAGTCCAGTTTTAAGGCTAAAGGCCGCGGGTGAGTTGTCTGTTTTAATCCGAGAGCACCAATTTTTTCGGGGATATTATTTTTTTTTACGCCCAATCTATTAGAAAATAAATACATGGGGAGGTTTAAGAATAACACTTTCCACATTGCATATACTTCATGTATCCTCTAATGCCCATATACAAGTTTTTGAAAACAATCCAAATTTAAAGTCATCTTTTCATTAGAAATTCTTTAGATTTTCATTTTATAAAAAAAAATGTCTATTTCTATAAATTAAGTACACAGTGGTTCAACTTTTATTGTAGAGCATAAAATATAATAGATGTTTTTTTTTCTATGGTCCGTAATCTAACATTTAAGTTTTAAAAAAAGGGATCAAAAAAGATTTATTTAACATTAATCACGTATTTTTTCAAAAATCTTTAAAACCGGCTCAGTTTGCATCAAAAAAAAAGTAAGAAAACCTTAAAAAGTGTTATTTTTCAAAACCAAAATTACAATTATGTTCTTGAAAAAGTATGCTTAATTTCTGTTGACAAATGTGTTGTGAAAAACAAATTGGTGCCTCTAAATGATAACAAAATTCTAAGAATTCAGTATGGATACAAATGTTTTCCCATTCTAAAAACCCGCATCAATAAGCCGGCTGCCAACCCACTGACATCAATATAAAAACGAAACGAAAATCTATTGCCAAACCTTATAAGGCCGCAGTAGAAGAAACATTTGTAATAGTAATACGTAGTAGTTTTTTTTTTAGTGTCTTTTCTTAATAATTTTCAAAAGTACGTGCTTGCTAACAATTACAACTCATTAAATTAACACTTATTTATTTTAGTTTTATCATATTGTGGAAAAAATATGAATGAAATAAAAAACACACAAACACACGCATGCATAAATTATAGTGACTAAGACTCCTTTAAATAAAAAAAAAAATTAGACACAGAAGTTGAAACTATTAAAACTATATTAACCCTTATTCTCCTAGCGTCGCACAGTGTAAGACATTAATCAGAACTGGGTCGACAACGAGAATTGCTTTTTCATTCGTTTTTTCGTCGTAATAGAATCTATTTACACACACACTAAAACACAGTCAAAATATTTATGAACTTGTTGCCACATTTTTAAATAATTAATGCTTGCCATTAGAACAGAGTTGTAAAAGTTAGTATTAGAGTTGCAAAACTTCGTACTTTGCTTATAAAAAATTTATTTTTTGACAGAAGAAATATAATTGAAAATAAAAATTCATAATTTACCGCAAAAAAGCGAATTTAAATACAACAAATTACAAAAGAGTAAGAATTAGTGAAAGACCAATCGAATTGGTGAAGAATTGTGGTGAAACAAATACAACCATATTCTTCTTTTGCTTTCCTTTTTTTCTAAACCTCAACAAATTTCGACGGTCGATTGTCGCTGAATTTAAATTAATCGTGACGACTTTTACTGTCGTCGGTCGACAATCGGACTTTGCCATTTTAGAGATTAATCACAACTGGGTTGAAAACGACAGCGAGGATGGTACTACGAAATTAGCCCCAACGAAATAACCCCCAAACCTTAAAACAAAAAAAGCCCCAAAAAAATGGCAAAAATTTAGTTTGGAGATTTTTTCATTTATTTTCTTATATGATTTTTGATGTTTTTTTCATTATGAAATAAGCCCAAAATGAAAGAATTCCCAAATTAATTTGGGGATTTTTGCATTCACTTACTTTTTGGGGAGAATTCAATTTTTTGGTGGTTATTTCATTTTTCTAATTGCCCAAATTTTTAAAAGTTTGTTTCTTTCAAACGGATTTTAGTAAATATTTCTACAATTTAAACCGTTCAGATTTACAAATATTGCTACCTGAAATCATAACTTTATTTAACTATATAACAATTAGATTTAATTGACGATATCTTTGCGGTTGTGCCGATGGGTTGTTTTTCAACAGCTGCTATTGTTCAACATGCAATATATGTAGGGTGACCATTTTTTTCTGACTTCAAATCAGTACAAATTTAAATATATTCACCAAAAAAAAAAGAATTAAATATTTTAAAATTCTTCTTCCAATTTTTATTCTGGCCAGCGAATTTTTGTTGTCACAAACAAATTACATTGTCTAAACTAACTTTATGTAGACACAAACGGCATATTCGATTACCACAACAAACCAAACGGTTGTCTACAAATTCCGCCTTGACAACAAATCTGTTTTCTCATTGCTAATTTCTGTCATAGAAAACCGTTTACATTCTGGCTGTTTTTCCTACATAAAATGATTTGAAGACAATTTTAAGGTTTTGTGAACTGTTTTCTATCATATAACCTTCAGATTTTAGATACTTTTCTTTTCGAAATACCCACATAAAAACATTCAGATTTTAAGGACTTTTTCTTCGAAAAATCTTTAGATGACGTTTTCTACACCCAGAAAACAGAATCGTACTGATTACCGTTTCGGTTGATACAACCGAATACTTTTTAGGACAATTGAAATGTTGTTGTCACAGCCAAATAACTGTTGTATCAACTGATTTGCTATTATAGAAACCGAAATATATTTTATTTTATTAACAGATAGGAGAACGGTAAAAATTTGATTTTAAATCACTAAACGGTACAAATTTTTTTAAAATCACATAAAGGAAATATTTATTCTAAAACCAATGAACGGAAAAATATTTTTTAAATCAATGAACGGTTGAGCGAAACCGTTCATAAATTGAGTGAGTTCTTTTTTGGCATTCGTCAGTAAATTAATTAATTGGATTTGATAAAATTAATATTACAATTGAATTAATTCTAAAATCATTATTGGAATTTAACGCGTTCAATTAAATGAATTCCCTTGATTAATTCGTTTACTTTAGACAAAAACTTAATTCGATTTAACGGGGATTCAATTTGTATTTTGATTTTTCGTATTGAAAAAATGCAAAATTTTTTTAAATGTTAAAAATCAGTACAATCAGTACAAATTTCAAAAAATCAGTACAAATCAGTACACGATTTGTTCATCAGTACACGTAACTAAAAATCAGTACATGTGCTGATCAAATCAGTACGAATGGTCACCCTAAATATATGGATAGTGTAAGTACGTAAAGTGGAGTTTTTTGTAGTGCTTCTTTAGATACCGAAAGTTTCAAATTAAAGAAAAAAGTGGCGCAGGCTTTTTATTTTTTATACCCTACACCACTACGTGGTCAGGGTATTTATAAGTTTGTGCTGGTGTTTGTAACACAAAAAAAATATTGGTCTTAGACGCACCTTATAGTATACCGATCGGCTCAGAATTTTTTTTTATTTCGATTTAACGATGTCCGTCTGTCCGTCCGTCCGTCTGTCTGTCTGTCTGTCCATGCATTCTTGTGCGCACTCTACAGGTCGCAAATATTAAGATATTTTGATGAAACTTGGTACACCGACTTATGTCGTCCCAAGGACGAAGCCTATTAATTTTGGTGAACATCGGTCCATGTTTAGACCTAGTGCCCATATAAGGGTCCCCCCAAAATTGGCTTGGTTACAAACTGCAGGTCGCAAATATTAAGATATTTTAATGAAATTTGGTTCGCTGACTCACATTATAGAAAATTTTGACACAAGTCCCATTTTAACCAATTCGAATTTCGGATTCAAACATTAGTTGGCTTTTAACCAGACTGGTGTAGGGTATTGTATAGTCGGCATGCCCGACTTTAACCTTTTTATTCGTTTATTCATATTTCTGAAATTTTCCCCTGCGAAGTTGTTTTAGTGCTTGTTTAGGTACTGAAAATCAGATAATTTCAAATGCAAGCAAACAGTGCTGCAGGCTTTTTATTCTTTTATTCAAATAAAAAGAAATCAATGCCGCAGGCTAGTTATTTTTTTATTCATATTTCTGAAAGCTCCACAGGCCAAAATTGGGTAAAAAAAAATCGGGGGGAAAAAAATCCTGCAGCGCTATTTTCTTTGATTTGAAAAATAATGAGTTAAGGTTACACATCAGCATACGAAAAATCAAAAAATATATGGTTACCTATGTTCTTACCAGTACTTACAAAATTAATGAGTCTAAAAATAGATTTTCAAAAAAATTAATTATTTAAAAAAAATAATTTTTATTGTATTTTTTTTTTTTTTTATAAAATTTGCTGATGGGGGAATCGAACCTGGGTCTACAGATTGCCAGTCAATAGCTCTACCATCTGAGCTATATCGACATCCCAGTGTAGAAAATCATTACCAGATATGTGGTTATGTAACTACATACTTGGTAATGGGAACTAGTTACTTTTGTTATTACATTTCTTATTACCTTCCCAGTGTAGAAAATCATTACCAGATATGTGGTTATGTAACTACATACTTGGTAATGGTAAGTAATTACTTTTGTTATTACATTTCTTATTACCTTTATATGGCGATGTTGCGAAAAATAATGAGTTGTCGTTACACACCAGCATACGAAAAATAAAAAAATATATCGTTACCTATGTGCTTACCAGTACTGACAAAAATAATGAGTCTAAAAATAGATTTTCTAAAAAATAAATTATATAAAAAAAAATATTTTTTATTGTATTTTTTTTTTTTTAATAAAATTTGCTGGTGCGGGAAGCGAACCTGGGTCTACAGATTGCCAGTCAACAGCTCTACCATCTGAGCTATATCGACATGTAATATTTAATAGATAAAAACACAATTGACCTGCTGCACACAAGTAAGCTTACTCGCCAACATACAAAAAATTAAAAAATATGTGGTTACATATATCCTTACCAGTGTTTAAAAAATATTGAGTCTAAAAATAGATTTCAAAAAATTTTCAAAAAAATCTAAAACATTATTTTCTATTTGAAATAATGATAAAAATAAGTAATTATCAGTAACTCATTATTATATGTTTTAAAATAATGCAGAAGGTAAGTAGGTGTCATTACTGGTAGTCCAAAAAATAATGATATGTCATTACCGTTTCTACACTGGGACGTAATATTTAATAGATAAAAACATAATTGACCTGCTGTACACAAGTATGCTTACTCGCCAACATACAAAAAATCAAAAAATATGTGGTTACAGTGTTTAAAAAATATTGAGTCTAAAAATAGATTTCAAAAAATTTAAAAAAAAATCTAGAAAATTATTTTCTATTTCAAATAATGACAAAAATAAGTCATTATAAGAAACTCATTATTATAGGTTTTAAAATAATGCAGAAGGTAAGTGGGTGTCGTTACTGGTAGTCCAAAGAATAATGATATGTCATTACAGTTTCTACACTGGGACGTTTTAAAATTGCAAGCAGATCCAATTTCTAATTCCATGGGGAACTTCTCATGCCCAGTATACAAGTGTTTAACTAATGTTAATTAATTATTATATGAATTTTCTAAAACTTTAATTTGAAAACACTTTATTGACTCCTAACTGTATAATATACAAAACAAATATCTCTGATAAAAAATATGAACGCTACTAAGTAAATAACAAAATTTATAATTTAACAGGAATTTTCAAAAATAATTATATATTATTTTCTAATTTTTTTTCTTTGAGACTCATTAATTTTTCTTTATAGAGTTAATCGATTTGGCGATTTATCATTGGGGGTTTCTGCTGGGGTGTTATTTCGTTGGGGCTAATTTCGTAGTGCCAGCGGGAATAGCTTTTTTTATATGAGCAATTCCTATAAACTTTTAATATCTCTGATATTTTTTTTAATTTGCACAGTACAACGCGAAAAAAAACAATTACAGTGTTCTGACAATGGATTCTGATAGAGGAGGCAAAAAAAAAAAATAAACGTGTGTCGTTTTGGAAGATCACATCGGCATTTTATTTTAGGGGGTGTTGAAGTTTCACCCCTTTTTCAAATATTAGGATATGTTCAGCGAACTTATCTAAAACACTACAATGAACATTTTTGAGGAACATTTTAACTATGTAGCTCTGCAACTTACGGGTCTTTTGTGTCCATTTTTAAAAAGGGGCCAAGAAAGTTCCTTTAATTTGGGAGTCCGAAGGTTAAAATGTTCCACAAAAATTTTCCTCGAAGTGTTTTACATAACTTCGCTGAACACATTCTATACCTAAAATGGAAGATTCACATGGTCTCCTATGCCGATTCACAATAAACATTTGAAAAAAGGGGGAAATTAACCCACCCTACAATAAAATTCCGATGCCATCTTTCAAAACACCGACACACGTATAATTTTTATTTGTCTCCTCTACCAGATCTATTGCCAAGATCCCGTAATTTCTGAAAAATTTCGAAATTGTTGTACAGTGATATTAATAGACTAAAGTTTATAAAAAATCTGTTATATCTACAAAATTTTTGTTATTTTTAAGTTAAATTGAGGAGAATGCAAATAGCTAAAATCAACAAAAATATTTGCTAAAACTAGTAAATTGCTGATTAGAAAAGGCTAGATTTTTAGTTGCATTAAAAACAATCGAAAAAACTTTAATAAATTGAAATTTTTTTATGTTTTAGTCTTCTAATTATTTAGCAAAACTTTTTGCTGATTTTAGCAGGTCAAATATATATTTTTTAATTTAATTTTGCTAAAATTTAATGAAAATAATCTGCTAATTTTAGCAGTTTTTACTCCAAGCCCATTTTTAACTAATTTTTAGTAATTTTTTCTAATAATTTTTACAGACTTTTTTCTATTAGTATGAGATTCACACAGGAAAAAAAATTTCCAACCGAATTGCTAAGTCTTTTTTGGTTGCTACAACCAATAAATTCGGTTGGTGAAACCATATTGGATTGTGATTCCTAAATATTTTGGGTATTGCAACTAAAATTCAGTTGTATAAACCGAATTTTGTTGTGATAACCAATATTCAGTTGCACCAACCAATTTTAGTAGATGTAACCGAATTTCAGTTGGAAAATTGCATATTTTTTCTTTGTGTGTTAGGCCGCTGAATATCCAACATATCCAAATGTCATTAAAATGGGGCACAACCCGTTCGGATATCTTCCTTGTGAGTGAAAAAATTCATTAAAAAAATGAATATAATGGGAGCTGTTGGGAAATAATGTTGCCTAAAGGAAATATTGGGCATGAGACGGACCTTTGAAGAGTCAATGATTTTGTGACATCTATTAAGGCCTCTTATGACAAAAACAAGTACAACGAATATGCATTATTTTAACTGTAATTCCCGAACTGAGTGTGAAAGTAGAAAAAATATTGAGATCATATGACCCAAATATGCTAGTCAAATTCAAAATGACACGTATTAGTCATAAATTCTTCAATGCTCGAATATTAATTTTCAATACTCTGTTTAAAGACCTATTTAAGCCACATATTTTTTTTTTTTTTTGTAATTTTCTCTTTATAAACACATTCCAAACAATCACAATTCATCTCATTCAGCCATTCATTCCTTTACTTATCATCTCCTTTTCATGTTGATGCTGTGATTTTTATCCATTCAAAAATACCCAATGAACTGCAAAGACTGCATCATGTAGTCCGTAATCTCTTGTGTGTACGTAACTACACTCAAAATAATATGTCGGCAATTTAACAGAAATACTTTTGAATTTCGGCCAAAAGAATTTCGGCTTCAAGGAATTTTATTAAATTTCCGTGCTAATTCTTATTTAAATTTGGTTAGTTTTTTAGTAAAAGAAATGTTTGTTAAATTCTACGAAATCTATGATTAAGAGTTGGTATCCAACTTTTTAATGCGAATAAAGCGGTATCATAATGTGTTAATTACTTGTGAAAAGGAGATAGCAACAGGATTGAAAAGAGGGTAGATTGTAATTGAAAAATAAATTGCTCATGTTTAAGTTAATTCTGGCTCTTCTGATACATTGTGTAGGCAGTGATTGACAAAACTTCAATTAGCCACACTCACCACTGTGCCGAGCCTGGTGTATCTCTTTAAGAGATGATGCTACAAGTTATAGCCTGTGTAGAGGGTTGCCGGTTCGATTCTCGGTCATGGTATACACAAAACTTGTTCAAATAACAATTAAAAATTTACACATAAACTAACCACTGACGAGTCTTTGGGTGAGTGGAAACTGCGGCAGTCTGGTGATTCCCTTGGGTCTGTTAAATTTATACAATAAAAGCGTTTTCTTCTTCTTCTTCTTCCTGTAAATGAGCTTTAGAAAGATTTTATTTAGATTGGAATTCTACTAAATTGCAATAGCAATTTTTGAGTGTAGTTGTTTAAGTATGATGGTCAATGTACGCACTTTTTTGTTGTCTTTTCTTGTTCATCTCTGTCTGTTGCAATTGCCTTGTCAATGATGACCACACTACATACTATGGGTTCGTTCCAAGTTCAAACGTTTACTTTGTTTCTCGCTCTATAGAAGGCTTACGTACATTTGTACATTGCTTTTGCGATGATGTCTGGTTTATCGTTAATGTTTTCTTTATATGATTGTTTTTTTTTTATTTATCGTAAGTTTTAACTATTGCGTAATTGAAATTTTTTAATCATAATGAATTTTAAGAGAATCATAAATATTTGCCCCTAAATTCATAAACGCTTTGTAAATTTATAGGAGGTTTATTGAACAAATTTTGTATGAAAATGACGTTTTGTAAACCTGCTATAACTTTACAAAGCATTTATGAATTGAGGGGTTAGAATATAGACAAGAAAGGTATTTCAATATCAGGGGTATGGCATCACCAAAAAAAAAAGTTATAAAAATATTGTTATCACTAAGTAGATGGCACTTTGTTCAAAAAATTGACAATTTTCTTTTTTTATTTAAATTAAAGTAATAACAAACAACAAAGGAAAAAAATAAACGGATATCTCAAGTTTTATTATTTGAATATATTTCGCCCATGTTTTTTCTTTATTTTGTGCAGTTTTCATCAGTTTTTGACTTTTTAAATATTGGCTCAACTGATATTAAACTGATACTTAATAGTTACTCAAGTAATATAAATTTCAGCGCCCTCTATCGGTGAGTAGTGTAAGTTTTGATTTCCTATCTCTATAATTAATAGCAAAGGTTTAAAAGGCTTAATTTTTTCATTAACTTTTTAAAAATGAATGAAATTTGGGTTAAATTTCATTCCCTAATAGCATTATTATGGAATTAATTCGATAGATTAATTCCCTATAGCTTAAAATTATATGAAATCATTCTATTTTGATTTAATTCTAACTGAATGAAACCCAATTTACCTGAATTCATTTAATAAAAAAGTGAATGAAAAATTATTTGTTTTCATTCACTTAATCAAATGAAAAATTTTAATTTGTATGTAATTGCTGAAATATTAGCATAATACAATGAAAAACGTTTAAAATTCAACTACAAGAAATAAATTGTATTGTATGCTTTGTTACAGCTTGTATGCTTTAGTTTTGATTATATGTTAGTTTCAAACTACCCTGCACTAAGTGAATGGTAATAAAATTTCTTTATTGAATTAGTAAAATGGTGAATGAACATGCGATTTGAATGATTCAAGTTAGGAATTCATTCAATTCATATTAAAGCTTTGGGAATGAAGCTTATGAATTAATTCTTTACGAATGGTTTAAGGGAATGGTACATTAATCTTTTTATAATCTGAATTTAATTTTTAGTGAATTAAGCTTAAATTGAATTAAGTTTTTCGAAGCTCTGATTAATAGTCTTTGTTCAATATATTCTGCCCGAACGTTTTTAGATATGGGTATGTAATAGAGGAGAGAAAATAATATACACATATTTTTTCAGCGTTAAAAATGGCATCGAAATGAAACGAATTTTAATTTTTTAATTTATTTCATATAATTTTAAAGAAAATCAGACAAACCCAACAAAAAAAGAGATGCCGAAGCAGTAGAAAAAGCACTACAGTTGATGGTCTATATGTACTTCTTTTTAAACAAAAACACTAGTGATTTTAACATTGAGTTGTCATAGGCGAGGAGTGCTCCCACTTCAAAATTTTTTCAGTACTTTTTGAACCAATGCAAAGGAAGCTCTTTTTCATCGATTAAAATTTAAACAAAAATTCTTCAGAAAAAAAATTTATTTTTTTTATTTTACAAAAGTTGCTTTATTGCCGCCACCGGGTATCCAACTTGCGACCTTATGATTGCTGGTCTAGCTCTCTACCGCTGAGCTATTCTTTGATATCAAAGTTGACTGGCATAAAAACAACACACTGTTATTGCGAGATATTGTTATTTATTCTCTTCAATAAAAGTACTTTTTTCAGTACTATTTCCATAAGCGCATAAAAAGCTAATTTTCATCATTTCTATTTTATATATTTTTAAAAATTAAAAAACTATTCAATATAAACAAATTAATTATAGATATTAAAAAAATTTCGTCCTTCCAGGAATCGAAACCGCGACCATCTGTTTAGCAATAACAAAATGATACCAAAAAAAAAATAATAATAAAAAAATTAAAGAAGTGATTTTTTGCAGTTGTTCAGAATTACTTCTAAAAAAGCAGTAAAAATACAGTAATGGGTACTTGTGAAGCAGTGAAAGAAGTAGTTTGTAAAGCATTACTTCCAATTTTTTTTAGAAAAAATAACTACACCTCACCAAATACATATTTTTCATCTTGGACATGGAGAAATAGCTGAAATAGAAATGGCAATTTTTCACTCTACAGTAAGTAATTTAATTAAATCCAATTAGTAAATATTAAATATTGCAATGGAATTTTTCAATTGTGTAAAAATGTAAATTGAAGTGATAAAACTGAAAAGGCAGAGTGTTTATCGCTGTTTTATGTAAAATATAATTATAAATTAAAAGTTAAAGTAAAATCCTTCATCATCGATCTCGGTATTAAAAATTAGGGTCGGACAGAAAATTTTTTTAAAATAGGAAGACTCTAACCCCATCTGTTGAGCACTTTTCGAAATACTTTTTGGATTTATTAAATCCAAGTGATTAGAAAAAACGGCTATTGTGGTTACTCGTTGTTAGTTGGCGAAAGTCCAAAGTCAAAGTTTTTTAATTTTGTGACATTTTTTATTTTCTAATGATACAATAAAAATATCATAAATAAACAATAAGTTGTTCCAAAAACAATCTCAACTTATAAAAATTAAACTAGTTCTTAAAAAAAATAGAAAGCTGTTAAGTATTTATGAAAAAAGTAACAAAATTTTTAATTTTACCTCAAAAATGTGGGATTTTTTGAAAATCCTAAATTTTCAAAAAAAAAGCTACAAAACGTTCCAAGAGATATTTGAATAGCTTGAATGCCAATGTGTTCCATAAGATGTCTTCTATCTAGGTTTTTGCGACCGTTTGCGACCGTTCATAAACTTTCAAGAATTTGCCCTTTAACTGAAAAAGTACCTTCAGATCTCGCTGATTTCCAGCATTCCAGAGTTTTAGTAAAAACTAAAAAAAATAGCACTAAAAATTACCTTAAATGAAGGTTCTGGTTTTCTCACACAGACTAGCCCCCTAAAGTCCAGGTTTGTGGGATATTTAAGTGCCAATTCTGAATAAGTACGAAATTAACCCTTAAACACATTTTAAGTTTTGACTTATTTCTGGCATTGAAGTTAAATTTTCAACTTTGATGTCTTCAGAGACTTATAGTAGAATTTTATGACAAATATTTTTGTGGAACATTTGAACCCTCTAACTGTTCAAGTTATGGGTCTTTTTCGACACTTTTCAAAAAGGGCCAAAAGAGACCTTTTAATTGCAGAGTTAGAGGGTTAAAATGTTGCACAAAAATGTCCGTCGTAGTGTTTTACATAAGTTCGCAGAACATATCCTTTACCTAAAATGGAAGATTCACATGGTTTCCTATGCCGATTCACAATAAACATTTTCAAAAGAGGGAAATTTTAACCCCCCAAAAACATAGGGCCAGACGAAAACTTTTAATACGCCGATACATACTTATATTTGGCTTTGGTCCCTCTGTGCAGAATTAGTTGTAATCAGAACCGTTTTTTTTTTGTACAGTGCATTTTATTTTCCAATACATAACAATTTTAAATTTATGGCCGCCATATTGGATCCGCCATGTTGAATTTTTAAAATATGATTTTAGATTCGCAATCTGCTACCCAAAAACTTCCCCTGGTGGAAATTTGAAGTGAATCAGGCGACATAAGAAATTTAATGAAAAAATTGTTTGTCGCCATATTGGATCCGCCATTTTGAATTTCAAAATTTTAATTTCAGATTTTTAATCAGCGGATACTAGACCTATATAATTGATTATTTTAAGTCCAATATATTAAAAACTAAAAATTAATGGCCGCCATCTTGGATCCGCCATTTTGAATTTTATATTTCTTATTTCAGATTCGTGATCAGCAACAACCAAACCCCCCTTTGTGATATCTTTTAGTCTCATATACTCAATATTCTAGTTTTGGCCAAAATTCGATGATGCTGGCCCACAGTGCACAGTAGGGTGGAATGAATAAAAACGTCTGTTGATTCTGATGAAAGTGCCCCAGAGCCATCCGATAACATAAAATTGATTTTTTTCTAACTTTTTAAGTATTTATAAAAGCAAATTACAATTATTTTAAGTTACACTTAAGGAAATAAGTCAGTAAAAATAGCAACAAAAGCCACTAAAAATTAGTTAAAAATTACCTTGCACAAAAAGCTGCTGAGATTTTGTAGATTTTTTTTTTTTGCTAAATACTAATAAAAGGAGAACAGCAAAAATAAAACTGTTGAATTTACAGAATTTTACTTATAATTATTTTAGTTAGTTAACTTTAGGTAATTGAAAATAACAAATTTTACTGTAAAATCTACGGAAAATTTTGCTAAATATTAGTAGAATAAAAATTGTAAAACAAACTGTTATACATGTCTACAAAATTTTTTGTTATTTTTAAGCTAATTTTAGTTAAGTGCAAATAGCAGTCTATCCTGCTAAAATCAGCAGAAATATTTGTTAACAAAATAGTAAACTGCTGATTTTTTGTTCATATTTTATTGGATTTTAATATATTTAACCTGCATAAGACCCAATTTTTGGTTTCGTGTTTCCGGAATATATTTTATTTTTTTTTTAATTTTGTGCATGAATTTTATCTGCAAACTAAATAAATATTTAAATTTAAGTTTTTATTGCTTTAAGAAATAAAAAATAATATTGAGTTTTTTATGCAAATATTCATTTCTATATACAAACATATTGTTCGTCCTTTAACTGTTTCTATTTGATTTTATTTTCTTTCGATTATTTTTTTGTTTCCAATCAATGGATGATTGCCCTTTTTTTATACTCTACATCATATCCTGAAGGTATTTAAATTCTAGTTATTGTTAGGGACACATAAAAGAATTCGGGAAAATATATTTTTAGATTCAACACAGATTTGGATTAGGAGTTAGGGAGTTGGTAACCATAAACTTTGTTGTTGTCATAAATTCTTGTAAGAAACAAGATTATTTCAGCATTTTGCCACTGATTTTAATTAACATCAATATTGAATTAAGAATTTGTAAATAAAGCTATCGAGGTTACTTTGCATCTTATTTGTCAAATTATGCCGAACTATAAAGCGGAAAATACACGAGGGAACATTCGTGAAAAAATTCCCATTTTTTTGTGAATGTGTGAGTGTTTTTGTGTGTGTTGACATCGTGCAATTCGTGTTTACAAATTTTTTTGATATTTTTTGTTCCCTACTTAATGTTCCTTCGTGTATTCTCCGCTTAAGATATAAAAATTATTTCAAAACAAGGAGACACATTCAGAATTAGGTCGTAAGACTAAAACGGGCTTAAAATTTTTTTAATTAATATAAAGCTGGATCACTATACTGATACGATGCACATACATTTGAATCGTCTAGATATGTGTGTATACTCCATCTTGACCGATCGTAGTTATCGGAATTGTTATTTTAAACTGTTATTGTTTATTTGTCTGGAATTCACTAAATTGTCCAATAACTTTTTGCAAGTATACAAATATCGAAAATTAAAAAAAAAAAAAAAAAAAAACAATACCAAACAAAAAATCCGAAAACTATTATTCTATTGACTCCCTCCTTTAAAAAGGCAAACTGAGATAAAAAAAGAGAGATGTCTGCAAAAAAAAAAAACCTGTAAAACAAACCAAAACAATCAACAGGCTAAAAACCAATTTACCATTTCACAGAGATTATAAAAAAATCTAAACAAAGTGTATCCACTGGGAATGCTGAATATTTCAACAATAAACACCCAACATACAAATGTATTTAGAAAAACCTATCGACTTTTTTAATTTAAACAAAACAAAAAACGGAAAAAATACAAAGAATTAACCCTCAAACTAGCCTACGCTTTTTTGCAGTATCCCATTATCACCCCCAGTACTGGTGTTCTGTAACTATGTGAGAAGTTACTCACATAAAAATTGCAACTCTACGATGTGTCTACGATATTTAAAACAGGGCGAGTCACAAAATTTCAAACTGAATATAAGTAAATTTTTTTTTACATACCTCTGGCTAAATTTGACATTATGATACTCACTCTATTTTAAATATGGCAGAGTTGCAATTTTTATGTGAGAAACTTCTCACATAGTTACAGAACACCGGTACATGTGAAAATGGGATCCTTTTATCTTTTAGTCATATATGGCTGATCGTATAGATGTATATACAGTTCCATATACACACATGCCCATTAGAATGGTAAAAAAAAAAAAACGAACGAAAGTTGGAGTTCGCGATCTCCACAATGTTGCCCCTATTCATTGATGTCTAAAAACTCTCTGTGCCAAGAACTAGAACTATGGTATATATCTCTACACAGAGAGAATTCCTTGGACGAGTTTTAATAAAATTTTTTTCACTAAACTAATGAAGTGTTCTTCACAATAGGAATGAAAAATTTCTTAAACTCTATGAAAAAGCTTCATAAAATATTTTTAATGAAACTTTTTCATTAGTCGTATTAAATTTTTAATAAATAATATGAAATTTTTCATTAAGTTTTATGAAAAATGTGCCTTCCCGTGTAAAAAAGTTTAGATCTGATCAGATCTTTTTGGATCTAAATAGATATGATTGAATCTAATTAGATCCTGTACAGATCTCATCAAATATGATCAGATATGGCATATGTGATAATACCTTATGGCAAGATCTGATCAGATCTAGTGCCAAATCTGTTCAAATCTAAAGTGATCTGGACAATTGCGCCAGATATGCCTAGATCTGATCAGATCTAATTAGATCTCAAATTTGTCCCCAATTGTGAGATCTAATTAGATCTGGCAAAATCTACTAAGATCTGGCCAGATATACCTAAATCTGACCAGATCTAATTAGATATCAAATTTGTCCCCAATTTTGAGATCTAATTAGATCTGGTAAGATCTAGTGAGATCTGGCCAGATCTGATCTTTTTTACACGGGTTAATTTAAAATTTCAATCGATGAATTCCAGTGACAATTCATAGATCTAATGCAAAAATTCATTGATATCATGCAGATAATTATCTCAGTGTATAGAATTAGAATAATAAAAACAGCAAAAATAAGATGGTTAAATTTATAGATTTTTAGTTAAATTTTAGTTAATTGAAAATGACAAATTATACTGTAAAATCTCCCAAAAATTTTGCTAAATATTAGTGGACTGAAAATAGCAAAAACAAACTGTTACTGTCTAAAAAATATTGTTATTTTTAAGGTAAATCTATTTAAGTGCAAATAGCACTCTATCCTGCAAAAACCAGCAGAAATATTTACAAAAAAATAGTAAACTGCTGATTTCTGATTTCAGAAGAAATAAATTAGAAAAAATCCAAAAAAAATTTTTTTTTCAATATTTGTAATTTTTTTGTAATTTTTTAGTGATTATTTAGCAATTTTATTTTTTTGCTGATTTTAAATAAAGCTGTAATTTTCTCTTAACAAAAAATTAACTCAAATATAACTAAAATTCTGTTTATTTAACAGTTTTGTTTTTGATGTTTCTGGCTTAGTAATACATGTGACGCGGAAAATAGAAAGGGACCTAAGGATAGAAAGGGACCTAAGGTCAGGAGAGCATGGGATCGGTCTCATTCGATGCTCAGATGTTGTCCACAAAAAAAAAAATTTGATTTTTTTACCCTTAGGTCCCTTTCTCTATGCGCTGTCTGTCACATATAGCAAAAATATTCTGCTAATTTCAGCAGTTTTTTCCACAAGATTATATTAACTAATTTTTAGTACAATAGTTTTACCAAAATATTTTACAGACTTTTTCTGGATATTTTTGGAGTAATACCATTTTACTCGGTATAAGAGGGGTTTTTAGATATTAGGCCTTTTTTTTAATCACTGGATTTATTTTTGGATTTATTTTGTTAAAAAATCCATATTTTGGTTTTTAATTTTCAAAATTTATAATTTTTATTAAAATCTAATACTTATTCGCTAATATATAGTGCAAAAAAATTATTAAATTTTGTAAAAATGTGAACACAGGAATTGAAATAAACTAAATCCAAAATGGATTTAAAAAATAAATAAATCCGTTTTGGATTTAGCTTAATTTTGTTCCAGAAATTGCATTTTCGCAAAATCTAAATTTTTTCTTTCGCATTATATTAGGGAATAAGCGTTAGATTTGGATAAAAATATAAAATTTAAAAAATTAAAAAACAAAATGTAGATTTTTTAACAAAATAAAATAAATCCAAAAATAAATCCAGTGATTAAAAAAAAGGCCAATTGTTTCGTTGCCTCCTTCACAAAAGGTTCTTCGAACTTAAAAAAAAAATTTTTTCTATTTTTTGTTTAATTAATTACACTGTGCAAGTGGCAAATTTTAACAAGCTGGCACCCTTTTGGTGAAGCTAATTCGAGTACGCTGAATTCAATGATGATAGCCGTTTTTCAAAGTTAGCGCTCGTATTCGCGATATTCGCGATTAAAAATCTTAACGCTACAGTAAGAGAATTATCATCACTTCAGTAATGAATTTCTTCATAGTTTCAATGAAAATTGTCACTGGAACTCGTCTATTGAAACTTTTCATAGAATCTATGAAACAGGTTTCGTTAAAGTCAATGTTTATGAAAACTTCATAAAATTAATGAAACTCTTCATAAAATTAATCCAATGAATGAATCATGCAGCCAATTAAGAGCTCCATAAAATCTATGAAGCAATTTCATTTACTATTATTTATTATAGTTGGTTGTTGTCGTTGCTAAGCTGTAGTGGACAAATAAAAAGTACTTAGCAAATGCAAAAGGCGTAATAAAATCGTAGCATATTTTACGGATGTACAAAATATATCTAAAGAAAGAATTCATTAAATAAAAAAAGGGGCATAAAAAAATTTAGAAAAAATTAATATGATTTATAAAAAAATTTCATAGTCCAAAATTAATAAAAAAAAAAATTAATTAAAAAAAAATAAAAATTATAAAAGATTATTCTCTCAGGAAATGACGATATTTTATAAAAAATTAAAAAAAAGTAAATACTATTGAACAATTTCATATATATGTATAAAGAACATTTTCATTAAATTTATGGAGATTTAATTTATGAAATTCAATGAATTCTATTAATGAAATTATGAAATTTTATGAAAGAAAAGTTATGAAAAATTTCATAATATTAATTAAATATTATATACATAATGAAATTCTTCATTGGTTCTACGAAAAAAATTCTATGAAATTATATCATTAATATCATAAAGGATAATTCTCTCAGTGTAAGGTACCAAAAAATTATATTTTTATACTTCTGGGATCATTTTTAATTATAAATTTATCAAATTTGATTAAATAAAGGCAACTGGAATTTTGTTGCAATTTTTTTCCTAAAATTTTTTTCCTAGATTTTTTTGGCAAAAACTTTTTTTCTGCAAATAAAAAATATACCCGGTGAAAAATGTTCATATACGTTCGAACATGTTCATATATGGTTTATGTATGGACACATATGAACAAATATGGATTTTTTATGAACATATATAGATTTAATATGAACATATATGGAAGTATATGTGATTCCATATATGGAAAAAGATTTCATATACAGACATATATGGAGGCATATGTTATTTCATATATGGAAATGGCACTCATATATGTACAAATATGGAAGTATATGTTATTCAATTTATGCAAAAGGGACTTGTATATGAACATATTTGGAAGAATATATTTTTCCATATGTGTAAAAGGAACTCATATTTGGTAAATATGGTATTATATTTAATGCAATGAATAAAAAAAGGAACATATGTAGCGACTAATTTGAATGTCATACATAAATTTATATCTATAGTACAACCTTATAATAATGAAGAGCAACGTTCGCATGTATTCGCATATATTTAATAAATGTATATGTTCATATATGTCCATATATTAACATATACTTAGATGTTACCTCATTTTTCGGATCCAAACATATATGGTTGAACCATAAATGTTCATATATGGACATTTTTCACCGGGTAATGTTATGTTATTTTAGGGTTTAGAAAAATATTCAATGAAATTAAGAAAAAAAATTTATTTGTAAAAAAAAATCACGAAAAAAATAGCGAAAAATTGTATTTAACAGAGTTGGATTGATTTAAATTCAAAAATGATTCCAAAATTATAAAAATATCGTTTTATGGTACTTTAGTATTGAAATTTTAAATCGCGAATACGAGCGCTAACTTCGGAAAACGACTAGCGCCATTAAATTCAGCATCCTCAAATTAGCTTTACCATTAGGGTGCCCAGCTTGCTATAAAAAAAGTATCATTCGAGCACAGTGTTATCATTTCCTATTTAGAATTTATGACAGCACTGTCTTAAATAGAACGAAATAATAGATAAAAATCTAAAAATCATTTTTAGAAACTTTTATTCAGACAAAAACATCCTTACCCCTAAATTTAGTTTTCTATGGGAATAGGTTAATTTCTAGTTAAAAAATACTCACTTGACGTATATAATTGTGTTGGCGGTCTTGCCGTTTGAAGGGTTAAGAGCATATATCGATATCATTTGAATACCATTTATATACCCTTTTGATAAAGAAAAGAAAAATATATACATATAGTTCTTCCATACATCACTTATTAAACAAACAAAAACACTTTTTTATTGAGTATCGTTTTTATTAAACATTTTTTTTATTTTGTTAAAATTTTCATTTATGCAATTTGTATAGCAAATTTTTTTCTTGTTACGATTTTTTCAGATTTTTTCTGTTTGCACAAATTAGCTTTGATTGTAATGGGCAAAAGGTACAGATATTGGTACTTTTCGAACCTGTAGTAAAAAAAAAGTTGGCAAAGTTGTTACTAACTCTCATATACCCAGCAAAAAGAGAGATGCCGAAGTAGTAGAAAAAGCACTACATTTGATGATCTAGATTAACATAAACGCTAATGATTTTAACTTGAGTTGTCATAGGAGAGGAGTACTCCCACTTCAACAAATTTTCAGTACTTTTTGAATTAGTGCAAAGAAAATTTTTTTTCACCAATTAAAATTCAAAAAAAATTATACGGAAAAAAAATTACATTTTTTTTATTTTTCAAAAGTTTTTTATTGCGAGCTCACGATTGCTAGTCCAGCGCTCTACCGCTGTGTTGTTCTTTGATATAAAAGTTGATTGGCATAAAAACACCACTTTGTTACTGTGAGATATTGTTTCTTATTCTCTTCAATAAAAGTGTAAAAGGTGCACTCCACTTCAATATTGTTTTCAGTAATATTTTTACAGGTGCATAAAAAGCAATTTCTCATCATTTTTATACCCTACACCACTACGTGGAGAGGGTATTATAAGTATGTGCTGATGTTTGCAACACCAAAAAATATTGGTCCTAGACCCACCTTATAGTATACCGATCGGCTCAGAATTTTTTTCTATTTCGATTTAACGATGTCCGTCTGTCCGTCCGTCTGTCTGTCCATGCATTCTTGTGAACACTCTACAGGTCGCAAATATTAAGATATTTTGATGAAATTTGGTACACCGACTAACGTCGGCCCAAGAACGACGCCTATTGATTTTGGTTGAAATCGGTCCATGTTTAGATCTAGTGCCCATATAAGGGTACCCCCCAAAATTTTCTTTTTTACACGCTGCAGCTCGCAAATACGAAGATATTTCAATGAAATTTGGTTCACAGACCTATGTTGACCCAAGGACGAAGCCTATTGATTTTGGTTGACACCGGTCCATTTTTAGACCTAGTGCCCATATAAGGGTCGCCCCAAAATTGGGTTGGTTACACGCTGCAGGTCGCCAATACGAAGATATTTCAATGAAATTTGGTACACAGACCTCTGTCGGCCCATGGACGAAGCCTATTGATTTTGGTTGACACCGGTCCATGTTTAGACATAGTGCTCATATAAGGGTCCCCCCAAAATTCACTTGGTTACACGCTGCAGGTCGCCAATACGAAGATATTTAAATAAAATTTGGTTAGCTGACTTACATGGTCCCAAGGAAAAAGCCTATTGATTCTAGATAGGATCGGTCCATATTTGGACCTATCGCCCACATTGGCTATATTATCGATTTTCTCTCCTTTTATCATTTTATGAAAAATTTTGACACAAAATTTTAACCCATTTAAATTTCGGATCCAGACATTAGTTGGCTTTTAACCAGACTGGTGTAGGGTATTGTATAGTCAGCATGCCCGACTTTAGCTCTTTTACTCGTTTTTGTTTGAGTTTGTCCCAAAAGCAACAAGCTCTTTTCCTCCAAACTAGAACAGGTTGCTTTGGAACCGGTTCTAGAACCAGTTATAGAATTGGTTCTGCGAAAGTGAAGCCTTCCATTTGGACACCAAGGAATCAGTTCTAGAACCTGTTCTCCAGAACCGGTGGTAAAAACAGCTGTTCCAGAACAGATTCAAAGGCAATCAATTCAAAATAATTTTGCTGGATCTAATTATATTCACATCCCAGTGTAGCAAATTATTACAAGATATGTGGTTATGTAACTACATACTTGGTTATGTAACTACATACTTCTTATTACCTTTAGATGGCGATGTCGCGAAAAATAATGAGTTATGGTCACACACCAGCACACGCAAAATCAAAAAATATATCGTTACCTATGTGCTTACCAGTACTGACAAAAATAATGAGTCTAAAAATAAATTATATAAAAAAATACTTTTTATTGTATTTTTTTTTAAATAAAATTTGCTGGTGCGGGAATCGAACCTGGGTCTACAGATTATCAATCAATAGCTCTACCATCTTATCTATATCGACATTTAATATTTAATAGAAAAAAACAGAATTGACCTGCTGCACGCAAGTAAGCTTACTCGCCAACATACCAAAAATCAAAAAACATATGGTTACATATATTCTTACCAGTGTTTAAAAAATATTGAGTCTAAAAATAGATTTCAAAAAATTAAAAAAAAATCTATAAAATTTTTTTCTATTTGAAATAATGACAAAAATTAGTCATTATCAGTAACTCAGTAACTCATTATTATATGTTTTAAAATAATGCAGAATGTAAGTGGGTGTCATTACTGGTAGTCCAAAAAGTAATGATATGTTATTACCGTTTCTACACTGGGCTCCAACGGATTTGCGAAAAACCTCATTTTTGAAATTGTGAGAAAATTTCATTTCATTTGATTACCATTTTCGTTCTTAATAATTTTTTACTTTTTTCGATCATCTCCACTGTTCATCTTCTGGGATATTTAAATAACGGAAGACAAAGCAAAGTTGAAAATGTCTTTTTTCGACTGAAACATTTTTATAATAATTTTAAACGAAACGAATAATCAACAAATACGGTTATTTTATTATTTAGCCAGAATGGAGCCTCCTCAATTTCAGAATATCGTACGTTATTTTTTTTTTTTTTTATATATTTTTGGTACCGCAAAAATTAAAATTAGTACATTTTAACTACCAATTTAGTACCAGACAAAGAATCGTAAATATCATCCCGATTGTAGAAATTACAATATCTGCATCTGTGTATCTTTTGTGTGCATTGTTGTGTATCTGAAGCTTTTTTATTGCATGTTTTGTATGTTGATCATCAAGTGCTCAGTTATTATTTTTCTGTTTTGTTGTGTTTTTCTTTCAATTCTGTATTATTTTCTTTATTCTTCTCTGTTGTTATTTTAGTTTTGTTATTTGTATCTGTATTGATGGTTCCATTGACCATACTAAGTTTTGTTTGTATATTGTTGCTTATTATTTTTTACCCGCATACCAGAAATTCCAGTGAAACTACATCTTTTCCAGTTGGATAATTCATAAAATGCATTAAACAAGAATAGAGATAAATAAGTATACAGCCGTGTAGCCAGGTCATTTTTAGATTTTCCTTATACTAATTAAAAATTTCATTGGAGTTAGGCGTTTTAAAAATTAAATTTCCTCCAAATTTTTTATTTAACAAATTTTCTATAAAAAAAACTTCAACTTTGTAATTTGATATAATTTGATATAAATTTTTTTTTTAATTTTTTAATATAAAATTATTTTTGTTGTTTTCAAAAAGGAGTTGATTTATAGCTGGTTTACCATATCAGACAGTTCATATACGAAAGTACAAAATTCTCGTCCCGTTGATTTTTTGTACCTTATGTAATGTCTCGGTTTGAGTAATAAAGTTATCATTTTCTTATTGCGGACAACTGAAGAGTTAGCGCGGTGGCTACGAAACAATTGTATTGTCTATCAGGAAAATGATCAACCTGTTTTGAAACAACAAATAAAATCTAATATGACAATATCATATTAGAATTTGGACTTGAGGTAGAAGAATATTCTAACTAAATATATGAAAATATAGAAAGTCTGAAAAAACAATTTTTGTATTTTTAATGCAAAAATTAAAATAATTGTTGTAAAATTATTTTTTGTAATTTTTTTACTAAAAAATTAATTGAATAAGGCAAAAAATTATGAGGTTTGTAAACAAATTCTGACAAAATTCGTTCACCTAAAATAGGGGAAAAATCCCCTATGAATGGCTATGAATGGTGTCGAATTAAGTAAGACTACATCTGATATAATTTTTAGACGGTTTTTTATATGTTAATTGATATTATTACACACATGCATAAAAATACGAAATTAATGTCAAAACAACAAAAAAATTTTTCCAATTTTTCGTATATTTTACGAATTTTTTTGTTATTTTGACATTTTTTCGTAATTTTATGCATGGATTATTATCAGTGTCCGGACTGCCTATCAGTGATATCAAGAACAAATTTGACAGTTTTTCCACGTATTCCGACTTTCTACTGTCACTTGTTCGAGATATCGTTGAAAAGAATGCCGCATAAACCCAGCTATTATATGTTCCCAAATCGTACTTTATAAAGGGTGTTTTTTTAGGTCCGATAGAATTTTAAATCGTAAAAAATAACAAAAAAAAATTAAATTTTAATTCTAAAAGAGTTTTTTAGTCCAAAGATCAATATATGACATTAATATTTAAAAAAATATGGCCACGCTGCTGCTCTTGACGAAGCGCATTCTGGATGTCGAATTTTGGGACAATTTTTCTATCATTGCTGGCCGTATGTCACGAATAACACGAATACTGTTGGCCTCCAAGACGTCAATTGTTGCTGGTTTATCAGCATAAACCAGTGACTTCTCGTGGCCCTATGAGAAGTAATCGAGAGGTGTTAAATCGCACGACCTTGGTGGTCAATGATTCTGATCGCTGAACACACTTTTGCGTCTATAATTTCGCGAATTGATGACTGATTTTCAAAGTAAATCTGGATAATTTGGTACAGTTGTTCAAGCGTCAATCTATTTATGATGATTTGCCAGAGTATACTGGTCATAAATGTCAAAAAGAAAGCGTAGTATACTGAGAGAATTATCATCACTTCAGTAATGAATTTCTTCATAGTTTCAATGAAAATTGACACTGGAACTCGTCCATTGAAACTTTTCATAGAATCTATGAAACAGGTTTCATTAAAGTCAATGTTTATGAAAAGTTCATAAAATTAATGAAACTCTTCATAAAATTAATAGGCCACTCGTCCAATGCATAAGTCATTCAGCCAGTGAAGACATTCATAAAATCTGTGAAGCAATTTCATGTACTATTATTTATTATAGTTGGTTGTTGTCGATGCTAACCTGGAGTTGATAAATAAAACGTATTTAGCAAATGTAAAAAGCATAATAAAATCGTAGCATATTTTACGGATGTGCAAAATATATCTAATGAGAGAATTCATTAAATTAAAAAGTTTCATAAAAAGTTTCGAAAAAATCAATATGATTTATAAAAAAATTTCATAATCCACAATTAATAATAAAAAATTAATTAAAAAATAAAAATTATAAAAGATTATTCTTTCAGGAAATGACGATATTTTATAAAAAATATTAAAAAAAATAAATACTATTGAACAATTTATGGAGATCTAATTTATGAAATTCAATGAATTTTTTTTAATGAAGTTATGAAATTTTATGAAAGAAAAGTTATGAAAAATTTCATAATATTAATTAAATATTATATGCATAATGAAATTCTTCATTGAGTCTACGAAAAAAAATTCTATGAAATTATATCATTAATATCAAATTTAGTTGTTTGAAAATTAAGAATTAAGTTTTGTCTCGCATGTAAATGGGCCTTTAGTTTTAGCTCCTCTATAATATATCCAAGTTTTATTAAGATAAGAGAGAGTTAGCCTCGGGCTAACTTCCTTGTATAGTCATAAAATAAAGTAGAATGTTTTAATTTCTTAAATATACACAGCAATAATTTTGGATTTCATTTACGGGCCCCTTTTAAAAATTAACTTCAAACACTTTAAATCTACCGCTCGTTTGACATTTTACATCAAAAATCACTATAAATTTTATGCAAATTTATCATGTCAACAAAGCAAGGAAAAACTACAAAAAAATATATTCGAAATAAAATATCCCCCAGAAGATCTACACCTGAAATAAAAACATACGTGATTTGGTTTTAATGCCGACAATACACATGAAGCGCTGACGCGAATAAGGGTCTAAAGACCATAATAAAAATTTTATAGGAGATCAGAAGAACGTAGAAAATGTTAAGAAATTAATATTGTTACAGATTTTTTTTCAACGAAATATAGCCTATAAAATGTTTCAAAAACAACAAAGTTATCCTTTTTGATTAATTAGAAATTTATTAATTCAGTTCGAGGCCAATTTCCTCTTTGTATATTAAAGGATAAATGGTAAATATCAGATAGATATTAATTATTAGATACACAGCTGATAAATGTGTCTTAAAGGCAATGTCAGCAGCGCCGTTTAAGTGACAAGTCAGCAGTCGCAGACATTTACCAAAGACTCTTAAAGACATATCTGAACTTTTTTACTTTTTCTTAAGTGACGCTGACAAACTGCCTATTTGTCATCATCACTAGAAGTTAGTCTTAACTCGTGCTGACTTACTAGCTACTTTTCATCATCACAATAATTTTTTGTTAATTCATGCTGACTAACTGCCCATTTGTCAGTATCGTGTCTTAATAAATTTATAAAAAAAAATATTTTTGTCGTGACAGCGATTTGAACCGCGAACCTCAAAACTAAAAACACATCAATGTCTGAGCGTCTAGACATTTACACCATAATCGATTTAAAACTTGTATGTACACTGAGAGAATTTTCATCACGTCAGTAATGAATTTCTTCATAGTTTCAATGAAAATTGTCACTGGAACTCGTCCATTGAAACTTTTCATAGAATCTATTAAACAGGTTTCGTTAAAGTCAATGTTTATGAAAAGTTCATAAAATTAATGAAACTCTTCATAAAATTAATCCAATCTGTAAAAATATCAATCATTCAGCCAATGAAGAGCTACATAAAATCTATGAAGCAATTTCATTTACTATTATTTATTATAGTTGGTTGTTGTCGTTGCTAAGCTGGAGTTGACAAATAAAAAGTACTTAGCAAATGCAAAAGGCGTAATAAAATCGTAGCATATTTTACGGATGTACAAAATATATCTAAAGGAAGTATTCATTAAATTAAAAAGTTTCATAAAAAAATTTCGAAAAAATTAACATGATTTATAAAAAAAATTCCATAGTCCAAAATTAATAATAAAAAATTAATTAAAAACAAATAAATAAAAATTATAAAATATTATTCTCTCAAGAAATGACGATATTTTATAAAAAATTAAAAAAAGAAGTAAATACTATTGAACAATTTCATATAGTATATAAAGAACATTTTCATTAAATTTATCAACACCCAATGCATGAAGTTCAGTGAATTTTTTGAATGAAATTGTAAAATTTTATAAAAGTTATAGTTATGAAAAATTTCATAGTATTAATTAAATATTATATAAATAATGAAATTCTTCATTGGTTCTACGAAAACATTCTATGAAATTGTATCATTAATATCATGAAGGCAAATTCTCTCAGTGTACTTAATTTAAATTTAAAACAAAATTAAAATTTGAAAGGAACATTTAAATAAAATTAATATAATTTGAATTTTATTACAGCAAGATTCAAATAAAATTTAAGATTTGGATTCGAAAAATTGAATATAGGAAACTTTTTAAAAATATTTGTATTATTATGGTTTAGGTGAACGGGTGAGGCGATGAACCAACCAACAAACAGAAGGCTTCTGGTTCGAGGCATGGTGAGTGCGATACCAAATAAAAAACTTAAAAAATTTTAATAAAAGAAAATTAACTACAAGGAAAATAAAGATAAGAAAGAATAAATTCAGCATTGTGGAAAGAATGAGGGATAAAAAAAAACCCAACATTTTTTTAGCTGTTTTTAAAAGTTGAGGAGGTTAAGACAACTTAATGACCCAGTGTAGAAACGGTAATGACATATAATTATTTTTTGGACTACCAGTAATGACACCTACTTACCTTCTGCATTATTTAAAAACATATAATAATAAGTTACTGATAATGACTTATTTTTATCATTATTTAAAATAGAAAATAATTTTCTAGATTTTTTTGAAAATTTTTTGAAATCTATTTTTAGACTCAATATTTTTTAAATACTGGTAAGGATATATGTAACCACATATTTTTGGATTTTTTGTATGTTGGCGAGTAAGCTTACTTGTGTGCAGCAGGTCAATTATGATTTTATCTATTAAATATTACATGTCGATATAGCTCAGATGGTAGAGCTATTGACTGGCAATCTGTAGACCCAAGTTCGATTCCCGCACCAGCAAATTTTATTAAAAAAAAAAAAAAATACAATAAAAAATATTTTTTTTTATATAATTTATTTTTTTGAAAATCAATTTTTAGACTCATTATTTTTGTCAGTACTGGTAAGCATATGGGTAATGACATATTTTTAGATTTTTCATATGCTGGTGTGTAAGCATATCTCATTATTTTTCGCGACATCGCCATATAAAGGTAATAAGAAATGTAATAACAAAAGTAACTAGTTCCCATTACCAAGTATGTAGTTACATAACCACATATCTGGTAATGATTTTCTACACTGGGGACTCGTGCTGTTGCTAGGAGCTCCAATGGGAGTGATGTAATTATATTATTTATAAGTACATTAACTAAAAAAAAAAAAAAAAAAAAATGACCCGTGCTGGAAATGTCAGTGACTACTTTCTAAAGACATGTCATCATTTATTCATCACACTGACCTCCTGGTGATTTATCGTGATGACGTTTTTACATTTGTATGAAAATGTCAGCAGGTGTCTTTAGGTATTTTGTATGGGAGCGGATCGCTAAGCCGTCATCAAGACGTCTTCACGAAATTTCCAACTGGGTAACATAACAGTTTTAACAATATGTTGAGAAGTGCTTTAAAATCGCTTAAATAAGTTGACATCCCAACCGATAGAAAAATAATAATATGTTTTGTACATCAAACGATAGCTCTTTTTCGCTGCAAACGAATATACATACATAATTTATATATAAAATTTTTTCCCAAATAAAGTCGCGGAAAATATTTTAATTGTTTACATAAAATGCTACACTATTTATTTTGTATGCCCTAAATACTTTAAGAATAAATTAATAGTTAGTTGGCAGTGTCTTTTCATGTTCGATATAGACCCTTTTTGCTTTTTCCACTTTGAATACAAATAATACTTAAATAAAATAAATCATTGTAAATTAAAAAATCATATATATAATTTTAGTATGTTCTTTTTGCAGCTTGTCTATAAAAATTATTATTTATTAAATATTCTCAAAAAAGAAAAAACTCTACCCAGTTAATTTTAAGAACATATTAAACAAAAATAAAACAGAAGTAATTTTTTTTCATATAAAATTTTAGAAAAACAAGAAAATTTTCTGTACAAATACATATAGCTGTGATGTAAAAATACGGATGCCCAAATGTGCTCCATAGGCCCTTATTCGCATCAGCTTCTTAACATGTATAAATACAGCTTTTTATAATAGAGTTGTCATTTTTATTAACAAAATATTCTGTTCACTATTGTGTTTTGTAAGACGTTTAGATTGCCGTTACAAACATATTTAGTGGTGTAGTACATTGAAAAATTCCAATTTCCTATAAAAATCTATTCAAAAGAGAATATCATAAGAAAAAAACTGTAATTTGTTTATGGTAAAATTTGTGTCAACTAAATCCACAGTTTTGTGTCAGTCTATACGCTGCATAAATTTTTAAACAATTTTTATGCATGCCATCAGTGGGAGAATATAAAAATGAATATTTTATGCATGTTTTGCTTACACCACTGCTGAATGTAAAGTAGATCAGAATGGGGTGCATTCGCAACTGGGGTTACAGTTGCCAGTCGAAGGCAAATTCAGCAAATATAAACAACAATTGTGAACGAAAAATTAATTTGCAAAAATTATGAATTATTCAACCATCAAAAACGTTTAAATATAATAATTGTGATACAAATCTAAATGCAATTTTCAAATATTTACATGCAACCAAATTATGTATGTCAAAATATTTTCAAGTCAAGTGTGAATACCGATGAAATAAGTTTGCATAAGTATCTGAAGGGGGATGATTAATAAAATTATCATTTCGGTGTTTAAAAAAAAACTACTGAACAGTACTTTTTCTATCACCAGAGTACTTAAAAAAATGTCTAGGTCTTTTTAATAAATAACAAAAAATTACATAAACCTTAAAATTTATTTTTATCGGGATAAACAATAATTTGCATTAAAGGAATTATATGTGCTGAAATCCTAAAACTTATCTGGCAAATTGCGAAAAACAATCTATTGAAAGCATGTCCCTAGCCGGATTTCATTCTTGTCTAAGGAAATCGTCAGGGGACGACGTTTTAGAATTTCTAGAAATATTTATTAGGAAATATCACAAACTCAATGAGAATTTCTTGTTCTCGTCTAGGAGCGTAATTTAAAATTTAAGATATCAAAGAAAAAACAAAAACAACCAAAATTTTGTTTACCACAATTTGCTTTGTCACCTTCTACTTACGCGTTTTTTGTGCAATTTCGATACAACGCGAATACTTATTACAAGGCAGCAACTTTCATGCAATTACATATTTGTAGATATTTAAATTAATTGCCCTAGTAAAAATGATTTTTATGTATTCATATATGATTTTTATACAATCATTTATGATTTTATACAATTATAACTTGTCGAGTATTGTGAAACATATATTTTTATATGATTATATCAAATAATATTAAATTATATAAAATTATATTAACCAGATCCACCATTTTTCGGATCAAATAACATATTTTTTATATAATTATATTAACCCATACATGATTTGATCCGGAAAATGGTGGATCTGATTAATATAATTTTATATAATTAAATATCTTTTGATATAATCATATAAAAATATATGTTTCACAATACTTGACAAGTTTTAATTGTATAAAATCATAAATGATTGTATAAAAATCATATCTGATTATATAAAAATCATTTTTACTAGGGTGCTTATTTCTTTAGTACCAGTAACCTGCACACAGAAAACACCAGGGTGAACATTACCTAAGTGCAATTTTGTAAAATGTATAAATATCTAACAAAAAATGTCTAAAATATATTTTACTAGAAAATTGTAAAACTAAATTGGAACCTATATGTATATGTAGTTGTATAATTACATAGCACTTAGGTAGTATTCCCTTTATTTTTCTCCTTTTTTATGCCCGAAATTGAAACTTTTGTAGACGAAGATATAAAACTTTTCGAATTTTCCTAAAAACCTAGCAATGAATCACTAAGTTTTTCGAACATTTCATGTTTTACATACAAATTAAGAGTTGCTTAAAAATTTAGCGTTGAAACGTCCGGACGACTTTCACAAATCGCTAGTTTTAACGCTAACAGCAAATGATATTGAATCCCGCTAAATGCGTTTGAAAATCGCTAGATTTGTCCAGAAAAAACTTTGCAGCTGAGGAAAAGCAGTTAATATCAATTCAAAATAGTAAATACTGGCATAATGTGCCACTGCAACTGATTCCATGGAACTGGTTCCGGAACCAGTTTCTGGGATCCTATATGGAAGGTATGAATGACGTTGAATCAGTTCTAGAACTAGTTCCAGAACTGATTCAAGGGCAACCGGTTTCACTTTGGAGCTACAGAAGTGGTTGCTTTTGGGACAATTTCAAACAAAAATAATCGGTGTTAGAATAGACAGTAGAAGGGGTTGTAAATGAAAAGTAGCTATTCTACAACCAATTCTTTGGAACAGAAAATTTTCCTGGGGTGACCTGGAAATAATACTGTATTTTTTTGGGTCAAATAGTGTTCAAAAGAGTACTATTTTATCAACTTTCCTATTTCTGATCTGAAAGCTTTGCTCATTTGTAATTGTGATGATCATAGAAATTATACAGCACAGCAGTGATGACAACATTTCCAAAGCAAAACGTGCAGTCAATATGTTCTTTTCCAACTGAATTATGTGACGGAACAGTTAAAAAGCGTTGAAAAGCACTAACCTCGGAAAATAGAACTCAATTTCATGATCTTATTGCTTTGAAAATGATGAAGATTTAAAATAAATATTATTTTTTTAAAGGCAAACATACACGTTTAATATTATTTATCAATATTTTTAAAATCAACCAATCAGAACAAAGTATTTAAAAATTAAATGTTCTGATTAGTTGATTTTTTAAAAATTTATCAATAATATTGAACGTGTATGCCCTACTTAATAGAAAATTTTAAACCGAAATCACTTTTGGGAATCAGAAATACTTTTTTATGAAAATTTTAAAAATCCACACGAAAAACTAGTCTTTATTGCTTAAAAACGTTGAAATTAGTTAAAATTTTATCAATATAAACGTTTTACCAAAAATTCCCAAAATATAAAACCGAAAAGTGCCATTCCAGCGCTTTTTTATAAATCGCGCTAACAGAAAATGATGCGAGTTTTGAGTTGTACAAAAAATTATTAGCTTTTAAACAAATATTTAATTGAATCAGTTAAACAATTGAATTGTTTAATTGTTTCAGTTAATCGTTAAAAATTCTTAGTAACCCAGCAAAAAAAGAGATGCCGAAGCAGTATAAAAAGCCCTACAATTGATGATCTAGATGTACTTCTCTTTTAACATGAGTTGTCATAGGAGAAGTGTACTCCCACTTCAACATTTTTTCAGTACTTTCTGAACGAGTGCAAAGGAAGCTCTTTTTCACCAATTAAAAGTTTAAAATAAATTCTTTACAAAAAATTATATTTTTTATTTTACAAAAGTTTTTTTATTGCCGCCACCGGGTATCGAACTTGTGACCTCACGATTGCTAGTCTAGCGCTCTATTCTTTGATATGAAAGATGACTTGCATAAAAACACCACTTTCCAGTGTAGAAACAGTAATGACATTTCATTATTTTTTGGACTACCAGTAATGACACCCACTTACCTTCTGCATTATTTTAAAACATATAATAATGAGTTACTGATAATGACTTATTTTTATCATTATTTCAAATAGCAAATAAATTTCTATATTTTTTTGAAAATTTTTTGAAATCTATTTTTAGACTCAATAATTTTTAAACACTAGTAAGTATATATGTAACCACATATTTTTTGATTTTTTGTATGTTGGCGAGTAAGCTTACTTGTGTGCAGCAGGTCAATTGTGTTTTTATCTATTAAATATTACATGTCGATATAGCTCAGATAGTAGAGCTATTGACTGGCAATATGTAGACCCAGGTTCGATTCCCGCACCAGCAATTTTCACTACAAAAAAAAAATACAATAAAAAATATTTTTTTTTTATATAATTTATTTTTTTGAAAATCTATTTTTAGACTCATTATTTTTGTCAGTACTGGTAAGCACATAGGTAACGATATATTTTTTGATTCTTCGTATGCTGGTGTGTAAGCATAACTCATTATTTTTCGCGACATCGCCATATAAAGGTAATAAGAAACGTAATAACAAAAGTAACTAGTTACCATTACCAAGTATGTAGTTACATAACCACATATCTGGTAATGATTTTCTACACTGGGAATAAATGCATAATAAACAAAAGCTTTTAATTAGAATTTAATACGATTACAAAACTAAAATTGCTATTAACATACGGACACTTTTGTCCCCACCTTTTTAACTCTTAAAAATAAGATTGGGGCTATAGAGAATTGCGCTTTTTCGTTAGGTTTGTACCCTCTATCGCATATGCCAATGTAATAAAAAACAAATAAATATTATTTTGTAAATTTCCCATCGGTCTTTTTTGTGGAACGTGAGAACATTAACCCTATATGGATCAAGGTACTCAAAATAATAATTTTTATCAATTGGAAAATTTTTTTTTTATTCATTCAAAGTGATATTTTTCTGAAAATTATGAAAGGTGCACAGAGAAAACAGATTCGTGCTTACAACCGAATTTCTTGCCAATCGAATGGTTCGATTGCCGTGACCGAATTTTCCAGTTGTGGCAACTGAATATCAATAGAGTAAATATTCATTTGATAATGGCAACAGAATTTCTATTGCCTCAACAATATTTCGATAGTCACAACTGAAAAATTCTTTAGTCACAACCGAAGCATTCGAATGGCAATAAATTCGGTTGTAAGCACGAATCTATTTTCTGGGTGTGTTATTCTGTAAATTTCCTAGTGGGGCGTTTTTGGCCAAAAGTATAAAAATTAACCTCATATGGATCAGGTTACAGAAATTATTATTTTTATCCAGTTGAGATCTTTTCTTATCAATTTAATTGCTTTACAATCTCGTAGTCATAATTAATATTAAGTTTCATGGGTGTTTTCTGGCCCCAGGCCACTTAGGGTTAAAGAGTTTTTTTAAACAAATGTAAAGATAATTATAGTCTAACCAAATTTAAGTGAAACTGTGTAAAATTTGATGAAAACATTAAAATTTTGTAAAATTTTTGACAAAATAAGCAATTTTTGTAAAATATCCTGGAAAGCAGTCGCTCCAATTATCATTTTTCCAATTTATTTTTTTTTTAATATCAACTATTATGTGGTACAATTGGCAATCGACATCTCCAAATTAGGCATTTTAAAAAATCTTTAAAAGTAATTTAAAAAAAAAAACACTTTTTTGCATTTTTATCAAATTCGTGGTGATTTTGGATTGCAGGCTAAAGTGGGTTAATGATATCCGCTGAAGTCAAAATTCCATGTCTAAATCATTTTGACTATATTAAATGAATAAATGAAACAAAATACTAAATTTTTCAAAATTTCGAATTTTGGGAATTTTTAATAATAATACACTTTTTTCCAAAATGGGCCATTTTCGGCCGCAACTCGGCACGGGTTAACGTTTTCCAAAAAAAAAAAATAAAATCGATTTTGTTAATTTGGGACCATTTGTAAAAAAATGGTATGCGTGTTGAAAATCGTCCAAACACTTTATAAGGGACACCCTAATGCAGATGTTAGCGCTTAAAATTATTTTTTATCAAAACCACAAACAAATGATTTTTACAAAATAATTTTTTGTTAATTAACGATATTACTTTAAAAAAATGACAGGTGATTACACCCCATTCTACCCTACATACAATTTTGAAGGATTTGGACACCTTTTGAAGGTATTTACAAATTAAGAGTAGTGTCGGTAGGCGGTTCATATTATACGGGATGCCCACAAAGCAAAGCACATGTGGGCATAATGATGACGATGACAATGGAATACGTTTGTGTGACGCGGTACTATAAAATAGAAAAAATTTATTATATACGAGTATGCACTTGTCAAACGAGCTAGTGCAGCTTGTAGGCCTGATTGAAAGAACACATTACAATTGTCACAAATTTGAATGCACCCTTGTAATCTGAAATTATTGTACAAAAAAAAACAATTTTTGAAATTTCGCAGCCTAAAAACTGTTAAATTACAAGTTAACAGTTAACCCGTAGATTTTAATGACACCTGGACATATTGTAGAGTGATTGTAGATGGTAAAAAGTTAATAAAAATGTATTTTTTTAGATGAGCATTCTTACATTTAGAGGTGGAAAAAAGTTGGTTAAAAAAATACACCACTCCGTTTTGGTATCAAATTATGTCTGAAATTCACGAAGTTTATATTTAAAAAACAATTATTTCATAAGATTTTTAACGGATCTAATCCACCATATATACAACCTCGAATCGTTCGCTTTTCAAATATATTTCCACTGTAGCACCGTGTAACTTGTGGTTTAAGCAGAGTACAAAATGTAGTAGGTGATGGTTCAGATTTAAATGATAAATCCATGTCATGAAATGATTTTTATTTGTGATAAAAATAAAGATCTTTAATATTATTATTAACGACACAATAGTGGAAGCTATAATAAACTAAAACTTAAAATTGTATAAAAAATGCTTTTGAAGAACATTTTTTTCCAAACATTTTATTTTAACAATAAGTCATTATTCAACATCTTCGTCATCATTAGTCACATCTGTGCTAAATTTTAGAATTTCATATTAAAAAAAAATTTTTAAATATAATTTTTATAACAAAAAAAAATAAATAAAGAGACATAAAGTCATATTAAAAACCCCCTGTAGTCAAATTCATCTACCAAAGTCATTCAATATGTTATTCATCATAAAAATGTTTTTTTATAAGCAACGAAATTCTACGAATTTTCTCTTTGAACTATTCATCACTTAAAAAAAAAAGTTGTTTAAACGACAGCACAGGAGTATTTTATGAAAATATATTATAAAATGAAAAAGATTTTTATTTAACATCATCACAAGCCATCATGTCCCTTGATAGAGAAACTCATCAAAAACTTTAAAAACTCTATTAAAAGCTATTTATTGTATACACCTTTGACTAACAAGGAAGGTATCCTAATGGGTTCTCTCGGATATGTGATACAGAAGAAATTATTTGATCCGGAAAATGGTGGATCTGGTTAATGTAATTTTATACACACTCTAAAAATGTTTGTAAATTTACTACTATAAAATGGGTAAAATTTTGTTTAATTTTACGAAAATTCGGTAAATATAAACAAAAAATGCGTAAACTTTTTTTGTACACACTTTCATACGCAATAATACACACACAAAGTATTTTTAGACATTATGTGCTTATAAATAAACACAATGTGCCTAAAATTACTATTGTTTTGTTAAATAAAATTTTTACGCACAAAGTTGGTAAATATACTATCCAATAATAGTAATAGATACTCTGACATTTCAAATTGGAAAAAATTGAAAAAAAATTATAAATAATAAAAAGAAAAAGCGAAAACGGATTATTTTTTGTGAATTACAAAATTTCCACAAACACATTAGAGTCTGGAAATAGCAACATAAGCATGAAATTGTTTTTGGTAATTATTATTAACGCATGTGGTAGTCTAAACCTCATTTCAAAATTGAAAACGCCGTAAGAGAGACACGGCCTACGCAGGAACTACTGGGTGCAATAACTCCTGCTCAACAAAATGCCTTCTTTGCAAGGGAGGCAGTCAACCAACAACCGTCAACAATAACGGGAAAAAATGCCGTAAGAGAGATACGGCCTAGGTAAAACAACTGGGTGCGATGACTCCTGCTCAACAAAATGCCTTCTTTGAAAGGGAGGCAGTAACCGTCAACAATAACGGGAGAAAACGCCTTAAGAGAGATATGGCCTACGCAGGAATAACTGAGTGCAATGACTCCTGCTCAACAAAATGCTTTCTTTGCAAGTTAGGCAGTACTCAATTAATACTGACTTTGTTGAGCAGGAGTCATTGCACTCAGTTGTTCCTGCGTAGGCCATATCTCTCTTAAGGCGATTTCTCCCGTTATTGTTGACGGTTACTGCCCCCCTTTCAAAGAAGGCATTTTGTTGAGCAAGAGTCATCGCACCCATTCAATAGTTATAACAAAATTTTTATATGAATTTTATACAAATGCCTTAAGATCCCAAAACGACTAATTTGGACATAAACGATTATGAGAGAATGACTCGGATATTATTACACTATGGAACATTTTTGGGATTATTGTCTGGGGGGTGAGAAATTCCAAGTCAGGGTGATGGTACTAGGTTAGTATAGTAAAACCCTCAAAGGGTTTGGCGTTCGTATGTGTCATTTTTTTTTATGACCTTTTAAATTTTTTCCTTATCTTGATGTTTTTTCGCTTAGTTGTAACTCGAGAACCACTTGTCCGATTTTGATGAAACAAATTTAGAAAAATTTAGAATTACAATTTCTTTAATCCGTTCATATAACATTTTTCTTTATAATCAACAGTTTTGCCGGTAAAAATAAATTTGTAGAGAAAAAAAAATATTTTTTTGCCTAAAAATTAAAATTTTTTATGAATTTAAAAAAAAAAATTTTAATTTTTAGGCAAAAAAATATTTTTTTTTCTCCACAAATTTATTTTTACCGGCAAAACTGTTGATTATAAAGAAAAATGTTATATGAACGGATTAAAGAAATTGTAATTCTAAATTTTTCTAAATTTGTTTCATCAAAATCGGACAAGTGGTTCTCGAGTTACAACTAAGCGAAAAAACATCAAGATAAGGAAAAAATTTAAAAGGTCATAAAAAAAATGACACATACGAACGCCAAACCCTTTGAGGGTTTTACTATACTGACCTAGTACCATCACCTTGACTTGGAATTTCTTACCCCCCAGATTGGCTGTTGTACTGTGTTATTAATAAAATACGTACTAAAAATTAATTTGTTATTTTATTTAAAAAATTTTTTGGGTGGTGCTTAAAGTTAGCACACCGGTTGTAAATGTACGCATTATATTTTATTTTTACGCACTTTCTGTGGATTTTTGCGCATTTTTTGTGGATTTTTACGCATTTTATGCGTACATTTACACGTGAAACGTGCTTTTTTACACACAAATTTAGTAAATTAACACACTAATTTCAAAATTATATTTAATTTTTACGCACTTTCAATGTAAAATTACAAATTATTTGTGCACCAACTTAAACACAATCTGCGTATTTTTTTTTCAATTACGCACATAGAGTAAATTTACCCAATTTATAGTAGGAGTCCAGTTTCCTACTATAAGTTGGGTAAATTTCAACAGAATTTAATTAGAGTGCAATTAAATATATTCATGCTATCTTAATATGCGACCCGCTGCCTAAACATGGGACACTTCTTGAAAAAATAATGGGCCCACATTTGCAACTTATAGTGAACGAACAATCCAATTTTGGGGGCACCTACAATAATCCGAACAATAAGTGGAGCTTTAAAAAAAAATATTTTTTCACCATACAAAAAAATGCGGCTGTAATGACCATATGTGACGCGCAAAATAGAAAGGGACCTAAGAATAGAAAGGGACCTAAGGTCAGGAGAGCATGTGATCGGTCTCATTCGATGCTCAGATGTTGTCCACAAAAAACAAAAAAAAAAAAAAAATTGATTTTTTTACCCTTAGGTCCCTTTCTCTATGCACTGTCACATATATGCATCTTCGAATCGAAAACGTCAGGATATCTGGACGTATATGGTCATATGTGATCATATATTAGCACCATATACGAGCATATAAGATCATATATGACCATACATGACCATAAACGTCATAGCCCTCAAACCCAAAAACCGCTTAAAATGCTGCGATTTAGTATTTTTAAAAGCAAAAACTGCTAAATTGTTTCTATTCGTGCCAAATGTAATGTTTTTTGAAACAACTATAATTTTTATACACGTTAAAAAAGACAGTGTCAGCGATCAAGATTATAAAAAAAATTAAAATCATAATCTGTTAGATTATTAGCTGTACTAACATTGTTTCTTTCCTACTGGTAATAAAAATTTTGTATTCCGCCAGTAAATTAATAGCGTTTTTAGCAATATATTCAATTTAGGATAAATTTTTATATTACACTCGATTTAACTCGCTTTTAAAGGAAATTCCGAAGAAGTGTGAATTCAACATTAAAGTCTTTTATGGGCTCTAATTTGTGTTCGTAGAAAACTTGAAATTCAAAAAGTTAAAAAAAAAATATTTATATATAAAACTCAGTTAAATAACATGTAATTGCATTTATTTATGTTAAGCTTAACAAAGTTTTTCCCCGAAGAGTTTAACTGTCTGTCACTCATGTTGTAAAATAAATAATTGAATATTATTTGCAAGAAAAAAACCTTGAGATTTCATTCTTAACAACTAAAAATTATAAAATGCAAAACTAAAAATAATACTATACAAGCATAATAATTTAATACTTTATATAAGTATTAAAAGTTATTTATTACTGATTTAAGACATTTGGCATTTGAGAAAGAAACAAAAATCGTAAATATATTCCTAAGGTTGTTTCAAAGATTCACTATCTTAAACTAATCAAATTTGACAGTTTATGTTTGAAAATGAATTGTAGGTAATTAAAATTAAGCTTTTTGTGTAACTTGTAATTTCTGCCTTAAAACACCGTAAGTTGTTTGAGTTTCACGTAAAAAAAACTGTTATACTCCATATAAAAAAACTAATTTTTCACGACAATGAGTTTCACGTGAAAATTGTGTAGACTTTGTTTTCACGCAAATTTAATATACCTATAACACTATTATTTTTCTTGTGAAAAAGTGACACTTTGTGAAAAAGTGACACTTTTCATTTTTAGAATTTAAATAATTATTTAAGGCCTTTAAAGTTTGAGTGAAAATTTTACACGTGAAAAACAACTTACGGTGCTTTAAGAAAAATTAGAAATATACCACTTTTGAATAATATACAGTGTGGGCAAACCAAATATGGCACGAGCAAATCTCAAATGTGCACTTTAAATGGGGAAAAATAATTTTGGAATAATCCCAGCGAAAAAAGAGATGCCAAAGCAGTAGAAAAAGCACTACAATTGATGATCTAGATGTACTTCTTTTTTAACATAAACACTAATGATTTTAACATTGAGTTGTCATAGGAGAGGAGTACTCCGACTTCAACATTTTTTCAGTACTTTTTGAACGAGTGCAATGAAAGCTCTTTTTCACCAATTAAAAGTTAAAAAAAATTCTTGACAAAAAAAAATTATATTTTTTTTATTTTACAAAAGTTTTTTTATTGCCGCCACCGGGTATCGAACTTGCGACCACACGATTGCTAGTCTAGCGCTCTACCGCTGAGCTATTTTGTGATATGAAAGTTGACTGCCATAAAAATACCACTTTGTTACTGCGAGATATTGTTCCTTATTTCCTTCAATAAAAGTACTTATTAAATAAGTGTAAAAGGTGCACTCCAATTCAATATTGTTTTCAGTACTATTTTTACAGGTGCATAAAAACCAATTTCTCACAATTTTTTTTTATATATATCCAGTGTAGAAAATCATTACCAGATATGTGGTTATGTAACTACATACTTGGTAATGGTAACTAGTTACTTTTGTTATTACATTTCTTATTACCTTTATATGGCGATGTCGCGAAATGGTTACACACCAGCAAACGAAAAATCAAAAAATATATCGTTACCTATGTGCTTACCAGTACTGACAAAAATAATGAGTCTAAAAATTGATTTTCAAAAAAATAAATTATATAAAAAAAAATATTTTTTATTGTATTTTTTTTTTTTTTTTTAATAAAATGGTGCTGGTGCGGGAATCGAACCTGGGTCTACATATTGCCAGTCAATAGCTCTACCATATGAGCTATATCGACATGTAATAGTTAATAGATAAAAACATAATTGACCTGCTGCACACAAGTAAGCTTACTCGCCAACAATCCAAAAATCAAAAAATATGTGGTTACATATATCCTTACTAGTGTTTAAAAAATATTGAGTCTAAAAATAGATTTAAAAAAATTTTAAAAAAAAATCTAGAAAATTATTTTCTATTTGAAATAATGATAAAAATAAGTCATTATCAGTTACTCATTATTATATGTTTTGAAATAATGCAGAAGGTAAGTGGCTGTCATTACTGGTAGTCCAAAAAATAATGATATGTCATTACCGTTTCTACACTGGGTACATTAGGGTTCGTCAAAAAAAATGTTTCTTTGATTTTCGGATATCATCACTTTTTTTTAAAGATTTTGCATAGAAAAAAGTAATGGCGTTTTTTTTTCTTTTTTATTTCAACTCCTTCCACTGGCGCAAGTCGGCCAAAAACGCTGATTTGGAGACCCATTTTCTGCAGAGCAAAAACAGCTACATTTCTGGGAAATCTGACTTTACCATTCGATTCGACAGCAAAAACTAATATAAAAAACATTTTTTTTTGCGTTTTCTGAATACAGCAGATAGTCATTAGAGTGGTCCAAAAATCCACTTTTTTCAAAAATTTAAAAATTTTTTATTACACACAATGAAAATGTATTCCCTGCTGAGAATATTGGTATAAAAATTTTTGATATACCGCGACCCGTTAAAAAGTTATTTAGTAATCAAATATGTTTAGTAAAAAAAAAACTTTGTAATAAATATTGAAAAACTTACAAATTATTTTGTCATTACTACAAAATAAATTTATAATGCGGCAGCGAGTAATGAAAGCTGCATTTTAATTAGCTGAAATATTATTTCATTGAATTAAAAAAAAATCCAAATTTGATTAGCTAAAAACTTTTTAACGGTTCGCGGTATATGCAAAATTTTTGTACCCATGTACTCCGCAGGAAATACATTTTCATTGTGTGTAATAAAAAAATTACTTTTTATAAGTTTTTGAAAAAAGCGGATTTTCGAACCACTCTAATGGCTATCTGGTGTATTTTGAAAATGCAAAAAAAAAAGTTTTATGTATTAAATTTTGTTGTAGAATCGAATGGTAAAATCAGCTTTCCTATAAATGCGGCTGTTTTTGCTCTGCAGGAATAGGGTCTTAAAATTAGCGTTTTTGGCCGACTTGCGCCAGTGGAAGGAGTTGAAATAAAAAAGAAAAAAAAACGACATTCTTTTTTTCTATGCAAAAATTTAAAAAAATGTGATGATATCCGAAAATCAAATTTTTGTGACGAACTCTAATATACATATTTTTAAAAATTTTTAATTATAAAAATATTGAATTTAAACAAATTAATTATAAATATTAAAAAAAAATTAGTAGAATAAAAAAATATTAATCCCGCCGGGATTCGAACCCGGGACCCTCTGTTTGCAAATGCCAAATGATACCAAAATCACTTTTTACGATCACTTTTATAGCAATTAATCTTTATGATTGATGTGATTTTTTGAATGTGGTTCAGAAGTAATTCCAAAAAGCTGTAAAAATGCAATAACGGTTACTTTGGAAGCAATGAAAGAAGTGATTTTTTGAAGTTGTTTAGAATAACTTCTAAAAAAGCAGTAAAACTACACTAACGGATACTTGTGAAGCATTGAAAGAAGTAGTTTGTAAAGCATTACGTGCAATTTTTTTTGCTGGGATAATGTAAAATTTTTTTGTGTTTCTGTTAAAAAAGATAATAGAGTGTAGAGCTTTCGCATCTCTTTTTTTTTTTGCTGGGTAGTAAAATCTAAACATCTTAAAAAGCAAAGTCACGTTACTAAAATCTGACATTGTTTAATACTTTGCAATGTCCTGCTACCCACTTACACTTTAACACCTGCAACTTTTCGACAATTTTCTAAAATATTTCCACTAAGTAACTTAAGGAAAATTCTTTTACTTAAACAGCCTGACAGGATACTGCAGTTACTGAGAAAGTGAACAAGAACTATCTTCTACAATGAGTTTCTTTATTTAGATTTATTTAGTTTTTATATTTTTTTTACTTAAATTTAAAATTCTATAAAATTTTTTCAATAAATTTACAATATTTTTGCTTTGCAAAAAAAAATAAAAAAAAAGTATGTCAAGGTAAAAATGACATTTCCTTAGCACAGCTTGAATTTTACGTATGGTTGTCTGGCAACAAAACCTTTTCAATTGAGTTGAAAGAAATAAATGTCAGGAGAATGGTAATGCTAAATTTTCAGTGAAGACAGTTGAAAGATGTTTGAATTTTTAGTAGGATGGCAAATATATGGAAAATTTTCAAATCGAAAAAATCTATTATAAAAAAATGAGGAATACTTCAAGAAAATCTATGGATAAATTTCAAAGTTATTGTGAATTATATTCAATAAAATTAAAGCATTTATTAATATAGTAAAGACAAAAACGAACACATATATAAATTGCCCTTACCCCAAAATTTATCCATGAATTTTTTGGAATTTATCTTTTGTAGCAAAACATATTGACATTCAGCGATTACCATGTCCGTAGGTAAGTAAACTAAGTATTAATATATTTTTAACAAACAATTCCATTAAAATATCTGCCATCCTACTCTTAGGTGTTCATTTTAATCCATTGGGAAATTTTCAAACTACAACTTACAACTTGTATAATATTTTCGTATCTAGGAAGCTGCATAGAAAATGTAATATAATGCATTACAAAAGTGGAAAGAAAGAAAATTAAATAAAAAGCATCTTTTTTGCAAAAACTATTGTATTTTATTATTTAGATGTTGTATTCTTGTAAAGCTACAAATAGTTTTTATAAACTTGACACTTTTTTTCATTTACTTGGCAAGTCTTCTTATCCGGTATTGATCATTATATGTTTATTAAAGCTTAGAGCTAAATAAATACAAAATTATATTTATATGAGACTTTTCATAACAATTGTCTAGCTAAAAAATATATATCGTATCAATATCAAACATATAGTGTTTATTGTGCTATATCATAAGATAGTAAAAAAAAACTACTAAAAATTGCAGTAAAAACTACTCAAATTAGCAGATTATTTTTGCTAAATATTAGTAAGATAGGAACAGCAACAAATAAAACGGTTAAATATACAAAATTTTAGCTATACTTGAGTTAGATTTTAGTTAATAGAAAATAAAACAACTTAACCTTTTAGCAACATTTTCTGCAGATTTTACAATTAACTTATAGTTAACTCAAATATAACTAAAATTTTGTAAATTTAATAGTTTTAATTTGGCTGTTCTTATTTTAGTAGCACTTAGCAAAAACAATTGCTAATCCAGCAGTATATGCTGCCAAAATCAGCAGAAATATATTTAAAAAAGTATACTGCTGATTTCAGATTTATTTGCATTAAAAAAACATCGAAAAAAGACTTTGGAAATTTTAAATTACTTTTGCGATTTTTTGTCTACTAATTACCCAGAAAAAAATTGGAAGTAATGCTTTACAAACTACTTCTTTCACTACTTCACAGGTATCCGTTATTGTATTTTTACAGCTTTTTTAAAAGTATTTTTGAACAACTTCAAAAAATCACTTAAGTATTGCTTCTAAAGCATAATTGTTCTAAGAGTGATCCTAAAAAGTGGTTTTGGTATCATTTGGTATTTCTAAATAGATGATCGAGGGTTCGATTCCTGGAGAGACCAATATTTTTAAATTTTCTTATATTTTTTTTTATTTTTTTTTTAATATTTATAAACAACTTCCCAGCCAGAAATTTCGGAGCGCTCATAAAAAAGATTCTTAATTGGCTCATAGAAATGATTATTGTTTTTTTTAGAAAACTCTTTTTTTTTTGGTAGAAAATATGAACCCTCAGAAAACAATCCAAAAAGTTGTCTCTACACTCATAGAAAAAAGTTTGTAGAAAAGTTAGTAAAACTGTTAGTACTTCAACTTAACAAATTTTTACTAATTTTTAGTTAAAATTTAATTTTTAGTTAAAATTTAATTTTTAGTTAATTTTTTTGCTACCTCCACATTACTAACTTACAAATTTTTTTGCTATTTTTTTTGCAGAATTTAGTTACTAATTTTTAACAATAAATTTGCTAACTTTACAGTATTTTGCTGAATTTTAGTTACTAATTTTTAACAGAAGATTTGCTAATTCTACAAATTTTTTTGTAAACTAAACCACCAATTTTGGAGCGCTTATAAAAAGAATGTTAAATGACTCATAAATATTACTGCATATTTTTAACTCGCCAAAAATAATGAAAAAAGTTTTTAAATAAAGTTAAATTGAAATGGTTGAAAATTTGTCCTACTCATAAAATATCTAAATTACTAAAATTTATGAGAAAATTTTCTATTTATCGTAATACATTAATTTTGAAAGATCAAGGTTTATTTTGGACGAACCATTTTAATATGAAAATTGTGATTAAAAGTATCTCTGGGGAGCAAGTGGAGCTTACGGGGATGACCCTAATTTTTTTCTCCCAATATTGTACTTTTTAAGCTTATTTAAAGAATACGATATTTTTAATCGGCCACACCTTCTTTCCTGTGGGTGGAGCTTTAGAGGTGAAAATGGAAACTCAAATAAATTCGGAAGTACATATCCGATCAGCAAACAATGAAAATCAAAAGAAGGGTCTCTGAAATACATTTTGTTATGGTCAACATATTATTGTCTATAAATATTACCACTTTTACAAAAAAACATTCTTGGGAAATTTTCATTCTCAATGTTAATGCCACCAAATTTCATCACCATTCAATGCCAATGAAATTTTTTCAATTTGCATTGATGAAAACAATGGCAATGAAATGTACACATAATTGAAGAAAAAGCATTGTAATATAAAAAAAATATGAGAAATACGTGAATTTTTATTTTTTTTTTTTAATTTATTCTTTTATTAAAACATTAAAACAGATACTTCTTTCATCAATTATAAATGGGCATTTAGGCATTGAACAATGTCAATTGAAAAAATTTCAATTAATTGACACATTCAATAAACTGGTCCCAAGTATGTTTTTAAATACACATTTATTTTTTATTTATTAATTTTCATTTCATTTGCTCCTTTTTTACCTTTTTCCAGTCCAATAGTAATCTGCAAAAGTTTTGTTGATTTCAGAAAATTTTAGCAAAAATTTTGTAGATTTAACAGTTTTTTTTTTTGCTATTTTCATTCTACTATTATTCAGCAATTTTTTTTTTGATTTCAGCAAGTTAAATTGTTATTTGCAATTAACAACAATTTAGCTCAAATATTACTAAAATTCTGTAAATTTAACAGTTTTTTTTTGCTGTTTTCATTTTATTAACATTTAGCAAACTGATTCTGCTAATATTAGCAGTTTTTTCTGCAGCATCATTTTTAACTAATTTTAAGTAGCTTTTCCTGCTATTTTTACGGACTTATTTGTATGAGTGTACAATCTAAAAAACTGTCTCAAAACGAGGGTTCATTTTTCGGACTCAAAGACGATTCCAAAATTATTTAAATTTATGAAGAAAATTTCGATTTTATACGTTTATTTCTAAGTCATTTCTAAGTACACAGGGGGCTCTTTTGAACGGACAATTTTCATAGGAAAAAGTGTAAAAATTTTTATGTTTTTGGAGCTCATTTCTGAGTCATTAATGATCATCTTTGTTTGCTGGGTTGATTAAATTTAAGATTTTATTAATTTTTCACTTTATAAATATATATAAAAATTATGAAAAATTGCTTTTATGCACTTATGAAAACAGTAGTGAAAAAATATTGAATTGCATTAGACCTTTGCACTTGTTTAATTGAAGAGAATAAAGCCCAATATCTCGCAATGATAAAGTGCTATTTTTATGCCAGCCAATTTTTATATCAATCAATAGCTAGCTCAGCGGTAGAGAGCTAGACTAGCAGTCATGAGGTCGAAAGTACGATTCCCGGTGGCGGCAATAAAAAGCCTTTCAGAAGTAGAAAAAATGTAATTTCTTTTTGCAAAAATTTTTTTTTAACTCTTAATTCGTTTGCACTCGTTCCAAAAGTACTGAGAAAATGTTGAAGTGGGAGTACTCCTCTTCTATGACAACTCAATGGCAAAATCATTAGTGTTTATGTTAAAAAAGAAGTACATCGAGATCATCAATTGTAGTGGTTTTTCTACTACTTCGGTATCTCTTGTTTTGTTGGGTAATTTTAGCAGGTCAATTTGTTATTTTCTATTTACTCAAATATAACGAAAATTTTGTATATAACAGTTACATTTTTGCCGTTTGCTAGAAAATGGGAAAATCCATATTTTCATAGGTTTTTGCATGGTACACTACCTAAAATTTATTAATTAAATTTTTGTAATGACCGTAAAGTACTCTGAAAAATATGAAGTTTGATACCCACATTGCCTATATTAGAGTCATAGGGTTGCCATCATTATGTAAAATATAGGGTTTTTGGGAAAAATCCAATAAGACCCAAAAGAGCTGGAATATGGAAAAATTAAAAAATACGGGTCCGCTTAAACTTAAAAAACATTAATATATGTGTAAACGATCGTACCATCATACATGTCCGTACAAAGTACCTTAAAATTAACACATTTCTTACAACAACTACTACAAAACAACAAAAACGTACCAAAGAAAAGCACCCTAAAACGGCCCTTAAAAACACCTATCCGTAAAAATAACATTTCCTTTAATCAAATTACAAATAAATGAGGGGGGAAAAATGGGTCATTTTTTATACCAGTGTTAACCCTCCAAATGCCCGAATGGCCGATGATCTCAGACAGCCCAACATTTTTAAAAACTCAAAACTGATTCTGAATTTTTATTAAATTTTTTATTTAAAAACCCAGTGTAGAAAATAATTACCAGATATGTGGTTATGTAACTACATACTTGGTAATGGTAACTACTTACTTTTGTTATTACATTTCTTATTACCTTTATATGGCGATGTCGCGAAAAATAATGAGTTGTCGTTACAAACCAGCATACGAAAAACCAAAAAATATACCGTTACCTATGTGCTTACCAGTACTGACAAAAATAATGAGTCTAAATATAGAATTTCAAAAAAAAAATTATATAAAAAAAAATATTTTTTATTGTATTTTTTTTTTAATAAAATTTGCTGGTGCGGGAATCGAACCTGGGTCTACAGATTGCCAGTCAACAGCTCTACCATCTGAGCTATATCGACCTGTAATATTTAAATAGATAAAAACTTAATTGACCTGATGCACACAAGTAAGCTTACTCGCCAACATACAAAAAATCAAAAAATATGTGGTTACATACATATATCCTTACCAGTGTTTAAAAAATATTGAGTCTAAAAATAGATTTCAGAAAATTTTCAAAAAAATCTAAAAAATTATTTTCTATTTGAAATAATGATAAAAATAAGTCATTATCAGTAACTCATTATTATATGTTTTATAAAATAATGCAGAAAGTAAGTGGGTGTCATTACTGGCAGTCCAAAAAATAATGATATGTCATTACCGTTTCTACACTGGGAAGTTCAGATATTTTTCTATCGATTAAAAAAGTTTTATACTCCACACAGATGAAAAATATGGTTACAATATGATTACGGCTACAAAACTACGTTTCCTACTACTGTACGTGGTTGTTGCAAGCAAATTACTAATGTATTAAACAATACCTTTATAACACCGTTAACCATTTCAAAACCCTTTCAAATTGATAACAAAAAAAAAAAAAAAAAAAAAACTATTTTTGTATTTTTAATGCAAAAATTAAAATAATTGTTGTAAAATAAGCATACCACGGCTAAAATCTCATTCAAATATTTATTTTGTTTTGAGTTTAAAGTTCGTTGTTTTTACAAATGTATTGACAACGAACAAACATACATATCAATAGTGTAATTGTTGCTTTCAAAAAGGAGTTGATTTATGGCTGGTGTACCAAATCAGACAGTTCATATACGAAAGTACAAAATTCTCGTCCCGTTGATTTTTTGTACCTTACGTAATGTCTCGGTTTGAGTAATAAAGTTATAATTTTGTTATTGCGGAACTCTGAAGAGTTAGCGTGATGGCTACGAAACAATTGTATTGTCTATCAGGAAAATGATCAACCTTTTTTGAAACAACAAATAAAATCTAATATGACAATATCATATTAGAATTTGGACTTGGGGTAGAAGAATATTCTAACTAAATATATGAAAATATAGAAAGTCCGAAAAAACAATTTTTGTATTTTTAATGCAAAAATTAAAATAATTGTTGCAAAACGGATAAGATTATCCAAACTCTTAATTTAAAAATACCGGTATTCCAATACCTTTCCACTTAATATCGGTATCGTACCGGTATGGAATTGCTTTACAACAAAATAATTTTTTTATTTTTAATTTTATACGTTTTTAACAAAAAAAACTAAAATTTTTTTTTAAAAACAAAATATTCAAAATTTTAAATTAATTAAACTTTATGTACCGGCAATACCGATATGAATGAAATATCATTAACGATACGAATACCGAAACAAACAAAACATCGATATCAATACATTTTGGTTGCCAACCTTGGTATTAATCATAGTATACAAATGATATAGTCACCTAAAATCATTTTATAGTTAAAATCGCTCTTTTTTTGGTTATCATATTATTCTTTTATCTACAGTCATATATTATCTGGACAATCATATTCCTCTCTTTGAATTACAATCATATTATAATCTGAATTGAGAGAAATCATGTCCACAATCATTGGTATAGTTTCGACAACCAAAAGATTATCAGTGTATTTTTTTGTGAGCGTCATCAATCATTTAGCGTCATTCTTGTTTGAGATTTTGTGAAAAGAATTCGTAATAATTATTCAAATAGAATAGTACAAATTAAGCAAAACAACATAAAAATTAGAGAAATAATTTATTGATATTAATTTTCCTAACGACATTGTTTTTGGAATAAAATATTCGATCTATCCAAAAAGTCTAGGCAAAATGAGAATTGTGAAGCAACCTTCAAATAGAATTATTGTTCATTGTGCATTAAACAATTTAGTAATACAAATTAAGTAAAAGGTGATAAAAAAAGTGATTTACATTTTTAATTTTTTGTACTCGCGTATATTGTTCTATAGGTTTTGTGCGAAAGTAAAATAATTAATTAAAAAATTTTAAATGTGCAGGAAGTTATCATAATGGGTTCCCAATGATCATTAAAATAAATAATTATAACTAAAATTTATTTAAACTGTTTAATTAGTCATTGAATAAATATATGTTCTATCTTTAATAAAGCAAAACGTGGATAGCATTTTAATTCAGCTTCAAGAGAATGCTGGAAAATTACTAAAGGCATCATAGTATGATAAGCAGAACTATAATAATGATAATATTGCGATCATTTCGGAATCGTAACGTCATAATTTAAGAATCACATTATGAAAAATTATAATTATAAATACTATATGCTGCTCTTTGAATATGGTTATTCCAATCATGTTTTTTCTTAGTTTAAGGTAAAACATTCCTTAATTATTGTTAAATATTCAATAAAAATTAAAATATTTGTTCTATATTCAGCTAAGTTATCAGTACGTATAATCAGTATTGTATTCGGTACGTATTATTTGACTTCTTCTTGAATGTTTGCGGTATATGAATATGTTCTACAAAACGAAGCCAAGTAACATGCTTAAACATGCTAAAATCGATAGATGAACATCTCAAAGTTTTCCAAAAAAAATAACTTTGGCCAATTTTTTTCTTTTTAACACATTAATTTATCTATTGCACAAAAATTGTATTTCTTCAAATTGTCTATATAGGTGTGGTCAATTTCATAACATTTTCCAAATTCCATTAAATTATAATAAATAATATGCCTAAAATAAATATTTTACAATGCCCACTTCGCCCACTTTCTAGAATATTTTAAAGAATTGTTCTAGTTTTTTCTTCGTATCATGTAGGACAATAAATTACACTGTGAGACAAATGGTAGGGGTCAGTGATCGGGAAGGGTTCAAACTACCGGGGAAAGTTATATCGGTAAAAAAGAAGTTATACGTGTTCCGGCGTTTCGCTGGGTCACCCCTAGGAATCGAGTTTTATCGATTTGACCTTTGGTGGTCTTTTTTTTTGACATAACTCGAGAACCACTAGTCCGATTTTGCTCAAACAATTTTAAAAAAATTAAAAATTACAATTCCTTTAATCTGTTCATATAACGTTTTTCTATATACTCAACAGTTTTGCCGGTAAAAATAAATGTATGAAGAAAAAAATATTTTTTGCCTAAAATATTAAAAAAAAGTAATAAACAAAAGGTTATTGATTTTTATGGTAGCGGTAACAAACATTTATTTTTACCGGCAAAACTGTTGAGTATATCGTTTTTCTATATATGAACAGATTAAAGGAATTGTAATTTTTAATTTTTTTTTAAATTGTTTGAGCAAAATCGGACTAGTGGTTCTAGAGTTATGTCAAAAAAAAAGATATATCTCGATTCCTAGGGGTGACCCAGCGAAACGCCGGGACACGTATAACTTCTTTTTGACCGATATAACATTTCCCGTTGGTTTCATCCCATCCCGATTTTGACTGTCGCATAGTGTAATTAGTCATTAGTCTTTAAATATAAATAACAATTAAAGTTCCCGCCATAACAAAGCAGAAAATATTAAATTCTTAACATTTAAAAAAAAAATATTTTAGTGTAAATATGAGCCATTTATGCCGAATTTACGTTATTTTATTCTCTTCTAAATTGGCAAATAGTAGTATATGAGCCATTTATGCCGAATTTTCGTTATTTTATACTCTTCTAAATTCGTAAATAGTATTTTTTTCGAATTTTGTCAAAATGGTTTAGAGTAAGTGTTTTCAAATGTCCATGTAGCAAACCTTTTATAATTAAACCATGCGATATACGTTTACCCGGGATATCAATGGGGAGAGCCTCATATACATCAATCTATCAGTTACTTGCAAGCATTGATGTTATTAAGTTAATGATAAACAGATGAACTTACCTAAAATGACAGAAAGGAAGTAAGGAAAGTATTAGTTTAATTATACATATAAATAATAAATTCATTATAATTGAAGGAGTAAAATAAAATAAACTGTGAATACAGCTTGAGCAAAATTAAATTAGTGCACGAATAAATGTAAATATATTTCGACTAAACAACCGATTTGAATAAATATTTTCATTTTATATTCTAACTAAATACATTTAGGTATTACATAAGGTAAAAAATTCAACGGGACGAGAATTTTGAACTTTTTTTGTTTGAATTTTTCCCAAAAGCAACCATTTCTATAGCTCCAAAGTGGAACCGGTTGTCCTAGAACCAGTTCTGCAACTATTTCTACAACTCATTCTATGTCAGTCATACCTTCTATTTTAGATCCGTGGAACTGGTTCCGGAACCAGTTCCATAGAATCAGTTTCAGTCGAACCAGTTGTAGAATTGGCATGGTTGACAAGCGATTGTAAAAACTTTTCCTGGGTACTTATATGTATTGTGTATCATGAAAATTATCAACCTTTTTGAAACAACAAATAAAATCTAATAGCACAATATGATATTAGAATTTGGACTTGAGGTAGAAAAATATTCTAACTAAATATACGAAAATATAGAAAGTCCGAAAAAAATTTTTTATATTTTTTAATGCAAAAATTAAAATAATTGTGGAGTAAAAAAAAAACACTTTTATTTTTGCTCTCGTCTCATATTATTCCCTCGTTTTAAGCACCATATTCCGCTCTTCGAATTACAATCATATTATATTCTCAATTGAGAGAGATCATGTTCACAATCATTGGTATGATATTGAAAAAAATTTAATAAGTGAACAAAATGATCATATTATGTTCCAAATGATCATAACAGTATCTTAAATGATCACAAAATTTTCGACATGACCATAACATGGTCAAATATCGTTACCCCTAAAATACCGTTACCGATATTTTCCGTACATTAAGTTGGTAAATTGGTTCTGTTTTTAATCTCGTTTGTTTTTCGTTAAAAAAAATTGAGGGATGCATCGAAAAAACTGACTACCGATATCCTTAAAATACCGTTACCGAAATACCGCTAACCTTAAAACACCGTTACCGAAATAATCAAAAAACCGTTATCCTTAAAATACCGTTACCGAAATAACTAAAAAAAAAACCGTTATCCTTAAAATACCGTTACCGAAATAATGTAAAATAGCGTTACCCTTAGCGATAACTGCATCGTTTCGGTTAATATCCATGCAATATTTTTTTACGCGCTGGTATCATATGCAGAGCTTTGAAGAATTAATTCTTTTTTGAATGAATTCACTACCAATCGAATTCAATTTTCTTTAGAATTGAATGAATTCCTTTTCTTAAGTAATTCACTGAATTCGTTCAACTGAACACGTTCATCAAACAATAAATTCAAAGAATTAGTTCCATTGCAATAGTTCTCTTTATTAAATCAAATGAATTAATTCACTGGTGAAAGCGTTCAATTTTATAAATCGAACGGAAAAAAAGTGAATTAATTCCTTACTGAATTAATTCACCACTGAATTCATTCAATTTCATTTTCATTCAGTGAATTAAAAAAATAAAATTACATGCAGTGAATTAAAAAAAAATAAAATTACATTCAGTGAATTAAAAAAAATTAAATTACATTCAGTGAATTAAAAAAGAAAAAAATACGTTCACTGAATTGAAAAAAAAAATTACGTTCACTTAATTGAAAAACAAAAATTACATATGCTGAATTAAAAGCCTGTTTTCTGCCGTTCAGTAGAAGAAAACATTGTATTGGAAAAACGAATAATGAAATACATCATAGTGAGGCATCTACGTTTTACTGGGAAGCATAAGTTTGAAAAATTAATAGTTATATATATTTTTTTTTTTAATTCACTGAATGTAATTTAATTTTTTTTTTAATTCACTGAATGTAATTTTATTTTTTTTAATTCACTGAATGAAAATGAAATTGAATGAATTCAGTGGTGAATTAATTCAGTAAGGAATGAATTCATCACTGAATTAATTAATTCACTTTTTTGCCGTTCGATTTATAATATTGAACGCGTTCACCAGTGAATTAATTCATTTGATTTAATAAAAAGAACTATAGCAATTGAATTGATTCGTAACAAAATAAATCGAACGAAAACAAATATGAATTAATTCCATTCAATATATGGTGATTTGTGAATTAATTCATCGAATTTTTAATTCAGAATTGAAAAACTGAATTAAAGAATTAATTCTTCAAACCTCTGATCATATGTCTGCATAATTTATTTTTATTTATATGAGTGATTACTAAAATTAATTTAAATTATTTAAACATATTTTATTACTGAATTTACTTAAATAATGTGTTAATCATATTTAAATATACAGTAGACGCTCGCAAATTAGAGCTTTCAGTAATTCGAACGTCCAGAAATTAGAATCAATGTTTGCAATACATTAAACGCTCTGAAATTCGAATTTAAAATTCTAATTTCTGAGCGTTTTTTTTTTTTTTTTGGTTATTTGAATACACATGAAATCCCCAATTTATTTTTATTCTGTTTGAATAAAGTAAAACTAAAAAGGGGAATCACCAAATTATATATGTTTTTCCCTATTTGTTTTTTTTGTCGCATTTATGTACATTTTTGGCTAGTTTATTTGTGAAATTTGATACGCGTGTACATATTATTTGGCAGTCTCTATTAAATAGTGAAAGTGTATTATTTGGAATGTTAAATAAACGTAAAAAAAACACTTTATCATTGGAAACGAAACGAAAAAAAACGTCCAGAAAATAGAATAATTCAGAAATTAGAATTGCCTCAAAAACAAAGCGGTGCTAATTTGCGAGCGTCTACTGTACATACATATTAGGGTGGAATTACAATGTTATGTTTGGATTTTTGTATAACCTCAGGTGGAATATTTTTACACTTGTTCTAAAATTAATACTTATTATAATATTTATTATAAATATTTGAGCAAATTCGGAAAGCTGTAAGTTGTATACAATTTAGGGGAAAATTTCGGAATTTTGGAACAAAAAAAAATATATATATATATTAAACTTATGCATTGGACACATCGTTTATTCTCATATCTGGTATCTTGAATACACTTACCACAATATTTCTTCAGGGTTTTGCTAGAATTTAAAATAAATTCTTCGTTATGCCACCCTAATTTATATATAACTAAGGTTCTGGTGTTAATTCACTACAGCTACTTTACATTTTATGATATATCAAGGCCACATTAATACTTGTACAAAAATAAACATTTTCACACTCACATCATTATGTTACAATCATTTTAAAATTACGATTGACAAGGCAAAACAAGACATGACTAGACAATTATACAATAAAAATCCAGACAAAAATCCCATAAAAGAAAATAAACTAGAAATGATTTACATTTTTTTTTTTACTTACAAACATTTTAACTAAGGTATATTTGCTTATGTATAAGAAGTAAGTTTCAATTTTTACAATTTTACTCATAATGACCTGACCGAACGTAACATAAGCTTTTAACACCTTTTGCATTATTAACTCTATAGTTTGTAGCTAAACCAGTAACAAACCCATGCATAAGTAAGATTTAGTTCTATATGTGTGTGTTAGTTAGTAGTTTACTACCACAACTCTATCGGTTTACATACACATTACATTGTGCATGTGTGTGAAAATGTAACCAAGCAACATCCTATCATCGTTTATATGGGCCATAATATTTTGTATAAATTCTCATTACAATTCCATACAATTAGGCGCCAAATGTTCAACACAAACAGACAAACAAACAAAGAAAAAAATTGGTTCAATTTATACACACACACACACACACTCACATGTATATACACGTCATACATTTGTACGCTAATAAACCATAAACTTTGATCAAGCGAAAATGCGCCATTTATCCACACACACACACATACACATTGAACTGGATATGTGAGTGAGTAAAATTTAAGCTAGTGCTTTCATTGCAAATGTATCCTTTCCGACTAATGGCCATAGAAACTTTGTGTTTATGTATTTGGACCAAAAATGCTATTACTGCATATATTATCCTGGGATTGGTTTGAGAATTAATTGTTATTTGTTGTGACAATTAGCTGGACATACATACATATGCAAATATATAATTGTACTAAATTTTTGTTAAATAAACAGTAAATATTTTGAAGTCCAATAACACAGTCCGACAAAGTTTAACTTTTAACTGGACTCATGAGAAAAGCCAATATATTCTGAAAGTAGGGCAGAAATAAAATACCTGTATATTCCACTTTTTATGCCCTAAACTACTCCACCAGGTTATACTAAGTTTGTGCTGATGTTTGTGCATGCGCGGTTCCAGCAATTAATATAAGGGGGGAAATCATACGCCACCTTAGACAAATACATTGAGTTGGACACTGAGACGTATGATTTTTCCCCTTATATTAATTGCTGGAACCGCGCATGTGTTTGTGAGTATGTAACAAAAGAAATGGGCATAGACAGGTCGACTCAGAATCAGTTGCTGAGTCGACTTAGTGATGTTACTTCGTCAGTCTGTACATATATATTCGAAATAATTAGAGCCGTGTTGTTCATGAACGAACTAGTTCATCTGAACAATTCAGACAATTGAACGATATAAGATCGTTCACCGTTATTCGCTATTTTTTTCAATCGTTAGTTTCTTTCTTTTTTTTTTAACAGAAAAATTGTACATTTCTTCTAAAGAATTAAATATTTTTTGTTTAATTAAACACTTTTAGATTTTTATTAGTGTTTTAATTTTTCTGACACTTTTAGTTTTTACAAAATAGTGCGTTAAAAAAAGTGACAAACAAATGACACAGTTCACGAGCAGCAGTTCAGTCACAGCTCAAATTAAAACAAAAATTAACTGTGGAATGATGTGAAGGAACTAGGTCAATGAATTGTAATAATGGAGTCACCAAAATGAATGCCTAAGCCATGGATTAATTATAAAAGCTTTGCTTCATGAACATTTTTTTCGCTTTTTTTTCTTTAGACCATTGTGACACAATTCGAACCAATAATATTTGCGAATCTTAGAAGTGTTGATGGGCGCCATCTGATATAGAGTTGGCGAACTTTGTTGATACTTTTTAGTTCGTAACCCTGTTATGTTATTTTACTTCTTTGGGGTTAAGTGCAATAGGAACACTGAAGGAGAACGCTACGTTGGGAAATTGTTCGCTTGAAGTTGGCAACACTGATTGTTCTTAGTCAGAATTTTTTCGAATTTTTGCACAAAATAAGGCACACAGTGTTACAATGTAAAACAAATAAACGAAAATGATTTTATATAAATCCAAACAATTACAAAATTTAAACAATTATTTTAAGCAATAATAGCACAGTACAACACTAAAAATGCATCGGGCATGCGACATATCAATTCTAATAGATTTTAGGACGAATATCACGAATGTGAGCACCAAATTTTAAAATTAGCTCTGATTTTTGAAATATTCGCAGATTTAACTTTTAGCAATAAGACAAAAAAAATTTTAAATTAAATTTAGTAGGTTTCAGGTTAAGAAGAAGAATAAACCTTGCTCAAAAGTTATAAACACATTAAATTTGCAAATCAGACTAGGTCTAGTTCTGCCTTTTTATGGACAGGCTTCATCAGTGATCTTCCATTAAATTGTATTATTGTTTATATTTTTATTGTCAGATTGTCTCTATATGAATAATTTCAGAAGTGATCAAACAGACATATATAAACATTCTACTTCAGATTTTCTCTATTTATCTTCTTATTTCCTCCGTGTCACCTTTTCATAAATATTGCCACATTGACGTATGGTTTGTACGTACAAGTGCAGGCAATTTGTGTATATTGGAGACGGACAGCCAACAGGGTATTATTTATTTTTTATAGTAAAGTGTTGTTTCTTCAAACGCGTCTTATAGGCCAAATACAATTAATATTGTCATTAATATGTATTTTTATTAATTCTAATTTAGTAGGTTTGAGGTTAAGAAGAAGAATAAACCTTCCTCAAAAGCTATAAACACATTAAACTTGCAAATTAGACTAGATCTAGCTTCTGCCTTTTTATGGACAGGCTTCATCAGTGATCTTCCATTAAATTGTATTATTGCTTATATTTTTATTGTCAGATTGTCTCTATATGAATAATTTCAGAAGTGATCAAACATAATAATTTCGTATATATTTATATACCCAGTGGCGGCTCCAGCTCCGTTGGAAAAAAATTAATTTAAAAAACAAAACTATCGGGTCACAATTTATTTTTAAATTTTCACATAAAATATTTTTTAACCCCTTTTGGGTTGGCCATATACCACTTGAGGGACGTGTTTGTTCTCTGCAGCGCAAGGTTAACGATTTATGAGCGACGCTTGAGGTATAAAAGACAATATAAAGTCCAATGGAGAATTCTGAGTTGTATTTTTCATCAAAAACTTTAATATTTGATATGTGTATGACCTCCAACTAAGATGGGTTGACAATTGAAATTGAAGAGTATTTCAAAAGAAATTATTTTAGAAACATAACTGTATACTCTACAATATCAAATTGTATGCTCAGGATTTCCAAAAGACTGACTGGAATAAGCTCCATACGAACCGTTGGAAAAACCTAAAAAAGAACTCCACCATATCTTTCCGAATGAAATTTGGAGAATTTCAAGTAAAATTAATTTTGAATTCTATATGGAATTTGTCAAATTTGATCTTAAAACTGAATAAAAATAAAGGTAATTAATTTTTTTTCTTACAATATTGAGAAAAGTTTAAGAGAAATTTAAATTTTTGATTTCGAAATGAAATAATTATAAAATGTATTAGCATTTTCCATTTCGAATTTAGAAAATTCAATTAGAAATTCAGTTCTGCAATTTTAATTTAAATTATAAAAATGAATAGTTTTTCAATTTTATATCAAAAACACAATCACAATATACAGAAAATGTGTTTTTTTCCCAAGAAAAATAATAGTCTTGTACATTAAATTTGCATGAAAACAATCTCTACTCAGTTTTCAGGTGAAATTCATACCCAAGTAAAAACGTTTTGATATAGTCATATATAAAGTCATATATTATCATATAAAATTTTATATAATTATATATCGGAACATATATAATACCATGATATAATTATATAAAATTTTACGAAATTGTATCCTAAATATTTAACATGAATGGGGAAATATTTAGTTGATCTCTTATATTTTAAGTAAATGAATGTTCTTTTTTTTTTTTTTTTTTTCTTAGTTTGACTCTAGATCATAAATAAAATATGAACATTCATTTACTAAATATTTTACTATATAATGCACAATATATAGTGCAACATATTACAATATCCCGTTATATATAGACCCATATATAGTTACATGTGCCTCATATAATTATGTATAATTGTATCGAATTTTATATCATTACATCTAGTTGGATATGATTATATTAAATTTGATACATTTGGATGAGGACAAAATCCGGATAAAATTGTATCAAACCATATCTTATTCCATCAACTTAGATCTAATTGTGTCGAATTAGATCTAATATGATCATAATATGATCTAATTTGATACAATTAGATGTTCTCATTTTTCGGATATAATTATATATAATATCAAAAGCCACATAATATTTTTTAGTAGGGTAGTCATGGAAATTATTATTTTTTTTTATATGTAGTATAATAATTTTTCACGTGAAATCCGAACAACTTACAGTGCTTTACTATCAAAAAGCGTTTTACTTTTAAAGTCGACTTTATATTTAAACATACGGCTTTATTCATTTTGCATATGAAAATCCTTAAGAAATATTCACATTTTCAAACATTTTTATTGGCTGAAAATAAATTAACCAATCAGAATGCTCCAGAAATAAACTAGGTCAAAGCATACTGCCACCCAAAATGTTAACTAAAGTCGACTTCAACAACAATATACATTTGGAAAATTTAAATAGTAAGGGCGGTATTTTTATTAAAAAAAATTTTGAATTAAAATCGGAATTTTGTATTAAAAAATAATAAATTTTAAAATGAAATTTGTTTTTGTCATTTGAAATTAGAAAAATTTTCAAACAAAATTGTTCCATATAAAATTTTGAAAATCTAATTTGAAATTTAGATCTTTTAACTACATTTCTCCACAAACTTTAATTGCTTCATAATCAAAATTATCAGTTTTATAGAGGAATTTTTTAAAATGTCTAACGAAATTTTTTAAATGACGACTGGTTAAATGAAAACAAAGAAAAATTTTTATTAAAGGAATTAAATATGCTAAAATCCCAAACGTTTTTAACAAATTGTTAAAAATAATCCGTTGTAGGCATGTCTCTATCCGGATTTCATTCTTGCTCCGGATTTCATTTCTGGAAATATTTGTTAAGTTAAATTACAAACTCAATGAGAATTTCTTGTTCTCGTCTAGGGGCGTTATTAAACATTTAAAATATCAAAGAAAAAACAAAAACAACAACAAAAAATTTTACACAATTTGCTTTGTCATCATCTAATTATGCATAACAAATTTTTATTTCTTTTACTTTATCTTTTTTTTCTCTCCTTTTCCCTCTTTTTCCTTTTTCTCTTTTCGATTTTGCTGAAGTGGGAGGAAATTTCCCTACCGCCCCTGGAACACTTTACATTATTTATGGCATTTAGCATTATAGGCTGTGGTGTATACTTAAATGTAGTGTTACCAGATTGACATGTTCAGTACATTTAGTTTCTCGTGATATTTTCTTACAGAAATTTCAATAGTTTTCTATACTATACCAATAAAAATTTGTAATAATATTATTGATAACTAGGGCAAGAAATTCCATGCAAATGTATGTTTTTTCTCGATAGTCCAAAACTAATATGGACTAAATATTTATTCGAATCATCAAATTTAGAACAAAATGGTATCGATTTGTGGTTGCATATTTTTGCATATTTTGCAAAAAATGCATGTTTTAATGCATATTTTGTACTTTTAAATGCATATTTATGCATATTTTTAATTTTTAGGAGCATTTTTTATTTTATAAAAAAAAAATAAAAAAAATTGATACCTTTTCATTTTATGATTCAATCAGAATAAACATTCTTCAAAACCTATTGACCTATGGAAAATCTTCGAGTTCTGTGTCTGTTTGCAAAACAACTATCTAAATATATTTTTAAGTTTTAAAGTACATTATTTTTGCAAAAATAATAGTTTCTAGTGCATATTTCTTATATTTTTAGGCGCATATTTTCCATTTTTAAGTACATGAAATTCCTTGCCCTATTGATAACCTTAAGACACTAGAATACATTTAGGTTGTTCATAAGGGGTGTGCTATCTGTTGTATCGTTGTATCGTCCTAACAAAAAACAGAGTTGTTAAAATTTTTATTTGTGTTTAACAACGATTTTCTATTCAGTTTTCTATCTGTTAGCACACTCAAACATAGGACACTAAACATACGTAAAAATGTTGTATCGTGCTATTCTCAAATGTTGTATTTTTTCAATTTAATTTTTAACAACTCTGTTTTTTGTTAGGACGATACAACGATACAACAAATAGTACACCCCTTGTGAAAACCCTTATTGCCAACTTAAAAATATTTAAGCGATAAATATATTTGTTATACTTTTTGGTTAATACAATTTATTTTTATTTAAAATTCAAATGTGAGAAATTGGTGGGTGATACAGGACGATACAACAAATAGCACACCGCTTTTGAACGACCTTAATTTATTTTGAAGACATACGTACTTACATTTATATTAATGTTAACAAAAGTATACCTACACTGAAATAAAAGAAAGTATGTAAAAGTTCCAGAAACATCTGTAATTGTTACGAAAATTAACTAGTTTTCCGCCATCATACATACCGTTTAGCTAATTTTAGTGAAAACTGAAAGTAGTAGAATAAATTTTGTCAACGTTAATAAAACTAAGTAGAATTTCAGTAAACCCTTCATGAAATTTTATTTTCTTAAAACAACCGATATCTGTACTATTTAAGTAATAAGTACTGTATTTAGGCTTGCCAGATCAAAATTGTCAAAAAGCTTGACATTCAGAGGAAAAAGCTTGGTTTTTCTTGACATTTAAAAAAAGGCTTGATTTTTCTTGACAATTTAAAATTCAGTTAAATTAGCAAAAAAATTGCAAAATTTACTTGAAAATTTAAATGATAATAATTTATACAGATTTTCTACATTCTTTGTACCACATTTTTTAAAGAAATGGGCCCATATGTTGCCAATGGATATGTCTTTTGGCAATTCTTCAAAAACTTCCCGAAGGCAGCAGTAATCTGCATAAAACATATCAGTATTAATTGAATTTGATATTTTTAAAATAAATGGCAGTTCTGCTTAATAATTCCTTGACAACGAGTTTTTTATATTTAAAACACCAATTTGCTAAAAAACAGATTTTTCGCCAAAATCGTATCTTTTTTCTAAATATTTTACAGCATTTTGTAAAAATTGGTTAGCTTTTAACTCAACCCTTTCCTTTATATTCAAAGAAAGACTTTTTATGCTTTACTACAATCGAAACAGTCATTTATCCGTAAAAAATAGTCATGGTACATTTAAAAAGAATTAGTTTTTTTTTTTTTGCTAATTGTTAATTTTTCTTATCAATTTGATGTAAAAATTTCTATAATTTTGTTTTAGCTTGACAAATGACATTTTTTCTTTATTCTTGACACACATCAAAAAAGCTTGACAATCAAGCCAAATCAAGCCCATCTGGCAACCCTAACTATATTAGTTTTTACATTTTCAAAATAATGGTGAATATCTTCTGACTGCTTTTTATAATTAGGACCATAAAAATTATCAACTTAAAAAAATTTTTTTTCTCAGTTATGAGTTATAACAACAAATTAACAAAATGTTTTGCTAATTTTAGCAACACGATTTTAATAAATTGGTAAAATATATTGCCAAAATCAGCACCGAACATTAGTAAAACAATAATTTTGTAATTTTTAAATAAAGAGCAGCAAGATTTCCTACTAAAACATGTACTAAAAACAGAGCTTTGAAGAATGAATTCCTTAATTCAATTTTTCAATTCTGAATTAAAAATTCGATGAATTAATTCACTAAGCACCATATATTGAATGGAATTAATTCATATTTGCTTTCGTTCGATTTATTTTGTTACGAATTAATTCAATTGCAATAGTTCTTTTTATTAAATCAAATGAATTAATTCACTGGTGAACGCGTTCAATTTTATAAATCGAACGGAAAAAAATGAATTAATTCCTTACTGAATTAATTCACCACTGAATTCATTCAATTTCATTTTCATTCAGTGAATTAAAAAAAAAATAAAATTACATTCAGTGAATTAAAAAAAAAATAATAAGTTCACTGAATTGAAAAAAAAAAATAAAATAAGTTCACTGAATTGAAAAAAAATAAAATAAGTTCACTGAATTCAAAGCCTGTTTTCTGCCGTTCAGTAGAAGAAAACAATAATGTACAAATAAAATTTTTAAATAAGCAATTTTACAGCGTGTGCTAGTAACAAATTAGAAACCGGATGCTGTTTATCAACCTACATGATTCAAAAATAAAGCCTTTTACTATTAAAAATAAAAATTTTACAGATATAGATAAATTTGTAAAAAACTATAACTATTAATTTTTCCGGTGAATTAATTAATTTGATTTAATAAAAAGAACTATTGCAATTGAATTAATTCTTTGAATTTGTTGTTTGCTGAACGCATTCAGTTGAATGAATTCAGTGAATTACTTAAGAAAAGGAATTCATTCAATTCTAGAGAAAATTGAATTCGATTGGTAGGGAATTCATTCAAAAAGGAATTAATTCTTCAAAGCTCTGACTAAAAATTAGTACAAAAGATGTGAATATAAAACATTTTACTATTTTTTTCTACTATCTTATTTATTTGAGTGTAATAGCACTTCGACAACGTGTAAATTGTTGCATGTCTAAATGTTTATGTAAAAGGTGAATAAATATTAACATTACTTTCTACATAAACGTATAAGTATATGTATTGCATGTACATATGTATGTGGAAGTGTTCATTCATACACTCACAATATTTTTTCCTTAAAATCAACCGAATATATACATTAAAACAATAGAAAATAAGTTAAAAAAAGGACTACCTACTTTTCGTTTAAAACAATTGTATTTTGTCGTTTATTTTTAATTGTTATTTTATTAACTAGCAAAGTCGGTAAAAATAATAGATTTATACCCAGTGTAGAAAATCATTACCAGACATGTGGTTATGTAACTACATACATGCTTGGCAATGGTAACTAGTTACTTTTGTTATTACATTTCTTATTACCTTTATATGGCGATGTCGCGAAAAATAATGAGTTGTCGTTACACACCAGCATACGAAAAATCAAAAAATATATCGTTACCTATGTGCTTACCAGTACTGACAAAAATAATGAGTCTAAAAATAGATTTTCTAAAAAATAAATTATATAAAAAAAAATATTTTTTATTGCATTTTTTTTTGTTAAATAAAATTTGCTGGTGCGGGAATCGAAATCGAGCTATATCGACATGTAATATTTAATAGATAAAAACATAATTGACCTGCTGCACACAAGTAAGCTTACTCGCCAACATACAAAAAATCAAAAAATATGTGGTTACATATATCCTTACCAGTGTTTAAAAAATATTGAGTCTAAAAATAGATTTCAAAAAATTTAAAAAAAAAATCTAAAAAATGATTTTCTATTTGAAATAATGATAAAAATAAGTAATTATCAGTAACTCATTATTATATGTTTTAAAATAATACAGAAGGTAAGTGGGTGTCATTACTGGTAGGCCAAAAAATAATGATATGTCATTACCGTTTCTACACTGGGTAGTTTATTTTAAAATTAATTGTATTCTAAAAACTGATTGTTTTTAACAGAAAATTTTGATTGAATATTTTTACTTCTACCGAAAGTCCGTATTTTGCGTATTTTATTTCTCGAATGACTGATAGAAAAAGTTAAAAAATATATTTCTTTGTAATTTAACTACTTATTTAATTAAAACAACTTTACTGGTTTACTTTTTAAACAACTGTTGAACTTTTACGGTAAAGTTATTGTGAGTGTATACATTAGACCGTACCTCAAAAAAAAAGTTCGCCGTACACCCTCCAATATGAAGTATTTTTGGAAGGTGATTTAAAATAATTTTTTTTTCCCGAACGTAGGGGTCGCCTTTTTTAATTTTTCGTTATAGCTTTGGCATTTAAAGTCGGATTTTAAAGTGTGATATATCGATTTTTTGCCTCGAGGCAAAATAAAAGGCGACCCTTACGTTCGGCAACCAATATGTAAAAAAAATTTATACTGGGTTTATCGAAAAACTTCCTTAGCAAAAGTTTAATGATTTTTGCGAGCTTTAATTTTATGACATTAGGATGGTACATTAGGGTTGTAGCAACTGAGATCTGGTGGGTAACTACTAGAACGGGATGCTTGAGCTCAAAATGTCCTTAGAACAAAACACTGGTCTCCTCGAGAGAAAAACATCGATGTATCATACTTTAAGATCCGACTGCAAATGTCAAAGATATAACGAAAAATGTAAAATGGCGACCCCTACGTTCGGCAACCAATATATAAAAAAAATTTCTACTGGGTTTATCGAAAAACGTGCTTAGCAAAAGTTTAATAATTTTTTGCGAGCTTTAATTTTTTGATATTAGGGTTGTACATTAGAGTGGTAGCAACTGAGATCTGGTGGCTAACTACTAGAACGGGATACTTGAAGTCAATGGCCCTCGAGAGAAAAACATCGATGTATCATACTTTAAGATTCGACTGCAAATGCCAAAGATATAAAGAAAAATGTAAAATGGCGACCCCTACGTTCGGCAAAAAAAATAAAAAAAATTTTATTGAAACCTCCTTGCAAAAATACTTTATATTGGAGGGTGTACGGCGCCTGTAAAGTGGTACGCTCTAATATACATACATATGTGTAAGTGTGTATAAGTATTTTTTTAAGCATGTAGTGGTATGTTTAATCAATGACTAATGTTTTTAAGATTATTTGTTGATTTAGATGTATGTATAATGTAGAATTTAAGTTTTGTATTTATCCTTCCATTATATACAATTACTTTTGACAAGCTTTGATGAAACATTGTTTTAATTGTTTATATTTATGCATGTAAGTGTGTGTGTTTGTGTATATTTATGCAAACATGTGTTAGTTATGGTAAATTAATACATGTAAATGGACAGTGGACCTATAATGGTCGCAGTGCGTTGAGCCCTTAGATCTAATCTAATCAGCACAAAAAAATTATTATACCCTGTCTACGTAATGGTATAACTACACTCATAAAAAAAAGTTAGTACAAAAGTCTGTTAAACGCGTTCTGATTAAATTGAACTAATTTTTCTGTTATTTTCTCTAAAAAAGCCCGTACAAATAGATAAAAATTCTGCTAAAATAACAGAAAATAGTACATGTATTTGCGCCAGCACAATTTTGACCTTTTTATACAGGATTTTTTTTATTAGTGTAAGGTATAAAGATTTGTTTTATTATAACCTACACCACCATGTAGACAAGGTATAATAAGTTTTTGCTATTCGACTCAGAATTACTTTTTGTCCCGATTTAACAATGTCCGTCTGTCTATCTGTCCATGTATTCTTGTGCGCACGCTATTGGGCGCAAATATTAAGATATTTTGATGAAATTTTCTACACCTATGTATGTCGGCTCTATGGCGAAGCCTACAGAAGGAACACTCAGGAAATTTTTCATATTAATTAACGTGTTGTGTCCTTTGGAAAGGGGATATAGAAAAAGGTGGTAAAAAATGAAGGGGTTGCGGCAGGTGTTCCGCGCCATCCGATATAGAGTTGGCGAACTTTGTGGAAGCTTTTTAGTTCCTAGCCCTATTATGTTATTTTACTTCGGTGGGGTTGAGCGCTAATGGGAACACCGAAGGAGGACGCTATGATATGTATGAGGGATAGAAAATTCATACACATTATTTTTTTCTAAATTGATGTTGCTGTCGCTGGGGATCGAACCCTCAACCTTATGTGTAACAGCCCATTACACAACAACTGCTGAACCGCTTCCCAAAAAAATACCTATAGACACCTTCTGCTATTTTCATACATTAATAGAGAAAAGTCTGTAAAAAATTTAGTTAAAACTACTAAAAATTAGTTAAAAATGATGGTGCGGAAAAAAACTGCTAAATTAGCAGATTAGTTTTGGTATATATTGGTAAGATAGGAAGAGCAAAAATAAAGCTGTTAAATATACAGAATTTTAATTACATTTAGGTAAAACTCTTGTACGTAGAAAATAACAAATTAACTTGCTAAAATTAGCAAAAAATTTTGCTAAAGAATTAGTAGTTTAAAAAATCACGAAAAAATTTTAAATTTTAGAAGTTTTTTTCGATTTTTTTTAATGCAAATAATTATTAAGGCTTTTGAAAACAGCAGTTTACAATTTTTTTAGTAAATATTTTTGTTAATTTAACATTATAGACTGCTATTTGCATTCAACTAACTTTAGCTTAAAAATAACAAAAATTTTTTCATATAACGGTTTGTTTTTTAGTCTACTAATATTTAGCAAGTTAACGGATATAGTTAAGTCGAAAACACAGCCAGTAATAATTTTTGTTTTTTTTTAATTTATTTTTATCGGGTTGTACATTAATTGCATTAAAGGAATAAAATGCGGTAGAATCCCAAAACTTATATAACAAAGTGTGAAAAATAATAGGTTGAAGGCATGTCCCTATCAGAGAATAGCAAAATCAACTTTCTTCTTGATTGAATTATACACTAAAATTCTTATTCACATTTAATCACTCAACAATATTCAATGTTGAATAAATAAAATCACTATCATGCAGCTGAACGCGTAGTTCGGATCAGTTTGAGTCGTCTGTCGAACATGTTTTATTCACATTTAATCGCTCAAAAAAAATTACTGTTGAATAAAATCAAATTGATCGAACATTTGAACTCACATTAATAAATCAAAGTATTAGTTGTTTTATAAAAAAAAAATAAAATCTTATTGTTTTAAAATGGGAATGTATGTGTATTAAATGTGATTCTACAAAATATAGTCGCTGCTGATACTGTAAACCCCCTCTTTATTGTTATGAAATTATTTTTCTTTTATTTGGTTGCAATCATGAATAAACTCATATGCGTTCATTTTTGTTTTTTCTGATTTTATTCTACATCAATATAATCATCGTTGATCCGAACGAATATGAATGGTATGAAAGCGACAAATGTTTAAATCAACGATGCAAAAAAAAATCACTTGGTTTGATTGATTTAAAATCATCAATGAGTATGTGTATTTGAGTATATTCGGCGCTTGAACTAAAGCGAATGTTTATTCGGGTGTTGATTACGTATGATGATTTTGCAATCAGCAGTTGCAGTTCTCTGGTCCCGATCCGGATTTCATTCTTGCCTAAGGAAATCGTCGGGGGACGACATTTTTACACTATTTTCAGTTTTATTTCAGAAAATTCCAAATATATTTTAAAATTTTCCAAAAATGCTTTAAAATTGTCCAAATATATTTTAAAATTGTTTAAGAATGTTTCAAAATTGTCTAAAATGTTTCAAAATTATCCGAAAACGTTTTAAAATTTTCCAAAAATGTTTTAAAATTGTTCAAAAATGTTTTAGAAGTGCCAAAAAATCATTCAAAATTGTCCAAAAATTTTTCAGAATTGTACAAAAATCTTTCAAAATTGTCCAAATGTTGTTTAAAATTGTCAAAAACCTTTAATATTTGTCCAATTGCATTTCAAAATTGTCCAAAATGTATTTTAAAATTTTCAAAATGTATTTCAAAATTATACAAATATATTTTGAAATATTACAAATATATTTTAAAATATTTTATTTGTATTTCAGAAAATTCCTATTGTATTTTAAAATTGTCCAAATGTATTTCAAAATTATTCATTTGTATTTAAAAATTTTAAATCTGTATTTCAAAATTGTTTTTCAAATAATTCCGTTTGTATTTCAAATTTCTCCAAATGTATTTGAGAAAATTTCAAATTTATTTTAAAATAATTCCGTTTGTATTTCAAATTTCTCCAAATGTATTTGAGAAAATTTCAAATTTATTTTAAAAAAACTCTATTCTAGAACACAAGTATAGTTTTTTTTTAATTTTTAAATACATTTTGAAAATTTTAAAATAGATTTTGTACAATTTTGAAATGCAATTGGACAAATATGAAAGGTTTTTAGATAATTTAAACAATATTTGGACAATTTTAAAACATTTTTGGACAATTTTGAATGATTTATGGACAATTTTGAATGATTTTTGGAAAATTTTAAAATATTTTTGGATAACTTTTAAACATTTTAGACAATTTTGAAACATTTTTAGACAACTTTAAAATATATTTGGACAATTGAAAAACATTTTTGGACAATTTTAAAACATTTTTGGATAATTCTAAAACATTTTTAGACAATTTTGAAATATATTTGGAATTTTCTGAAATGAAACTGAAAATGGTGTAGAATTTTTAGAAATATTTTTTAAGTGAAATTACGAACTCAATAAGAATTTTTTGTACTCGTCCTGTTACGTTATTCCATATTTAAAATATCAAAGAAAAAACAAAAGCAATAACAAAAAATTTTACCACAATTTGCTTTGCCATCTTCCAATATACTATTCTGTTTTGTTTTTTTTTTTTTTTTGATTTTTTTAAACTCTGATAAAAGAAATTCTTCTCCGAAATTTTTGTAAAACTCCGAAGTTAACTCTTTCTTTACCAAGGTCAAAGGTGAAGTTTATGAAAATTATCGATCTTTCCAGAAAGTATATCAAAATATTGTGTTAGTTCTTACGGAATTTAGCGAGTCTTACTCAAATAACTCTGTTAACGCAAAATTTTATTTATTACCCAGCAAAAAAAGAGATGCTGGAGCAGTAGAAAAAGCACTACAATTGATAATCTAGATGTACTTCTTTTTTAACATAAACACTAATGATTTTAACATTGAGAGGAGTACTCCCACTTCAACATTTTTCCATTAATTTTTGAACGAGTGCAAAGGAAGCTCTTTTTCACCAATTAAAAGTTAAAAAAAATTCTTCACAAAAAAAAATTATATTTTTTTTATTTCACAAAAGTTTTTTTTATTGAAGCCACCGGGTATCGAACTTGCGACGTCACGATTGCTGGTCTAGTGCTCTACCGCTGAGCTATTTTGTCATATGAAAGTTGACTGTATATAAAAACACCACTTTGTTACTGCGAGATATTGTTCCTTATTTCCTTCAATAAAAGTACTTATTAAACAAGTGTTAAACGTGCACTCCAATTCAATATTGTTTTCAGTACTATTTTTACAGGTGCATAAAAAGCAATTTCTCACCATTTTTTTATATATATACATATTTTTAAAAATTAAAAAAAACATATTGGCCCCGCCGAGAATTGAACCTGGGACCCTCTGTTTGGAAATGCCGAAGCAGTAGAGAAAGCACTACAATTGATGATCTAGATGTACTTCTTTTTCAACATAAATACTAAAGATTTTAACATTGAGTTATCATAGGAGTACTCCCACTTCAACATTTTTTCAGTACTTTTTGAACGAGTGCAAAGGAAGCTCTTTTTCACCAATTTTTAAAACTTAAAAAACTATTGAATTTAAACAAATTAATTATAAATATAAAAAAAAAAATTAATAGAATAAAAAAAAATTTTAAAAAAAATAAAAAAATATTGGTCTCGCCGGGAATCGAACCAGCGACCAAATGCCAAATGATACCAAAACCACTTTTTACGATCACTTTTAGAGCAATTACTCTTTAGAAGCAATACTAAAGTGATGTTTTGGATGTTGTTCAGAAGTAATTGTAAAAAAGCTGTAAAACCATACTAACAGATACTTGGGAAGCAATGAAAGAAGTGAATATTTGAAGTTGTTGAGAATAACTTCTAAAAAAGCAGTAAAAATACACTAACGGATACTTGTGAAGCTGGGAAAAAAGTAGTTTGTAAAGCATTACTTAAAATTTTTTTTGCTGGTTAGTAATAAGAAATTTTAAATTAACCCTTATAGGTGCATTGGGTCAGAATGATCTCCAATTATTAAAATGTAAAAAGGTTGCCATTTGACATGAAAGTCGACATAAAAACCTTTAATTAAGCATTTTGTAGAGAAAAAATTATCAAAATTAACCTGTTTGAGAGAGGATAGTGCCAAAATTACCCAATTTTTTTTAAATATCAAATAACGCTAGCTGGCCAAAAATTTATGTAGAAACTAAAATAAGGCACAACTAGTGGGTTTCGGAGCAACTTTAAAATCGCTCATACAACGAAGGGCCAGTCTAATAGGTGACATTTTAGAAAGAGGTAGACATGCCTTGAAGACATCTATGGTATAAGTTTGCACCTGCTGACATTCTCTTTAAGACACATTTTCCAGCTGGGATATTAACCTTAAAGATTTTGAAATTATAATGCATTTACATTGGTAAATAGATAAAGGTTTGTACAAACAATAAATATAAGAATATTTTGAAATAGGAATTTTCATATATCTCCATATGAATTCCACTGTGATTGAGATTGCTAATATGGTTTTATTATTGTATATATATGACTGCGTAATGAAATTCCATGAGGATGCTTTATCTTATGTATGAAATATCTTACGGCAATCAATCCATCTTTTGTTGTTTGTGAAATGAAAATAAATGAAGAAAAAGGATTCAAATAAAATATTCAGGAAATGAATTGGGGAATTGGAAGTTATTATAGAGCTATATCTGTGAGCATTTAAATAGAAGAACAATGGAGAAATTTATATTCTAATTAACAAATGAATGATGGAAATTACTACTTATTATGACTCTTGTGGGCATTAGTTGAAGGTACATAATATGAAGTCAATATGCATCATAAAGAATTTAAATATTTGGCTATTAAAAAACGCAGATTAGGGGTTTCACTAACAATTCTATTGTAGTAAAGTGTTAAAATGCATTACGTAATTTGCCCTGCGGCAACCGTCTCCAATATATACGCAAGCTGCCTGCTTTTGAACATAAAAACCATACCTCAGTTTGGCAACATTTGCGAAAAAGGCGACACGGAGGAGATTGGAAGATAAACAAAAATCTAAAAGTAGACTGTTCGTATTTGTCTGTGTTGGTTGATCACTTCTGAGTAAAAACAATAACAGGAAGCTGAATAGGAAAGCAAACTATGAATTAGTTACATTGCATTCAAGGCCTTATTTGGATGAGATGGCTAAGCGGTCGCACCTTGGTATAGTTACGTTTCTAAGGTAGTAATAGGTACATGGTCTAATCCTATAGCCGACAGGTTGTTGAAAAATTATTATACAACTTAGAATTTAATGGAAAAATTACTGATGAAGCCTGTCAGTAGAAAAAGGCAGAAATTAGACTAGTCTGATTTGTAAATTATTGTGTTGATAATTTTTAGAGAAAAAGGTTTAGTCTTCTTCTTAAACTCAAACCTACTAAATTAATATTATTTTTTTTTTTTCATAAAATTTGATTTATTTTTTTCACTTGAACTTTAGCTTTTTTATAAAGATATTTTAAAATAATTTATTTTATTTTATTATTTATTTTTATTATTTTTATTTTACTTTTTTTTTTGTTTGAAAGTTATTTATCACAATGCTCTGAACTTTGCATTTTTGAAAAACATAAATCAGTATTATATCCAGTTTTTTTTTCCTACAGTTTTGTCATGTATTGTGGTTACAGCACTTCAAGTTTTCCACAAAAATGTTTGATTGTGCTTAGATTTTTCTTTGTCTTGTTATATTCCACTTTAAAAAACAAGTTTCATTTTCAGGTTTTTAGCACTAAATTATTTTTTTGGTAAAACTAACACGTTTTGGTTTCAATCAAATTGAAGTCGTGCATTGTTGCAAAAAAAAAAAGAATATTTATATTTATTTTTGAGCATTTTGCACAACATAAAAAACGGTACGATCAAGGAGGAAAAATAACAGACAACCATTAAAATCTAATGTTCACAAATTAGCAATATTATTTGTTGTTTTCTTCTTTTTTTTTGTATACTCGTATGAAGTTAAAGATTACGACCCTGGTAACAGTTTTAAAAAAAATAAATAAATTATGTATATAAATTGCATTTTAAAACAAATGAATTTTGTTGAAAAACAATCTAATATTATGGTGAAAATATGCAGTTTTTAGAGCTTATATTTTTACAAAAGATCATTAGGTAAAATGCAAACATTTAATTTTAACTGAATAGGTATTTCTTTTTACTGATTTTTTCATTATTTAAACAACAAAATAAGCATATTGGTTTAAAAATTAAATTTTTCTTCCTTTTAAGTGGCACTTTCTGTTATTTTAACTTACAATTATGTTAAGTGTAATACTTAACAACAACTACCTTTGGATTTCCGAAAAAAAACTGCACTGCATTCTGCCTAAAGGCTCAAAATCATTAAAGTAAGATAATTACATCGCAACTGATGTTACGTGATAAGCCCCCTGTAATACTTAATACTTTAGTTTAAGTTCAAAAATTATAATTTAAATTATTGTTACCAAATTTTCAAAGTTCTCTCAAAAAGACAAAATTTTAATTCGGTTTTAACAATTTCAAATTAAACATAATTTTATTAATATTTTTAGTCTTATTAAATAACTATAACCCTTATGCAAACTCCAACCAATTACAAATGCATAAACTTCAATTGTTGGTCATTAAAAAATTATTTGAAAAGTTTTATGTCCACAAATTATTAATTAACCTTGAACATAAACTTCTATGTACATATTTTTTTTTTTTTTTATTGTTAGTAGTACTTTAATTCTTGTTGAAATATTTAAACTTTTGAAATATGTACACAACAAAAAGATATGCAGGTTGGTAGTTTGGTAAGAAAATGCAACAAAGATAAATTTAGTAACCAGTAACTACCCTGTGGCAAAAAGAGGGATTACCTGATCTTAGAAGGCAGGACCGATCTGAAAGCACTTGCCGGTGAACGTGCAAAGTTTCCGCTACACAGCAAGAATTTACAAAATTCTAATTAAATTTTTAAACACCTTTCTCATACCAAATTTGTAAATTCAAAAAAAAAAAGACTTTTTAAAAAGGCACCAACAAAGAAATTTGTAAATCCAAAAAAAATTTTATTTTTTTTTGTAACTTTGAATTTTTATTTTTAAACAATTTTTATGTGAAAGATAACAATTTACAAACGAGTTAAAAATATTTCAAACAAAAAAATTTTTGGGAAAAAAATTTAAATTTTAAAGAAAATGTAATTGCTTTTACAAATTCCCATTGTTGGTGCGTGCTGCTTTTTCTGTGTACCTTATATTACTTGATTAAATTTTATTCGTCAAAATTGATTCGTGGGGATATTCATAAAGCGAATTTAACTTTTCATGTCTACCCAGTGTAGAAAATCATTACCAGATATGTGGTTATGTAACCACATACTTGGTAATGGTAACTAGTTACTTTTGTTATTACATTTCTTATTACCTTTATATGGCGATGTCGCGAAAAATAATGAGTTGTCGTTACACACCAGCATACGAAAAATCAAAAAATATATCGTTACCTATGTACTGACAAAAATAATGAGTCTAAAAATAGATTTTCAAAAAAATAAATTATATAAGAAAAAAATATTGTTTATTGTATTTTTTTTTTTAAATAAAATTTGCTGGTGCGGGAATCGAACCTGGGGTCTACAGATTGCCAGTCAACTGCTCTACCATCTGAGCTATATCGACATGTAATATTTAATAGATAAAAACATAATTGACCTGCTGCACACAAGTAAGCTTACTCGCCAACATACAAAAAATCAAAAAATATGTGGTTACATATATCCTTACCAGTGTTTAAAAAATATTGAGTCTAAAAATAGACTTCAAAAAATTAAAAAAAAAAATCTAAAAAATTATTTTCTATTTGAAATAATGATAAAAGTAAGTTATTATCAGTAACTCATTATTATATGTTTGAAAATAATGCAGAAGGTAAGTGGGTGTCATTACTGGTACTCCAAAAAATAATGATATGTCATTACCGTTTCTACACTGGGTATTTAAGTACTCATAAATTTTTTTAAGGCTAAAGAACCCAGTCAGAAAAATGCAAACGGGAAAGCGATGACAAAGCTCTATGGTATAAGTACTGGCAAAAAGTGCTTTTCCATTCCCAAAATGATAACATCATTAGACAAAAGGACCGGCTGTTGAAAAAGCGCCGGAAAAGCACTGGTGAAACAAAATTTTCTAATGTTGGCATAACGCTGGCAAAACCAATAAATAGGTGGTCTGGAAATATATTTTCAAAAATAAAATTTTAAAAAAGTTCATATGTATGTTTTTTTGTCCTGCCGTGGCGGACGATTGCTCTACACAATAAAAACAATTTTTTGCTTGCAACCGGATTTGAACTCGGAACCTCCTGACTACAAACCTTTTTTAACAAAGCGTCAGCATTTTTATAAAATCATTGCTCTACCAGTGAATTGGTTTTTGTACCACTGCACTGTGGGCCAGGATCACCGTTTTTTGGCCAAAAGTACAATTCAGGTAATTCAATTCTTTGAAAATGTTTATGGTAATTCAATATCTAAATTTATAAACATATTTTTTTAATTTTTTCACCAACTATTCATTGCGTTTTTCATAGTTTTTTTACATATTATTTTAAATATTTTACTTCTGATTGTTTCTTTTAGCAGAGTTGTAATTTTGTGATAAATATTTTAGCAGAGTCACATTTTTATGGTAAATATTTTAGCGGAGTCACATTTTTATATATTTTGTGTGTCTAAAATGCAACTCCGAAAATATCGAGTAGTAATTTTGAGTATCGAGTACCCAAAAAAAGACAAATACTCGATACCCACTACTCATATTTTTACCAGCACTAAGTGATACAATAAATAAACAATAACACTGTGAGACAAATGGTAGGGGTCAGTGATCGGGAAGGGTTCAAACTACCGGGGAAAGTTATATCGGTAAAAAAGAAGTTATACGTGTCCCGCCGTTTCGCTGGGTCACCCCTTTGGTGGTCTTTTTGACATAACTCGAGAACCACTAGTCCGATTTTGCTCAAACAATTTTAAAAAATTAAAAATTACAATTCCTTTAATCTGTTCATATAACGTTTTTCTATATACTCAACAGTTTTGCCGGTAAAAATAAATGTATGAAGAAAAAAATATTTTTTGCCTAAAATATTAAAAAAAAGTAATAAACAAAAGGTTATTGATTTTTATGGTAGCAGTAACAAAAAAGGAATTGTAATTTTTAATTTTTTTAAAATTGTTTGAGCAAAATCGGACTAGTGGTTCTCGAATTATGTCAAAAAAAAAGATATATCTCGATTCCTAGGGGTGACCCAGCGAAACGCCGGGACACGTATAACTTGTGTTTGACCGATATAACATTTCCCGTTGGTTTCATCCCAACCCGATTTTGACTGTCGCATAGTGAAATTTGTTCCAAAAACAATTTCAAATTATAAAACTGAAACTAGTTCTCGAAAGAAAAATAGAAACCTGTTAAGTATTTACGAAAGAGGTAACAAAATTATTAATTTTACCTCAAAAATGTGGGTTTTTTTTGAAAATCCTAAATTTCCAAGAGATTCCATAAGATGTCTTCTACCTAGGTTTTTGCGACCATTTTCGACCGTTCATAAACTTTCGAGATTTTGACCTTTAACTGAAAAAGTACCTTCAGATCTCGCTGATTTCCAGCATTCCAGATTTTTAGTAAAATCTAAAAAATAGTACTAAAAATTACCCTAAATGAAGGTTCTGGTTTTCTCACACAGACTAGCCCCCTAAAGTCCAGGTTTGTGGGACATTTGAGTGCCAATTCGGAATAAGTACGAAAATAACCCTTAAACACATTTTAAGTTTTGACTTATTTCTGGCATTGAAGTTAAATTTTCATCTTCGACGTCTTCAGAGACTTATAGTAGAATTTTATGACAAATATTTTTGCGGAACATTTTAATATTCTAACTCTTCAAGTTATGGGTCTTTTTTGATACTTTTCAAAAAGGTCTAAAAGAGACCCTTTAATTGCAGAATTTGAGGGTTAAAATGTTCCACAAAAATGTCCCTCGTAGTGTTTTACATAAGTTCGCTGAACATATCCTATACCTAAAATGAAAGATTCACATGATTTCCTATGCCGATTCACTATAAACATTTTCAAAACAGGGGAAATTTTAACCCCCCAAAAACATAGGGCCAGACGAAAACTTTTAAAACGCCGATACACTTATATTTTTCTATGGTCCCTCTGCCAGAATTAGTTGTCATCAGAACCTTTTTTTGTACAGTGTAATTTATTTTCCAATACATAACAATTTTAAATTTTTGGCCGCCTTATTGGATCCGCCATGTTGAATTTTTAAAATTGGATTCCAGATTCGTAATCTGCTGCCCAAAAACTTCCCTTGGTGGAAATTAGAAGTAAATCAGACGACATAAGAAATTTAATGAAAAAATAGTTTTTCGCCATATAGGATCCGCCATTTTGAATTTCAAAATTTTAATTTCAGATTTTTAATCAGCGTATCCTAGAAATATATATTTGATTATTTTAAGTCCAATATATTAAAAACTAAAAATTAATGGCCGCCATCTTGGATCCGCTATTTTGAATTTTATATTTTTTTCAGATTCGTGATCAGCAACAACCAAATCCTCCTTTGTTATATCCTTTAGTCTCATATACTCAATATTCTAGTTTTGGCCAAAATTCGACGATGCTGGCCCACAGCGCACTGGTAGCACTGGCTAGGTAGCACTGGATAACCACTGGTTGCAAACCTTGGCATATTACTCTTAGACCATTCTTTGCCAGTGGTTTTTTTATAAACCACCGAAATTTTTGTAAAACAAATGCTGGAAAAACGCTTTTTGAAAACACTGGCAAAGTGTCCTAAACGAGTGTTCTACCAGTCATTTATTTTCAACACCATGGTTACCCAGTGGTATGCCAGTACTTGATTTTTTGTACCACTGGCGATTTTTGATTGGGAAGTTTAATTTCTACACCATTTCCAATTGTATATCAGAAGTTATCATTTTTTTTATGAAATTATCAATTGTATTTCAGAAATTATTCTCTATTAACTATTAAATACAATCAATAAATTCTGAAATACATTTGATTATTTATGAAATACAATTGATAATTTCCTAATAAAATTTGATCATTTCTGAAATATAATTGACGATTTTTGAAATACAATTGATAATTTCTGAAATACAATTGACAAATCTGAAAAACAATTGATAAGTTCTGAAACACAATTGATAAATCTGAAAAACAATAGAAAATTTCTGAAACAAAATGCGAAGCGAAGCTGTTTCGAAATATTGAATCAAAGTAAACCATTTTTTAAAAATGGTTGTTTCGAAACCCCCCCATTACACAACAACAATAAAGGTCAACTATAAATTCTTAACAAAATGATCATTTCTGAAATACAATTGGAAATGGTGTAGTGTACACGTTCCTTTAATTCACGAATGCGACGAGTTTATTAAAAAACGAATCGGTGATATGCAAGAAGTCAGGGCTGGCAAGACTTTTTTCGCTGCGTGGCAGAAACGGACAAATTTTTTTGTAAAAATTTCTCGCGTGCCACCTTAATTTTAGTTGTCTTTTAAGAGTCATTTTTTAAAAATGTTTAAAATTTAGAAAATTTCTCTTAAAATTATCATTGCAGATGTACAAATTTATCAGCGCTATGGATTACCCCATGAAATAACCCCCAAAGGGAAAAATTAAATAACATCAAAAAATAACGTAAAAATGTTTGACGGTTATTTAATTTTTGGGGGTTTACTTAATCTTTAAATGAAAAAATTCCCAGTGAAATAAAATTTACACAGTTTGCACATTATTGCCTTTGGTGGTTATTTCATATTGTTAAAAAAAGTTAAATTATTGGGCGCCATTTGTTTTTTAAGTACGTAAGAAACTAGTTGAAAAATGTGCTTCGGGCAAAAATTTGATTTTGTTAAAATAAATCGCGCGGTTATCGCGCAAAGAGGGTTATTTTATTATAAAACTTATTTTCAGCCTTTATTGAGGGTTATTTCGTAACACCTATTTCCCTTTAAAAAATTTTTTTTTAAATGGAAATTTTTTAGATCCAATTTTATTACAAGTTGTTTTCCATTTTTGTGCAATTTTCTGGTACTTTTTGATTCTCCGATTATGAGCCATTTTCTCATCGAAACATTTAAACATCTTTCAATCTAAAATTTTAAAAATATTCCCAGAATTTTCTGCTAATCGAATTTGCGAGTTCTGTATTAACCATATTTCTTTAAACAAAAAATGGTGGCAATACTGAGTTTTATTCCTCTTAAAAGACGATTTACAACTCTGTGAAAAATTCTATGACATGTTCATTTGCATTAGGCGTATCACAGGACCTATTGCTTTACTCCTGTGACAGGTTCTTTCCGTCAGTTCTGTGATACCTCAATGACGAGAGAATCCCCCAAACTCTTTTTGTAGGGAGTTTTTCGCTGTGGTGTAATGGTTAGCGCGTTGGACTGTTACACGTGAGGTTGGGGGTTCGAGCCCCAACCAAGGCAGCATCAATTTATAAAAAAATAATAATATGTATGAGTTTTTTCTATCCCTCGTACATATCGCAGCGTCCTCCTTCGGTGTTCCCATAGCACTTAACCCCACCGAAGTAAAATAATATAACAGGGCTATGAACTAAAAAGCTTCAACAAAGTTCGCCAACTCACCATCAGATGGTGCGAAACAACTGTTATAAAAAATTCAATATCTCGCGCAATTACAGTGTTGCCATATTTGAAGCCCTTCATCTTTCACCACCTTTCACTTCTTCTCTATCCCCTTTCCAAAGGAAGCAACACGTTAATTAATAGTAAGAATTTCCTGAGTGTTGCTTCTCTTTATAAAAAAAAAAAAAAAAAAAAAAAAAAATTTTTAATTGTCGGAAAAATGTTAGGGAAATTTAAAAAAATTAACATTTTTATACAAAAAATGCATTATGTATTTCAAAAAATTATTATTTTATTTTACCGTAAATTTTAGTTGATCTGAAGATTGTTACACTGAGTATAATTTTGCTTCAGTCATAGCAACAAGCATAACATGGAGAAAAAAATAATAGCTTTGTTAAAAACATGTGATTTTCATTGTAATATGAAATAAATAAGTAAAAATGTTTGAGTTTACTTCTCTAAAGGTTTTTCACTTTAAAGTTAACATATATACAAAAACTAAAATCTACATTATAACCTAGAGAGAACCACATAAAAACAATCTGATGAATGTGATTGGTAGCACTTGAAAATGCATTAATTGTCAACCATTGGTTCTAGGAAAGTTTTTTTCATAAGTTTTTTCTTTATTTGTTGTACACTAAATTGTGAATTCTATTTTGAATTTGTCGTATTTGATCTTAAAACCGAACAAAAATAACACTTATTGTAATTACCATTTTATTTATTTGAAAAATTATCATATAGAGAAAATCAGACAATAAAATATAAAACAATAATACAATTTAATGGAAAATCACTGATGAAGCCTTTCCATAGAAAAAGGCAGAAACTAGATCTAGTCTGATATGCAAATTGATGTGTTTATAACTTTTAGAAAAAAGATTTCTTCTTCTTCTTAAACTCAAACCTACTAAATCCTTTTTATTATTGGTCTCATATACATATATTCAAACAGATCCTATTGTTTGGTCCTTTAAACATATGTGCTAGATGTTATTCAAACAAATCTGATTCAAAAACTTAAAATGAATTTAAGAATTTCACAAAAACAGAAAAAAATGGAAAATTGGCTGACATGACTAAATTCAATACAATTATGGTGTAGGAAAAATGTAGGTAAAAATTTTTCCGATATTAGGGAAAAAGAGGGAATTTTTAAAACAAATCTAAGTAATTTTCAAAATAGCGTCTGGCATCACTGATCCAAATCCAAGATGGTGCACATAATTTTCAGCTTTATATGCAGTATCTATTTGGAAAAATTATAAGTAGAAAAATGGCCATTTTTGGTACGTTTTTTTTTTTCGAATAATTTCAAAATTCTAATAAAGGTTTTCATAAAATAAATATACTCGTCAAAAGAAGAAGTTTGAAGTACTGATTGGCTGATTTTAGAAAGATCGATCATTAATATTTCATGTGTATTTCTGTCTTAAAACTGAAATACCAGTTTATGAAACTCCGAAACCTCTTTTCAAAAATACCAATTTTTTATACAGTTCATTTAGAAAAATGACAAAATATTTAACTCAAAAGATGAAATATTAAAAATTTTTGGCACAATTTTTTATCCAATAAACAGCAGAGATGGCACACACAAAATCCAAGGAACCTCACATGTTTATTTTGGTAATTCCCTTGTGAGGTCTAACAAAGATCGACTTGGACTGGTTCTTTTATATGAAGGGGAACTTCATATAAAAAAACCAATCCAAGAACTGGTCCGTATATAGTTACAACGAGTCACCTGACGGATCCTGTGACCAGTCTGCTTTTCCACAATATAATTTTGAAGTTCATGTACTTAAGAAGTTTGCTGCAATTTTAAAGAATAAGTAAAACTAACTTCACTAAACTAACTATGAATAAGAACAAGTAACAAGATAAAGTAGAGGATGTTTTTTTGCATAATTTAAAATGTCATAAAGTGGTTGTACAAACAAGAAACCAAGTCGATATTACTGGTAAGTTTGTATGCGTAGAGTCTTTTATGTGTGCATATAATTTTTTGTTGTAATAACTTTTTTAAAAGAAACAAAATTATGAAAAAAGAATTGCACAAACAGTTTTATATTTAACCCATAACTTGGCAAAGAATAATAATAAATAAAATTGCAATCATAAACCAGTAAAAATCAAACACTGAGAGAATTTATCTAATTCATGCTTATCTTACAAGACGAGTCGGATTCTAGATTCCTGCATATTTCGATCAAATTTGGTTACAAACACCTCGGCCAAAATTAATATTTAAGTGGTCAGAATTAGTCGCACAGTTGTTGGAAACTTTTTAATATTTTGAGTACACCATTTATTAGAACTTAAGAATACCTTTCATTTGATAACCAATTTGTATACATTTCCTGCGAACAAACATGAAAAAATCCAAGAAAAAATTGGGGTCATTTATGACTCCAGTTTTTAACCCGTGCACATACTTATTTTTTCTGTCTTCTCTATCACATATCCAAATTCCATCCAAATCTGACAATAAAATCAATCAGATATTCCCTGTTGTTCATTCTAGCGATCCGACTTCATGTTTCCACACTATGGAATTTCTGCTGCAGAAATATTACTAAGGAGCGTATGATCTTTTATAAGATATAACTCCTACGTAAAAAACTAAATTATAGTTAAACCAAGAAGGGTATAAGACTAGGAGATACAATCGCGATCGGATTGCACATCGGACAAAACTAACGCATAAATGGCGGTTTGATGTCATGGTGATATGAGGAAATTTTCGCAGAAAAAAACTAAAAATGTGAATAAAGAGACAAGAAAATCTTTAAATTATGAGGAAAATTTAAGAAAAATATTGATTACAAGAAACTAAAAAAATTTTATAATTTATGAAAAACTTGAAATTTAAAATTCTTGAGAATGAAATTTGAATACTTACATTTGTGTTTTTATTTTCGATTTTTCATATTTTTTTTATTATCTTTTTTCTTAATTCAAATATTTTTTTGAAAATTTTTATTGCAATTTTTAGTTTCTGTCAATTTATTTCCACTTTTCCCTTATTTTTCGATCGACTGCCTGACAATATAATCTTCCGACCGATGTCCGGTCCGATGTACGATGCGATGGCGTTTGCATCTCCTAGTCTCATAGGCTTCTTATGCAAATCAATACAGCCGCAGAGGCAAGAAATTGTTTTCGGACGGGATTTAGAGAGTTTTAATTACATTTCTGTTGAACCCGACTTACTGTTAAGATACCTCTTGGAATTTCGGATAGGGAAGATGGGGGTTAAAAAGGGGATCTGGGAGTTAATCATTCCATTTTGTAATTAATTTCACACGCAAATACACAATTACAAGTAAAAACGGAATGGAATAGAGCGAATACAAAGAAATGGAATCAAAGGACGAACGACTGATATCGAAACACAAGACAATGGAAACGAAATAGAATTAAACAGGGTACGAGTGGAATTGGTACACTAAAATTGGAAAATGAAATGGAACGGAATGGAGAATTGAAACGGTAGGCGGGTGGAACGATATAGAATCGCACGGAGAACAAGTGGATTTGAAGAACTAGAAAATGTTGACGAAATGCAATGTAATGGCGAATGAAAAAAATTGCAACGTGGAGTGAGTGGAATTGGAACGCTAAAATTGCGAAATAAAATGGAATACAACGGGGAACAAGTAGAATTGATTAACTATAAATTTTTTATGTGGCTCTGTCTTTAATATTGATGGATTACACAACTTTGTAGTATTTTTGGAATAATTAGTGGGTGCTGATTTCGAATCTGCAACCAGTTTCTTCAAATTGGCTCTAGGTTTTGCACAATTCGCGATTTAAATTTTTTTAATTTTTCAGCCGATTTTTTCGATAAAAAATTTATAATTTAGTTACTATAGCTTCGGATGGAAAACGCTTTACACAGTTTAAGCTTAATTCCGTGCCCTATTTTTCAAACTTAAGTGTGTATCAATATCTTAATAACTTTTCTAAATATTGTCGCTGAAACTCAAAATTTAAAAATTTTTTAAGGTTTTTTTTTTTAAATAGATTTAAGTATAAGACGAAGTCCGATTTTAAATGTCAAAGCTAATTTGGAAAGAAAAAGCTCCAAAATTTATATATATGTCATATTGCTTTAACAAATTATGTGCAGGCTCTAAACTTTAGACTTAAAATGAACAAAAAAATATTTTAATGTACTAAAAATCTGCTATACTCTTACAGAATTTTTTTTCCAAAAACATCAGATTTCATTCACTATAGATTTTTTTGCGAAATTATTGCGATTTTCAAAGTTTATATTTAAATAATGCCTTCGGACTCTTTATACAATTATTTCTCGATGAACTCATTTTGAATGTGTACGAAAATATTGTGATTTAAATATAAACTTTGCAAATCTCAATAATATCGCAAAAAAATCAATAGTGAATGAAATCTGATGCTTTTAGAAAAAAAAAAATTCTCTAATAGTACAGTAGATTTTTAGTACAGTAAAATATTGTTTTTTTCACTTTAAGTCTAATTTGAATTACAAAAGGCTCTAAAACTGCACATAATTTGTTAAAACAATATGACATACAGTTGTGGCCAAGCATTTAAGTCAATTCAAGTTTTTTTCTAATTTTATTGTTGTTGCCTTTATTTTTAAAGATCAAAATAGTGGCTAAATTCGCCACAAAAGGCAAGGATATGGTTCAGAAAATTGTACAGAATTTTAACGTAATGTTTGTTTTTTTCATTTTGTCACTTGTTTTAAGTGGGCGTGGCTTTTAACGAAAAATTAGCGATATCAACCTTTTATCAAATTAAATAGTAAAATTTAAGCAGTACTGATCGGTTCGTACAAACTGTATATTTTTGGAAATCCTATAAAATTTCCTTAAGTCTTGCATTATTTTTATCTACAAATAGTCGCCAGACTTAAAAGTGCAGCACTTTAAACATGACCAAATTTTTATGGAATATTTTCATGCAATAGTGATACAATAACAACAAAATATTTTAAAATATGCGGAAAATGTTATTGTGCTGCCTGACATTTTCGATAAAATAAAGATATCGTTATTTAATAACAAAAAAAAACTATATCATTAACGAGTGTGCATTTTTCTTCACAGTACTTATGAATCGTAAATGATAGCTGTGTTTTCGACTTAACTATATCCGTTAACTCATAAAAAAACTCAAAGTGCATAAAAACGCGTTTAAGACGAAAACTAACACATTACTTTTCGTATGCACGTTAACTTTCAACACGGATAATTATCAACGTTGAAAACTCAAAGTTTATACATTTTCACATCTAACGTAACTTATTCCCGTTATTTCTTAAAAACTTTTGCTGACATACGTTCGATTATATCAGAATAATTATAAACATAACCCGTTTAAAAAAATTGTATACTACAATCGGTTTAACGTATATTTGCTTTAAATACTTAACCTTGATAGGCATGAGACAAAATACAGCTGATGATATTAATCTCGGACAAACTGATCATCGAAATGATATCGTTACGAATTCGAAACAATATCGTTTGGTTTGTTGGGTTGATTTCAAATCTAATTATATTTAATATAATGCTATTTCTGCTTAATTTTCTATCTATCTGCTTTCAATTCATCTTAGCTTATATCTGTCTGGGACAAACATATTCTTTAATCTCCTTGCATTGCCAAAATCATCAGTGCTTCTAAAGGTTAATAGTAAAACTTTTTAAAAAGCCAATTGACAATGTTATGCTTGGCTGACTGTCTGACTAAGATAACATTTTCGGCTTGTTTATTATAATGAAATATGAGTAGTTGAAATAAAGTTCAATTATAGAAAAATAAGAGGTGTTGATAAATATCAAAAGTAACAATAAATTGGAAAAAAATATAGGTAAATTTGCAAAACGTTTGAAAGAATAATGCAATGCTTGTAAATTACACATATGGAACGTGGAATTTCAAGGTAAATGAATTGATATTTTACTATAAATAAACTTGATTGCAATTAAGAGACAATGACCTTATAACTAGTAAATAAAAAATATAGGCAACTATAAGTTACCCAACAAACAAATTATTACTAAAAGGCGTGAAATGTAAAGTTAATGATTTGTTATGGATGAACCTGTATACAAGAATTCTATATAGATTTTCAGAAGTTGTTACGAAATTGCCCAGTCAGAAAAATACAAACGGGAAAGCGGTGGCAAAGCACTTTAGCAGGTGGTACAAGCACTGGCAAAAAGTGCTTTCCCATTCCCAAAATGATAACATCATTAGACAAAAGGACCGGCTGTTCAAAAAGCTCCGGAAAAGCACTGGAGGAACAAAATTTTTAAACGTTGGCAAAACGCTGGCAAAACCAATAAATAGGTGGTCTGGAAATATATTTTCCAAAATAAAATTTAAAAAAAGTTCATATGTATTTTTTTTTTTTTGTACTGCCGTGATTTGAACCCAGGCCATCAGATTGGCAGACGATTGCTCTACCCACTGAGCTAACGAGACATATAACATTTGATGGATAAACACATAAATGAGTGATAATAGCTGGACAACTACTGGCTGTGCCAAAATGCTAGTACTGGCAAAGAATTTTTTGTAACAGTATACTAGTGTTTTTTGTAAAAAAAGTTGGTCTTGAAGGAGCTTTCCCACAAACAAAAAAATTGATTTTATAAAACAAAAAAAATTTTAAATTAAAAAAAATCTAAAAAAAAATTTTTGCTTGCAACCGGATTTGAACTCGGAACCTCCTGACTACAAACATTTTTTAACGAAGCGTCAGCATTTTTATAAAATCATTGGTCTACCAGTGAATTGATTTTTGTACGCCTGGTAGCATTGGCTAGGTAGCACTGGATAACCACTGGTTGCAAACCTTGGCATATCACTCTAAGCCAATTCTTTGCCAGTGGTTTTTTTATAAACCACCGAAATTTTTGTAAAACAAATGATGGAAAAACGCTTTTTGCATGCGCTGGCAAAGCGTCCCAAATGAGTGTTCTGCCAGTCATTTATTTTTAACACCGTGGTTACCCAGTGGTATGCCAGTGCTTGATTTTTTGTACCACTGGCGATTTCTGACTGGGTGGTTTAGCCTAGTATACACTCAGAAAAGTTCTGCAGTTACTACATGACAGTTATTTGTGTAGTACTGCGGTTGTAGTTATTTTAACTACAATTGTAGTTAATTTACTTAGAGCAAAATATTTCAATGTTTTTGACAGTTATTTTTTCAAACTAACTACAAAAACTACCACATTGTAGTAACATTTATTTTATGCAGTTATTTTGAATTTTTTTTACAAATACTTATATTTTCAAGTGTGTGTGCACACACACGAAGCAATCAGGAGCATGTGTATCAGTGTTGCCACCAGTAAAACAAAAAATTACACAGCTGTAGGTCAAAAATTATCCAAAACCATATGAAATTACACAAAAAATTATAATTTTTTATATTATTTCAAAATAAACTCTCCTGAGCACAGTGGGGAAGTATAAAAATATTTTGGACTTATATGAAATTTCACACTGTAAATTTCAACTCCAAAGTTTTGCAACTTTTCTATTTATAAACTGATTTTTAAACACAGCATTTTTGCCGCCTGCAAAAGTTATTTGCATTTTAGAACTAAAATTTTGCATTAACCTTGTCCGGGTTTTTGCCTTCTACAAAAGCAAATCCAGGCCAATTTATCTGAAAAATAAAGGGAATTTCAACGCAATAACTTTTTTAATGGCGTGCTTTTAAATTTGAATATTAAAAAAAATGGTAGTATTTATGTTTTTCAGAAAGGATACTTCATTGAGATGCGTTGCATGCAAAAATGTTACCTACTTGATAATTATTCTCTCCCATACCCCTCAAATTTAAATTTAACCAATTTTTCTCTGCCCAAGGCGTTCTTAATTTGATAACATAAGTCCTGTTAAATCTTATCTTTAAATGTCGGCAAGACAGCAGAAATTGTAAAAATTCCATATTTGTTAAATTTTGCTTGTTTTCTTTAATTTTTATATTACTGATAGCAAGACATGACATTTCTTTGCAGTATGTGTATCAACAAATTTTCTTTTGGAAAATAAAAATATAACATTTTCGCAAAAAATTCCCGATATTTTTATTTTTTAATTTCATACGATTCTGTTGAAATCTTGACCATGTTGAATTTACAGAATTCTAAAACATTTTGATTCTGCTCCAACTTGCTACGTAAATAAAAATTTTGTCTGGTCAAAGCCAAGTATCATGTTAACTACAGCAAAAAAAATCAGAGATTAGAAAGTAACAATCATAACAAACTCAAATTTTCCCACTCTTTCGCTGCATTTTTAAATGGTCTTGTAAACCAAGAGCATTTTTAAAGGAAGCTTGACAATTATTTTCGCAAAAAATAAACAAAAGACGGTGTTTTAAACAAAACAAAAATTGGAGATTTGTGATAAATGTTGCACAGACAAACTCGTTTCGTCAACTATCGACTAATTTTTATTAACTTTTAAAAATTTACGGAAATTTCTGTTTAAAGTGAAATTACACAAAAACTACACAATAATGTCATTATTCAAAAATTATACAATGAATGTGTAAACAGTCCCGTTTTTGAATAATTATTCAAAAAGTGGCAACACTGATGTGTATGACGCGCTTGTTTAGAAATTTCTAGTGAAAGAATATGAGTAGAACATGTTTTCTCTTGTCTTAGTCATAAAACAACGCCAAAGAGTGAGGACGCGTTTATATATATTTTTTATTAAGTTATTAAAATAATAAGGTAAGTTTTATAATATAAATTTATTTACGGGATTATTAAAAATTATTGTATTTATTTTCTTTCAGTTTTTTTATATTCTCATCTCTTTCTACCTGGAGAAAAAAAGGAAGCCAAACAACGCCATATTTCATCCCTCACAGACGGACATCTACAACAATATCTTACTAGTGAAAAATAAAAGTGACATTAGTGTAAATTTTGATTTCTCAATTTTAAATAGAATAAAATTAAGTTAGGAGTGTTTACATAAATTTGTTTTTTTATTAAATTAATAATTTTTAAAATAATTTTTATTTATGTTTTTTAACTACATTTACAGTTGTTTGTACAGTTTTACAATAATTTGCATGTATGTTGTTTCAATTGCATTTGTAGTTGTTCTTACTACATTTGTCAGTTGATTTTTAACAGTTAAAAATAACTTCATATTGCAGTTAATTTAACTGCAAATGTAGTCTACACCTTTTTAAGTGCAAATGCAGTTATTTTAACTGTCATTTGCAGTTGATTTTACCTACATAATTCCCTGAGTGTAGAAAATTTTGGAATTTTAGATGAAAAATATTTACAAAATCCGTAAATCTGGCAACACTACATTTAAGTATACACCACGGCATATGCTCTAATGTTAAAAGCTATAAATAACATAAGTGTTACAACTTAATTATAACTGCACTCATAGAAATAACCTGTAAAAATAGCAGAAAAAGCAACTTAAAATTAGTTAAAAATTATGTTGGAGAAAAAACTGTTAAATTATACTAGTAAAAGAAGAGCATCAAAAATAAAACTATTAAATTTACAAAATTTTGGTTATATTTAAGTTAACTTTTGGTGAATTGAAAATGACAAATTGTAATAAAATCTGCAGAAAATTTCGCTAAATATTAGTAGAATGAATGTTCTTTTGTTTAATTCTAGATCATAAATTAATATCACTTTCTGTTTTGATTATTATGATGATACAATTTTCAGAAGTAAATTACAAAGAATAAAATTTTTTAAAGAATTCGATAAGGCCAGCTAGACAGAATACGTATTTTCGGTTTTTGCAACAAAGCCATCATCAGTGTCATTTGCCTTGACGTGTTAAACTTTGATAATCGTCTACTTATGTGAAATTTGAAAGCAAATCGAATATGTTAACAACTCAACTTAAGACTAACATCAGCGAAATCTTATAATGCTATTTTTGTCCTTTGTTATTATTACTCTTTTCTACTTTGAACCTTAATTCTTAAAGTATCTCAGCTGGTTCTATTCAACTCTGTGTATGATAAACATCAGATTTTTTTAATTACAACGAACCGTTAAATTTAAATGTATGTTATTTAAATTATATTTTGCAGCGTATCACATGTTTTCAAGATGAATGAGGGGTATGTATAGTTGATCTCTTACTTGGTAAATGAATAAAATAGCAAAACAAACTTTTATATTCACAAAATTTTTTTGAATTTTTAATCTAAATTTAGTTAAATGAAAATAGCAGTCTATCCTATTAAATTAACAGAAATATTTGCTAAAAAAAAGTGTAAACTTCATTTAAAAAAAATCGAAAAAAAAATTTTTTAATTTTATAGGCTACTAATTATTTACCAAAATTTTTTGCTGATTTAACAGGTTAATACGTTATTTTGTTTTCACAAAAATTTAACCTAAATATAACTAAAATTCTGTATATTTAACAGTTCTATTTTTGCCGTTCTTATGTTACTAATATATAGCAAAATTAATCTGCTAATTTAGCGGGTTTTCTGCAGCATAATTTTTAACTAAATTTTAGTTTTTTTAAATAAATTTTTTACAGCCTTTTTTCTATTAGTGTGAAATCTTCTAGTATGTTCTACAGCCACGGCCGTTAAACTATATAATGCTGCATTTGACAAAGGAAAGAGAAGCCACGCATTTGCTTTTTTATTAAGAATCGGAGATATAACACGTTCAACTTTACTTTACTACTTACACTCAGAAAAAAAGGTAGTAAAAAAGGTCAACCGCATTTTATTATTTTTGTATTATCTTTTATTACAAATTTTTGACTTTTGTTTCTGATTTCAACAAAACATATTACGGGTGCTGAACTTAGCAATTAATTACGGGTTCTGAAATTAGCAAAAAAAATATAGTAATTTAACAAAAACTGGATACCTAAGGAAATTTTATTTACAAGAACTAAATCTTAAAATTGAAAAATTAAATTGTATTAATGTAAAAAAAGTTCACCGTACACCATCGAATCTGAATTATTTTTGCAAGGAGGTTTGAAAAAAAATTTTTTTTTCCCTTTTTACATTTTTCGTTTTACCTTTGGCATTTGCAGGCGGATCTCAAAGTATGATACTTCGATGTTCTTGTCTCGAGAGGACCAATATTTTGTTTTAAGGCCCATTGACCTCAAGTTTTCCGTTCTAGTATTTACCCACCAGGTCTCAGTTCCTATAACCCTAATGTAGAATTAAAGCTTGCAAAAAATCATTAAACTTTTGATAAGAAAGTTTTTCGATAATTTCAGCAGAAAATTTTTTCATTAAATGAATTAAATGTGCTAAAATCCCAAATCTTTTTTGGCAAATTGTGAAAAATAATCTGTTGAAGGCATGTCCCTATCCGGGTTTCATTCTTGCCTAAGGAAGTCGTCAGGGGACGATGTTTTAGAATTTCTAGAAATATTTATTGGGTTAAATCACAAACTTAATGAGAATTTCTTGTTCTCATCCAGGAGCGTCATTTAACATTTAAAATATTAAAGCAAAAACAAGAAACAAATTTACCACAATTTGCTTTGTCATCTTCCAAAATAGTACTCTGTTGTTTTGACAGATCTAGCATTGACAATGTGACATATGTTTATGTATAACCAATAAATGAAAATCGTATGTTTTCTTTAATTGGCAGTTACGTTTAAATTTTCAGAAGCACTGTCATATTCGTTATTTCAAATTTATTTTTATATTTATCAATTTTATTTATTTTTTGTAGCCGAATGTAGGGGTCGCCTTTTAAAATTTTTTTTCATCGGTTTTTTCGTTTATAACAAAACATTGGTCTCCTAGAAGCAAACAAATCTATATCACACTTTAAAATCCGATTGTAAATGCCGAAGATATAACGAAAAATTAAAACAAGCGACCCCTACGTTCGGCAAAAAAAATATTTTTTTTTCAAATTGTCTTGCAAAAATACTTTATAGTCGAAGGTGTACCGTGGTCCTTTTTTTGCCTGTGAGATGGTACGGTCTAGTACACAGATTAGTTATTCTTGGTACGTTAGTCGAAAATTATCAAACTGCCTCGACCTAAATTCTCAAAAACTAAAAAAACTACAAAAAGCATAAATTGATATTGAATACTAACAACACTAAGAAAAAGTACAATAGTTGCACTAGTTTACAGCCATTTTGAGTACTGAAGGCAAATATTTTTTACGTATTCTGGCCTTTTTACAAAACGTAATAAGAGTATTTACCTTCAGTGCACAAAATGGCTGTTAACTAGTGTAACCGCTCTCCTCCAGTATTGTTGATACAAATTTCCAATACTATACAAACTTCCTTTTGATAAGGACCCCCCAACAAAGGGCACTAGTGATATGGGTAGGCAGAGGCGGTCAGCATTTTAATCAAAATTATAATACTAAAGTTTTCTTATTTTCTTAACATTGAATTATCTTGATATCGAAAAATTTGCAATTTATTGTAGTTAATAAAATTTTATATTATGTAAAGTCTAAGAAACTTTTTTAAAACTATAAAAGTAATAAAAAAAAAACTTTAAAGTACACCTAAGTTTTGCTAACACAAAATTGTTAGAAAATTGTAACAATGAAATCGATTTCTAAGAAAACTTTAATGAAAAGTAATAGTTTGAATGCTTGAATACTTTAACAGGGTCGTAGATGTGAACTTATTTTGGAAAAAGAATTTCCAAATTTAATCTGACCTCTAAGTAACCAATAATAATAATTACGAGCCGGATAATGATTTTTAGTCAAAAAATTGGAAAAGTGAATTGTTTTCTCAAATTGGATTTTTATTTAATTAAAAAACTTAAGTTTTAAGCACCGTAAGTTGTTTTTAATTCACGTGAAAAAACTGCTATACTCCATATAAGTAAATAAACGATTTTTTCACGATAATGAGTTCCACGTGAAAATCGTGAAGACTTTGGTTTCCCGCAAATTTAATATACAAGACTATTATTTTTCTTGTGAAAAAGTGACATTTTGTGTATTTCTAATAAAGTAAAAAAATTAAATTTTTGGAATGTAAATGAACTTTTAAGGCCTTTTAGTTTCGAGTGAAATTTTTTCCCGTGAAAAACAACAAAGAAGCTCAAAAGATATTATAAAGGGTTTTTCAATAAGAGCGCTACAAAAGTAAAAAAGTTTAAATAAAACAAAAACGGAAATCGATCTCTTTTGCATGGCCACCAGGGGCACGGTTTTCAAGCATAAATCGGCCGATACTGCTGCAATTTCACGTTCGATATTCGTACGAAGTTCATCAATCGTCGCTGGCTTGTTGGCATAGACCATAGATTTGACGTACCCCCACGCTCAATTGTTGATCTGCTAGAATGATTATGACGACCATAAATTGGACGTAGCGCTCTTAACGTTGAGGCCACTGACTCCGAATTTCGGTAGTAAATTTTAATAATTTCGACTCGTTGTTGGCTCGTATATCTTTCCATCATGAAATGGCAAACCTTGCTGAAGAGAAATGTCAAAAAAGCGGCAAGAAATATGGTGTCGTTTGCTGTCCCTGTCTTTCTACTTTTGTAGCGTCCCTGTTGAACAACCCTTTATTAATTAAAAAATGTAGTCAAAAATACAAAAAAAAAAAATTCTTTGCTTAAATCGGATGAGGTATGTAACATCGCTCCTAACGGGAAAAATTGTCCTGTAGCTATTAGCCAAAAATCTGGCGATTTTTTATCAGCCGTAATAAAATTTTTAAAAATCGGTTTTATGTTGAAAAATATTACAAAATTCGCATATTGATATTCTTTTATTATAAAAAAAAACAACTTCTTAACCGATTTTAGTAAAAAAAACTATCTAAAAAAATACACATTTGGATAAAATATGGGTATGTAGTTTTTCACCTTACAACGCCCTCTATAGAGTATTTTCAAAATTAATATTAATTCAATGAAAGTCGGCATTCATTATTTTGAAGCTCAATCGGAAATTTGTTCTTTATTTAAAAGTTTATAACACTTTTTATAAATATATTTAAGAGATTTTTGAGTAAAAAACCCCTTTAAGTACCATTTTTCAAGAATCTAGCGATAAAATCGTAAAATATTTACACTGTTTATAAATCTAGTGATTTTCTAGCGATTTTTGAGTCTGATCTAGCCATTTATTTTGAAAATTTGTTGGCAACACTGGCTATGTTTCGAAATTGGATTCAAGAGTACCCAGCAAAAGTTTTTGAATTGGTTACCTCTGATTCTGTTCTACAACAGGTCTTTTTACCACCGTTTCTATGGCCCAGGTTCTAGAACTGATTCCTGGTAGTCAAAATGTAAGATTTCAATGTCGCAGTACCAGTTCTATAACTGGTTTCAAAGCAACATGTTCTAGTTTGGAAGAAAAGAACCTGTTGCATTTGGGACAAACTCAAACAAAAATCACCGATGTTCGAACATGAAGTAGAACAAGTTGCATGCAAGTACAAGTTGTTCTACAACCGGTTCATTGGATCCGATAATTTTGCTGGGTAGCTAATACATATATTGTAAAGTATATAAACTTAAACAAAAATATCTTTATGTGCCTTAAAATAAAGCTTTGTCGATTTTCGTTCATTACACCCATCTCCAGTTTTATTGCAAATGATTCCAAATGGAAGAAATCGAGTTTTTGTTAACCCGTGCCGAAAGTCGGCCGAAAATTACCCATTTTGGAAAAAAAGTGTATTATTATAAACCCATGTGAAAATCGAAATATATACGAACATACATGAGCATACATTGACTAGTATATGATCATGTATGGGCATACGTGATCATATACGTCAATGCGTAGTTCAATGTATGACCATACATCATCTCATATATTTTCATACATCTTCGGATCCGAAATTTGAGGGTATATGACCGAACATGTCCATATATGACCATATATGCTCACATATGATTCATGTATGCTCATATATGATCATATATAGCCATATACCTCCATATACCCTCAAATTTCGGATCCGAAGATATATGGAAATATATGAGATGATGTATGGTCATACATTGAACTATGTATGGACGTATATGATGATGTATGCCCATATATATTTCGATTTTCACATGGGAATTTCCAAAATTCTAAATTTCGAAAAAAAATTATTTTTTATTTAATTTATTTACTTAACCCTTTGACGACCACAAGCAAGTATACTTGCCAAAGGGTTTGTCGCAATTATAATTGCCCAGACAAAAGATAGAGTAAATATGTCCAAAGGTGATTTGTAAAGGAGGGTTGAGGCAACAAAAGTGTAGTAGGAAGTAAATGTCTACCTGGCTCCACTTTCCCCTTGCGAGCCCTCGAAGTTGGTTAACTAGAATTCTTCATTTGAGGGGTAAAAAGAACAAACCTTGACAAGCGAAATGAAGGGCAAGAAAGGGGTCTATGAGGACAATTTTTTGTGAAATATCTATAGTTTAGTTGCAGATCACGAAAATAAAATAATAATAAAAATCGCTTCGTCCAAAAGGGCGGGGTCGTCAAATGGGAAAAATATTTGGCAAGCGAAATGAGGGGTAACGAGGTGTTCAACGGAGCCAATTTTTCAAAATCGCTTCGGCAGACTCAAAATTATATTATCATGAAATTCTGACTTCATCTGATATCAGTAGCCTACTTTAGCCTGGAATCCAAAATGACCCACAAATTTGAAAAAAATGCAAAGACGTCTTTTTCCTTAAATCAATTTCAAAGAGTTTTAAAAATACGTAATTTGGAGATACCGAGTGCTATTTTCATAATACAATAGTTGTTGTTAAAGAACAAAAATAAATCGGAAAAATTATAATTCCAGTTTGTGTTTGGAGCGACTGATTTCCAGGAGGTTGTTAATACGAAGATATTTGAATGAAATTTGGTATGCTAACTCACATCGTCCGAGATACAAAGCCTGTAGATTCTATATAGGATCGATCAGTATTTGGTCCTATCGCCCATATGGTAACAGTAGGTAAAATTTAAATTTCTTGCCGTTATTATATTTTTTTTTTATCATTTTATAGACAAATTTTGACACAAATTCATTTCAATCCATTCGAATTTCGGAACCAAACATCAGTTGGCTTTTAACCAGACTGTGTAGGGTTTCATACACCCAGAAAACAGATTCGGTGCTGACAACCCCATTTGTTTCCAATCGAATGGTTCAGTTGCATCCAATGAATTTTTCGTTTGCGGCTATCGAATTATTCTCGATACAACTGAAATTCCGTTGTCACAGTCCAATTAGTCTTGTCCCAATTGGTTTTCTGTTGCCACAACTGAAAAATTCGGCTACCACAACCGAACCATGCGGTTGACTACAAATGGGGTTATCAGCACTGAATCTGTTTTCTGGGTGTATATATCAGAACAATTCCGTTGTGGAAACCGAATTTTTTCCAACCGAATTGAAAAAATTCTGTTACCACAACGGAATTGTTTTAAGAGTGTATTTTGTTAAAAAAAAAAAAAAAATACCGCTGCCAAGTAGAAATGCGGTTAACTAATTATAGGTATTCTCGAAACAACAGCCCGTTAATACACATCATTTTAGCGCTACTGCGAAAGATTTTACAATTTCGATACACCCTATTGTATGTGCAATCATTATTTTGTGCTTTTATTTCACTTCATAACCCTTTATGTTATTTTAATTAATATTTTTTTTTTTTTTTTAAGAGAAGCAACACTCAGGAAATTCTTCCTATTAATTAACGTGTTGCTTCCTTTTGGAAATGGGATAGAGAAGAAGTGAAAGGTGTTGAAAGATGAAGGGCTTCAAATATAGCAACATTGTAATTGCGCGAGATGCTGAATTTTAGAACAGTTGTTGCGCGCCATTGGATGGCGAGTTGGCGAACTTTGTTGAAGCTTTTTAGTTCATAGCCCTGTTATATTATTTTACTTCGGTGGGGTTAAGTGCTATGGGAACACCGAAGGAGGACGCTGCGATATGTATAGGGGATGGAAAAAAATCATACATATTACTATTTTTCATAAATTGATGTTGCCTTAGTTGGGTCTCGAACCTGCAACCTCACGTGTAACAGTCCAACGCGCTAACTAATATTTTAATATTTTAAAGTCAGTTTTTAGCTTTTCTTTTATATTGGAGCATTTATAATTCCAGCGCATTGAATTTCACTTCAAATTTCCTAAATGTTTTCCATATTTTTTTCTTCGAAATTTGTATATTATATGTAGGTACGGCTCTGTAGTTTATGTGCTTCAAACTTGCCTAATTTATAAAAAATACTCTTATGCACACAAACAAAAAAAAAAAAAAAAGCCAGACACAAACTTAAAGAAATACTCTTGAAGCAAAAAGTTTACGGAATAATGTTAAAAAGTAATATGTATTCTAACAAGGAAAGACTCCCAATACGGACCGGCAGATCTTAATGAAACTTAAAGGACACGATTTTTTTTTAGCTGGTTTCTTCGTTTTATTTCATATTTCTTCCAAAGCAACTATAACAACCAAAAAAGGTATTTGGTAAAAACTCCATTTTTCATCCTTTTTTGTATGGCGACATGTCTGAAGTTTAAACTTATTTTTACATAACCGGAATATACTCTCAAAAAGAAAAAAATTGATACCCATATCGCTTAGTTTTAGAGATACTGGACATTTTTTTTTTAATTGCCATTTTACAAAATGGCCTGTATTTCGAGATGGCCTGTAAGCGAGATAGAGCAAAACAGATGAAAATTTTTGCAATGCAATGTTCACGCTTTTATTATTAGGTATGTCGGAGAACGATCCCAAGGAACCAGTATTTATAAAGCAGCCACAGGGTGACACATTTCCAATTTCCCTCATTCTCCGTTCCATTTTATTGCATTCCGATTTACACCGATTTTCCAATCCATTGTCGGACTATGTTAATTTGTTTTATCAAGTAAATTGTTAAAAAAATAAAAAAATAAAAAAATGTCACCCTGTGACTTTTATAGAAATTGATCCATAGGAAGCTCTATAAGACCTGGCCTATTAATATTATTGGGGTATTTTAATTTACATTATTAGGCTGCAACAAGCCAATGGAGCAAAAATTTTGTCCGTTTTGCGCTATCTTCTTTAGTTTTCGAGATACGAGCAATTTTTTAAAATCGCCATTTTACAAAATGGACTGTATCTCAAAAACTAGGCGAGATAAAGCAAAATAATTTTTTTCCAAGCTTCAATTTAAAGTTCGCGTTCCTATTATTCACATGACGTGGTCTCAGAGTAATTCCCAGGATGAATTTTTTATAAAACAGCTACAGGGTCACCCATTTTTAGAAATTAATATACTAAAATAATACAAATTTTGTTGCCCGTTTCATTTCGTTCCCTGAGGCAAGTGTTTCCATTTCCCTCGTTCTCCATTCCATATCGTTCCGCTTTGCATCGATTTTCAAATCAATTGTCGGACTATGTTAATTTATATTATCAAGTAAATTGTTCAAAAAATAAAAAATTAAAATGTCACCCTGTGACTTTTATAGAAATGGATCCATCGAAAGCTTTACAAAATCTGGCCTATTTATATTATTAGGGTGTGCTAGTAATCCAAAGGAGCAAAAATTTTGTTCGTTTTGCGCTATCTTCCTTAGTTTTTGAGATACAGGCCATTTTTAAAAATCGCCATTTTAAAAAACTGACTGTATCTCGAAATCTAAGCGAGATAGAGTAAAACGGACAAAATGTTTGCCAGCTTCAATGCAGTGTTCGTGCTCCTTTTATTCCCATGAAGTAGGTGCGAGAACGATCCCCAGGAATAAATTTTTATGAAACAGCCACAGGGTGATCCACATTTTTTCTATTTATTTACTAATATTAATAGAAATTAATACACTAAGATAACAAGAATCCTAATTTCCTTCCCCGTTTGATTCCATTTCGTTCCGTGCGGCACATCTTCCAATTTCTTTCGTTCCCCATTTCATGCCATATCGTTCCGATTTTCACTGATGTTCCAATCCATTATGGGAGTGTGTTGATTTATATAATCACATTAATTGTCAAAAACAAAAATTAAAAATGTCACCCTGTTTCTGTTGTAGAAAATTGGATCCCTTGTAAGCTCTTTTGAACCTATCTTATTTGTATTATAGCAGTCTGCTAGTACTCCAGCGGATCAAAAATTGTCTCCGTTTTGCGTTGGCAATTTTTTTAAATGGCCATTTGCAAGCTGGGCAATGATTACGAAATCTGTAGAGTGACGTTTACTAATAACAATTCTTTCTCATAATTGAGTCATTAGTAATCGCAATGAATTTATTATACAGTTGGCACTAGTACGGAAATCGATGTATTTCAAAGCATTAGCATTAGTCGAAGTAACGATAATACCAAAAATATCATTAGCATTAGTTTCAATTTAATGCTAATGAAATTGTCAATTAATTTGTCCAAATAATTAATTAGCCTCATGTATACAAAATAAGAACTTCAGAGCTCGCCTTTTAGTTTTGATAACACTGTGAGACAAATGGTAGGGGTCAGTGATCGGGAAGGGTTCAAACTACCGGGGAAAGTTATATCGGTAAAAAAGAAGTTATACGTGTCCCGGCGTTTCGCTGGGTCACCCCTAGGAATCGAGATATATCGATTTGACCTTTGGTGGTCTTTTTTTTGACATAACTCGAGAACCGCTAGTCCGATTTTGCTCAAACAATTTAAAAAAAATTAAAAATTACAATTCCTTTAATCTGTTCATATAACGTTTTTCTATATACTCAACAGTTTTGCCGGTAAAAATAAATTTATGAAGAAAAAAATATTTTTTGCCTAAAATATTAAAAAAAGTAATAAACAAAAGGTTATTGATTTTTATGGTAGCGGTAACAAACATTTATTTTTACCGGCTAAACTGTTGAGTATATAGAAAAACGTTATAGGAACAGATTAAAGGAATTGTAATTTTTAATTTTTGTTTGAGCAAAATCGGACTAGTGGTTCTCGAGTTATGTCAAAAAAAAGATATATCTCGATTCCTATACGTGAGCCAGCGAAACCCCGGGACACGTATAACTTGTTTTTGACCGATATAACATTTCCCGTTGGTTTCATCCCATCCCGATTTTGACTGTCGCATAGTGTAATTTGTTTAAATAGTTCCCACAAAGTAATTTCTAAGTTTTTGGTTCAGCAGCCCACAATTTGAGTTATTAAATATATTTTAATAGCGATATAAACCAAAAAAATCGTTAATAACTTTTGTACATATTTTATTATTCACATAACACGTAACAATTTCCTGTTTTACTTTTATTTGATAATACACATTAAGGACGAAATATTTGAAAGTGCACCCACACCTTCTAACACTTTTACAACCTTCTTGGTAAAAACCAAAAAAAAAAAAAAATTAAGATTTTGATAACAAAATAAAATAAGATTATTGCCACATTTAGTTAGTATTTTTCTTTCTCTTTATTTGTGTTACATTTTTTCTTATCGTATTCTTTAAAGTTTTATAAAACTAACACCTGTAAGTTTTGGCTAAAGGACAAATAAAAAGAAATGAAAACAATGGCTAACACAAAAAAGTGTTCATGATTTATTAGTGTCTGTGTGAGGGAGTGTTCAAATATTGACTAAAAACGGAATATTTGCACATACCAAACGTTAATGCTTTATTACTTAGGTTGAGAAATTCCTTTATTTAAAATTTGACCTATTAGGGAATTTTGAATACTAAAAATAAAGGCAGACGAAGTTTATGCGACTGTAGTAGATCTATTTGAAGTGTCGTTTTAAACTGTTCTGTGCAGTTATTTGTTTGCACAATACAGGTCCCAAATACGAAGATGGTTTAACGAAATTTGGTACACTGAGTTAAATCGGCCCATGGACGAAGCCTATTGCTTTTGATAAAAATCATGCAGTCAGCTGTTATACCTAGTAGCTCACATATTGCTTTCCTTTCCTGAATCTTAACCTCTTTCGTGCTATTTCCTTTTCCGTTTTGTCTCTTATTGATATCTTTTGTTATTTTCCTTCTTTAGTTTCAATTGAGAAGCTACTGTGTGGCATACTTTTTGTCATATTATTTTCTTTTTTCTCACTTGGCAATATTTGAAGCCTTCAGGCAAAAAGATTGGTCAACGATATAAGGCAACAAATAAAACCGAAAGAAAAAAATTAAAACCATAGGAAACTTAGTTTTTTAGATATAAGGTACTTTTTTCAATACTGAAGAAGCCTTAAGCTAAATGGAATTTTTTTCTTGTTGTTTAGTTGTTATGTGTGATAGTGGATAAACTGCTCGTGAAGATTGTATACAATATTTAGCCACATATGAGGTTGTTTGTTGATTTGATTTCTTATTTTCATTCTACAGAGGCTAAAGTTTATTTTGAAAATCAATACTAGAGCGAAAAAAAAAATAAGAAAAACAAAACGATTTGTTTTTTGTTTTTTGGAAAACTAAATAAATTGGGGTTTAAACACACTGAGAGAATGAAAGTAAGATGATTTGATAAGAAGGCAAATATTTTGTAGAGAAACATTTGTAAGAATGAAATATTTCTTAAACACAAATGGTAACCGAAACGATGCGGTTATCGGTAAGGGTAACGCTATTTTAGATTATTTCGGTAACGGTATTTTAATGGTAACGCTATTTCATTAATTTCGATATCGGTATTTTAAGGATAACGGTTATTCAGTTATTTTGTTAACGGTATTTTAATGATAACGGTTTTTTTTATTATTTCGGTAAGGGTATTTTAAGGTTAACGGTATTTCATTTATTTCGGTAACGGTATTTTAAGGGTATCGATATTATAAGGATAACGGTTATAAGGATAACGGTATTTCAGTTATTTTGGTAACGGTATTTTAAGGATAACGGTATTTTGTTTATTTCGGTAACGGTATTTTAGGGGTAACGGTAGTCAATTGAAAGGGTTTTGAATGAATAACGGTATTTTAGCGGTATTGCTTGCCAACCATGTTTCTAAAACGATGGGATCTAAAAACAGAGCAGCTAGAACTAAAAACGTGCTTTTTAACCTCTGGTCAAACATGTCCACTAGGATGGACCTTTTTTTCAACTTGCGATTTAAAGCCGTGCCCCCACCGCCCCTATAAATGTTCGTTTAGGTATAAAAATACAACATGCAAAAAATTAAGGTGATCGTATAACGGGAACACGAGCCGCATCAACCCAGAAGTTTGAACTATGACCTACAAGGGAAAAAAATAACTTTTTTAGAATTTTTGGAAAATACTGCCCCTGAAATAACCGTATTTCAAGAAAATGTCAATAAAATCGAACTTAGACTTAATTACCTTTCTAATAAGACATAAAAATCCAAAATTGGTTGGAAAATATTTAATTAATTGCAATTAACCCAGACCATTGTAGGGTTAATATGAGATAAATAATAAAAACCGTAAAAATATTAAAATTTTTTTTTCAAAAACATACAATGTTATACTCTAGTTTAATTTCCAAGATCTATAAATATTCCGATAAAAAATTTTTTCTCTCTTGGATTATGCTAACCTAGTCCCAGGTATGGCCAAATATGAGATTTTTATTATAAATTTTCAAAATTCTAATTTTGGGTTTTTTTTTAATTTTGTTCAATAAAATATGAAAGAAAGTGGTCAACGCATAGAGCTTTTTTAAGTACCTCAGAGAATAATTCTACTGAAAATTACACATATCCCTCTTTTAACTCAGCAGTGATGGCGTTTTAAATTTGAAAATTTTAGAAAAACTGTGATTTTGGCCAATAATTCAAATAATAATATTTATTTTTGTGTTTTTAGTTAGCTGTAACAAAATCATTTCCGATTTTTTTTTTTTTTTTTTGTTTAATTCTGATACAAGAGATTGTTTTCCGAAAATTTTCTAAATTTTCGACAATATTAACCCCTTCTTTACCAACGACAAAAGTGAAATTTTTGAAAATTTTCGATTTTTCCAGAATGTATATCAAAACATTGTGTTGTTTCTTGCGGAATTTGGTGAAAATTGTCGAAATAGCTCTGCTAACACCAAATTTTGTATACACCCAGCAAAAAAAATTGGAAGTAATGCTTTAAAAACTACTTCTTTCACTACTTAACAAGTATCCGTTAGTGTATTTTTACAGTTTTTTTTAAATAATTCTGCACAACTTCAAAAAATCACTTCTTTCATTGCTTCCTAAGTATCCGTTATTACATTTTTACACCTTTTTTAGAATTACTTCTGAACCACATCCAAAAAATCACTTAAGTATAACTTCTAAAGAGTAATTGCTCTAAAAGTGATCGTAAAAAGTGATTTTGGTATTATTTGGCATTTCCAAATAGAGGGTCCCGGGTTCGATTTCCGACGGGACCAATATTTTTTTATATTTTTTTAAATTTTTATTATTCTATTATTTCTTTTATTAATATTTATAACACTATGGAACATTTTTGGGATTATTGTCTGGGGGTGAGAAATTCCAAGTCAGGGTGATGGTACTAGGTCAGTATAGTAAAACCCTCAAAGGGTTTGGCGTTCGTATGTGTCATTTTTTTTATGACCTTTTAAATTTTTTCCTTATCTTGATGTTTTTTCGCTTAGTTGTAACATTTTGGCAAAAACGTAGTTTAACATAACTCGAGAACCACTTGTCCGATTTTGATGAAACAAATTTAGAAAAATTTAGAATTACAATTTCTCTAATCTGTTTCTATACCGTTTTCCTATATGTGCAACACTTTCGAAGTTAAAAATGAATGTATGAAGGGTAAAAAGTATTTTTTGCCTAAAAATTTAAATATTTTTTTTTAAAAATTCATAAAAAATCCAAAATGGAAAAAAGTGCCAAAACTAATTACTTTCGCGTAAAGTCACATAACTCATGAGCAAAAAAAGGCATAGATCATGAAAATCGATGCACGCGTTTCTCATTTATTCACAATTAGGTAAATGTATGAATTTCAAAAATTTGCTCCAGATATGCACAACATTATTTGGAGAAAACATTGACACTCACAAGCCGAACTCTCTCATATTTTTCTACTGTACTAAAAGAGAAATATTGATGTGGCAACACTGGTTCTGTAATGTTCACATAAAACATGCATTGTCATTATACTTCTTCTCTTTCTCACACTGGTTCTGTGATTTTTGTCATTCAACAAGTGCCGACGAACGCGAACAGTAAAAGTGATTTTTCTCCAGTTTTTTAAAAGTGAACAAAAGAGAACAGAATATGGAACTGTGCAAGCCAGATATAAATAGCTTTTGCTACTGCTGTGGTCAATATGTCTCAACACATAAAAAAAGGGGAAATTTCAGTACTGATTTTGTTCAAACATACGAGATGTACTTCAACCAAAATGTTATAGTGAACGAAAATTGGGTACCAAATATAGTGTGTAAAAGCTGCTACAACCGTCTAATGGATTGGAAAAATAGAAGACGTGAAAGTATGCCATTCGGTATCCCAATGACTTGGACTAATCCTGGCGAAGGTTACAATCCATTGAATTGCTATGCATGTGCGAATAAAGGAGCCGCAAAAAGGATAAGAAAATCGTATAATTACGTTGGTGTTGCAAGTGCCGCAACACCATTGCCTCATTCGGACCACATTCCTGTGCCAAAAGCTTCTAGCCCAGATATTTTCTCTTCTACGACTGCTCCGACATATCATGCCATCAGTATCCAAAGAGCCAATTTTAATAAATCAAAATAAGCTTGATTCAATTGTTGCCAAGTTGGAATTAACACAGCATAAATCGGAAGAGCTGGCTTCCATTTTGAAATCAAACAATTTGTTGGCACCCGGTGTGAAAGTCACAGCTTATCGAAGTCGTCAGGCAACACTCCAAAGTTTATTCCTTGTGAATGATGAAAAAACTTCTGCATATTGCCCGGATGTAGGAAAATTGATGGACGCAATGGAAATAAAATATGAAGCAGATGACTGGAGATTATTTATTGACAGTTCAAAACTCAGCTTGAAGGCGGTTTTACTGCATAAGACCAATAAAAAACCTTCAGTTCCAATCGCCTACAGTACAGAAACGAAAGAAACATATGATGCACTGGAAAATATTTTAAAAATGGTTAACTACGCCAAACATATGTGGCGCATATGCTGCGATTGGGACACACGATTTTCCGGTGACCAATATGCATGCCACGGATGGAAACTCAGAGAGCACAGCATGTTACAAACGGCCAATATTATTCGTGAGCCTCTAGTGCCGAAGGAGAAGATATTGCTGCCTCCACTGCATATTAAACTTGGAATTGTTAAGAATTTTATCAAAACTGTCGCCAAAAGAGATGAAGTTTTCTTGTGTTTGAAACTAATTTACCCGAGACTCAGCGAAAGTAAAATTAAAGAAGGTAAGTTATAATATCACATTCATTTCCCATGATTTTCCATCTTAACAAATTAATTTTTTCCAATCAGGCGTACTAAATGGTCCAGATATACGAAAGCTGATTAAAAGTGACGCATTCAACAATATTTTGATTGACGCTGAATTGAATGCATGGCAGGCAATCAAAGAAGTAATAGAAGGCTTGTTGGGAAAGCATCGTTCTAACAACTACGATGTTTCTGTCGCAAGGATGTTAAGAGCATTCTCGGAAATTGGTGTCCACATGTCCTTGAAAATCCATTATTTACATCATCATCTGGACTACTTCAGCAAACAATTGGCTACCGAATCTGATGAACAAGGTGAACGCTATCATCAAGTTGCTATGCCATTTGAAATGAGGTAATACTGATTTTTTATTTTTTCAAACTCATTTTAATAAAACAAAAACTTACAGATATAGAGGCAAAAAGTCGCCGAGTGCAATAATTGCGGAAATTTGCTGGTGGAGTAAGTTAGTGTGGCAAGACAAGGATGATCTTGATGATAAAGAATTTTCAGGAGATGCAGAAGGGCCAACAGTGGAGTCACACATTGACATTATGTGTGGTTCAGAAACTGATGATAGCGATGAATGCGATGCCACTAGTCCCGAACAACCACCATCGAAAAAGTCCAGGCAATATTTATTAAAATAAATAAAAATAAATAAATAAAATAAAAATAAAAAATTATAAAAATGTTTACTTAATTTTTTTAGTAGTTTATGGCCAGAAGTCTGGAGTTATTGGGGAAAATTTATGAAAAAGGCGATAAATGACACTTTTTTGGATAAAAACAAATATCAATATTCTTGTCAAAATGGGATACCTTCACTTAATTGTAAATAAAAGCAGAACGCGTTTAATTTTGTTTATAGGTTATGTGACTTTACATGAAATTAATAACACTTGATCTTTTTTTCCGTTTTGGATTTTTTATGAATTTTAAAAAAAAAAATTTTAATTTTTAGGCAAAAAAATATTTTTTTTTCTCCACAAATTTATTTTTACAGGCAAAACAGTTGATTATAAAGAAAAACGTTATATGAACGGATTAAAGAAATTGTAATTCTAAATTTTTCTAAATTTGTTTCATCAAAATCGGACAAGTGGTTCTCGAGTTATGTTAAACTACGTTTTTGCCAAAATGTTACAACTAAGCGAAAAAACATCAAGATAAGGAAAAAATTTAAAAGGTCATAAAAAATGACACATACGAACGCCAAACCCTTTGAGGGTTTTACTATACTGACCTAGTACCATCACCCTGACTTGGAATTTCTCACCCCCCAGATTGGCTGTTGTACTGTGTAATTAATTTGTTTAAATTCAGTATTTTTTAATTTTTAAAAATATGTATGTATATATAAAAAAAAATGATGAGAAATTGCTTTTTATGCACCTGTAAAAATAGTACTGAAAACAGTATTCAATTTGAGTGCACCTTTTACACTTGTTTAATAAGTACTTTTATGGAAGAGAATAAGCAACAATATCTCGCAGTAACAAAGTGGTGTTTTTATGCCAGTCAACTTTCATATCAAAGAATAGCTCAGCGGTAGAGCGATAGACTAGCAATCGTTAGGTCGCAAGTTCGATATCCGGTGGCGGCAATAAAAAAACTTTTTTAAAATAAAAAATATATAATTTTTTTTGTAAAGAATTTTTTTAAACTTTTAATTGGTGAAAAAGAGCTTCCTTTGCACTCGTTCAAAAAGTACTGAAAAAATGTTGAAGTGGGAGTACTCCTGTCCTATGACAACTTAATGTTAAAATCATTAGTGTTTATGTTAAAAAAGAAGTACATCTAGATCATCAATTGTAGTGCTTTTTCTACTGCTTCGGCATCTCATTTTTCGACACAAAAACTTGTAATAAAGCATTTTTAAGAAGTGTGAAGTGAAGTTGACCCATATTTATGTAAAATAACGCTGATTGGCTGAAAAATTTATGTAGAAACCATAAATTGTTGTTTAAAAAATATAAAGAAGGGAGTTACTTTCGATTTTTTTTTATGGTTTCTACATAAATTTTTCAGCCAACCAGCGTTATTTAACACAAAAAATTAGTCGTTTTGACACGATGCTCTCAAACAGGTTTGTTTTTTTTCTAGCAAATGCATAATTAAAAGTTTTTATGTCGATTTTCGGGTCAAATGGCAACTTTTTTACATTTTAAAAATTTTGGGTCACTTTGACCCCAAGTGCCTATAAGAGTTAATTTCTAATTTTTGTTATTTTTGTTCGGTTTTAAGATCAAATATGACAAATTCCAAATAGAATTTGCAATTTATTTTACAACAAACAGAGAAAAAAAAATTATAAAAAAAAAACTTTCCTAGATTCAATGGTTGAAAATTAATGCATTTTCAAGTACAACCAAACACTTGCATCAGATTGTCTTTGTGGGGTTCTGTAGATACAATAACTTAAAACCTAGAGAGAACGCCATAAAGAAAATTTGATGAAAGGGTTTGGTTGCACTTGAAAATGCATTAATTGTCAACCATTGGTTCAAGGAAAGTTTCTTTTCATAATTTTTTCCTCTATTGTTGTAAAATATATTGTAAATTCTATTTGGAATTCGCCATATTTGATCTTAAAACCGAAGAGAAATAGCACTCATAATTAATTTACTTTATGAAATTTTACAAAACTTTTCCTTCATAAAATTTCATAATCTAATAAGAAAAATTCATTGAATTTCACAAATTACCTCTTCATACACAGAAAAAACTGTAGGCACCAATTATGGGAATTTGTAAAAGCAATCACATTTTCTTTTAAATTGAAATTTTATTCTCAAGAATTTTTTTGTTTGAAATATTTGTAACTCATTTGTAAATTGTTATCTTTCATATAAAAATTGTTTAAAAATAAAAATTCAAAATTACAAAAAAAAAATTTTTTTTGGATTTTCAAATTTCTTTGTTGGTGCTTTTTTAAAAATTTTTTTGTATTTACCAATTTGGTATAAGAAAGGTGTTTAAAAATTTAATTAGAATTTTGTAAATTCTTTCTGTGTAAATTTAATGAAATTGTTCTTTATATACATACATACATAAAAATATTCAATAGTATTTACTTTTTTATTTTTTCATAAAATTTCGTCATTTGATAATTTTTATAAATTTTCATGAATTTTAAACTGTATATTGAATTCTTAAAAAGTTTTAAGTAACCATAACGCCGAGTTTCAGTAAAGCGCATTAATTTCCATTAAAGTGTTTTATAATTTCAATTTTTTTTATATTAATTTTGCACTTTTATGAAATTGTTTTATAAATTATATTTAGCGCTTGATTTACTGAATTTCAACGAAAACTTTTTAATTTAATGAATTCCTACATTAGATATCTTTTATATATCCGTAAAATATGCTACAAATTTATTAGGCCTTTTGCATTTGCTAAATACTTTTCCAGTAACGCACGCTAGGGTCTCTAGTATGTATTTTATTTATCCGCTTTTCACTCCAGCTTAGCAGCGATTACAATCAACAATATTATCCTATGAAGCTCTTCACTGGCAGCTTTTCACTGGCGGAAAGATCTATTCATTTTATGAAAAGTTTCATTAATTTTATGAACTTTTCATAAACATTGACTTTAATATAACCTTTTCCATGGATTCTGTAAAAAGTTTCAATAGACGAGTTGCTTCAATGAAGAAATTTATTACAGAAGATAATTCTCTCAGTGTATTTAAAAAAATAATTTTGTCGCTTTTATTGCGATACACTGAAGCAATAAATTATAGCAAAAAAATAAGATAAAAAATTCTGCCCTTTTTTATTGCATTTGTGGGAGGCAACAAAGAGATCAGCGCTAAACAAAGGTGCTTCTAGTTCAGCGGTAGTTCTAAAATCATACCTGTTTTCTGCTGGAATCGAAATCATCGATTCATTATTTTACTTAATTAATAAGGCCCACGCATGGTTTGTGGAAATACTTGTATCAATAAAAACTTGGTTTTGAAACAAAATTTCGGTTAACAAAGAATAATTAGACATACATACAGAGCTTTAAAGAATTAATTCCTTTTTGGAATGAATTCCCAAAAATTTAGTTCAATTCTTTAATTCAAGGAATGAATTCATCAATAAGACATAAGCAGGAATTAATTCCTGTGAATGAATTCAAAGAATTCAAATTTATAGAATGAATTCCCTGACTAAAGCGTAAAGAATTAAAATTAAATAATTCATTCACTAAAGAATTCATTCAACACTAGTTAATTCAATTTGAAGTCAAAGAATTCATTCAATTGTAGTTAATTCAACTTTTGGCTAAAGAATTCATTCAACTGTGCACTTAATTCAACTTTTGATCAAGGAATTCATTCAATTCTAGTTAATTCAACTTTTGGTCAAGGAATTCATTTAATTCTAGTTAATTCAACTTTTAGTCAAGGAATTAAATTTATTTCGTTTAATTCCCTAGGAATTCATTTAATTCCCTGCATTAAGTTTTCAATTCCTAGGGAATTAAACAAAAAAATGTAATTCCTAGGGAATTAAACGAAAAATATTGAATTCCTAGGGAATTAAACTTAACTAAAAGTTGAATTAACTAGAATTGAATGAATTCCTTGACCAAAAGTTGAATTAACTTGAATGAATTCCTTGACCAAAAGTTGAATTAACTAGAATTGAATGAATTCATTGACCAAAAGTTGAATTAACTCGAATTGAATGAATTCCTTGACCAAAAGTTGAATTAACTAGAATTGAATGAATTCCTTGTTGAATGAATTCATAAAATTTTATGAAGGCATTAGAAAAATATGAATGAATTCCTTTAATATAAATCGAATGAAAAAAAAGGAATTCATTCAATTCCTTAAGTTTGGTCAGGGAATTCATTCCCAAAATATAAATTCAGTTCAAAAAAAGGGAATTAGGGAATTAATTCTTCGAAGCTCTGCATACATATAGTGCGTTATTACCATAAACTAACTCAATTCAATTATGAATACCTTTCTAATTCGACTTACTAAAATATTTCTGCCGGTGTATTTCATATTCAAAGGTTGTACTGTATATTCACCATAGAGTTTATAAAATAAAGATAATACAATCCTCCCAGGTAGTGAGCAAAAATATATAAAATATTGCTGCAAATAGGAAATTGAAATTTTTAATTTTTTTAGTATAAAAATTAAATTTTTTTAATGTTGCTACTGATAGATTTCGTCATAATTATAATAATTTAAGCTTAAAATTTATTAATTCTTAAACATAAGCTGAGAGAATTACATAGCCATTGATTACACATATTCCATTTGGATATGTTTATTTTGATATATAAATATATATATTGTATTTTTTTATTACATTTCACTTATATAATACAATATTGATTTTATGGGTTACAAAGTCAGTAAGTGTATGTTTTAGAAAACAAGCTTTAAATTAATTTAAGAAAATAAAAAAGAATATAAGAAATAATACTATTCAAAAATTTATAAAGAATTGCTATTGAAGAGGAATTTTAAATAACCATAAATTTATTATCCTTTTGAACAAACACACTATGTGGGTGATTTTAAAATTACATTTACCATCATCATATTTCCTCAAACTGATTTATTGCACACTTTTCAAATACGCACGAGTATAACAAAAATGTTGTCCAAAAACTGTGACAAATTGAAAATCATGTCAGGTTTCATTTTTGTGCAAAAGACATATAAAATAAATGAATAGAAAAGAGTTGTTTAGTACTAAGAAGAATAAAAACCAAATTTGAAAAAAAAAACATGAACGAACATGATTTTTATTTTTAGTAGAATATTTGTCATTATAATCTATCATTACTGAAGTAGAAAGTAATTTGTTAACAAAATGCTTAAATATAAATCAAAATCGCAAAAGATTATTAAACAAATTGTGAAAATTTTTAATACAACACTTTTAATTTAAATATTAATTTCTTTATTTTTAAGCAAGTAGTAAAAAGAGAAAAACATACTACTGTTCTAAAATTTTTACAAAACATGTTTTTTTCTCAAGCAACATTCTTTTTTAACCCACATTGCTGAGAAAAAAATTTTCGTCTGCAGCAACATTGTTATAAAATATCATATTTTCGCTTTTAAAAGATTTGTGGTTAGTTTTCATTCACAAATAGGTTTCGATAGTATGAAGTCTAGCTAGACTGACCATGTAATACAATTAACGATTAATCGTTATTGGATTATTCGAACAATTTTGTTCAAAAATTCAAATTTTTCAAAATTGGTTAACAAATTGTGAAAAATAATTTGCTGTAGGCTTGTATCTATTCAGGAAATCATCAGGAGACGACTTTTAAGAATTAAAATTTTAACAAACATCATAAATATCAAAGAAAAAACAACAAAAAAATTAACACAGTTTCCTCTGTCATCTTCCAAAATACAACTCTGTTGTTTTGAAAGATCTAGCAATTTAGTGGTACCCAGCAAAAAAAATTGGAAGTAATGCTTTACAAACTTACTTTTTTCACTGCTTCACAAGTATCCGTTAGTGCATTTTTACTGATTTTTTAGAAGTTATTCTGAACAACTTCAAAAAATCACTTCTTTCATTACTTCCAAAGTATCCGTTAGTATATTTTTACAGCTTTTTTGAGAATTACTTCTGAACAACATCCAAAAAATCACTTAAGTATTAATTCTAAAGAGTAACTGCTCTAAAAGAGATCGTGATTTTGATATCATTTGCCATCATTTGGCATTTCCAAACAGAGGGTAGCGCGTTCGATTCCCAGCGGGAACAATATTTTTTATTTTTTTTTTTATTTATTTTTTTTATTTATTTTTTTTATTTATTTTTTTTATTAATTTTTTTATTTTATTATTTTTTTTTTAATATTTATAATTAATTTCTTTAAATTCAATATTTTTTTAATTTTTCAATTTTTAAAAATATGTTTGTATAAAAAAAAATTATGAGAAATTGCTTTTTATGCACCTGTAAAAATAGTGCTGAAAATAATATCTCGCAGTAACAAAGTGGTGTTTTGATGCCAGTCAACTTTAATATCAAAGAATAGCTCAGCGGTTGAACGCTAGACTAGCAATTGTGAAGACGCAAGTTCGATACCCGCTGGCGGCAAAGAAAAAAGTTTTGTAAAATAAAAAAATATAATCTTTCTTGCGAAGAATGTTTTTTTATACTTTTAATTGGTGAAAAAGAGCTTCCTTTACAATCGTTTAAAAAGTACTGAAAAAATGTTGAAGTTGGAGTACACTAAGAGTAATGAATTTCTTCATAGTTTCAATGAAAATTGTCACTGGAACTCGTCCATTGAAACTTTTCATAGAATCTATGAATCAGGTTTCCATAAAGTCAATGTTTATGAAAAGTTCATAAAATTAATCAAACTCTTCATAAAATTAATATGCGTCCAATGAATAAATCATTCAGCCAATGAAGAGCTCCATAAAATCTGTGAAGCAATTTCATTTACTATTATTTATTATAGTTGGTTGTTGTCGTTGCTAAGCTGGAGTGGATAAATAAAAAGTACTTAGCAAATGCAAAAGGCGTAATAAAATCGTAGCATATTTTACGGATGTACAAAATATATCTCAACAAAGAATTCATTAAATTAAAAAGTTTCATAAAAAAATTTCGATAAAATTAATATGATTTATAAAAAAAATTCCATAGTCCATAGTCATAAAAAATTAATTAAAAAAATAAAAGTTATAAAAGATTATGTTCTCAGGAAATGACGATATATTATAAAAATAAAAAATAAAAAAAAAGTAAATACTATTGAACAATTTCATATATATAAAGAACATTTTCATTAAATTTATGGAGATATAATTTATGAAATTCAATGAATTTTTTTAATGCAATTATGAAATTTTATGAAAGAAAAGTTATGAAAAACTTCATAATATTAATTAAATATTATATACATAATGAAATTCTTCATTGGTTCTACGAAAAAAATTCGATGAAATTATATCATTAATATCATGAAGGATAATTCTCTCAGTGTACTCCTCTCCTATGACAACTCAATGTTAAAATCATTAGTGTTTATGTTAAAAAAAGAAGTAGATGTACTTCATCAATTGTAGTGCTTTTTCTACTGCTTCGGCAACTCTCTGGGTATCTACGTATTTATAACCAACTTTTAATTTAATTTCAATAATTTAATTTCAAAGGACAGAAAGCTCTTGCTTTTATTGGGAAAAATGTTAAACTTTGTAGTGGAAATATCAGCTGGTGCCTGATAAGTGTTACAGTGGCCAAGGCTCACAATATAGTTACCCTCGTAAATGCATTATAATTACAAAATATTTAAGGTTAATATGCCAGCTGGAAAATTTGTCGCAAAGACAATGTCTGCAGAGTGGTGTAGACGACATGTCAGCAGGTGCAGACATATACCAAGGACGTCCAAAGACATAAATGTTAGCACTTTTTGTAAAATAAATACACAGTACAACACGGAAAAAAAATTAAGGTGTTCTGACAATAGATTCTGGTAGAGGAGACCAAAAACAATACACCTGTGTCGGCGTTTTGGCAGATCATATCGGAATTTTATTTTAGGGTGGATTAAAGTTCCCCATTGGCCCTTAAGCGTATGCTTGCCGCAGGTATAGCAAAAGCTATAAATTTTTTTCAACCAGTCAGGAATTTTTGTTCTTACAATTTCCCATGTGGGACAATTAAAAACGAAAAAGATTAAATTCCCTTATGGCAATTTTGAGTGGGAAAAGCAACAAAACTGAAGCCATAGTGACATAGATACAAAAGTATTCGGTAGTCATCTCGTCAGAGATGGGATGACCGACATAATGTGAACAATTGTTTTGTCGTCTTTTCTAATTTTTCGTTATAACTTCGGCATTTACAGTCGGATCTTAAAGTGTATTATATCGATTTTTTTGCCTCGAGGCCCAATGTTTTCCTATAAAGGAAAAATCCAATGAACAAAAATTTAAAAAGGCGACCCCTATGTTCCGCAACAAAATAAAAAAAATGTCTGCTGTAATTATCGAAAAACTTCCTTAGCAAAAGTTTAAAGATTTTTTGCGGGCTTTAATTTTCTAACATTAGGGTCGTACATGAGGGTAGTAGGAACTGAGATCTTGTGGATAAAAACAAAATTTCGAAACATTGCAAAACTAATTTAGATTCATACACTGATAGAATTTTGTGCATAGTATTAATGAATTTGTTCATTAATCTAATGATTTTTTTTATTGAAAAGTCCCCAAAGAACGCTTTCATTAGATCAATGAAACGTATTCATTAAATGAAAACTAATTGAAAAAAGTATATTTTTTTGCGTTATTTTTTTTTATTTATTTTTATTTTATTAATTTTTATTTGTAAATATATTTCTTTTTTGTTTTTATAACGTTTTTGACATCTCCCTGAAGTCGACTTGAACCCGCAATCACCAGTATGTAAACATTATCGCGTTACCGATTAATCTAAATAGCCAAAATAAAATGATGTCATTATTTGGACTTTTATATTTAAATAATTTCAGTTTGCAACCCTAGCGTTCATTACTGGAACAAATATCTATTTTAGTAATTAGCAAATTATAGCGTATCTTACGGGTTAGTTGAAAATATATAATGAAAAAATTCATTAAATTAATTTTTGGAATTTTTCATTAATGGAATTTTTCATTAACTCAATGAAATTTTTCCATTAAATCAGTGAATTCAGATTAATGAAATCGATTCATTAATAGTATGAACGAAAATTCTATCAGTGTACAGTGTTGTTGACCAAAAAATAGCCCGTGAGGAAACCCCTTATAAATCTAAATTTAACCATAACATTGGTCACAACAACAAAAATCTTGTAATTATTTAATTTTTTTTATTTTAGAAAAAAGCTTAAGGCTCTAAAGCATAAACTTTTCTTTCTTTCTATTAATTTTCGTAATTAAACGTTTATAAAAATATGTTATGCATAATCGTTAAATAACAGTTTGTTAATTTCTGATTTTATTCTGGCAATACCCTTATTAAATGTGTCTCGACTTATAAATAAATTGTTAGTGATTCATAGAGTTAGTAAACGATTGACTCGTTAATCTTAGACGAATAATGTTGTTTGGAAGATTTTATAAATAAAAATAATTTGTAATAAATCAAAACATGATAAAAATAATTCTTATACATATCTTGGATATGCAATAGTGTAAAATAATATTTTAAAGACAGTTTAACACTACGAATACTGCAATTATTCGAATGACGAATATGTTTTGATTATATCAACATCACTGATTGTATTATTTGTACACCAATTTTAGAAAACTTAATTAAAATAGGTTTAAATGGTGCAATTGTTGCAGGTCTTTTTTTTAATTTGTTGGCTAAAAATGTTAGATTCTACATATTCTTGGGTGGATGACTCTTGAAAAAGACTTTAAATAAATGAAAACTCAATAGTTTTGGTTTCAACAGAGATGTGTATTTTCCAAAATTTATGAAAAGCTTATTTTAGGTTTGACCCTACCTTAACAGATGTTCGTTATTAAATGAATTATGCAAAAACGTTTAATTAAACTGTTTAGAAACTTTATGCATTCGGCTGTAAATGCTTTTCTTTGCACACAGAAATTTTCATAGTGTTACTCGACTTAGTTTTGAAGAAAATATTGAATATTTTATGCCTCAAATATTCCCTGTGAATTGAAGTGTTCTTTTAAAAACCCTACACTTTAGAGTGATATATATAAAGGTATGTATATCACTTATACTTACAGGTGCCCTAATATATTTATTTTATAAGAATCTTAACAATTTTTTCTTTAAGAAAGTTCTTTTATTTTATTTTATTTTTTAAGTTTTATTTTAATGTTAAAGAATTAAAAAAGTTTTTTCCCAAAATGCTGATTTATTTTCCTTTAAGTTTTCACCTAAAGAAGCCAAAATAAAAAAATAACTTTGCCGTCCTTATCAAAACACGTTGCAGTTAAGTATAGTTTTTACATTGTTTAAAGTTTGAATGCAACTAGCGGGTATTGAACTTAATTCTGTAAAGTGTGCTTTAGTATTAAAAAGTATCTGTGTATAGGTAAGGAAAACAAATAATTTCTTTTATTATTCTTAGTTTTAATTAACACTCGTAGTTTAAGAAACTCTAGTGCAACTTTATCACAGATTTACCTGTTTAGAATGAATAAAATTCAATTAAAGATAAACCTTTTTTGTTTTTTTTTTGTTAACTAAAAAGATTTATTTAAATTTTTTACTTAATTTTATTTAAAATAAAACCAATTGCATTTCCTTTAAAAGAAATCGACAAAACAGACAGAAATATGTAAGAAAAAAAATTGATTTAAATCACTATATAGATGTATACTTACCCAACAAACCAAACGATATCGTTTCGAATTCGTAACGATCTTTTCGATGATAAATAAGTTTGTCCGAGAATGATATCTTTAACGATTCATAAGTGATAGGTACTGTGAAGCAAAATTCACATTCGTTAATGATATCGTTATGAAATCGAAAATATCAGGCAGCGCGATAATATTTTCGTCATATTCAAAAATTTTTGTCGTTATTTTATCATTATTCCATGAAAATATGATATCATTAACGATATCGAAATATACAAATATATATGATATCTTTAACGATTAAATTAGAACAAAAAAAAAAAACTTTTTCCAGAAACTATCGTTATTTTGAAAAAATATGATATCATTACGACATCATATTTTTGTATCATAAACGATAGAAATTATGATACTTAATATGAAATCGTTAATGATACTGTATCGTTTTATGGTTTATTGGGTAGGGCTGTAGTTCAAAAACCACTGTTACCAAATACTACTTATTCCGAATCCAAGAATTTTCATATTTACCTTTTAAGTATATATTTTATTATTTTTATTCTGCATTTTTAATTTAAATATCTAAATATTTTTGTATATATTTTAAAAATTAAAAATAAAACTTAATTAAAACTAAACAAAAGAATGAATTTTTAAACCTTAACCCTGCACTAAAATAAATTTAAAACCATATATTTAGTTAGAATATTCTTCCACCTCAAGTCCAAATTCTAATATGATATTGTCATATTAGAATTTGTTGTTTGAAACAACAAATAAAAATCTAATATGACAATATCATATTAGAATTTGGACTTGAGGTGGAAGAATATTCTAACTAAATATATGGAAATATAGAAAGTCCGAAAAAACAATTTTTGTATTTTTTAATGCAAAAATTAAAATAATTTATAAATTTAAAACCTTAACCCATCACTGAACTATCCCAGCAAAAAAAAATTGGAAGTAATGCTTTACAAACTACTTCTTTCTCTGCTTCACAAGTATCCGTTAGTGTATTTTTACAGCTTTTTTAGAAGTTATTTTGAACAACTTCAAAAAATCACTTCTTTCATTGCTTCCAAAGTATCCGTTAGTATATTTTTCCAGCTGTTTTAGAATTACTTCTGAACAACATGCAAAAAATCACTTAAGTATTGCTTCTAAAGAATAATTGCTCTAAAAGTGATCCTAAAAAGTGATTTTGGTATCATTTGATATTTCTGAACAGATGAACGCGGGTTCGATTGCTGGAGGCACCAATCATTTTTTTTCATTTTTTTTTTTTATTTTTTTTAATTATTTTTTTAATTTTTGTAATTAATTTGTATAAATTCAACATTTTTCTTTAATTTTTAAAATTTTAAAAATATATAAAATAAAAATGATGAAAAATTAGTTTTTATGCGTTTATGAAAATAGTACTGAAACCAAAACTGAATTGCAGTGCACCTTTTGCGCTTGGTTAAAAAGAACTTTTATTGAAGGGAATAAGGAACAATATCTCGCAGTAACAAAGTGGTGTTTTTATGTGAGTCAACTTTCATATCAAAGAATAGCTCAGCGGTGTAGAGCTAGACAAGCAATCATGAGGTCGCAAGTTCGATACCCAATGGCGGCAATAAAATAAATTTGTAAAATAAAAAAAATATAATTTTTTTTGCCAATAATTTTTTTTTTATTTAACTGCTAATTGGTGAAAAAGAGCTTCCTTTGCACTCGTTCAAAAACTACTGAACAAATATTGAAAACTCAATGTTAAAATCATTAGTGTTTATGTCAAAAAAAAAAAGTGCATCTAGATCATCAATTGTAGTGGTTTTTCTATTTTGCTGCAATACGTATTATAAAACGAGTGAAAAGGTTAAAGTCGGCCATGCCGACTATACAATACCCTACACAAGTCTGGTTATAAGCCAACTAATGTTTGGATCCGAAATTCGAATGGGTTAAAATGGGACTTGTGTCAAAATTTTCTATAATGTGAGTCAGCGAACCAAATTTCATTAAAATATCTTAATATTTGCGACCTGCAGTTTGTAACCAAGCCAATTTTGGGGGGACCCTTATATGGGCACTAGGTCTAAACATGGACCGGTGTTAACCAAAATCAATTGGCTTCGTCCTTGCGCCGACATAGATCGGAGTACCAAAATTCATCAAAATTTACAAATATTTGCGACCTGCAGCGTATAAACAATATAATTTTGGGGGGACCCTTATATGGGCACTAGGTCTAAACAAGGACCGGTGTTAACCAAAATCAGTAGGCTTCGTCCTTGAGCTGATATAGGTCGGTATACCAAATTTCATCAAAATATCTTAATATTTTTGACCTGCAGCGTATAAACAATATAATTTTGGGGGGACCCTTATATGGGCACTAGGTCTAAACAAGGACCGGTGTTAACCAAAATCAATTGCCTTCGTCCTTGCGCCGTCATAGGTCGGTGTACCAAATTTCATCAAAATATCTTAATATTTGCGACCTGCAGCGTATAAACAATATAATTTTGGGGGGACCCTTATATGGGCACTAGGTCTAAACATGGACCGATTTTCACCAAATTCAATGGGCTTCGTCCTTGGGCCGACATAAGTCGGTGTACCATCAAAATAACTTAATATTTGCGACCTGTAGAGTGCGCACAAGAATGCATGGACAGACAGACGGACGGACGGACAGACGGACATCGTTAAATCGAAATAAAAAAAATTCTGAGCCGATCGGTATACTATAAGGTGGGTCTAGGACCAATATTTTTTGGTGTTACAAACATCAGCACAAACTTATAATACCCTGACCACATAGTGGTGTAGGGTATAAAAATGTAAATATTAGCAGTTGGTGATACATAAACAGGGTTGCCAACTGCCATATTTTTTTTTTTATTTTTCTATTTCCAATATATTGGAAATGGACCTCAATAAAAAAAATTTTTTTAACCTAAAAATGAAAAATTGACCTTTTAGCGCCAAATTTGGAAATTCGGCCATAGTGCACTGGGCAGATATGTAGTTATATAACCACATATCCGGTAATGATTTTCTACACAAGTATGCTTACGCGCCAACAAAGAAAAATATTTACATATGGTTACAAAAATATTGTGTATAAAAAAAAATATTTCAGAAAAAGATTTTAAAAAAATATAAAACATTAGGTACTTTATGTTGGAAATAATGATAAAAAATAAGTCATTATTGGCAACGCATTGTTTTTCGTTTCAAATTAATGCGAAAAATAACTAGTTATTAGTAACTCATTATTATATGTTTTAAAATAATGCAGAAAGTTAGTCGGTATTATTATTGGTAGTCCAAAAAATAACGATATGTCATTACCGTTTCTACATAGAGACCTGTTACAATTCTAAGGATAAACTTTAAAAATCAAAGGATTTTAACATCCTTGCAGTGTCAGTTAAATATGAAAAGTAATTTTATGTACACTAATAATTTTTAAAGATACATTATGATGTTATCCCAGTCAGAAATCGCCAGTGGTACAAAAAATCAAGCACTGGCATACCACTGGGTAACCACGGTGTTAAAAATAAATGACTGGCAGAACACTCATTTGGGACGCTTTGCCAGCGTTTGAAAAAAGCGTTTTACCAGTATTTGTTTTACAAAAATTTCGGTGGTTTATAAAAAAAACCACTGGCAAAGAATTGGCTTAGAGTGATATGCCAAGGTTTGCAACCAGTGGTTATCCAGTGCTACCTAGCCAATGCTACCAGGCGTACAAAAATCAATTCACTGGTAGACCAATGATTTTATAAAAATGCTGACGCTTCGTTAAAAAATGTTTGTAGTCAGAAAGTTCCGAGTTCGAATCCGGTTGCAAGCAAAAATTTTTTTTTTTGATTTTTTTTAATTTAAAATTTTTTTTCTTTTATAAAATCAATTTTTTTGTTTGTGGGAAAGCTCCTTCAAGACCAACTTTTTTTTTGCACTCCCAACACTGGCATACTAGTTACAAAAAATTGACTAGCATTTTGGCACAGCCAGTAGTTGTCCAGCTATTATCACTCATTTATGTGTTTAGCCATCAAATATTATATGTCTCGTTAGCTCAGTGGGTAGAGCAGTCGTCTGCCAATCTGATGGCCTGGGTTCAAATCACGGCAGGACAAAAAAAAAATACATATGAACTTTTTTTAAATTTTATTTTGGAAAGTATATTTCTAGACCACCTATTTATTGGTTTTGCCAGCGTTTTGCCAACGTTTAAAAATTTTGTTCTTTCAGTGCTTTTCCGGCGCTTTTTGAACAGCCGGTCCTTTTGTCTAATGATGTTATCATTTTGGGAATGGAAAAGCACTTTTTGCCAGTACTTGTACCACCTGCTAAAGTGATTTGCCACCACTTTCCCGTTTGTATTTTTCTGACTGGGATGTTTCGAATTTGCAAACTTTGTTAAAAAATGCAAAAAAAAAATGGGTCATCGAACACACACATCAAACATCACACATCAGCGCACGATAGTTAATTAGAAAATATGAATTGCAGGAGAAGGTTCTTTAAAAACTTGTTGAATGGTGTTATAAAATTAAAAACTTACCACAATTGGAACTAATAATATAATCAAATGCTTACCTGCAAAAAAAAAAAAGAAAATGTATGTCAACAGTTATACAAAGCTTGGTAGTAATATTGTAATTAATAAATTAGAACAAATTGAATACATCGTCGATATGTGCATTTTAAACTCAACTTGAAGTGGTTCATAGCGCTCATAATGCAGTTTGGCTTTAATTTAAAATAAAAATATAAATCTTGCACTTAGCACATTTGACAGGCAGATCGACGTTGTGTATAACTAGCATATGGTTATACTTGTATTTCTTAAAATTTAAGCAACTACACCTAAAATTATATCTTAATCCAACATCGAGGTCGCAATCTTTTTTATCGATAAGAACTCTCCAAAAAAAATTACGCTGTTATCCCTAAAGTAACTTATTCTTTTAATCATTATTAATGGATCAACTGTTCATAAATTAATGATTTTAAAAATTAAAAGTTTATTAAATTTTAATATCACCACAATAAAATATTATTACTTATTATAATGAAAATAAACTATCTAACCATAATAAATTAAATATAAAGATTTATAATTATGCTCAAATTTAGAAATAAAATAAAAATTTTAAATTTTTGTCGTTTATTTAACCTTCTTTTTCAATTTTTAATTTCACAATTTTCTTGAGCGTAAGGTTTGTTTTTTATATATAAAAATTCTTTATTTTCGATATTTCGCTACTCCATTGTGTAGCATCTTCAGGAAATAACAATTAAGTTAAATAATAATAATTTAACATTAATTTAATTGTTATTTCCTGAAGATGCTACACAATGGAGTAGCGAAATATCGAAAATAAAGAATTTTTATATATAAAAAACAAACATTACGCTCAAGAAAATTGTGAAATTAAAAATTGAAAAAGACGGTTAAATAAACGACAAAAATTTAAAATTTTTATTTTATTTCTAAATTTGAGCATAATTATAATTAAGAAAAAACATGGAATTCGTCCAGTTTTGATAATTAAGGCAGTTCCTCGGCTTATCAATTGGTTTAACCTACTGACTATTTTTGAAAAATTTGAGTTATGAATGGATTAAATATAATGTAATTATCCTCCTTTTGATTTCGAAATCCGTTTCTCGATATCTCGTATCATATCTGAGATATACAGTATGGAATTTGATCTATTTTTTTGCATACAAAAATAACAAAACGTAAATCTTTTTTATCACTTTTCTCGGCAACAAGTTTTTGGCGTATCGGTCAAACCAATAAAAAGCCGACGAGTTGTATACAAATTAAGCTTTTATTACAACCTTTACAAAAACTTTAATTATTTTTATGTAAAAAAATCAGATATTGTAATATACTATATTGTAAGAAAAAGAGTATATATATAATTAAATCCCTTCATTGAAGAAAATAGTCCTTACAAAGTATCAACACTTCAACATTGTATTGTAACCATAAAAGGAGAAGAAAAGCGAAAACCCATACATATAAATCATTTACAATTTTATTGAGTTTTCTCGGCACCACAAAGTCAATTTACAGTTTTTATGGTTTTTTTTTCTTCTTTAATTTCATACAATCTTTCATGCACACGTGCATGGGAGGAGACATATCAGAATACGACTAACGATGCTGTGCTACGAATAATACACACTTTATACCTTACGCGTGTTGCACATTTGCATGTAATTTCATATAAATTTGTGTTCATGTTGTGTTTTCTTGCTCCTTCAATCTGCCTAGTGTTAGTATGTTAGTTATTTCCCTTTTGTATTTATATTTTTTTGGTTTTGAGAAAATTCAGTGGAAATCGTATAAAATAGCAGGAGAAATAGAAATCTCAGTTGAAAACTTGGCGAACAATTTTTAGTATTTGTGGTGTAAACTGCAAGTGTTACAAGTGGAAGTGTTTTGTGGTTTTGTAGAAGAAAAACTACACTGTAAATAATTTGTTTTTAAATGTATCGAACTTATAGCAAGGAACTGCTTTCCTGCTACAAGTTGAGTAAATTTACTGTGGGTGTATTGATAGAAAAACTGAACATATGTGATATGTAAATTTACACTTTAAATGTGTAAAGAAGATATTTTGAAGTTAATATGTAAAATTTACAAATATTTGTGTGAAAAAAGCATATTTTACCTGTAAATATATGCGTTAAGTGTCTGAAAATGCTTTTTAAAATAAGTAGAATCACCACAAAAAAAATTGTAAACAGCCACAAACACACAACATCGCAATGTCTCAAGATTTTTATATCGTAAAAAACCAACAAAAAGGGAAATTTTTCACACATAAAAAGCATCAGATTCAGGGAAATTGTTTTCTTAGAAAAATTATTAGATTCTGAAGACTTCTCCTATACCCTACACTATCCCTAAGTTGTGTTTAAATTTACACAACTTATAGTAGAAAACTGAACTTATACTATAAATATTATAAACTAACTCCCAGTGCGTAAATGGAAAAATTACACATATTATGCTTAAGTTAATTACACACAAAATATGTAAATTTTCATTGAAAATGCGCAAAAAAAAATTTAAAAAAAAATTGAGTAATTTTACCATTTGTTTGCATAAATTTTGCAAATAAATTACGTAATGCTGCCCAAAAATAAAAGAATACAATTTTTTTAATATTTTATTAACAATAAATGTTATAATATTATTTAAGACAACCAGCAGAGCATTGGTGATAAGTATGTGGGTTTTACTATGCATTCATTGCATACAAAAAAACTCAATAAAGCCAGCAAAAAATGTTGCTGGATCAGCAAATTTTTAGTCAGAAGCGTGCTTCAAAAAAGTTGGTAATTTCAGCAAAAGGGGTTTGCTGAAAATCAGCGAATTGATTTTTACCAAAAAAAAAAAAAAATAATAATAATCTCAGCAAAAGTTTTGCTAACAATTAGTCGAATGCAAATGAAAAATACTTGCTAAAATCAATCAACATTTTTGTTGACAAAAAACTGAGAAACACTCAAAATATTTGTAGCAAAAATATACTTTAGTTAATTTAATCGGGTGAAAATTTGGTACCGTGAAATAACTCCCAAATGCAATAAGTCCCAATGAAGTAATTCCCAATTAAATAAGCCCCAACACAAATCAAATACGAGGGCAGTACGAAATGTTCTTAGCCTGATATAGAGATGGCGGTATAAACTGGAAAAAGCTTTGTACAATGGAAACTTCCATCCGTCATATGAACACATGTTAAATTTCATATCGATCTGTCAACTCATTCGTATAGTAACAGGTATTAAAAAAAGGCGCTTCAGTGATTTTTTTTATAATAGAAAAATTAGAAATTCGTGGTGTGATTAAATATTTACATAAGAAAGATTTATCGGGACAAGAAATCCATAATTAGTTTGTTCACAAGGGGTGTGCTATCTGTTGTATCGACCTAAAAAACAACAGAGTTGTTTAAATTTTTATTTGACTTTAACAACGATTTCCTGATGGGTTTTCTCAAACATAGGACACTAAACATACGTTAAAATGTTGTATCGTGCTATTCTCAAATATTTTATTTTTTCAATTTAAATTTTAACAACTCTGTTTTTCGTTAGTACGATACAACGATACAAAAAATAGCACACCCCTTATGAAAAACCTCAATGATATGGGGAATGTGTCTCCATCATATGCAACAACAAAAAATTGGCCTGCTGAATTTAAACGTGGTCGTACAAGCATTGAAGATGAACCCAGAAGTGGACGTCCAAAAACTGCAACAACGCCAGAAATCATAACTAAAGTTCATGACATGGTATTAGACGATCGACGAGTGAAAGTGCGTGAAATAAGTAATGCCATAGGCATCTCAAATGATCGAGTACATTTTATTTTGCATCAAGAATTACAGATGAAAAAGCTTTCTGCAAGATGGGTGCCGCATTTGTTAACAGTTGACCAAAAACGCATTCGAATGAAAATTTCTCATTTCTCTGATTTAGCTCCCTCTCAGTTCTACCTGTTCCCAAATCTAAAAAAAATCCTTGCTGGCAAACGTTTTTTTTTTTTTTTTTTTTTTTGGACCAACACTCAGGGGATGCCCCCTATTAACGCAGTGCATTGTGTTGGTATTAGGAAAATAGGTTATGGGGAGGAGGAAAGAGGGAGTAGTGTTTAGTGTTTGTGAATATTTGATTTGAATTTCTCTACATTGTAAGTAACAGGGAAGACTTCTGCGGGGAGTTTATTCCACATACGGCTGGTGCGACTGATAAACGAATTCTCTCTGTAATGCGTTGTGCGATCCACTGGACAATCGACTACAAACGGATGTGCTCTACTTGATAGGCGAGTATTACGATTAAAAACTCGGGCTCTGGGGATAAGTTCACTTATCTCAGCAGAACACTTCCCATGGTAATATCGATAGAACAGAGTCACACAACCCACATTCCGACGATGCTCCAATGAGTCAATAGAGCAAACGTTTTACCTCGAATGAAGATGCAATGGTAGCTGTAAACGATTATTTTGAGGAGCTTCAGGTAAATTATTTTAATCAAGGTATAGAATTGCTAGAAAAACTTCGGCTGTAGGAATGGAACCCATGCATTCCTACATTACAAACATAACTATACTAAAGTTCGCCATCTTAGCCATCTAAACCACGTACGGCCTTGAATGTAGTGTAGCTAATTCATAGTTTTCTTTCATATTCAGCTTTCTGTTTTTGTTTTTACTTTCAGAAGTGATCATACAAAGATTCTACTTTAGAGTTTTAGTTTATCTTCTTATCTCCTCCGTGTCACCTTTTTCGCGTTTGAAAAAAACAACACTTTACTAAAAAAATAAAAATGGCCTGTTGGCAGTCCGTCTGCAATATACACAAATTGCCTGCACTTGAACGTAAAAACCATACGTCAGTGTGGCAATATTTGCGAAAAAGGTGGCACGGAGCAGATAAGAAGATAAACAGAAAATCTAAAGTGGAATGTTTGTATGTGTCTGTTTGATCATTTCTGAAAGTAAGAACAATAACAGAAAGCTGAATATAAAAGAAAACTATGAATTAGCTACACTACATTCAAGACCGTGCGTGGTTTAGATGGCTAAGCTGTCGAACTTTAGTATAGTTCCGTTTGTAATGTAGGAGTGCATGGGTTCGATTCCTACAGCCGACGCACAGTGCTTTGATCCCATATAACGATTAGACAAAAATAGAAGCAGTGGAGACAGAGATTTAAAATTTGGTATACTGACATAGAACCCCTTAGTTAAGAAAAATTTAAAATTTTGGAAATATCGGGCCAAGGACACGCCCACCTCCCATAGGCCCTGAAATTTAAAAATATAATATTAGCTACATAAATGGACGTAAAATTACAAAGAGTATTCATTGAGATGCACATAAAACTGGAAACGTTTGTGTCAATTTTTATCAAAATCGAAGTCCTGCCATATATCCTTCATTTTAAAATCTTTACAAAACTTGCAAAAATTATCCGATTACGATGAAATTTAGCACGTGAATTTATATAAGGTCAAGCCATATTTGTGCCAAATTTGGGTAAAATCGATTCATTAATAAAAAAAAATGCCTTTCACAAAAAATGGGTTTTAAATGCTTAATATGATTTTTCTAAAACAAAAAAAAATTAAATAGGATTAAAATAGGAAACCATGTAAATCCTCCATTTTAGGCATAGGGTATGTTCAGCGAACTTATGTAGAACACTAGGAGAAATGTTTTTGTGGAACATTTTAAACCTCTAACTCTTCCACTTACGGGTCTTTTTTATCCCTTTTTAGAAAGGGGCCAAAAAATTAAAGGGACTTTTTTGGCCCATTTTTAAAACGGACAAAAACGACCCGGAAGTTGAAGAGTTAGAGGGTTAAAATGTTCCGCAAAAATATTTGTCATGAAATTCTACTACAATTATTTGAAGACAACAGCATTGACAATTTAACTTAAGTGCCAGTAATAAGTAAAAACTTAAAATGTGTTTAAGGGTTAATTTCGTACTTATTCAGAATTGGTGCTCAAATGTCCCACAAACCTGGCTGTTAGAGAGAAACCATGGGAATCTTCCATTTTAGGTATAGGATGTGTTCAGCCAACTTATGTAAAACACTACGAGGAACATTTTTGTGGGACATTTTAACCCTCTAACTCTTCAACTTACGAGTCTTTTTTGTCCCTTTTTAGAAAGGGGCCAAAAAATTACCTTTCATTGAAGACTTAGAGGGTTAGAATGTTCCACAAAAATGTTTCTCGTAGTGTTTTACACATCCTGTACCTAAAATGGAAGCTTCATGTGATTTGAATACTTAACACTCTTAAATGCGTGAAATTTGTGTAAAAATCATGGATTTCATTTCAAAAAATCCATTTTTTTTTTAATTAGTGGTAAAAAATAGTAACTAATTTTTTAATGATCTATAATATAATAGTATGAACTTACAAAAAAAGGAAAAAAAATATCTAATTTTATATCTATCTTTATATATTAAGTAGTTTTTGGATTTTCAACAAAAAAAAAATGTGTTTTTCGAAGCAATAAAAAATAATTGTTTTGTAAACATATACTAAAATCCATATTTTAATTTAACTACAAATATATTGAGGTAATTAAAAAACAAAACTTCGAACAAGTTTTTAAAAAAATGTATTTTTGAGAATTATTTTCGTGAAACAATTAAAACCCATTTTTCAGTTAAGTCATTTTTGCATAACATTCTCTGAGTTTAGCGCCCGTTCTTGGCGGCAAAAGCAATCACACCAATTATTTTTTTTTTTTTTTTGTTTGAGTTACTTTCTAATCTTTAAAAAAATCCTTCTTTAATCACAATTTGAGACAAATTTTTTTTTTTTGATTTTTGTCCATGGGACTAAGCATAGTGCGAGGGATTGTTGAAAAATTATCATATAGAAACAATATGACAATAAAATAAAAACAATAATACAATTTATGGATAATCACTGATGAAGTCTTTCCATTAGACCGTACCTCAAAAAAAAAGTTCGCCGTACACCCTACAATATAAAGGATTTTTGGCACGAGGGTTCAAAAAAATTTTTTTTTGCCGAACGTAGGAGTCGCCTTTTTTAATTTTTCTTTATAGCTTTGGCATTTAAAGTCGGATTTTAAAGTGTGATACAGCGATTATTTTGCCTCGAGGAGACCAGTGTTTTGCTATAAAGGAAAAAATCCTACTCATGTGAAAATCGAAATATATATGAACATACATGATCATACATTGACTTGTATATCATCATGCATGGACATACGTGATCATATATGACTATGCATAGTTCAATGTATGACCATAGATGATCTCATATATTTCCATATATTCGAAATTTGAGGATATATGGATGTATATGGCCATATATGATCATATATGAGTATATATGACTCATATGTGATCATATATGGTCATATATAAACATGTGTTGTCATATACCCTCAAATTTCGGATCCAAAGATATATCGAAATATATGAGATCATGTATGGTCATACATTGAACTACGCATAGTCATATATGATCACGTATATCCATGCATGATCATATACAAGTCAATGTATGATCATTTATGTACATATATATTTAAATTTTCACATGGGAATTAAAAACAAATTTCAAAGGCGACCCCTACGTTGGGCAAAAAAAAAATAAAAAAAAATTTCTGCTGGGTTTATCGAAAAACTTCCTTAGCAAAAGTTTAATGATTTTTTGCGAGCTTAAATTTTCTGATGTTAGGGTTGTACATTAGGGTGGTAGCAACGGAGATCTGGTGGGTAAATAATAGAATGGGATACTTGAGGTCAATGGCCCTTAGAGCAAAACATTGGTCCCCTCGAGAGAAAAACAAACTTTACGCTCCGACTGTAAATGCCAAAGATATAACGAAAAATGAAAAATGGCGACCCCTACGTTCGGGAAAAAAAAATTTTTTTGAAACTGCCTTGCAAAAATACTTCATATTAGAAGGTGTACGGCGCACTTTTTTTTTTGTCTGTAAGGTGGTACGCTCTACTGTCCATAGAAAAAAGGCAGAAACCGGATCTAGTCTGATTTGCAAATTAATGTGTTTATAACTTTTGGAAAAATGTTTATTCTTCTTCTTAACCCCAAAGCTACTAAATTAGAATTAATAAAAATGCAATATTGCAATAAAAATTTGTAATATTAATTGCAGTGATTTTGAAAAAATAACACTTTATTAAATATAATATGTTTAAAAATACTTTGTGTGTGTGCGAAAGTGTGTACGAAACATTGTATCCATTTGGTAATTATATTTATTGAATTTGTGTAATATTACAGAAGCAACACAAATATTTAGACATAAATTTTACGAATACGAATACTTTTAAATACCATAAGCGTAAAAGTTGTATATAAATATTTTTGTTGCTGCCTTGAAAATGTTTTGTAAATTTACTACCATAAAATGTATAAATCTTAAGCATTTTTCGTAATATTACACAAAAATTTAAATAGCACTTTATGGTAATAAATTCACAAGCATTTTTTTAACGTGTGCTTCCACAATTCCTAGGTCTAAGGATTTCTATGGACTACACTATGGGTTAGAAGGTGTGTGATGCAATTTTGCATTTTAAAGGCCTGCATGAATGCATATGAAACAGGTTGTAAAACATTCAGTACACTTTTTGCAATTCAGAAACCATCAATTGAATTTCAGAAAACATAACATCTATCTTAATTGATATTCTCTGAATTTCAATGAAAGATTTCTGAATTGCAAAAAGTGTAGTGAATGTTTCACAAAATGTTTGTAAAGCAATCATGCAGGCCTTTAATATCTACAATTTCTACACATAATTTATCAAAAATAATTGCTCCTGGATTATAGTGCAGCTTCTTTATTTCTGTGAAATAGGTATATTCAATATGTTACCATGTATGAGTTTATACTAATACTACTTAAAAAAAAAAAAAAAACTTCATATAGGTGTGTACATTGTGAGCATATGAACCACATTGAGGTTTGTTAAAGTTATATGCCACACACAACAGTATTTGTTACATACTCATGTGTAGGTACTTGTAGTTTGACTTTGACTTAACAAAAACTGCTGCCGCTACCAGTGTTGCCAACTCCTAAAGGCAGAAAAGCAAAAAAAAAATGCACCTAAGAAATTTGTTGAAAAATTTAATAATAATATAATACCAAAAATATTCAGTTGTCATTTATTTAAAGGCTTTTTCAAGGGTCAACCACCCAAGAATATGTAGAATCTAACATTTTATAGCCAAGAAATTAAAAAAAAACCTGGGATAATTGCACCATTTAAACCTTTTTTCATTAGATTTTCTCAAATTGGTGTACATATAAAATAAAAAGTAAATTAAACAAAATAGTGATGCTGATGTAATCAAAACATATTCGTCATTTGAATACTTTCAGTATTCGTAGTATTAACCTGTCTTCAAAATATTATTTTCCACTATTACATAACCAAAATATGTATAGAAATAGTTTTTGTCATGTTTTAATTTATTATAAATTATTTTTATTGATAAAATCTGCAAAACAACATTATTCGTCTATGATTAACGAGTCAATCGTTTACTAACTTTATGAGTCACTAACAATTTATTTGAAAGTGAAGACACATTATATAAAGGTGTTGCCAGAATAAAACGAGAAATTAGCAAACTCTTATTTAACGCTTATGCATGACACTTTTTAATAAACGTTTAATAAGGAAAATTAATACCTTAGCAATTGCATTCCTTAAGGCAAAATTAAGAAAAGTTTATGCATTAGAGCCTAAATATTATATTGTTATGTTTTTACCTTTTAAAAACTTTGGCGTATTTCCTTTAAATAAAGCTGGCTGGTGCAACTTGCAATTAAAAATAACACACACACACTCTCTTTTTGTTTATTATAGACTTACTTTTTTAACACTTTATTACTTTACAAACAATTTTACAATGATTTACTAGGGCTCAGCTGAACTGTACAGACTAGAGATGAGCGATATTTTCATACCGGTGATTTAATCACAGTTATTAATAAATCACTGGTAACGGCAGTAATCAAATATTTTAAGTCACAGTTACTCGGAATGTAGTTCTTTTAATATTTTTGTACTATTCTTTCTTGCAAACTTCATTGTGCACAGTAATACATGTTTTATTTTTCAATAACAGTGACTTGCTTTCACACTCTTCTGAATAAAACTTAGTTTAACGCAGTTTGTAACTGGAATACTGCTTTTAAAATGTGGTTTATTTTGTTTTATTTTAATAAAGAAATAAATTATACTCGAGAAAAAGTTTTTCCGGCAAAGTTTTGTTAATAAACTTTGAAACGGCTGACGAAATTCGTTTTCGGTTTAACTAAACCAAGTTTAATTGACATCTTAAAAACTCGCCATAAATATTATTTCGTTTATTTATCAGAAAATCGAAGTCTTTTCCATAGAAAAACCATGATCACGATCACAGTTTAAAAGAACAAAGATTTGCAAATCACATTCACTGAGAACAATGTTACTGAAAAATCGCCGGATCGCCCATCTCTATTACAAACCCGTGATCACCGGCACTGTTTACAAGAACGGTGATTTGAAAATCACGATCACTGGTAGCAGCGTTATTTAAAAATCACCGGATCGCTCATTTCTAGTACAGACGCTACTGCGTGACTCTCTATACAACTAACTTAGCACAACTTAACTCCACAAATGCTAATAAGCGACTCAATCTCCAAACCTAAGCTACAGCTCTTTTATAGTGTAATGTGTGTGATTGTAGAACGAGCTGGAAGGTTCTAGTAACACCCAGATTATTAGCTGTGGTTATAAAACAAACTAGAGCATTTGTATAGCCTTAACACCAAACAGTTTATTCTTAACACGAGACACCAACCACTTTAACGTATAACACTTTATAGCACATTATATCATGCTGTGGTATAGTCAAATGTAGTGTTACCTGATTGACATGATTAGTAAATTCCGTTTCTCGTGATATTTTTTTTATAAAATACCAGAACTAGACCAATCAAATTTCGTAACAATATTATTTTCTCAGCCACTTAACGGGCTCCAAAATTAATCAAAAAGGGCTCAAAAAATATTACTAAAAACTCAAATATTTTTATGAAAGTGGTTTATCTAAAAGAGCCTTCATTTTAGACTCAAATATGAACCAGAAAAATTAACGTGAGATGGAAAATTTGTCTATTTTTTTGATATTAAAAATGTAATGGAAAAATCCCTCATAAATTGGATTCTTTTATGAGTAATTTTTTAAGTTTAAAAAGTAAAATTATTAACTCGTTTTTGGGGTTTTTGAATTGAAAATAACACTTTGTATAAGCGTTTTTCAAATATTATAAAAATTACGAAATAAGGATATATTTATATTAAAAACATCAACAAATTACATTACACAATTATATTATAAATTACAATCAATATTTACATATTAAGTTTTTAAAGCGAAATTTAAACAAGTCGCGCAAAATTTATTGTTTTATTGTTAAATTTATTATTTCGAATATGTGACGTTCTCCGGGAAAAGGGGCTAGTGTATGAAAATGAAGTTTTGAGAAGAACGCATTTAAAGTTAAATTAAAAATAAAATTTTAATGTTTTTCTCATTTTTATCGAAACCAGTTTTTTGACACACTAGGTCCCTTTTCTCGGAGAAGGTCACATATAATATTTTTGACAATTGAATGAGGGGTATGTATAATTGATCTTTTTATTTGGTAAATGAATGTTTTTAGTTCTATTTTTAGATCATAAATTAATAGCACTTTCTGTTTAAATTATTTTTCAAATTCGATAAGGCCAGCAAGACAGAATACGTATTTTCGGTTTTCGCTACAAAGCCATCATCAGTGTCGTTTGCCTTGATGGTTTAATCATTGATGATGATCTACTTATGCTAAATGTGAAATTTAGGGGCTCCGAAAATAACCAAGATTCATAAATTAAGAGGGCTCAGAAGTTTGCTGGCTGGGTTGTTAATATTTAAAGCGAATTTCAACAAATCTAGAGCAAATACCAAAAATATAAGTTGTACAAAAATCACTGCCAGAAATCGGAAAAAACACTCTAAAACGGGTATTTGTAAAAAAAGTCAGCAGTTACGAAGAGTTAAAAATCACGGAAAAATATCCAAAAAGCACCAAAATGGCCACACTGGCTGCTCCATTATATATATTTCAATTCACATGCTAACAAAAAAAATAAAAAAATATACACAGCTCAGATGAAAATGTGGCAGATGACATTGACGATAGTAATGATGATGATGATGATGCTAAGGATTCTGATGATGAAGTCAAAGTTAAGTCATGTGTAAAAAAGTTAAATTTTTGCGTTATTCTAACGCTTCATTTACTCTACACATTGCAGATCAATTTCATTTTTACATAAAACGCAAAACACACACACATACGCACACAAATCCACAATACGAATGTTTATTAAACAATTAGACACAAATTTAATCAACTTTTGTATGATATTTTTTAACTTAATTATATAACATTTACATTTATATTAAAATGAATATAATCATTTAATTTCATGCAATTATTTATCATAAATTTTTATAGCTTTTTTTTATCTGTTTTCAACATTGTTCATTGGCAAAAAATTGTTACTTTTCCAAAATAAAAATTAAATTTGCGGAAGTTTTAATTCAGTTTTGTAACAATTTCCAATGAACAATAAAATATCATCATCCTCATCATCACATGTTAAATCGTGTTTTACTACATTTTACCTGATAGTTGAATTGTTTTATTTTTATAACTAAATTATTGTAAAAAAACCAATTTACAATTACCTACAAAAATTTCGTGACTTTAATAGCATGTAATGATTTAAACAGAAAAGTGTTGTTTGATGGAATTATTACACCGTGCAACGGTCATTTTTACTGATGGAAAAATTGATATACACGTGAGAGAAGATACCACATTGGAAAAATGTCCGTAAAAACTTTAGTTGAAATTGCTAGAAACTACACTCAAAAATAGCAGAAAAAGCAACTAAAAATTATTTTAAAATGTTGTCGCAGAAGTAAATGTTAAATCAACAGTTTTTTTTACTAAATACTAGTAAAATAAAAACAGCAAAAATAAACTGTTAAATTTACATTTAAGTTCATTTTTAGTTAACTGAAAATGACAAATTGTACTGTAAAATCTGCAGAAAATTTAACTAAATGTTAGTAGACTACAAATAGCAAAAACAAGCTGTTATAACTACAAAATTTTTGTTATTTTTAAGCTAAATTTAGTTTATAAATTTAGAAATAGCAATCTATCCTGTCAAATTAACAGAAATATTTAGTAAAAAAAATTGTAACCAACAGTTTTCAAAAAGCTCGATTTTTATTTGCATTTAAAAAAATCGAAAAAAAAACTTGAAAAATTTTAAATTTTTTAGTAATTTTTTAGGGCTACTAATTGTTTAGCAAAATTGTTTGCTGATTTTAGCAGGTTAATTTTTTATTTTCTATTAACAAAAATTTAACTCAAATATAACTAAAATTATGCATATTTAACAGTTTTATTTTTGCTATCCTATCTTACTAATTTATAGCAAAAATAATCTGCTAATTTAGCAGTTTTTTTTCTGCAGCATAATTTTTAACTATCTTTTAGTAGTTTTAACTAAATTTTTTACACACTTTTTTATATAAGTGTACTTGGGTACGCAGTCTTACTATACATGGTTTCATAGGTGAGAGCAAAAGTTTAAAATTGTATAACGGTGTTCTACAGAAAATCCAAATTATATAATATTTATAAAGTTTTTGCCACAAGGCCAGTGTAGGTAATCGTCGCCAGGTAATTTCTTAGATTTCCAATAAAATAAAAAAAATCACCAAATTTTTTTTTTACAAAATTGTAGTCGCTAATTTGCTAGAAAAAAAAAACTGAGAAAAGTAAACTGCCTTCAGAATAACACCATCAAAAAACGAGTAAAAAGGTTAAAGTCGGGCATGCCGACTATACAATACCAATACAATACACCAGTCTGAGTAAAAGCCAACTAATGTTTGGATCCGAAATTCGAATGGGTTAAAATGGGGCTTGTGTCAAAATGTTCTATAACGTGAGTCAGCACACCAAATTTCATTAAAATATCTTAATATCTGCGACCTGCAGTTTGTAACCAAGCCAATTTTGGGGGGACCCTTATATGGGCACTAGGTCTAAACATGGACCGATGTTCACCAAAATCAATAGGCTTCGTCCTTGGGCCGACATAAGTCGGTGTACCAAGTTTCATCAAAATATCTTAATATTTGCGACCTGTAGAGTGCGCAGAAGAATGCATGGACAGACAGACAAACAGACAGACGGACGGACGGACAGACGGACGGACGGACAGACGGACATCGTTAAATCGAAATAAAAAAAATTCTAAGCCGATCGGTATACTGTAAGGTGGGTCTAGGACCAATATTTTTTGGTGTTACAAACATCAGCACAAACTTATAATACCCTGACCACATAGTGGTGTAGGGTATAATGATTTATACAATTCTATTTGTACAACTTTTGCAGTTGTAATTCGGAAAATGTCTATAGAAATTCAGAAAATATCAATTGAATTTCAGAAAATATTAATTTAAATTCAAATTTTTCATTTGAAACTCAGAAAATGTCATTTGAAATTTAGAAAATATCAATTGAAATTCAGTAATCGTCAGTTGATGTTTTGTGACTTTCAGTTGACGATTTCTGACTGTCGACTGATATTTTCTTAACTTCAGTACATATTTTCTAAATTATTGGGTTTAGAACTTAAAAATGCGGGATTTTTTAGCAAATTTTGGGTGTTTATTGTCAAATATTGTTACAATATAAATTTATTGAAAGTATTGGCCATCTTTAGCTGTGACCTTTCCCATCTTTCTGGCTCGAGCGAAACAAATGTCAGTCGGACGGGGCAAGGTATGGACTATAAGGCGTGTGAAGCAAAACTTCCCAACCACTATTTTCTTAATAGTTTTTAACCGAACTTGCAATATGTGGCCGAGCGTTGACATGATGGAATATTACGGCTTCATGTCTGGTCGAATACTTCGGGCGTTTTTCGGTCAGTAATCGCTTCAAACGAACTAATTGTGTTCGGTAGATGTCCCCTGTGATCGCCTAGCCCGATTTTAACAGCTCATAATAGATGGGACCCTTCTGGTCCCACCAAATACAGAGCATGGATATTCATTCGGCTTTGGTGTTGATTTGGCTGGTTGGCCGGACTTCATATACGATTTCTTATGCTTCGGGTTGTCGTAATAGATCAATTTCTCATCGCCAGTAATGATTTGATGCAAAAATTACTTCTTTTAATGGCGATCAAGCAGCATTTCGGACATGTAAAATCATCTTCTAACGTCTCTCGGCTTCAACTCATGTGGTACCGAATTACCTTACTTTTGGATGAATCCTGCTGCTTCCAAACGTTTTAAAATTGCTGCTTGAGTAACTCCGAATGATTTTTTAAGTTTTTCTTAAGTTTGACAGCAATCTTTATGGAGTAAGGCCTCCAATTCATCATCTTCGAACTTCGACATGGGCGGTCTTTTTTTTCGTGTCAAAATCACCACTTCTGAACCGCACAAACCATCTCTCGCGCTTTGAAATCAACGGTACATATTCAGCATAAGCTTCGTTGTGCAACCGATGTGCTCCAGCTGCACTTTTTACACATTGAAGAAGTAAAGCGAAACTTCCCGCAAATGACATTTTCTACAAACTTTGTTGTTTACACTATTTCGTTCAATGACTAAGTGAGGATATATGACATACACTCAGATAAAAAAGTTAGTAAAAAAATTTGTAAACAGTTTTCAATCGCACTTTACTATTTTTATATTGATTTTTAGTACAATTTTTTTTTGTTAGTAATCATTTTTGCTATTCTGTCATTACAAACTACGGATTTTTTTACTAATTCTCGCTGCTGATTTCAGCAAAACATTTTACTAGTTGTTCAAATCCAAGTGCTAAATTTAGCAGAAAAATATACTAATTAAAATTTTTTTTTTTTAGATTTTTTACAATTCTTGTTTAGTTTATATTTGTAACTATTGATATATTCTTAGTTTGGAAATAACACTCAGAAAATTTGATTGTATCTCCAATGCATAAAAAGGTAATAACTGGAGAACCGTTTGCAATTTTGACTTCAAATTTCAAGTACGATGAAGTAATTATACGCTTGTTACAATCGAAAGAAAAAAAAATTTTTTTAGAATTTTTTTTTATTTTTTAATACACTTTTTTGCTATTTTCAGCAGATTGATTTTAAATTACAGTTTACAACGTTTTACTGAAATTTAGTAGCTGCAACTAATAACACTATGGAACATTTTTGGGATTATTGTCTGGGGGGTGAGAAATTCCAAGTCAGGGTGATGGTACTAGGTCAGTATAGTAAAACCCTCAAAGGGTTTGGCGTTCGTATGTGTCATTTTTTTTATGACCTTTTAAATTTTTTCCTTATCTTGATGTTTTTTCGCTTAGTTGTAACTCGAGAACCACTTGTCCGATTTTGATGAAACAAATTTAGAAAAATTTAGAATTACAATTTCTTTAATCCGTTCATATAACATTTTTCTTTATAATCAACAGTTTTGCCGGTAAAAATAAATTTGTGGAGAAAAAAAAATATTTTTTTGCCTAAAACTTAAAATTTTTTATGAATTAAAAAAAAAAATTTGTTTCATCAAAATCGGACAAGTGGTTCTCGAGTTACAACTAAGCGAAAAAACATCAAGATAAGGAAAAAATTTAAAAGGTCATAAAAAAAAATGACACATACGAACGCCAAACCCTTTGAGGGTTTTACTATACTGACCTAGTACCATCACTCTGACTTGGAATTTCTCACCCCCCAGATTGGCTGTTGTACTGTGTAATTTATACTAATTTCAGTAAATTTTTTAACTGATTTTAGCAAATCGATTTTGAATTGCAGTTACAACAATGTTGCTAAAATTTAGTAGCGACTACTAATTTTTTGTACTAATTTTGTTGTACTACAGATCAGCAAACATGTGTTGCTAAAATTAGCAAAAAATACCGCTGGGCTCAAAACAGTTAAATTTCCCGTAATAACAGCAACATTTTCAGTAGCCATTAGACTTTTTTGGTTGAATGTATGTTTACTTTCCAAAATGCCGTATAAGTTATTAAAAACACAAAGCATGTGTAAAAGATACGCCATCTATTGTGAATCCTGCATTTTTAAGTTATACACCCAATATAAAATTTGAAAATCTATGACTAAATGTTAAAAGGCCATAAATCTATTTTTTATTTTTTGGAAGAATAAAATCTGAATATTTTCGAATCCAACATTTGTTTGACCGCATTTTAGTTAATAAAAAATTTAATTCACACAATTTTTATATCGATAGTTTTAAGTTTTTTTCGTTCTCCTCTAAAGGAGTAAAAAATCGACTTAGGGCAGTTATAAATTAAGCCATCAACAAATGTTTAGTTTTCTTGAAAACGGTATAACGAATTATTTTGAAACCAGTAGAAGAATAAAAATTTGTAATTAGGAAATTTTACAACTTTATTCGATTAATCGAGTAAGTTCAAAACCCCAAAGTTACTCGGTTAGTCGGTTAGTCGAACAAAGCCAAACCCGAGTAATTTAAAAATCCTAGTATTTAAAAAAATTGTTTTTATTAAATTTATAATTGGTCTTAGTAATTTTAGAAGCACGCTTAACTAACAAAAACAGTAGTTTTTTAGAGTTTTACCATAATTTTTATGACTGTTGTTTGAACTACATTTGTAGTTATTTTTACTACATTTGTCAGTTGATTTTTAACAGTTAAAAATAACTTCATACTGAAGTTGATTTAAATGCAATTGCAGTTTTCACATTTTTAACTACAACTGCAGTTGTTTTTAACTACACAATTCCCTGAGTGTATACAATATACCAGGCCTTACATGAATCCCCTATATGTTTTAAGACGAAATTCTGTTTCTCATTTAATTTTTGAATTTCTTTGAGACCCATTTCCACAACACAGTATTCTATATTTCGTTAACATTGTTACATTTCTTTCTCACTTCATTAAAATTAATACAAATTCAATATTATTTTAATGAAAATGTTCATTAGTAACATTTCAAAAGTATCATTGCATCCGTTTTGCAAATAATTTTTATGGATTCATTAAAGTCATTATCAAAATGAGTGCAGCTGTAGAAGTTCCTGCTAGATTAAAACAATATGAAAATTCATATAAGTATGGGTGAGGGTACGAGCTATAAAAAAATAAAAAACTAAATGAAATTATTGGTGCCACATTATGTTGAAACATAACCATCACATCATTCCATTCTTGTGATGATTACTGTATTAACAGTTGGTGTGAATGTTGAAAATTGTTTTGTACTCCTGAGTAATTATGTATGTCATTTTTCAGAGGAAAAATAATCAAATATCATGGGTAGTAGACCAATTATTATTTCTTGTTATATTTTCTTACTGGTTTAAATTCTCAAACTCCAGATATGTTTTTGCATTATCAGTGACAATGTTATAAAGTTTTTATAATCATTGTTTTAAATGAAAATTAAAAATCATAGAAAAAAAAACTTAATCGAAAATGAGCAAAAATAATGCATAAAAAAGTCATTATAAACCCACACATTTTTTATTATTTTCTATAAAATGCTGGTGTGTCTGTATAAAAATATATTTCATAAAGAAAATATAAACTTGGAGTGATGTTGTTATACATTTATGATGCCAAAAGTGATATTATGTTGATGTTGTTAGAGTCCTTTGCAAAATTCTGCTACTTTAGATGTTGCTGCTAGTTTAACGATTATACTTTCGCTTCCAGTACAGAAATTTTGGTTTGAATTTTCTGTCATCTCTATCGTAGCTGGCTAATACACTATTTGATTTTATAGTGCTTTAGTATATTACAATTTTATAATAAAAGAACCAAAATTGAATTTATATATTATATATAATATAGCAAACACTTTTTAGAATGTGTCCAAGAATGTTTTACTCTTTATTCTGTTTTCATCTTTTTTATTTCTTTCATTTTTCTATGCTGCTTAACACTTGTGACTCTTCATTTGGCAGGTTTGAGTTTCATGAACACTATATACTATGTTCAAAAATTTAAGTATTAAATCAAGTACACTTAAAAAAAGATTCGAGCTCGCGACCAGATTTTAGGTCAACCGAATTTTTGTAGTTCCGGATACAATCATTTTTAATAATTATACCCTACACTCTAGAATAAATGAAAGTAAGTTCGCTACTATAAAATAAGTATATTTTCCTCTAATATAGCGCATATTGAGTAATTATAAACATAAAATGCGATAATTTATTTTGTACACTCTTTTAAGTAATTACACATTTAATGTAATTATAGGAATTACCTGTTCATAATTAAACATGTTGTGTGTAAGTAAGAATGAAACAAAAAACACAACACATCCTCTGTTCTTATTTAACTCATTAATTCAGCTACACACAGATACTTTACCAAGCTTACGGCTTACCCAGGCTTAAAAATTAATTCCTTACAGAAAAAACACATACGCTATCTCTCCAATTAGTGTATGTGTTAATGACGCCCAACCCGAATTTGGTACGCTACGATTGTGAGATGACGAACTCCAACTCAACCATGCTACATGATGTTAGGATGGTTGAACCAAAAGTGTAAATCTACAAGAAACGAAGAGTATTCGGGTTGTGCACAAATTCACCACTACTATGAGGAAGGGTATGTGTTGAAAGCATAGTACATGTTAATAGCATTTAAGTTCGTCATCAGACAATCATAGTGTATCACATTCGGGTTGTCTACAATTACCGCTAAAACAATAGATGGGGTATGTCTCTTTTGGGCGTACCGTACATGATGGGTGCAGTTTATTTTCCTACTCTGCTTTTTTCTATTAAAGGAATATTTGCTCAAATGTGAGGCATTTACTATAGGAAAAAGAGCTCAAAATCTAAGGCTTTTTAAATACATCCTAAAAAATATTTTTAAATTTACTACTATAATTCTAATACTGCTATAATTTTGTTTAATTTTACGAAAATTCGATAAATATAAACAAGAAATGCGTAAACTTTTTTCCCATAGACAATAATACACACACAAAATATTTTTAGACATTATGTGTTTGCAAAAAAAAAACACATAATGCCTAAAATTAGTACTCTTTTGTTAAATAAAATTTTTACGCACAAAGTTGGTAAATATGCAGGGTGGGCCAAAAGTCACGCCTGCGTGTAAAAATTGAATAACTGTTTTGTTTATTATTATTTTTAATTTTTGTTTCCTGATTTTATTCATCGAACCTTGCTACACCAACATGCAAAATTACGCGAATGAGCAATGGAGCGAAGTAGTAGAATTTTACTTTTCCAATGATGGCCAATACTTTCAATAAATTTATATTGTACCAATGTTTCACAATAAACGCAATGTAAGTTGCGTAAATTTTAATAGAATTTAATTAGAGTGTAGGAAAAAGTCTTCAGAAACTGTAAATTCTCTACTTACTTTAAAAAAAAGTTTTAAGAAAAGTCCACGAATTCTGAATAGTTATTCTTAAAACTTTTTCTAAAGAAAATTTTATAGAAGATTTTAGTTGATCTGAAGATTGTGTTTTGGTTACACTTGAAAATGCTTTAATTGTCAACCATTGGTTCTAGAAAAGTTTTTTTCATAAGTTTTTTTTCTCTATTTGTTGTTAAATAAATTGTAAATTCTATGTGGCATTTGACATATTTGATCCTTAAAACCGAACAAAAATAACTCTCATTGTAAAAAAAATCTAAAAATATTATATTTTTATGTGTCTGTGTTTGATCACTTCTGAGTTAAAACAACAGAAAGCTGAATAGGAAAGAAAACTATGAATTAGTTGCATTACATTCAAGGCCTTACTTTGGTCTCAACTTAGTATAGTTACATTTGTAATGTAGGAATAGGCACATGTTCGATTTCTATAGCCGTCGGGTTGTTGAAAAATTATCATATAGAGAAAATCTGACACTAAAATATAAACAATAATACAATTTAATGGAAAATCACTGCTGAAGCCTGTCCGTAGAAAAAGGCAGAACTAGATCTAGTCTGATTTGAAAATGAATGTGTTTATAATTTTTAAAGAAAAAGGATTATTCTTAACCTCAAACCTATTAAATTAAAGTTGATAAAGTGCATATTAATTATACAATATTAATTTCAGATACATGATGCTAAAACAACACTGTGAAAAATGCTAAGGTTGTGATGACTTCTGCCTATATAAAATACCCAGAGAACTTCTTTCTATAGAAAATATCATAGACTCTAAGAAATCCCTTCAGATACTCAACACATTCCTACATAAAACTGTCAGATTCTGAGAACTTTTGTCTCGGTGATAACTTTTCCTGTAAAAACCATCCTCCATTTGTGAGGGCGTTTTTCCATAGAATCCACTCAGATTATTTTGATGTAGAAAAAAATTTCTTAGGCTTTTTCTGTAAGAAAAACTGCACGGAATCGTAGGTTTTGCAATGAAGAATCTTAGGCTTGTATTATTCTTATATACAATTATAATATTTTTTATTAATAAAACATTTAACAAATGATGCAATTTTTTTATTTTTGGGCGGTAGAACGTAATTTATTTGGTAAACTTAGCTACAAAAGTGGTAAAATTACACATCATTTCTGAAATGCGGGATTTTACACGTATCTTTTACACATGGTTTGTGTCTTTAATAACTTATATGGCATTTTGGATGGTAAACATCTGTCATTTATTCTCACTTAGTCGTGGAACGAAATAGTGTAAACGACAAAGTTTTTTTTTGTTTCAAAAAAGTCTAATTATGTGCCAACAAAGCATCATTTGCGGGATGTTTTGATCGATGAGGACCACTCTCACTAGAATACGCTTCACTTCAGAACAGGGTATCCGAAATTGGCTTTATTCGTTCTTGGCCTCAAAAAATTATTAGTTCTTTTGATGCGGAATCCATATGATGCCAGAAAGATGGAAAAAATTCATAGATAATCATGGCCAATACTATAAATAAATTTATATTGTACCAGTGCGTACCAGCCGAAAATTTGCCAAAAAAAATACCGCATTTTTAAGTTATACACCCAATAAATACCCATATTTTCCACATAAAGACCAAAATGTGGAAAATAAAGAAGTAATGCTGCGTCAAATTTTTGCAGAAAGTTTATAGCACAAAGATTGAAATTGCGGAATTCCGTGTTTTGATTCCATGTAATGATCTGCAATATTGATAAAATTCGAATATAATTCAGAGAAGAGAATTCTAAAGATTGACTGTCTGAGATTGTCGACCATCTTATGGATTTTGGGGGCTAAAAGTGGGGTCAAAATTATCTATTTTCCCATTTTTTTAAAGTTGTTTAACATTTCTTTCACAGGAGTTATATATTTATAAATGTTAAATTATCGAATAGAGATTTTCAAGGGTATTACCGGTTCCTTTTTGGTACTTTTTTTTTAAGATGTTATAAAACATGTACTTATTTTAAGGTACTTCATATGGACATTCGAGAGCGGTCGCAGAACTTCCCGACCTAACAAAGAATATAGTCTCCTTTTAGCTCAATACACTTTTCCCAGAGATTTTCAATAGCTACGATATCCAGTTAATAGTAAGAATTATTTAGCTCCTTAAAATAGCCATCAACCTCTTCATTGTTGGCAAATAGTATACCATTTTTCAAAAAATGACCTGAGGGAGCTAAATACGGCGAAAAAGCGCGAGCCTTAATTCATTGATTTTGGCCATCGGAATAGTAGATGTGTGAAATGGTGCATTGTGTTGATGAAACAAAACTTTCGTTTTCGGCTTTAAAAATAAACTGAGATTCTTTACAATTGATGGCTCGAAAAAAATAATAAATAATGTGGCGCCTTAAAACTTAAAAGATTTATTTTATGAGGTTGCCACTTTTCACCAAAGTAAGTTTTTTCAAACTATTGCCGCCATCTTTACCTCAGATGGGATACTTCTGGGACCGCTCTCGTATGTATTAACACGACTGACAAAATTATATGTATTAATCCCTATTAAGCTTTCGCGGACCCGTGTTTTGTACTTTCTTCGATATTCGTGCTACTTTGGCTCGATTTTTTATTTTTTTACATTTTGTTTGGTGCTTTTTTGAACAACTTGGTAGACCTGTGCAAAAACTTGGGCATTATGTATTTCAAACTTCCTCATTTCAGGAGTACATTATTTTTATCCAGTTTTTATATTGAATGTAGAAAGTTTGTGATATGCTTTCGCCTAACCCTTAAACCTTGTGATGGCAAAAAAAAAATTGTTTTTAAATTTCCATTGTCTATCACATAACCACATTTCATTAAAATCGGTGAGAACCCATTCAAATACCTTCTTTGTTAGTAAAACTACCAGAAACTGAGGTTATAAACCCGCAAATTAATTAATATTTTAATTTAAAAAATATGATTTTAAAATTATTTTTTTTTTTAATTTAAAATTCTTTAAGTATGGTTTATCTCCATTATTATATTCCGCATATTTTTAGAACTTCATATATATTTTGAGTGTATGTGTCAGTTCATTTATAGGGTTATGTTAGCCTCCTTGGATTTGTGATTGTATATTGTGCATTCGATTTTGTTTCCAAGTGACAGCTTACTTTACCAACTACATCAGTCATCTAGTGGCGCCATATTCTTTATCTATTTACATGTTCAGTTTTTGTTTTATTATATACAGATATTTTCGGTTTTTTTTTTTTGTATTCATCTCCTTTCTACTACTCTTCTTCTCTACATTAGTATCATTATAGTATTTTTTTTGTGACTGTAGTTGTTGTTACTATTGTTATAAAACGACCACATAAAAAAATTACAAGTGAATTGGTATTGTAAATGCTGTCGCTGACAGCAGGACACAAATTTTAACAAATACATTTATAAGTAAATAAAAATATGTACATATAAAATAAAAGTTAACCAAATACATAAACAATGTCATATATACTATTGGTATAATTCATTTAAGATTTAAAAATTATTTATATTTTATGTAGTCGATAGTGCCAAAAAAATAAAAAACAAATTAACATATGCACAGATTTATTGTAGCCCAGCAACAAAAAAAATTGTAAGTCATGCTTTACAAACCTCTTCATTTCTTCTTTTATTGCTTCCAAAGTATCCCTTACTGTATTTTTACTGCTTGTTTAGATGTAATTGTGAACAAATTAAAAAAAAGCACTAAATTACTAACTCTAAAGCATTATTGCTGTAAAACTGATCCTAAGAGGTGCTCTGCATACAACTTTTTCCAAACAGATGATCGCGGGTTTAAATCCTGGCGTAAACCAATATTACACTTTTTTTCTGTCTGCAAGATGAGTGCCGCGTTTGCTCACAATTGACCGTAAACGCAATCATGTGACAACATCAAAGAAGTGTTTAGATTTAGAACCCGGATATACGATAGTGATTATTTTCTATTTCCGAACCTAAAGAAATAGCTCGCTACAAAAGAGATTTAGCTACAAGATGAAATTTTTACTCAAACAAATACCTATTTTGAGGATTTCAAGAAATCCAATCTTTTGGAAGGAATAAAAAAATTGGAGAAAATTTGGACTAAGTGTATTGAGCTAGAAGGAGACTATGTTGAAAAATTAAAACATTTTTGTTAAAAAAAAAACTGTTTCATTCAAAAATTCACGGACTTATTAATCCACCCTCGTATATTCAGTCCGAAACTTTTAGGGCTTTCATCTCAAACAAATTTGTGATTCCATTCAAATTTTCATTAAAAAAAAATGTTTTTTGTTTATTTCAACGTTCCATTTTCTTTTGTATTTATCATGTAATGACATTCTCTCGCTCACCATTCTACACCATTGTATTTCATTGTATTTCAGAAATTATTATTTTATTTCAGAAGTTATCAATTATTACAATGAGTGTTATTTTTGTTCAGTTTAAAATTCCAAATAGAATTCACAATTTATTTTACAACAAACACAGAAAAAAACTTATGAAAAAAACTTTCCTAGAACCAATGGATGACAATTAATGCATTTTCAAGTGCTACCAAGCACTCTCATCAGATTGTCTTTATGGGGTTCTCTCTAGATTATAATGTATAGGGTTGTTCAACAGTGACGCTACAAAAGTAGAAAGACAGGGACAGCAAACGACGCCATATTTCTTGCCGCTCTTTTGACATTTCTCTTCAGTAAGGTTTGCCATTTCATGATGGAAAGATATACGAGCCAACAACGAGTCGAAATTATTAAAATTTACTACCGAAATTCGGAGTCAGTGGCCTCAACGTTAAGAGCGCTACGTCCAATTTGTGGTCGTCATAATCGTCCTAGCAGATCAACAATTGAGCGTGGGGCTACGTCAAATCTATGGTCTATGCCAAGAAGCCAGCGACGATTGATGTACGAATATCGAACGTGAATTTGCAGCAGTATCGGCCGATTTATGCTTGAAAACCGTCGAAAATTGGGTTCAGCGTCTGGACTTCTGCAAGCGTGCCCGTGGTGGCCATGCAAAAGAGATCGATTTCCATACATAATGGCATCGAACGTACTTTCACAAGAATAAAGAATTTCATTGATATCCAAAACCGTTTTTGTTTTATTTAAACTTTTTTACTTTTGTAGCGCTCTTATTGGAAAACCCTATAGCAGAAGTGAAGAATTTTATGAGAACTAAATTCAAACATTTTTACTTAGTTATTTGTTTTACAATGAAAATCACTATATTGATATAAACTATGACAACGCCATGTAAAAGTGACCACTCTATTTCATATAGAGGGGCCAGTTCGGTGACAGTCTGTTAAAATTTCCCGTATGAATCATTATACAAAAGAAAAAAGGCTGTTGAAAAAGCGCCGAAAAAGCACAGGAGAAACAAAATGTTTGAACGTTGGGAAAACGCTGGTGAAACCAGTAAATAGGTGGTCTGGAAATATATTAAAAAAAAGTTCATATGTATTTTTTTGGAACTACCGTGGTTTGAACCCAGGCCGTCAGATTGGCCGACAACAGCTCTATCCACTGAGCTAACGAGACATATACTACTTGGTGGCTAAACACACAAATGAGTGATAACAGCTGGTCAACTACTGGATGTGCTTAAATGCTAGTTCCTAGCAATAATAAATGGAATGACTTCTAAATGAATCACTTCCTTCATTACATCACAAAGAATTACTTCCTTAGGAATGGGTTTTACACAACATCTAACGCTGCAATAAATATATGCTAGTCAGAAATTCTTTTTCATGGGTGATAAGAAGTTAATATTTTGTATGGGGGTTGCATAGGAACGTGCTGGCATAGAAATAAGAGGGTTGCGGGTTCGAATCCTACCAGGTCGGAAAAAAATTGTTGGAAATTTTTTTACACAATTAATAATTTTTTGTAGTTTTCAATGCAAATTTTTATTTTTTTTTTTTTATTTTTGTACACTCAATTAATTTTTGAAACGATTTAAAATTTTTTTTTTTAATTTTCCACTAATTTTTAATGAAATTTTATGGAAATGTAAAAATTCTAAATAAAAATGTAATTCTTCAAATATTTTTTTTTAAATACCAAAAAGTAAATATTACCATTTCGTTTTGATTTAAAAAATTGTAATTTAAAAATTCTTGTAGTTTATTTAACCTTCCTTTTTTAATTTAACTGCACAATTTTCTTGAGCTTAGGGTTTTGTTTTTTATGTATAAAAAGTTTTTTTATTTCAATATTTCGCTACTCCAATGTGTAGCATCTTCAGGAAATAACAATTGTTAATTCCTGAAATAACAATTGTTATTTCCTGAAGATGCTACACATTGGAGTAGCGCAATATTGAAATAAAAAAACTTTTTATACATAAAAAACAAAACCTTAAGCTCAAAAAAATTGTGCAGTTAAAGTAATTTAAAAATACATTTTTATCAAATTTTTACGAAATATATTTATTATTACACTAACAGAAAAAGAAAAATGCTGTAAACATTTTAATTAGAACTACTAAAAATAAGTTAAAAATTACATTGCAGAAAAAACAATTTTTTGTCTACTAATAGGCTGCAAAATTTTTTGCGCATTTTATCAAGGTTATTTGTTATTTTTAATTAACTAAAAGTTAATTGAAGTGTAACTAAAATTTTGTAAATTTAGCAGTTTTATTTTTCCTGTTCTTATCTTACTAGTATTTAGCAAAAAAAAAAAAAACAATCAGCTAATATCAGCAGTTTTTTTGCAAGGTCATTTTTATTTACATAATTTTTAGTAGCTTTTTCTCCTATTTTTACAGCTTTATTTCTTTTTATGAGTGTATTGATATTTTTTATAAAAAATAACACATTAAAAAGACAACTTTATATATTTTGCAAATATCTTATATATTTCTGTCAATAAAAAATTAAAGAAAGAAAGATAACACTTTACTGAAAAAGACTGCTAAAAGTCAGCTATCATTTATAACAAGCGATAGCATAGGGCAGGGGTGGCAAGATTTTTTTTCTGCGTTCCAGAAACGGACAATTTTTTTGCAAAAGTTTTCCGCGTGCCACCTGAAGTTTAGATGTCTTTTGAAAGTTCTTTTTTGAAAATTATTAAAATTTAGAAAATTTCTTTTAAAAATATCGCAGATCTACATATTTATCAGCGCTACGGATAACCCCCATGAAATAACTCCGAAGGGGAAAAATTAAATAACATCCAAGAAATGACGTAAAAATGTTTGAGGTTTATTTCATTTTTTGGGTTTAATTGAGATTATTTCATTATGAAAAAATCCCCAATGAAATAAAATTAAAATATTTTTGACATTATTGCCTTTTAATTTTTTGAGGGGTTTTTCCATTTTTGGTGGTTATTTAATTTTGTTAAGAAAAGTAAAATTTTTGTGCGCCATCAATTATTTAGGTACCTACATAAGAAACTAGTTGAAAAATGTGCCTCAGGGAAAAATTTGATTTAGTTTAAATAAATCGCGCGATTTTTATTTATAGCGAACATTATGGATTTCAACACAGAAATTTTTATTTCAGATGAAATGGCTCTGCGAAACACGATCAAAACCCAATTTTAAATTCCAGCAAAGGGATTTATTTCCTTATGAAACTTATTTTCAGCCTTAATTTCATTGAGGGTTATTTCGTAGCACCTATTTTCCCTCTAAAAAAGTTAATTTTTTGTATCCAATTTTGATACAAGTTGTTTTTCATTTTTGTGCAATTTTCTGGTACTTTTTATCTCTCCGATTATGAGGCATTTTGTCATCGAAACATTTAAACTTCTTTCAATCTAGAATTTTATAAATTTTCCCAGAATTTTTTGATAATCGAATTTGCGAGTTCTATATTAACCATATTTCTGTAAACGAAAAACGGTTTCAATGCAGAGTTTTAATTATTTTAAAAGACGATTTACAAGCTCTATGAAAAATTTCACCATTATGGAGTTAAATCAAACATTTTTGTAGCGAAATTTAACATTTAACTGAAGTTTTTGCTGGTCTGCTAATAGTTTAAATTTTTTTTAAATATTTAACAAAACTTCGCGTACCACCTAAAATCCACTCGTGTGCCACTACTGACACGCGTGTCATAGTTTTGCCAGCCCTGGCATAGGGGGTAGAGCGTCTGCTTAAGAAGAACTTCCTTTTCATTGGTTCAAATATACGTAATTTGTTTTCAAAAAGAACAACTTTCTTCCTATGACAAGTCAATGTTAAATTCATTGGTGAAAAACCCGAAAAAGAACAACTCCCTATTCAACAGTTGCAGTGCTTTAACTACTTCTTTTTCCTCACTTTTTTTCCTGGGTACTGGCAAACAATTTTTTGGGACTAATATGACAGCGTTGGGGGAAAAAAAACAAAAAAATTGATTTTATAAAAAAAAAATGTTTAATTAAAAAAAATAAAAAAATAAATTTTTTTCCTTGCAATCGGATTTGAACTCGGAACCTTCTGACTACAAACCTTTTTTAGCGAAGCGTCAACATTTTTATAAAATCAATGCGCTACCAGTGAATTGATTTTTGTACTGCTGGCAATTTCTCACTAGGTAGCACTGGATAACCACTAGTTGCAAACCTTGACATATCACTCTAATACCATTCTTTGCCAGTGTTTTTTTTTATAAACCACCGTAATTTTTGTAAAACAAATACTGGCAAAACGCTTTTTGCAAATGCTGGCAAAGCATTCCAATTTATTTTTAACACCGTGGTTACCCAGTGGTATGCCAGTGCTTGATTTAACTGTGTAAGTATAACTTATCTAATTAAAATTATGGAGTAACGCAAAATTTTCGTTCGTTCCGATAAAATTCCAACCAATTTATTTTCTGTGTGCAGAACTATTCACATGTCTGAACCTTTGTGGCAATGATATATTCTCTTGATTACAAAATTTTCTTGCAAATTTCAACCTAATTGCAGTTTTAATTTGGAACCAATTCTTTTTAAGGTATATTTCAAAGTTAAGTAATTGTTTATTTTGATAAAATCTTACTATTTGCAAATTAATAATAATTTGTGTCATACTATTTCAATGCTATCAATTAACATAAAAATAATTTGACCCTTTTCTTTTTGCTTTCAAATTTATTACCTTTAATATCTCTGTTCTTATCTTTATCTGCTGTTGAAAATGTAAAAAAAAGAAAAAAAATTGCTTTCCTTTCATTACACTGTACCTAGTTTTATATTATAAAATACCCAAAATGAAAAAAAATCCAATAATTATCATTTTCATTTGTATTCTCAACTACCAGTGGCTTCTCTTTTCATATTCATTTGAAATTATAACAAAAAAAAAACCCTGAAAGAAAAAAATCAACGCGAAGATAAACAAAAAAAATCCTTGTGCAAAAAAAGTCACATTGTCTAATATGGAAAATATGCAAAAACAACAAATTCACACACCCTCATAAAATGTACCATATTTTTTTAAGGCTAAATGTTCGGTAGTAAATTTACATACGAATTGACAAATGTACATATACTTTTAGTAGATTTAATCACATATACATACATAAAAACATTGTACTTCTACATACTTAGATTTACTAGTGTACGAATATGTTGTTGATACTATTTTAATGCCACAGACTAAAGACTAGAAGACCGTTATAGATTATTATGTTAATGGTTATTACTACAATGGACTTACTACATATAAACTAAGGCTCTACCAGTAGCTGAACATACTTCCTTATAGTTAATATTATCATTATTATTGTTGCTTTTACTTAACATAAAATATCATCATCGCTACTATATACTACTTAGGTACTTATATAAGCTTTAGTTAGTAGAGTAACTAAATTATGTTGGTGATTTTTATATAAATTGAAAATTATGATAAGAAAAAGAGGGTTCTCATTCCATAGTAGTCTCTTTTTAAAGCTAGCTGCAAGAGCGGAACTGGCCCCTTTAAATAACACATCACTCAGTGTTGTCAGTTTAGGGGATTTATCTCCAAATTGGGGATTTTTTTTCGTCAATGGGGATAAAAATTTCTATTTGGGGATCTGGCGATTTATTGGGGATGACACGAAATTTTAGAGGATTTTTTTGGGGATAACACATTATTGCTTTTTTTATATTTTTATGAATTTAACCCAGATAATTCTAAATATTTATATATTTCTTTTAAGAATGATGATAATAGTGCATGATTTTAAGCTGCACAAATTTATGTCTGGCAAGTTAATGTGCGTACAAACCGTAATTCCTTTTGGTGAAAATTTTAATTCCTTTTGGTTCCAAAATATTTAAGATTATTCGAATGTATATACTTTACATGTTATTCAATTGTCAAAAATTCAATCCATCTGCTGAAATTTTAAAACTTTTTTATACAGTACCATACGCAACAAAATGTAGCTGATGTATCAAAAAATTTTGATTCTGAAATATTTAAAATGGAAAATTTTGGTTCACATTTGTTTTGCTGTTATTTAAATTTATTTGTTCTGTTTTATAATTTGTTACAATTACAAAATTTATTGAGTTTCAGTGTATAACTTACCGAAAAAAATTTAATATAGTATTTTTACATTAATTTAAAAAAAAAAAAACAGTTAACGAATATGAATTTTTTACAGAAAATAAAAATTGGGGATTCTTGGGGATTACAAATTGAAAATTGGGGATAAGGTCCTAAAAAAATCTGGCAACACTGCCATCACTTCACATTCCAAAACTTCGGAAAGCAAAGTTTTTATATCATATTGGAGCAGTTCCTAAACTGTCGAATATATTCAAATTTAAATAAACTCTAGAATGCAATCATCACGCACACTCAGAGAATTATGTAAGTACGAAATTTAATGAATTCCTAAATTAAAGTCAGTGATTGATAAAATCACATAAGAAGAAATGATTGGATTCCTTAAAAGTGAATTCGATTGAATGAATTCCAAAGAATGATGTTTCTGCGAATGGTTAAAAATAAATTCAATCGATTGAGAAAGAAATCGATTGGTATTTTTAGGAACTTGATTCAAAATAGAATTCATTGTTTGCAGCTCTGATCACTATTAAAATTAAATAAAATTGTATTTTAACCAAAACTCATAAAATCTGAGAAAAAAAACAGCCATTTGTATTAAAAACTATACATTAGACCGTTCGCCGTACACCCTCCAATAAGAAGTATTTTTGCAAGGCAATTTCAAAAAAAATTATTTTTTTTATTTTGCCGAAATCGCCTTTTTCAATTTTTCGTTATAGCTTCGGCATTTAAAGTCGGATTTTAAAGTGTGATATATCGATTTGCCTCGAGGAGACCAGTGTTTTGCTCTAAAGGAAAAATCCAATGAAAAAAAATTTAAAAAGGCGACCCCTACGTTCGGCAACCAATATATGAAAAAAATTTCTACTGGGTTTAGCGAAAAACTTCCTTAGCAAAAGTTTAATGATCTTTTGCGAGCTTTAATTTTCTGACATTAGGGTTGTACATTAGGGTGGTAGCAACTGAGATCTGGTGGGTAACTACTTGAACAGGATACTTGAGGTCAATGGTCCATAGAACTGAACACTGGTCTCCTCGAGAGAAAAACATCGAAGTATCATACTTTAAGATCCGACTGTAAATGCCAAAGATATAACGAAAAATGTAAAATGGCGACCTCTACGTTCGGCAGAAAAAAAGTTTTTTTTTGAAACCTTCCTTCCAAAAATACTTCATATTGGAGGGTGTACAGCGCATTTTTTTTTTTGCCTGTAAGTTGGTACGCTCTACTATACATATCAAGATTTTTATTTATATTGCCCCCCAAAATACAAAAACACGTTCAATATAAAATGACCACCAAAAAATATGTCAGACAAACATAGATAGAAAATAACTTAAACACCAATCAAAAAAAAAATCTCGGAATTCTTTAAAAATCATAACAATAACAACCCAACAGTTTGGCATAATGACACTTAAATATCATTTGGAAAAGAAAAGCAAATATATATAACGATGAATGCGATTACAAACAATAATGGTCACAAGAACAAAACAGCAAGAGTACATCCAGAAAACAAAAATGTTAAATACTTATATTTTCTTTGTTAAGGTTTCATTTACATTTTGGAATCAAATGCCCTCATATAATACTGTCGTCTTTCATTGATTGGTTTTGTCCATTAAACCTGTAATAATCATACAATTTGCACTCAAAAACATTTATTCGCACTTGAATACAAATAGACCATTTTATAAACAAACAGCCAGAGACGGTCAGGTCAGTCTTTAAATATAAAATTCACAAGAATTGTCATAAAAGTCATTGAAAGTATCACAGCAATAATGAAAATTGACAGATTATAAACACATCTATACGCCGCAAGGTATGCAATGGTTTTATGGATTGTATTGAACACACTAATATGGGGATTTTATTTGTGTGTGTGTTGAAATCTATGTAGGTATGGTAACTATCACTTACACTTATGTATTTGTACCTATTCATCTGCTAGATAAGTGACTATTTTAAATAACCTTTTGTATTCAAATATCCCAGTTATACGAAATCGAAACAAACAATCAGACACATTGTGATGGTAGTAAAAGATTTTACAAACAAAAAGTATCATTGTCATCAGTAGCTTGTGATACTTGCATTCGAAATCCCAAACCCTTCCCAAATATCTACTAAAAAACTTTACTCGAAAACTTTTGTTTTTTTTTTGCCAAATATAAAACTTTTTCCTTACTTGACACCTCTAGGTAGATGCAATAAAGACAACTTTATTAAAATTGCAAATTTTTGTACAAAATAACTTTTGAAATGTATACCGCATTTTATTTAAACAAGGAAATTTCATTTTAGCCACAAAATTATTTAAGATAGAAATGTTAGGTAACACAACCAATATGATCTTAATTACTATACTATGGTGATGATTAGGGCAACCACAAAGAAGCCATGGCTTGTTTTTTTTTATGTTGAAAGACAAAACAATTTATATTTAATACAAGTACTGAAATATAACAACTTTAGGTTGTATTAGTTATGTTATTGTTTCAATTTCATATTTAACATTTTTTATTTAAAAAATAACTGTTGTTTAAATAAACGTTTTTTATTTTTCTACACTGAATTGCAAAAGTGGAAATATGTATGTCCCAATCTTAAATGACTCAGTAGAAAAATCGGTCAAATCGGTTTCAAATCGATTTTAATTTTTAACAAATTTCTAGTTGAAACACTGATTTAAGCAAAAATTTTAGTTATCTTCATTTAACACCTCTGCAAAAAAAGAGATGCCGAAGCAGTAGAAAAAGCACTACAATTGATGATCTAGATGTACTTCTTTTTTTAACATAAACACTAATGAATTTAACATTGAGTTGTCATAGGAGAGGAGTACTCCCCTTTCAACATTTTTTCAGTACTTTTTGAACGAGTGCAAAGGAAGCTCTTTTTCACCAATTTTTAAAACTTAAAAAGCTTTTGAATTTAAACAAATTAATTATAAATATTAAAAAAAAATGAATAGAACAAAAAAATAAAAAAATATTGGTCCCGCCGGGAATCGAACACGCGACTCGCTGTTTGGAAATGCCAAATGATACCAAAATCACTTTTTACGATCACTTTTAGAGCAATTACTCTTTAGAAGCAATACTTAAGTTAGTTTTTGATTGTTGTTCAGAAGTAATTCTAAAAAAGCTGTAAAAATCTACTAACAGATACTTTGGAAGCAATGAAAAAAGTAAGTTTTTGAAGTTGTTCAGAATAACTTCTAAAAAAGCAATAAAAATACACTAACGGATACTTGCGAAGCAGCGAGAGAAGTAGTTTGTAAAGCATTACTTCCATTTTTTTTTTTTTTTTTTTGCTGGGACTATACTAAAAATCCTCAGTACTTTAACTACCCAGGTGGAAATTATGTGTGGTAACAAAAAAGAAGTACTGGCAAAGCGCAAGTAGAACGCGGTCTTACAAAAAGAAGTACTGGCAAAGCACTAAATTTGAACGCCTTCCCAACGCTTTAAAAGGGTGAATTCTCAGCACTTGTTTTCCTATAACATTATTTTCTTTTTGAAAAAGAAACTCCAAAAGAGTGAATATTTAAATAATTTTTGACTCCACAATACAATAACTCCAAGAATCGTCTATTTTTAGAGTAATTTAAAATTCTTCAGTGATGAGGGCTCATAATTCGGTGGCAGGGAAAACACTTGATTTTTATGTTTCTTGGTGCTATCTCAATACTTTGCAAAGCATTAAATAGATCGGTATTAAGTATCATTTGGGTGTCAGGAAAGCACTTTAATTTTTTTATTTGAGCGTTGGCAAAGCATTTGATTTTTATGTTTATGGGTGCTTTCCCAGGGCCTGGTAAAGCATTGGCACCACCGTGGAACGGTGTTATCATTTGGGCGTTGGGAAAGCGCTGTTAACAAGCACTCATACCACCCATTTCGGTGCTTTGCCAGTGCTGGCCCCTTTGTAATTGTAGTTTTGAGTGTTAATTTTCAAAACTATTTATAACAAATTTTTAAGGACCCATTCGGTAAAAAATTGTAAAAAAATGTATTGTTAAATATAATATTTTCCGGTTTCTGTTATTACCCGGTAGATGGCGCCAACAGTGTATCGGCAGTTTTAAAGATGGCGCTATTTCTTACCCTCCTCATTTTTAAAATGGCCCATATCTCGAAAACTAAGAGAGATAGAGCAAAATTGACAAAAATTTCGACTACACCTAACCGGGTAATACCCCAGGAAAGGGGGTTATATCTCGAAAACTAAGAGAGATAGAGCAAAATTTCTCTACCCAAAAATGGACCATGGTGGGGCCTTGGACCCTCGGGAATTTCTTATAAAAATTTTCCACTAAGCGAGATAGAGCAAAACGGACAAAATATTTGCTCCTTTGGAGTGACCTTACATGCCCATAAATTATATGGACTAGGATCGGGGATGGTTCCGAGACCCTAAATTTGAATAATTTTTGCGACTTAGTATAATTACAAATAAAACTGTAGTTTTACAGATTTTTTTACTTAAATTTAGATTTATTAAATTTAACAAAAGGATTTGTTAAAATCAACAAATTTTATTTTAAACCAAAAAACATAAATAAATTTTGTTAGAGTAACAAATTTTTCTGTCCAGCCAACAGATATATTATTTTGAATGTACTAGAGCATACCCGGTATCATTTATAATTAATTTTCGTTACACCCTATTATAACGAATTTAGAAGTAAAGCAAGTGTCAAAAAAATATTTTTTTAAAAAAATTCTTCCCCATTCTTTACTGAAAGTGTGTTAAAAAAGTGTTTAAAAAAACAAAAAAAAAATGGTCGTAAACAAACCCTATATTAATTTCCCTAATAAAAATGTGTGTTTAAAAACAAAACAAAAAAAAATGTGTTTAAAAAAAAGTAAAAAAAAATGTGTCAACAAAAAAAAAAGTTTCCACAAAAAAATATATTTCACAAAAAAAAAAAAAAAAAAAAAATTTCAAAAAAAAAAAAAAAAAAATTCACAGAAAAAAAATATTTCACAGAAAAAAAACAGTTTCCACAAAAAAAAAAAAATGTTTCCACAAAAAATAAGTGTTTCCACAAAAAAAAAAAAAATTAAAAGTTTCCACAAAAACAGTGTTCCAAAAAAAAAAAAAAAAAACTTTTTCCACAAAAAAAAAATATTTCACAAAAAAAAAAAAAAGTTTACACAAAAAAAAAAGTTTCCATAAAAAAAAAGTGTTTCCCCAAAAAAAAATTCAGATGAGATAAATGAGATAGGATGAGCTGAGATTAGATTAGGTTAATGCTATAAGTGCTCCCTGGTTGTCATAGCAACAGGAAAATTTTATATGTAGGGACGCCATATCTCCAGAAACACTTGGCCAATTTCGTGCAAACTTCAAATAAACCATCAACAGACCATCCTCAACGTTCCCTGAAATTTTGGTTGAAATCGATTGACACGTTTCCGCAGTTAATGGTGACATCAAAATGTACACTTCTTTTTATATATACATATATAGATTAAAAAATATATATTTTTTTTTTTAAAAATTTTTCAAAAAAAAAAATTTTTTTTTTTTTTAAGAGAAGCAACACTCAGTAAATTCTTCCTATTAATTAACGTGTTGCTTCTTTTGGAAAGGGGATGGAGAAGAAGTGAAAGGTGGTGAAAGATGAAGGGCTTCAAATATGGCAACACTGTAATTGCGCGAGATGTTGAATTTTAGAACAGTTGTTGCGCGCCATCTGATAGTGAGTTGGCCCTGTTATATTATTTTACTTCGGTGGGGTTAAGTGCTATAGGAACACCATAGCATTTTTTTAATGAAAAGTCTAAAAAATGGCTTTTTTTTGGCAAGGATTTTAATGGCAAATGCCAAAAAAACTTGCCCTACACATAACAATAAAAACAGAAATATTTGAAACATTCTGTTAATTTAATGTCAGAAAAAAATACGAATGAAAGTTAAAAGAAAAATAAAAAAATTGTAAAACTGGAAAACAAAAGCATTTTCGTTAAATTTTTTGTATTAAATATGTTTAGAAGAGAAAAAATGCACTTCTGTAAATACTTATTTTAAATCTTGGATATAGAGAAATAGCTGAAATAGAAATGGCAATTTTTCACTCTACGGTAAGCAATTTAATTAATATTGTAGTGAAATATTTTAATTGTGTAGAAATTTAAATTGAAGTGATGAAACTCCAAAGAAAGGCTATTTCTTGCTCTTTTATATAAAACATAATAAAGAATTTCAAGTTACAATAAAAGCCTGCATGATTCCCAAGAAACATTTTTACTGACACTCCGGCACGTACGGATTCATGAATCCGGCTTTTACGGCACGTTAACTGTCCGTAATGTATGTATCCGTCACTGCTTGTACGTATACGGAACATTAATGGACCGTATAAATGGATTTTCGAACACAATACGTTTTAACTCCGTTTTGGTGTATCCGTTTCCGTACCTATAAATACGGATTTCATCGGTTGCAGTTTGTTTACAAAATTAAAAATTATATTTTTGAAAAGTCGGTGAAAATATTATTATAATGGGAATATATGGAGAATATGCAATAGAGGGAATTCTTTCCATCACACCATTAATCAAACAACATCAAGTAACAAGGTAAGATTTATGAAACTTATTGAAAACCATAACTAATTTATTGTGTCTTTTCCATATAGATGTTGGATTTTACTCTGGGTCCCTAACTGCTGGATAGATAGGTAAACCGAGCCGGATGTGCTTAATATTGTAATCCCGAGTAAAAAAGTTTTGATATAATCATATATTATTTTATGTAATTGCATATAGTAACTTATAGTTACATATGGCCAGATATGCTTTTAAATTCAAGCAGATATACTTTTATATAGTCATGTGTTAGATATTTTTTCCTCAAAGGTTTTAATATGGAGACATATGCGATTTATATTATTACATACAGGCCTACATATAATTGCATGTGCTATATGTAAGTACATAAAGTAACATATTACAGATATAATTACATATACGTTTATATATAATTTAGTATGACACTATACATAATAACATAAAACTATATGGGGAGCCATATAAGAAATATTTCATAATTTGTGTTAGATATGATTATATATTGACGAATAAGAACCCATATATAACTTAATATGGTTCCATATCTACAATATTTCATGATTTATTTAATATATAACAATATAACGTTCTTTATAAAATCATCTATAATTATATATCAACGGTGGGCAAATGCGGACCATTGGGCCGCATGCGGCCCTTTGCTGATTTTTGTGCGGCCCTTGTTGAACTTTAACTTTAAATTTTTTTTATTTCAAAAATTTTTTTAATATCTTATTTCGCAATGTTTTAAAATTTTTTATTCCAAAAATTTTTAGATAAAAAATTAGGGCCAGTTTTATTGCCAGGGCTATGATCGATTTGAAAATTTCTTACTTAAGAGATATTTAAAGGAACAATTGATATTATTCTTAGGGCCAGTTTAGCTAGAAATTTCTTACTTAAAAATTATTTAAGACAAAAATCGATCTTATGAAACTGGCAATTAATTCTTTACAAAATAAATTCAACATCTTTTACGCTACTGTCGACATTGACAACTACTTTGTCACAAATTTAAAAACATGTAATTTTGTATTTAAAAAAAACTGTCACATTTTGCAAGTTTAAGTTTTGTTTTTCATCACATTTATGAAGCTTTTTATAAATATGATAAAGGTTTTTCATTTAAATTTTCAGTAGCCATTTCAGACTTTTGTTGGACGAGTTTTATAGTCAGCACAAAGCACGATTTTAAACTCATATTTTATTTGTTTGAAAATTTCTTACCAAAGTGTTATTAAAATTCGTACTTTGTGCTGACTATTGGTCTTAAATTTAGAACTGTGTGAAAAAGTTGGCGTTTTAATTCATCAAAAAGTACTCAAGTTACTGACTAAATCTTTAAGTTTGTAATCGTCGTTTAAATTAACCCTTTTGTGCATAGTGTTCCTTTAAAGGGAAGAGTTTTTTTGTTGTGCGCAACGAAATTATTAAATTAAAACCCGAATCAAGGATATAATTCTGTATACATGTTTTTGTTGTCGGAATAATATTCAGTCTTGTATAACTCGTTGAGTTTTAAATTTTCGTTGGCCGATTCCGCGACACCGCAGTTTAATGCAAAAACTATAAAAAAAAATGTTTTATTCTACTTATGTAATTAAAAAATATCAAAACAGAATTTGAAAAAAGTTGAGTTTGCAATGAGTTCTTGTGGAACCAGTTTTGATTTGAGAACAGATTTTTTTTTACATGAAAAATAAAATAAAACATTAGTTCCGTCCGCTTTCATTTAAGGTAAAGATTTGTAGTTTTACTTTTTTTAATTTATAGTGCGGCCCTTTATAATTTATGAAAAACCACAATATGGCCCTCGGTGAAAAATCCGTGCCCACCCTTGTTATATATCATCCCACATAAGCAATTATTTCAAAGTGATTTTATATAAAACGAGTAAAAAGGTTAAAGTCGGGCATGCCGACTATACAATACTCTACACCAGTCTGGGTAAAAGCCAACTAATGTTTGGATCCGAAATTCGCATGGGTTAAAATGGGGCTTGTGTCAAAATTTTCTATAATGTGAGTCAGCGCACCAAATTTCATTAAAATATCTTAATATTTGCGACCTGCAGTTTGTAACCAAGCCAATTTTGGTAGGACCCTTATATGGGCACTAGGTCTAAGCATGGACCGATGTTCACCAAAATCAATAGGCTTCGTCCTTGGGCCAACATAGGTCTGTGTACCAAATTTCATCAAAATATCTTAATATTTGCGAACTGCAGCGTATATAATTTTGGGGGGCACTAGGTCTAAACATGGACCGATTATAACCAAAATCAATAGGCGTCGTCCTTGGGCTGATATAGGTCGGTATACCAAATTTCATCAAAATATCTTAATATTTGCGACCTGCAGCGTATAAAAAATATAATTTTGGTAGGACCCTTATATGGGCACTAGGTCTAAACATGGACCGATGTTCACCAAAATCAATAGGCTTCGTCCTTGGGCCAACAGAGGTCTGTGTACCAAATTTCATCAAAATATCTTAATATTTGCGACCTGTAGAGTGCGGACAAGAATGCATGGACAGACAGACAGACGGACGGACGGACAGGCGGACATCGTTAATCGAAATAAAAAAAAAATTCTAAGCCGATCGGTATACTAGGATACTAGGGTCTAGGACCAATATTTTTTGGTGTTACAAACATCAGCACAAACTTATAATACCCTGACCACGTAGTGGTGTAGGGTATAAATATATAAGGTCCATATAAAACCGTATTATATTACTCAAGTGATTCGTGCGTGAGCGTGAATAAGAATATATTACCCGTGCATGATTCGTGTGTGAGTTTATTTTTTGCATCATATATTTTTAGTAATTTTTACTATTTTGTAATATTTTACTATTTTTTTTACTATTTTTCTTATATCTTGGTTGTATAACATGATCCTATTAACTTTAAAATTTCAGTCTTGTTAACTTTATTTTAAAATTACTAAAAATAAAGAAAATTTTGTTCATGTTTAATGCACTGTCATGGTAAATCTGGGTAATGGAAGATTTATCGAAATTATAGGATTTCCAGCAGACCTTTGGGTTAATCATTATATTTGGAAATTAATTACACATGCAATTACACAATTACATGTAATTGTAATTGAAAAAAAAATCAATTACAATTATATATTATTTGTAATTGTAATTAAAAAAAACAATTACAAGTAATTTGTAATTGAAAATTTGCAATTATACATTACATATAATTGTAATTGAAAAAATTTCGATTACAATTACATTTTTTCGGAAAAGAAATAATGACAAAAAGCACAAGTGAGGGGTCAGCCCAACATGACGTATTCTTTTTATACTTATCCACGCCTATCCAACCTATCCCAGTCAGTTTTTTCTACAAAATTTTAACAAAAAACACTTTAATTCTAAATGTAATTGAAATTTGTAATTGAAATCACTTTCAATTTCAATTACTTGTAATTGAAAATTTTCAATTACAGTCACATGAAATGTAATTGTGTTTTTTTTTAATTTCAATTACATTTATTTGCAATTGTAATTGAAATCCCCCAGGACTGATCTCCAGATATTGCATATCTTTTTTATTTAAAAAAATAATTTTTGTATATTGTTAGATGTGGTCTTATATAATATGATCTAAAGTATAAGGTCAATATTTAGATATAATTGTATCAAACTATGTCCACTTTTATAACATTTTATATAATTTTATATAAAAAGGTATAATTTGATGTAATTGGATGAGGACAAAATTCGGATACAATTGTATCGAATAGCATAAAATTGTATCAAATTGTACCAAATTGTATACAATTGTATACAATTCGATACAATAAGATACAATAAGATGTTCTCATTTTTCGGATATAATTATATCTAATTACATAAAAGATTATATATAATAAAATATAACTTCATATGGCTCCATATCATTTTTTTTTACTTGGGATTGTATTAATTAGAAATTTATTAATAGTAATTGTAAATAATAATTATTAATGAATTTATAAAAAAGGAAAAAAGTATTGTGTATTTTAAATAATAAACATAGTGTCTATTTTTGTGGAAAAAATCGGTAGGATACGGACAAGGAAATACTCAGTTTTTCACACGACATAACGGTCCGAAAACGGTCCGGCATTGACGGACTTTCAGCGGACTAGTCTGTTTTTTACATGACATAACGGTCCGTACACGGCCCGTCATTGACAGACTTTAAACGGACTTGTCCGTTTTTAACACGACATAACGGTCCGTAAACGGTCCGTCATTGACGGATTTTCAACGGATTCGAATCAGTTTCAATGTTCCTTATGTTCCGTTTTCTGGTCCGTATACGGATCCAGAAAACGGTACGTATACGGAGTTGGATTCCGTTTATGACGGACCGAAAACGGTGCGTAAACGGAACGAATTGTTTGTTGGGTTTGCTCATATGAATAAAAAATAGATATTACTAATAGGGGGAAATACAGGGTTTTTTAAGCAATTACTTCACAAATCTAGTCTACTTGGGACTAGACCTGAAATTTACTACCTAATTTCGTAAAACACTTGGGTGAAGTGAAGGGAACTTTCAATGTAAATTGTTTTTGTAACAATTAATTTAATTAATTAATTTTCCTTTACATTTCATGCTATTCTACCAACCAGTTGGTAAATTTGGAGTTAAAAGCCATTCCTAAGGCCACAGTAATTACTTCGAAGTAATTGCTAAGTTTTATTCATATCACCTATTGTATTTATTACTAAAAATTAGGCTGAGAGAAGGTCGGATAGAATTCGATTAAAATAGGTGGAAACTAACTCCATCTATTCAGCAATTTGAGAATTAATTTTTGTATTTAGTAAATCGTATTTTAAAGCTCAATTAAGAAGTTTTTTTGAATAATAGCATAAAATGTTGAGCATAGATTATAATTAATAACACTGCGCCAGATGAAAAATCCGACAAGCGACCACCAAGTAGAAAAACCTAATTCGAGTACGCTGTTTCGTGAGCCGTTTTTCTAAATTAGCTCTTAAAAAAAAGATATTTGTGCTCGAAAATTGTGGTTCCAAGGACCCAAAAAAAAGCGATTTTTCTAACTTTTTGACCATTTATATTACACTCGTTCTTTAAGGGGGTCACTTTTCCTCTTTTTAAATCCCCATTTTTCCAAGTTCCTATCCAAAGTTGCAAAAACTACCTTGTCTGTAAGTTATCCCATACTTCAAAGAATACATATTATAAATTTCAGGTTTTTAGCCCCCTTTGGCTAATCAAAGGGGAGGCCATCAAAGGGGAGGCCATCAAAGGGGAGACTTTCCCACTTTTTCCCCCTCCCGGTAGGAAATTGGGGTAAATAGGAATTTTAGATATATCGTGAAAAAATGGGCGTTGAAAATTTTTCTTTCCACAAAAACCTTATTCGACTATAACTAACATTAAAAAAAAGAAAATAATCAAAACAAAAACAATAAAAAAAACGAAAAAAAGCTACAATAAAAAACAAAAAAGGTTGAGTACTTTGGTTTTTTAGATATATCGAAAAAAGTGCGCGAAGCAGTGGACGTGGATAAATTTTCTTTCCCTAAAAACCACACTCCGAATTTTACGAATATTTAAATATTGATGAAACTTCGTACACCAACTTATGTCGGCCCAAGGAGGACGCCTATTGATTTTGGTAAACTTCGGTCCATGTTTAGACCTAGTGCCCATATAAGGGTCCTACCAAAATTATATTGTTTATACGCTGCAGGTCACAAATATTAAGATATTTTGATGAAATATGGTACAACGACTTATGTCGGCCCAACGACGAAGCCCATTGATTTTGGTGAGCATCGGTCCATGTTTAGACTTAGTGCCCATATAAGGGCCCTACTAAAATTATATGCTTTATACGCTGCAGTTCGCAAATATTAAGATATTTTGATGAAATTTGATCCACAGACCTACGATGGCCCAAGGACGAAGCCTATTGATTTTGGTGAACATCGGTCCATGTTTAGACGTAGTGCCCATATAAGGGTCCTACCAAAATTATATTGTTTATACGCTGCAGGTCGCAAATATTAAGATATTTTGATAAAATTTGGCACACCGACCTATGGCGGCCTAAAGACGAAGCCTATTGATTTTGGTGAACATCGGTCCACGTTTAGACCTAGTGTCCATATAAGGGTCCCCCCAAAATTGGCTTGGTACAAACTACAGGTCGGAAATATTTAGATATTTTAATGAAATTTGGTGAGCTGACTCGCATTATAGAAAATTTTGACACAAGCCCCATTTTAACCCATTCGAATTTCGGATCCAAACATTAGTTGGCTTTTAACCAGACTGGTGTAGGGTATTGTATAGTCGGCATGCCCGACTTTAACCTTTTTACTCGTTTTTATATTGTGTATATAGATGTAGATGATTGAATATATTTAGATCTGGTGTCAGATCACATCATATGTGATTAGATATGATATATGAGACACACTTCATCGCCAGATCTGTTCAGATCTAGTACCAGATGTCTATAAACTGAATTCGAAAAAAACGCTTAAATAGTCTAAAAGTTCTTTTGAGCTGAATTCTGAGTTCAGATGTCTGCAATAAAATTTTATAAAACAGGACTTAAAAGTATCGCATCGTATATAAGGTATATCGTTAATACCTACCACAAAATAAAGCTCAGAATAAAATTTGTTTTATACATGGCCTTGATTTTGTTGCATACCATAATTTTGATGGGGGACGAAATTCAGCCATCGATGTGAAATTTCCTATGCAAATGTTCAGCGGTGTGTCATAATAAAAAAAATTTAATTTCCAATTTAACTTATTTGCATAAAAAAAATTCCCTTTCCAAAGTTCAACTAGTTTGCAACAATTTCTAATTTATTATTTCCTATTTTATTTTCAATAAGTGTTCAATTCCTTTTACTAACTTAGTAAAAGTTTGTTTTTCTTCCAGTCTACTACTGCTGCTTTTATAAGTCTTATCACCTGTTTATAAAATGACCTAAAACGGATTTTAGTTAGTTGTTACACTTTTGAAGCAAAAAAAAAAAAAAATTATCAAATTTTCTCTGACAGTCAATCAAATTTTTTTAACAAAAGTTTTTCTTTTTACTTGTATTTGAAATTTAATAATCTAACTTGTGTAAATCTGTAAGGTATTTTGAAATGAAAGAAAAACTTTTCTCTGACAACCACCCACACACACACACACACACACAGATGATTATTGTCTAGTTCTATTTGGTAAGAATTTTAAAATTTGTCCAAAAGAAAAATAGCAATGAAAAGAACTTGTCAAAGTTTGAATTTCTCTTTCTGTTCGTTGTCATCATACTTTATAAGCTCTGTCAGTATAAGTTACATAGAAAAGATACGTCATATTAAATAATTAACTTTATTTGCAGAGATTTTTTAAATTTTTAGACAAAGTGAAGCTGAAAACGCCAAAATAAAAATACAAAAGTTCAAGTTTTCGAAGAATTTGAAATCATTATTTTGATAGAATTTAAAATAATTTTAAATCTTTGTCTCTGTTTAAAAAGAAAAAACCACTGTTGCGTATGAGTAATGTTTATGTTTAAGATACTGGTGCGTATGAGTGATTTACATTTTTATAACTCATATTCTTATGTCACGTATGGGTGATATTTATGTCAAATAAAACAGTGCGTATGATTGATATAAATTTGTATATCAAGTTTTTTTTTAAGAACATTTGTTATTAAACAAAAATTTTAAAATAACATGATTCACATGTATGAACAGCATCCATTTTGCCTTAAGTAAAAATATATTTGCCTTATTAAATATTCATAACTCAAGGTCCTTAAATTTGTTTGCCCAAAAATTTTAAACTCCATTGAGTATCAACCAATAAATCTGTATATGTTATCCAAAACTATAAAACTCTAATCTTTATTGCAAAAACAATCAATTGGAGATTTTTGTTTTTATTTTTTTCATTTGTAATTCAAAACACAAACACATTAGAAATCAATTTAAAACCAAACAGAAATACTCATAGTACCAAGCAAAACTATATCAAACTAACAACAAATGCAACAACAACAAGAAAAAATACTACCCAAAACAAAGCAAAATCATTAGCTACAAATTGTATTTAAAAAATACTTTTCCTTAGGTAAACATTTTCCTAGAGTAGAAAAATCATGCAGATAATGGCCAATAGAATATAAAATTTTGTTGAATTGTCAAAATGGGATTTAGGTCTATTATATGGTTAAGACTACAGCAACTACTAAATACATGTTTGTAGCAAGAGTATCATATAGCAGAGAGTAATATTTGCAGCAGTAGTAGTATAGTCCACAATTGATTACCTAAGAGGGTATTTACAGTTAAAAGGTTGTATTTTTACCATATTATTGTTGTTTTTCTCATGTATCACATGTTTGTACTACAAACAACATATCACGTTTCCTATAAAGATTTTTATGTATAAAATTGGTCAATTTAAGGTGTCAAAAGACATTAGACCGACAAATCGATTTCTAGTATTTACAATGATTTCAAATTGAATTTTATTTTGTAACCATAATGCAAATGAAAAGGCCAGTATGCCAATGTTAAAATAAATTTTATGAATAAGGACACAAAGGACATATGTAGAAAAAAATTATTAATTTTTTTATAGATATTAGGCTTTCCACATCAACTGTTCGCCCTACAGCGGAAAAGTATAACGAATCAGTGGCAAACTTACAGTAGATATTTTCTTCTGTGATATAACAAATGCAATTATTTTATAAATATTTCCAAGAATTTGGCAGAGCAGTCAACAAAATGATTTACCGAGAATTTTGTGACTAAATTTTTAGTTAATTAGCTCTATACTGAATGCTACACGCTAATTATATTCTGTTGAAATATACTAGGTAGGGTATTCAATTAATCGACTCTTTATTTTAATCGATTAATTGTGCAAATAATTATTCGGGTGTTTTTTCTCTTAACCGATTAAGCGAATAAAATTTAAAAACCAATCGATTAATCGAACTAAATGTTGTGTAAAACAACCCCAATAAACAATTTTGCTGGAATTCAAGTTGAAATCAAGCGTAATTCCAGTCACATTTTCCAATTTCAAGCCTTGATTTATACTTGATTTACACTGTAATTCAATAGCATATTCCTGCAAAAGGGGCACTGGAATTCCAGTCGAGCATAACAGTGTAAATATGTTTCAATTCAAGCCTTGAATTGTGGTGGCGACGAGCAGACCTTGTTCTAAAATTTTGCATTTCAAAAAGTTAAGCCTGGATTATCGAAATGTTATACATTTGATGTGTATTTTGTTCGTATTTTAATTGTTGACCCTTTGCTTTGAACAGATGAGAAGAGGTAAACGTAGAGAGAAATTCTGTTGGGAATATATTTTCTATATACGTTTACGTACCTAAAATTCTTCTCTATTTCAGTTTAGTAAGTATTTCGCAATAAATTAAAAAAAAAAAAAACTTTGGAATAATTTATGTCAAAATTGTTTCAAAGGAAGAAAGGATATTTAGTTCTCATTGAGGATTATTTATACCTCAATATAGATTAATTTGGATTATAATCTTGCTAAAAACTTATTTGTAAATTTCTTTGTTTTACCTTTTTAATTGTATTTTAAACGAGTAAAAAAGTTAAAGTCGGGTATGCCGACTATATAATATTCTACACCAGTCTGGTTAAAAGCCAACTTATATTTATATCCGAAATTCGAATGGGTTAAAATGGGACTTGTGTAAAAATTTTCTATAAAATAATAAAAGAAGAGAAAATCGTAAATATAGCACATATGGGCGATAGGTCCAAATATGGACTGATCCTATCTAGAATCTATAGGCTTTGTCCTTGGGCCCATGTGAGTCAGCGAACCTGCAGCGTGTAACCAAGCTAAGTTTGGGGGACCCTAGGTCTAAACATGGACCGATTTTAACAAAAATCAATAGGCTTCGCCCTTGGCCGATAGGTCGGTGTACCAAATTTCATCAAAATATTTTAATATTTGCGAGCTGTAAAGTGCGCACAAGAATGCATGGACAGACAGACAGACGGACGGACGGACAGACGGACATCTATAAATCAACATAAAACGTGATTCTGAGTCGATCTGTATACTGTAAGGTGAGTCTAGATCTAATATTTTTTGGTGTTACACAAATCAGCACGAAATTATTATACCCTGGCCAAGTAGTGGTGTAGGGTATAAAAACTTCTGGATATGATACCAAAAAAGTCCAATTACAGCACAAGATTTATAAAACTGAGCTTTATTATATTAATATTATATATAATATTATATTAATGCTTTCGCCTAATATCAACATTTGGAAGATGACAAAGCAACTTGCGATAAATATTTTGTTACTGTTTTTGATTTTTCTCTAATTGTTTTAAATGTTGTCCTACATTATAATAAGAAATTTTTACTGAGTTTGTAATTTAACCCACCAAAAATTCATAGAAATATTAACAACGTCGTACCCTGACGATTTCCGTAAACAAGAATGAAATGCCGAGAGGGATTCACAATTTGATAAATAAGTTTTGTAATTTTAGCACATTTAAAATGACCAAATTTCGAATAACGATAATTCGAATAATACAAAAAATATATTTTTTAAACATTTTTGTAATTTTTTTCCAGTTTCTATCAATCGATTAATTGTATTAAATCATTCGAATTATTCGTTATTCGAAATTTGGACATTTTAAATTATTCGAAGGAATTTTCATAAAAATTATTCGAGTAATCGAATAACGATTAATCAATTTAATACCCTTAAATATACCCAACTTATAGTATACTCACAATATATTTTCCATAACCGATTGAGGTTTATTTAAAAAGTAATAGGTAAAGTTTGTTTTCAATTGAAGAATCAATTAAAATACACTGAAACATGTTGTTTAACTTTTTTTATCAATCAATAAAAAACAAATTACAAAAAAATATGCATCGTCTGTAGGAGTTGTTATTTTCAGTCAAATTTTCTATTTTTAGATTTCTATTTTTAGAAAAAATAATATAAATAATTTCGTTGTTTTCTATTTTAAAACAAAAAATTCACATATTTTCGGTTTTCCTTTTTTTTTTAAATAGTTTGTTTATATACAAAATTATTTCAATTCAAATTACAAGAAATTCTTTACTCATACACACAAATATAGCCAATCAAAATATTAACGTGTGGGTTGTGTATGGTGTAGTGTTTTGAAAAGATAAACAAAAAAAAAAACTTTCAAATATGAAAAAACAAACCACAAAATGTTTTTTTTTACGTTTTGTTAGTTAAAAATTGATGATTGTTTTAACAGACTTTTCAATTAGTTTTATTTCTTTTATGTATTGTTTAAACAATGTTTGAAAATAAAAAGCAAAATGGTTTAAATATAATGAAAAATCAGTAGTTAATTTTTTTGATTGTTTTTCAATTAACTTACGTTGGGTCTCATACTGTAGGTTTAACTTTAACTTAACTTAACTATAAACAAAAGAAAATGTCAAAAAATGTACACAAAACAACAACAAATTTTGGGGTTAACTAAGAAGCGAGTGAATATTTAAATAATTTTTGACTCCACAATACAATAACTCCAAGAATCATCTATTTTTAGAGTAATTTGAAGTTATTCAGTGATGAGGGCTCATAATTTGTTATTTCCTGAAGATGCTACACAATGGAGTAGCGAAATATAGAAAATAAAAAAATTTTTATATATAAAAAACAAACCTAAGCTCAAGGAAATCGTGGAGTTAAAAAAAAAAAAACAAAATTTGTATATTATTTTACATAAAATATTGAGCTAATGTAGTTTTTAAATTTGGTTCAATTAAGAAAAAAAGTTGACATAAAATTTTAATACAATTTAAGTTCTGTAAATTTAACAGTTTTATTTATTGCTATTCTTATTTGCAAAAAAAAAAAGCTACTAATTTTAGCAGTTTTTTCTACAAGGTCATTTTGAACTATATAAATATATGGAAAAATATTTAAAAAACGATGTTTCCATTAAGTGGAAACCTGGCTTTAAATTTCATATTTTGGGTAGCAGTATGCATTTATTTTGATTGTTTTTTAAAACTTATGATTGGTTTATTTGTTTTTATCCAATCTAAAGTCGACTTTAAATTTTTTAGTTTATTTTTCAACTTAAATTTCCAATAATTTTTCGATTAGAAATGCCTAACACGTACTTGATGTTTTCTTTTTAAGATGTTGTTAAATTACAGTAAATCAATCATCGATGCCTACTTAGGACACGTAACAAGGTTTCTTTTCAAGGTTATTTTTTTCATTAGGTATATTTGTTGTAAAATTGAAAAGATATGAAAATCCTTTTATGAAAATTGAAAACATCAATCACTGTCAATATTATTTGGTATTAAATTTGTCTAGCCTAGTGGATATTCGGGAGAGACTAATTTATAGAAATATGTTTACAATACTAAATTTAAGGCATTACTGAAGATGTATATTTTCACCAAGATAAGCAATATAGACCATTAGCAAGTTCCACATATCACTACAAATAGTATTAAATTTTATTAACCAATATGCCAAAGAAGTATATATTGAATTTTGTTATCGACAAAATATATTTGTATATGTACAATATGCAAACCATATCAAAACTTTTTTTTTGTATATTCCCTAGAAATATTTCTTAACACCAAAAACTTGTATTCAGCAAAATTCTACAACAGAAAATTCCCAATATTTTTCCATTGTAATTTCTGTGCATTGAATTTTACTTGGCAACGGTTATCTGTAGGAAAATACTTTTTTTTTTAATTTTGTTGCTTTAAAAGCAGGCAACACAATTGCAGCAAATATTGTTGCTATCTTTGGGTATGTTAACAAAACTGTAGAATTGCTTAAAAACAAGGATTTGTATTTATATACTTTGAACAGATAGTATTTAGAATTTTTAAATTAAGTATAAAAATTTTTATCAAAAATAAATGGTAAAGATGTTGTCGTTATACTTGATGAAAAATTTATTTAAAAAAAATTTATAATCATTATAATTTTTAAATAATTGAGCTGAAGAAAGTCTTTATAATTTCGTACAAAATATCTGGCTTTATTTTACAATACCGATATTTCATGAATCTTTGAATGACTTCATCAGGGTTTATGTAAAAAACAACAAATATCACTATGCGACAGTCAAAATCGGGATGTGATAAAACCAACGGGAAATGTTATATCGGTCAAAAACAAGTTATATGTGTCCCGGCGTTTCGCATGGTCACCCCTAGGAATCGAGATATATCTTTTTTTTGACATAACTCGAGAACCACTAGTCCGATTTTGCTCAAACAATTTTAAAAAAATTACAAATTACAATTCCTTTAATCTGTTCATATAACGTTTTTCTATATACTCAACAGTTTTGCCGGTAAAAATAAATGTTTGTTACCGCTACCATAAAAATCAATAACCTTTTGTTTATTACTTTTTTTTAATATTTTAGGCAAAAAATATTTTTTTCTTCATACATTTATTTTTACCGGCAAACCTGTTGAGTATATAGAAAAACGTTATATGAACAGATTAAAGGAATTGTAATTTTTAATTTTTTTAAAATTGTTTGAGCAAAATCGGACTAGTGGTTCTCGAGTTATGTCAAAAAAAGACCACCAAAGGTCAAATCGATATATCTCGATTCCTAGGGGTGAGCCAGCGAAACGCCGGGACACGTATAACTTCTTTTTTACCGATATAACTTTCCCCGGTAGTTTGAACCCTTCCCGATCACTGACCCCTACCATTTGTCTCACAGTGTATTAAAAGCATTTAAAAACACTCATTGTTTTTGTAAATGTAATTTTGACATGCTTGATGTGCAGCGACTATACTTTAAAATGTTTTTAATATATTGTTGCTGTTTGCATACCCTGATGATTTAATTTGAAGAATGACGAAATATCGATATTGGAAATTAAAAAAATATAGTTTTTATAATTAAATAAAAAGCTCGAACCACAATTAATTGATAATAACTTCCACACTTAAGGCTTCATTATTCTAATCGTAAATTAAGAAAACGTATCTGTAAACAATTTAATGTGTTAAAATTACATAGAAAATATTTTTATATTTCTTCTATGTATTGAAAATATTGTCAAGAAAAATCGCAAAAAAATTCCATTAGAAATAGAAAATTTCTACAATATTACTTGATATTTAACTATATACTGAAAAAAAGATAAAAAAGCAACATTTTCTATTTTTTATTCTCTTTATTCATTACAAGTGCGCTGCGATAATTTTTTTACGATACTTCCAAACGAATTTGGACTTTGTAAATTTTTTAATCCTAAAATTTGTTGCTTTATTTTTTTTAATTCGTTATACTTTTCGATCAAAGTATCCGTTCCTTTTATTGTTTTCCTTAAAACAATGTGTGTGTATTTTAGCTGTTCAAAATCGAGAAACAAAATTGTAGAAAAACTTCCGTGAAGTAAAACATAAAAAATGCATTTTCAAGTTTACACTTTAGTTTTCCCCGTTGTTCTTTTAAAACCATTTTTACGCCAATTTAAATACAAGTGTTTTGTGAAATTCTTATTAAACCCAAAACAATGGAAAAGGAAAAGATTTGGTTTTATAAAGATTTAAAGATTTTTAAAAAAATATGAAGTTTTTAAATATTTTAAGAAAAATCGAAGAAACGACCTACATGTGAATGGCAGTTATAATGAAGTTGTATAAAAAATATTATAAACTGCACACTAGACCGTACCGCAAGTTCGCCGTACACCCTCCAATATAAAGTATTTTTGCAAGGCAATTTCAAAAAAAAAAATTTATTTTTTTTGCCGCCTTTTTCAATTTTTCGTTATAGCTTCGGCATTTAAAGTCGGATTTTAAAGTGTTTTGCCTCGAGGAGACCAGTATTTTGCTATAAAGAAAAAATACAATGAAAAAAAATTTAAAAAGGCGACTTCTACGTTCGGCAACCAATATATGAAAAAAATTTCCACTGGGTTTATCGAAAAACTTCCTTAGCAAAAGTTTAATGATTTTTTGCGAGCTTTAATTTTCTGACATTAGGGTCGTACATAAGGGTGGAAGGAACTGAGATCTGGTGGGTAACTACTAGAACGGGATACTTGAGGTCAATGGCCCTTAGAGCAAAACACTGGTCTCCTCGAGAGAAAAACAGCGATGTCTCATACTTTAAGATCCAACTGTAAATGCCAAAGATATAACGAAAAATGTAAAATGGTGACCCCCTACGTCGGCAAAAAAAAATTTTTTTAAACCTCCTTGCAAAAATACTTCATGTTGGAGGGTGTACGGCTCACTTTTTTGCCCATACAAAAAGGCAGAAACTTGATCTAGTCTGTTTTGAAAATTTAATGTGTTTATAATTTTTAGAGAAAAATGTTTGTTCTTCTTCTTAACATCAAACCTACCAAATTAGTTTAACGATACTGTAAATTTTTAAACCTAAAAGATCTTTCCGATTCAAAATTGCTTGAATTTTTATTTAAAATTTAATTTTGTATATTTTATTTCACTTAATAAAATTACTATTTTATTTACTTAATTTTATTACTGCATACAATTTGCCACTTTTTGTACATTATTTATTTGTCTGTATTTCAAAAATATTTACGTTTATTATTTTGGCGCATTTTAAAAATTTAGTTTATATTTATTACTGTATCGTTCGTTAAGTTTGTCCGTCCAGTCGTCCGTTTGCGTTTTCCTTTTGTAAAATTTTGTTGTGTTACCACCATTAGTTACAAAAAAAAGGAAGTAACAATTTTCGCATACATTGTTGTAAATCTTAAAAGTAGCCAGAAAGTATTTTATTTCCTTTTATAATTTTTAGTTACTCTAGTTACTGTTTAATGTTTAATTTATGATTTCAGCGGTTGTCGTAATTTAAGCGTTTTTGTAATACAATTTTTTATTGGAATAACTAACAAATGGGCAAGTATTTTAATTTTGGTTTGTAAAAGTAATTTAATTTTGGTTTGGCAAACTGTTATGGTAATATGAAATATCTACAAAATACCTGACGTTGCTCGGATGTAAGTTATTTGTTTCAAACTCTTAATACATGAAGATCCTCCTCAAGTTATGTGTAAATTTTGATTTAAAAAAAATTTTTTTTTTTAACGAGTTTCAATTACAAAATTGGTTATATCAATTACTCTTTTAGTTGACTTTGCACTTATCACATATATGATGGTATTAATTATGATAAATGTTATACGATTAATGGATACCAAATCCAAACAATTAATAAAATTAAATTTTTAATAACTTTTTTTACTTCACAAAATGGCCCATATCTCGAAAACTAAGCGGGATAGAGCATAACAGACAAAATTTTTGCTTCTTTAGAGTGCCGTTACATGTTTTAGGTGATCTGGACTAGGCCCGGGGAGGGTCCCGAGACCCTAAATTTTAACAAATTTTATGACTCAGTATAATTACAAATAATGTAGTTTTACTAATTTCTTACTTAAATTTAGATTTGTTAAATTTAACAAAAAAATATTTTAAAATCAACAAATTTTATGTTAAGCTAATAAACCGGAATATATTTGGTTAAAGTAACAAATTTTTCTGTTCAGCAAACAGGTTTATTATTTTGAGTGTATGTGCATAAACTGTCAGATTTGGTAAAACTCCAGTCATAAATAAAAAACTTTTTGAAAAGCCACAATTTAATTTTATATATTTTCTTTGGCTAAACTCTACATGAAACTTCAAAAGTTTTTTAGCTTTATTTATCACCCAATTAGACCAAAATGTTTACGTATGATCCTTCCCGCTTCTTTTTGACCTCTTAAATGTTATATAAAGTTTATGTCGTTGGTAAAATAATCCCAGAAAAAATAAATGGAATGACTTCTAAATGAATCAGTTCCTTGAACACATCACAAAGAATTACTCACATACCCAGTGTAGAAAATCGTTACCAGATATGTGGTTATGTAACTACATACTTGGTAATGGTAACTAGTTACTTTTGTTATTACATTTCTTATTACCTTTATATGGCGATGTCGCGAAAAATAATGAGTTGTCGTTACACACCAGCATACGAAAAATCAAAAAATATATCGTTACCTATGTGCTTACCAGTATTGACAAAAATAATGAGTCTAAAATAGATTTTCTAAAAAATAAATTACATAAAAAAAAATATTTTTTATTGTATTTTTTTTTTAAATAAAATTTGCTGGTGTGGGAATCGAACCTGGGTCTACAGATTGACAGTCAACAGCTCTACCATCTGAGCTATATCGACATGTAATACTTAATAGACAAAAACACAATTGACCTGCTGCACACAAGTAAGCTTACTCGCAAACATACAAAAAATCAATAAATATGTGGTTACATATATCCTTACCAGTGTTTAAAAAATATTGAGTCTAAAAATAGATTTCAAAAAATTTTCAAAAAAATCTAAAAAATTATTTTCTATTTGAAATAATGATAAAAATAAGTCATTATCAGTAACTCATTATTATATGTTTTAAAATAATACAGAAGGTAAGTGGGTGTCATTACTGGTAGTCCAAAAAATAATGATATGTCATTACCGTTTCTACAATGGGTAGGAAGGGGTTTTAAACAACATCTAATGCTGCAATAAATATATGCTAGTCAGAAGTTATTTTTCATGGGTGACAAGAAGTTAATATTTTGTATGGGAGTTGCATGGAGTTGCATCAGAGGGTTGTGGGTTCGAGTCCTACCAGGTCGAAAAAAATTTTTTGGAACTTGTTTTACACAATTATTAAGTTTTTGTTGTTTTTACTTTAAACAATTTTTTTGTAAATTATTGTACCCTCAATTAATTATTTTTTTTTTTTTTTTTTTTTTTTTAAAGAGAAGCAACACTCAGGAAATTCTTCCTATTAATTAACGTGTTACTTCCTTTGGAAAGGGTATAGAGAAGAAGTGAAAGGGGGTGAAAGAAGAAGGGCTTCAAATATGGCAACACTGTAATTACGCGAGATGTTGATTTTTAGAACAGTTGTTGCGCGCCATCTGATGGTGAGTTGGCGAACTTTGTTGAAGCTTTTTAGTTCATAGCCCTGTTATATTATTTTACTTCGGTGGGGTTAAGTGCTATGGGAACACCGAAGGAGGACGCTGCGATATGTATGAGGGATAGAAAAAACTCATACATATTATTTTTCATAAATTGATGTTGCCTTGGTTGGGGCTCGAACCCGCAACCTCACGTGTAACAGTCCAACGCGCTAACCATTACACCACAGCGCCCACGATTTAAAGAGAATTTTTCTTTTTTAATTTTCTATTAATTTATATGAAATTTTATGAAAATTTAAAAATTCAAAATAAAAATTTAATTTTTCATCTATTTTTTGTTAAAATACCAAAAAGATAAATATTAAAATTTTGTTTGTAATATTTAAAAAATTATAATTTAAAAAATCAATTTTAAACAAATTCTTACTAAATTCATTTATTATTACACTAACAGAAAAAGCCTGTAAATATTTTAGTTGGAACTCCTAAAAATAAGAAAAAACGAGTAAAAAGGTTAAAGTCGGGCATGCCGACTATACAATACCCTACACCAGTCTGGGTAAAAGCCAACTAATGTTTGGATCCGAAATTCGAATGGGTTAAAATGGGGCTTGTGTCAAAATTTTCTATAATGTGAGTCAGCGCACCAAATTTCATTAAAATATCTTAATATTTGCGACCTGCAGTTTGTAACCAAGCCAATTTTGAGGGGACCCTTATATGGGCACTAGTTCTAAACATGGACCGATGTTCACCAAAATCAATAGGCTTCGTCCTTGGGCCAACATAGGTCTATGTACCAAATTTCATCAAAATATCTTAATATTTGCGACCTGCAGCGTATAAACAATATAATTTTGGTGGGACCCTTATATGGGCACTAGGTCTAAACATGGACCGATGTTCACCAAAATTAATAGGCTGCGTTATTGGGCCAATATAGGTCTGTGTACCAAATTTCATCAAAATATCTTAATATTTGCGACCTGCAGCGTATAAACAATATAATTTTGGTGGGACCCTTATATGGGCACTAGGTCTAAACATGGACCGATGTTCACCAAAATCAATAGGCTGCGTTATTGGGCCAATATAGGTCTGTGTACCAAATTTCATCAAAATATCTTAATATTTGCGACCTGCAGCGTATAAACAGTATAATTTTGGTAGGACCCTTATATGGGCACTAGGTCTAAACATGAACCGATGTCCACCAAAAGCAATAGGCTTCGTCCTTGGGCCAACATAGGTCTGTGTAACAAATTCTATCAAAATATCTTAATATTTGCGACCTGCAGCGTATAAACAATATAATTTTGGTAGGACCCTTATATGGGCACTAGGTCTAAACATGGACCGATGTTCACCAAAATCAATAGGCTGCGTTATTGGGCCAACATAGGTCTGTGTACCAAATTTCATCAAAATATATTAATATTTGCGACCTGCAGCGTATAAACCATATAATTTTAGTAGGACCCTTATATGGGCACTAGCTCTAAAAATGGACCGATGTTCACCAAAGTCAATAGGCGTCGTCCTTGGGCCGACATAAGTCGGTGTACCAAGTTTCATCAAAATATCTTAATATTTGCGACCTGTAGAGTGCGCACAAGAATGCATGGACAGACAGACAGACAGACAGACAGACGGACGGACAGACGGACATCATTAAATCGAAATAAAAAAAAATTCTAAGCCGATCGGTATACTATAAGGTGGGTCTGGGACCAATATTTTTGGTGTTACAAACATCAGCACAAACTTATAATACCCTGACCATATAGTGGTGTAGGGTATAATTACCTTGCCGAAAAAACTATTTTTTGTCTACTAATATGGTGGAAATTTCTTTCCAGATTTTATCAAGGTAATTTGTTATTTTCAACTAAAAGTTAACTTAAAGCAAATACAATTTTTTAATTTTAGCAGTTTAATTTTTCCTGTTCTTATCTTACTATTTAGTATGTAGTAAAAAAATCTGCTAAAATCAGCAGTTTTTTTTGCAAGGTAATTTTTACTTAATTTTTAGTAGCTTTTTCTCTTTTCTTTAGTATTAATATTTTTTTTATAAAAAATAATTAAAAAAAACAACTTTATATATTTTTCCAATATGATATTTTTTTAATAGAAAAAGAAAGAAATAAAGATAACAATAATTTATTGAACAAGACTGCTAAAAGTCATCTATCATGTATAACAAGCGATAGCACAGGGGGTAGAGCGTCTGCTTGAAATACCAACAAGCGTGGGTTCATTCAAACCCCACATGATGCATGATGATTGGTTTTTTTAATTAAATTAAAATAAAAAGAAGTGAAAAAGAACTCCTCTATCATTGGTTCAAATATACATCATTTGTTTTTAAAAAGAACAACTTCTTTACTATGACAAGCCAATGTTAAATTCATCAGTGAAAAACACAAATTAGGACAACTTCCTATTCGACAGTTGCAGTGCTTTAACTACTTCCTTTGTCCTCACTTTTTTTTTGGTGGGAATGTAGATATGACCTTTATAAACATATAATTTTTAAAAAAATATTCTCAAAATATAACCATAGGAAATTAAAAACCCCTAAAAAATATACAAAATTATAAAAAGAAACAATGGAATCTTTAAAGCATGTAACCTCGTCGCATTAGGTCCTGGAAACTACTAACGAAAAAGTTTGTGGTTTAGTAACTGCTTATGAAAATGTTTACTGTTTACTCAAATTGGAGGTACCACTTAAAATATAAAATTTTTGATTAATTTTGAACTAAAAAATTTTTAATTCCAGATTCGTTATCAACGACCTTAAGACCTGAATAAGGAATATTTTCCGTGTTGAGTTTTTAAGATATGATTTCAGATTCGGAATCTGCTACCCAAAAACCTCCCCTGGTGGGAAATTTAAGTAAATCAGATGATATAATAAATTAAAAAAAAGAAAACAAATTCGCCATATTGGAGCCGGCATTTTAAATTTCAAAATTCTACTTTCAGATTTGTAATCAGCGGCCCCTAGATCTATTTAATTTTTTATTTTAAATCCAATATATTAAAAACTAAAAATTGATGACCGCCATCTTGGATCCCGCATTTTGAATTTAAAACCTTTTATTTCAGATTCGTTATCAGCAACTTCCAAACCACCCTTTGTGATCTTTTTCAGTCTCGTATCCTCAATATTCTAGTTTTGGCCAAAATACGATGATAGTGGCCCACAGTGCAATGGGTTAAATTAATATCAATCATACAAATTAAATAATATGTGACTCATAAGTAAACTAAAACTTTTTACCACAGACTAGAAGAAGTTAATATACTTAAATAAATTATATAACTGGATTATGAAGTTATCTTTTTCAAAAGTTATTATTTGAATGTTTATAAAAATATAAAAAATTATTTAAAACTTGTTAATGTATTCACAAACTTGTTAATGTATAACAAAAAAGTTATCAAAATTCAGCATCATAATTGCTTTAATAATATAAAATTTAAATCAAAAATATATAGCAAATTTTATATAATATTTTTGCCAAACAAATGGACTTTTGTACTAAAAAAAAATTAAGTTGTGGCTCTAATATGTCTTTTTGTTTGTACTTTGTACAACAACGACATAAAAAATCTTAAACAAACTACGTTACCATAATTATGCAATAACAATGTTTTCTTGCACTTAAATTATATTGCACAATTTATTGTCAATTGTATTCAAAATAAACGCCAGAAAATGTCCCAAAATAGAAAATCAATCAATTTGGTGTATAGTCATTTATCTATATCAACATCAAGATCACTGACTTTGAAAACTACAATATACAATTTACAATATCGATGCCAAACTAATGTTCAATATAGTTTTAGAACATATTTTATTCGATTTTTTTTTTCTACTTAAGTTTTTGTTAAGTCCTCTATTTTTGTTTGTGTGTCCTGTATGTTGTTAATGTGGTTTGAACATGACAATAAAAATCGTTTTATGGTTAAATTGAAATTTTATTTTAATACTTCAGAGTTTTTCTTTTTGTTCATTTTAGAAAAAAGAAGTATCTGAAAGACATTTATACAACAATTTTTTTTTTAGTTTTTTATACTTTTAATGTTTTTTTTAGCTTTTTTCCACATTAAACAAGATGTTGCCAAAATATTAGTAAAAAAAAAAAAAAAAAAAAACATGAAAAGAAAGAATGAAAATTTGTGTATTTTCAGCACTGTTGCTGCAAAATCATGCTGTTAAACTTGTTTTTGTTGTTGTAGTTAGTGTTGCACATTTTTCTATTATATGAATCATATTAAAAGCTATTGTTTGATAAACAGTACCTGTCTCTATAAATAAGACAGATAAAATAATACAACTCTACTCAATATTGTGCAATACACTTCAAAATCCTTAATAATATATTTTTGTGAATTTTTATTCACACATACATTGAGAAAATATATTGTGACAATTGAATTTCTTGGCAAATGAATGCTGTAGTTGCGGTAACCCAGTGTAGAAAACCATTGGTGATATAATTACATGTGGTAACTAATTACATTTCTTATTACTTTTGTATGGAGATAACGCGGATAAAAATGAGTTATACATGCACACAAACATATGAAAGAATATGTCATTACCTATATGCTTACCGGTATTGACAAAAATAATGAGTCTGCAAAAAGATGTTCAAAACAAAATAAGTTTTATAAAACAAATTATTTTTTTATTGTTTAATCTTTTTAATAAAATTTGTTCTACATTTACAGCGTGGACGAGAACCAGACATCACAGCTTGTCTGGATGTAGTACAGATACCGAAAATGATAATTTAAAAAAAAACTACACAATTTCTATACCCAGTGTAGAAAATCATTACCAGATATGTGGTTATGTAACTACATACTTGGTAATAGTAACTAGTTACTTTTGTTATTAAATTTCTTATTACCTTTATATGGCGATGTCGCGAAAAATAATGAGTTATTGTTACACACCAGCATACGAAAAATCAAAAAATATATCGTTACCTATGTGCTTACCAGTACTGACAAAAATAATGAGTCTAAAAATAGATTTTCTAAAAATTAAATTACATAAAAAAAAATATTTTTTATTGTATTTTTTTTTTAAATAAAATTTGCTGGTGCGGGAATCGAACCTGGGTCTACAGATTGCCAGTCAACAGATCTACCATCTGAGCTATATCGACATGTAATATTTAATAGATAAAAACACAATTGACTTGCTGCACACAAGTTAGCTTACTCGCCAACATACAAAAAATCAAAAAATATGTGGTTACATATGTATATCCTTACCAGTGTTTAAAAAATATTGAGTCTAAAAATAGATTTCAAAAAAATCTAAAAAATTATTTTCTATTTGAAATAATGATAAAAATAAGTCATTATCAGTAACTCATTATTATATGTTTTAAAATAATACAGAAGGTAAGTGGGTGTCATTACTGGTAGTCCAAAAAATAATGATATGTCATTACCGTTTCTACACTGGGTACTTAAATTTTTAGCAAATAAATCAACTTAAGTAAAATTTCTCTACAAATTTTTTGAGTTTTTTTCAGTCTACTAATATTTAACAAAAAGTTTAGTGATTTTTATCAGCAAACACCTTTTGCTGAAATTACCAACTTTTTTGAAAGCACGCTCCTAACTAAAAATTTGCTGACTCAACAACATTTTTTGCTGACTTTACTGACTTTTTTTGAGTGTACTTATTCTTTCTCTCTTTCTTTTCCTTGCAGTTAATTTTCTTCTATTAAAAGTTATAAGTTTTTCATTTGGTATCACACTAACCAAGCCTCGAACCAGAAGCCTTGTGTTTGTTACCCAATCACCTAAATCATAATAACACAAATGATTTTTAAAAGTTTCCTATATTCCATTTTTCAAATTCAAATCTAAAACTTTACTTGGATCTTCCTATAATCAAATTCGAATTATGATAATTTTATTTGACTTTTCCTTTCAATTTGATTTTTGTTTTTTTTAAGAGAAGCAACACTCGGAAAATTTTTCCTATTAATTAACGTGTTGCTTCCTTTGGAAAGGGGATGGAGAAGAAGTGAAAGGTGGTGAAAGATAAGGGGCTTCAAATATGGCAACACTGTAATTGCGCGAGATATTAAATTTTAGAACAGTTGTTGTGCGCCATCTGATAAAGAGTTGGCGAACTTTGTTGAAGGTTTTTAGTTCATAGTCCTGTTATATTATTTTGCTTCGGTGGGGTTAAGTGCTATGGTAACACCAAAGGAGGACGCTGTGATATTTATTAGGGATAGAAAAAACTCATACATATTAGCATTTTTCATAAATTGATGTTGCCTTGGTTGGGGATCGAACCCGCAACAGTGCCCACATTTGAATTAAGTACATTCAAGTTTTAAATCGATTATGGTGAATACGTCTGGACGTTCAGAGATTTATATGTTTTTAGTTTTGAGGTTCGCGGTGCAAATCGCTGTGAGAGCAAAGATATTTTTTTATTTTTATTATTATTTTTATAGATTTATTAAGACGCGATACTGACAAATAGGCTATAAGTCAGCGCGAATTAATAAAAAAATATTGTGATTATGACAAATAGTCAGTTTGTCAGGGTCATTTAAGGAAAAGGAAAGAGGTGCAGACTTCTCACTTGTCACCTAAACGGCGCTGCTGACATTGTCTTTAAGACTCATATTGCAGCTGGGCAGTTAACTATTTGAATTGTTTAATTGTTTGAATTAATCATATTTAGTAATTAATACTATCATATGCGAGGTAGATGTAATATCAATTAAAATAATAATTGATATTATCAATTTCGTAATTGAAAATTTTAATTTTTTTGTGTATAAATAATGCTCTATCATATTATTTGGTGCAGATACTGAATGTTGCTGTAGTTGTCGTCATAGTACGATAGTTGTAGTTGCAGATGTAGTAGTAGTCGATGTTTTCTGATTGTGACATCTATGATAATGTTACGGCTACTCTGCTTACTAACAAATGACCAAGGCACATACACATACACACCCAAATATATACAAAACCTGCAGACATATCAGTGTTGTTGTCAGTTTAGGGGATTTATACCCAAATTGGGGATAACAATTTACATTTGGGGATCCGGGAATTTGTTGTGGATGGCAACAAATTTAAGAGGATTTTTGGGGATAAAAGAATTACAAATTTTTCTCTGATAATAATCTTTTAATATTTTTTATATTTCCTTTATAACACTGTGAGACAAATGGTAGGGGTCAGTGATCGGGAAGGGTTCAAACTACCGGGGAAAGTTATATCGGTAAAAAAGAAGTTATACGTGTCCCGGCGTTTCGCTGGGTCAACCCTAGGAATCGAGATATATCGATTTGACCTTTGGTGGTCTTTTTTTTGACATAACTCGAGAACCACTAGTCCGATTTTGCTCAAACAATTTTAAAAAAATTAAAAATTACAATTCCTTTAATCTGTTCATATAACGTTTTTCTATATACTCAACACTTTTGCCGGTAAAAATAAATGTATGAAGAAAAAAAATATTTTTTGCCTAAAATATTAAAAAAAAGTAATAAACAAAAGGTTATTGATTTTTATGGTAGCGGTAACAAACATTTATTTTTACCGGCAAAACTGTTGAGTATATAGAAAAACGTTATATGAACAGATTAAAGGAATTGTAATTTTTAATTTTTTTAAAATTGTTTGAGCAAAATCGGACTAGTGGTTCTCGAGTTATGTCAAAAAAAAGATATATCTCGATTCCTAGGGGTGACCCAGCGAAACGCCGGGACACGTATAACTTGTTTTTGACCGATATAACATTTCCCGTTGGTTTCATCCCATCCCGATTTTGACTGTCGCATAGTGTAATTAATGGTAACAGTTTATTTCATTTATACGTTTTTACAGGCTACAAAAATTTATATCTGGCAAGCAGGTTTGGGTCTGGCAATGTTGTTGTACCAAAATGACGCTGGTTCGAAGCTCTTCTCGGATTAAAACGTAGTTTACAAATAAATACATTAGTTGTAATAATTCCATTCATCTTTTAAAATACTGAAACATTTAAATTGAAACACCATGCACAATAAGGTTTTTTTTTAACCTGATAGGAGATATTGATTCTGAAGAAATTATAAAATTTTATATGGTTATATATGTTCACTCTTTCACTACGTTGTTCACTACATATTTAAAGGAATATATAAAATTCGATAATGTTAAAATAAAAGAGTACTTTTTGTAAATAGTTTATTATGCTCTTGGCCTTTAAATAGAAATTATTATATTTATAATGAAGTATTTTCATATATTTAGTTAGAATATTCTTCTACCTCAAGTCCAAATTCTAATATGATATTGCCATATTAGATTTTATTTGTTGTTTCAAAAAGGGTTGATCATTTTCATGATAGACAATACAATTGTTTCGTAGACATCACTCTACTCTTCAGTTATCCGCAATAAAAAAATGCCAACTTTCTTACTCAAACCGAGACATTACCTGTTATGCTGCCAACAATTTTGAACAGCATACCCGTTGAAGTTGCAATAATCAGAGGATTAGAAACCGAGTATTGAAAAATTATTTCATTAATCAGCAATGAATACTCTTCAATAAAAAAAAAAACTCAAATTGTAAAAACTTAGAACTAAATTATTTCTTTGTTCAATTGTAAATAACATTTCAAACATTTTTATTCATATTTAATGTATAAGGAACTGTTTTAAGATTTCAAATACTAACTTTTTAGTTTATTTCCGGCCTGCAGAAAAGCCAAAATGGATTCGCGAGGTAATGGCTGAAAAGTAAATATCAAATTTTAAATGAATAAATAAAAAAAAAAAAAAAAAAAAAAAAAAAAAAAAAACATAAGGTACAAAAAATGATCAACCCTTTTTGAAACAACAAATAAAATCTAATATGACAATATCATATTAGAATTTGGACTTGAGGTAGAAGAATATTCTAACTAAATATATGAAAATATAGAAAGTCCAAAAAACAATTTTTGTATTTTTAATGCAAAAATTAAGATAATTGTTGATAATAAAGTATAATTTTTGGAATATATCATAATATGCGAGGAAAGGGGGTTTTGGTGTTTCTCATAAACTAATGAAGATAGATAATTGAAATTTGGTTTACAGCTTCGTTTTATGACGATAAGATAACCAACCAACGGATTTTTGGATATTCGAATATTTAAGGGGTAAAACGGGGATGAGAATTTTCAAAAAATTGATTTTCGAACGTCAATTTTGGTGGATAGGAGGGGGAGCACTATGCTTCGTCCCATGGACAAAAATCAAAAAAAAAAAATTTCTGTCTCAAATTGTGATTAAAGAAGAATTTTTTTAAGGATAAGAAAGTAACTGAAACAAATGTGAAAACAAAATTTTGGTGTGATTGCTTTTGCCGCCAAGAGAGGGCGCTAAACTCAGAGAATTTTATGCAAAAATGACTTAACAGAAAAATGGGGTTTAACCCTCGAAGTGGCACATATTTTGAGCCCTTAGTTCTGGCACATGGTGTCTGGCCAGACCCCTAAACATTTACATGCATTTGTATGGAAATAAGGGCTGTTTGCCGTTAAATTTTTTACTAAGATAGGAAAATATTTGTTATATTTTGTGTTTCTAAGTCGTTTAGCGCCGTTCAATGAGGGGAAAAAATGATCAGAAATAATTGTTCTGCCGCTGTTTGCGTAACAATTTGCGAAATACATTAGAACGTTTTCACCTTGATTTATCTCCCGATTGTCTCCTTCCTTTCCAGTGTGTAGTTTTCCTTTCAATGGAAATTTAGTCTTAGCATCGCATGCCCACCAAACTTTGATCCCATACCTTGCAGGTTTTGATGGGATATATTGGGTGAACTTTGTGCGCCCACGATACGGAAACAACTGCTCATCGATGGTGATATTTTCATAAGGTTCATAATAATTTTGCAGATTTTCATTGAGAAAATTCCAAAGGTCCCGGATAGGAGCTGCTTTATCTGTTTGCTGTTGGAATGCCCGCGTACGACTATTATCGAAACGAATATATCTGGACAGAGTAATGAATCGTTTGTGCGACATAGCCGCACGGAATATGGGCAGCGTATCAGAACGCCACAATATACTGGAGTCTTGCATATTATTATGGCTGAGACCAGAAGCCAACAAAATCCCAATGAATGCATCTAGCTCAGAGCTTGTCAAATCAATCCATTTTCTTTGGGTAGACTCTGGATGTTCTTCATTCCATTTTCTAATTGATTCTCGCCCATGCCGATTTGTTTCACTAATGATGACGAACGTAATATTGGTTGAGAAAAATAGCTTGAATACCTCAACTGGATTGGTGAGCCTTGTTTTTGTTCCAGATTGAAAACGCATGATATTATGCTGGCGCAAACGAGATGCAGGGGGTTCAGTTTCTTTCCATTTAATACCGTCTTTACCATAAAAACAGCCTGAGTCGACTTCATTTGCTGCTTCAGCATCATTTCCACTTTCTTCTTCTTCATCTACGTCTTCATCACTATCATAAAGTTCGTTAGGTTCAATTTCCAAATCATTTTCTATGTCTGATGCATTATCTTCTGGCACATAATCAGCAGTGTCGTCACCATCGTTTTCAAAAACATCATCATTTTCATCAGCTTCTACCTGACTTTGAAAATCACGCACTAATGCCTCTGACAATTGGGGTTGCAAATTCGCGCTACGCAAGCGTGTATTATAAATAAATTCCAGTTCATCAGCCATAATATACTAATAACGCAACAAATCTACCTGCGTAAAATTATTCACAAGTTCAAAATTACCGCACAAAAACTAGATTACTTCTTCACTGTTCAACGTTCAATGAATAACTAACTCACAAACAAAATCAGAAGAAAGAAAGAAGCATAAAAGAATAAAGTAAATACAAATTTCCAACTCGTGCCATGTGCTTTGCCTATGCGTGCATACAAAATGCATAGGGGTCTGGCCAGACACCATGTACCAAAAGTAAGGTGAAGATTTTTTATTTGGCTTTTTTGTCCTGTTCCAAGGACTTTTTTTCAATTATTAATTTATACATCGAAAGCCAACAATATTTTGGGAGATTACCTGAAATTACAGCCATGTACCTAAAATAGAAGTATGCTAAATTGAAGCATGAAAATGAAATATGTCTGGCCAGAACCATGTGCCACTTCAAGGGTTAATTGTTTCACGAAAATAATTCTCAAAAATACGTTTTTTTAAAACCTTGTTCGAAGATTTGTTTTTTAATTACTTCCATATATTTGTAGTTCAATTAAAATATGGAGTTTAGTATATGTTTACAAAACAATTAGTTTTTATTGCTCCGAAAAACACATTTTTTTTTTGTTGAAAATCAAAAAATTACTTAAGTTTGATGGAGTATAAAAAAAAGTATGTAAAATCAGATATTTTTTTCTTTTTTTTTGTAATTTTATACTGTTATATAATAGATCATTCAAAAATGAGTTACTACCACAAATTAAAAAAAAATGGATTTTTTGAAATGAAATCCATGATTTTTACCCAAATTTCACGCTTTAAGAGTGTTAAGTATTCCAACCATGTGAACCTGGCATTATAGGTATAGGATGTGTTGAGCGGACTTTTGTAAAACACTACGAGGAACATTTTTGTGGAACATTCTAACCCTCTAACTCTTCAATGAAAGGGAATTTTTTGGCCCAAAAAACACCCGTAAGTTCAAGAGTTAGAGGGTTAAAATGTTCGACAAAAATGTTCCTCGTAGTGTTTTATATAAGTTCGCTGAACACATTCTATACCTAAAGTGGAAGATTCCCATGATTTCTCCCTAAAATCCAGATTTGTGGGACATTTGAGCACCAATTCTGAATAAGTATGAAATTAACCCTTAAACACGTTTTAAGTTTTTACTTATTACTGGCACTTAAGTTAAATTTTCAATGCTGATGTCTTCAAAGACTTATAGTAGATTTTCATGGCAAATATTTTTGCGGAACATATTAACCCTCTAGCTCTTCACCTTACGGGTCGTTTTTGTCCGTTTTAAAAAGGGGCTCAAAAAAATCCCTTTAATTGAAGCGTTAGAAGGTTAAAATGTTCTACAAAAATATTCATCGTAGTAGTTTACATAAGTTCGCTAAACATACCCATTGCCTAAAATGGAGGATTCACATGGTATCCTATTTTAATCCTAATTAATTTTTTTTTTTTTTTTTTTGTTTTAGAAAAATCATTCTAAGCGTTAAAACTCATTTTTTGTGAAAGACATTCTTTTTATTAATGAATCGATTTTACCCAAATTTTGAACATAAATGGCTTGACCTTATATCAATTCACGTAATAAATTTAATCGCAATCGGATAATTTTTGCAGGTTTTATAAAGATTTTAAAATAAAGGCTATATGGCAGGACTAAGAGTCCTTGCTACGATTTCGATAAAAATTGAAACAAACGTTTCCAGTTTTATGTGCATCTCAATGGATACTTTTTGTAATTTTACGTCAATTTATGTAGATAATGTAATATTTGTAAATTTCAGGACCTATGGGAGGTGGGCGTGTCCTTGACCCGATATTTCCAAAAATTAAAATTTTTGTTAACTAAGGGGTTCTATGTCAGTATACCAAATTTCAAATCTCTTTCTCCACTCCTATTTTTGTCCAATCGTTATATGGGATCAAAGCACTGTGCGACGGGTTTTTGAAAAATTGGGGATGGGGGCACTGTGGGGAGGGGGCAAACATGTTACATTGTTTTTTTTCTCATTTGTGGGCTTTAAACAAGAATCTGAAGACAAAATAACCATATATCCTCAAACAAAAAGTCGGTAGTGAAAGGGTTAAAATAATATGTTCGCTTTTCTCTTTCATTTGTTAAAATTAGGGCATCGACTTTCCGGGAAATGCATGTTTGCAGTCAGTAGCACAAAAAGGATTTTGACCAAAGTGTGTTATTTAAAAAAAATTTTAAATGTTGCGTTTCGAGTTTTCCTTTTTCATATTCACCTCAATGTTCGAACTCTAATTGTTCCAGTGTGATATAACTAAGACATCCAGGCAAGAAGAAAAGTAACTACCCAGCAAAAACATTTTAGTATTTTGGAAGCAGTAAAAATACGAAGCCCTTAAAAAAGTGCTACAAATTCTGCTTTATGGAGTTGCGCCACTTTATGCGTATAGAATACACAAAAAATCTTACAATTTGATTGTGTACCGTGCAAAACTGCCTTAAAAGAAAAAAAATCGTAAGCAAGTTATTCCCTTACGATAAAAAAAATTTAAGTTATCCAACGATTAATGCGCACGAAATCTGAATAATCTCAGTCGTGTTTTCTTTTCTTTAGTAGGATTGCCTTACTAGAGTTTAATGTAGAGACGCCACATAAACATGAGTCAGTCTGCATTTTAAAGTCGGCAAATGAATGCATTTATTTTCATAAGAAGTCGCGTTTAAATGCGCTCAGTGAAAATCATGAATTTACTGCATTTTTTCAGCAGCAAATACAGCAAATTTTCTTACAAAAAAAGTGCATGAATTTATTCGCGGTTAAATGAATTTACTAAAAACATGAATTTACTGCAATTTTTCAGTAGCGAATAATGCGCTTTTTCTCACAAAAAACGTGATTCCAAGCGGGCCCTTTTGTATGGAAAAATCATGCCTTCCGTAAGCAGCTTTGTAAGGGATTAATTTTATTTATTCCCTTACAAAGCTGCATCCAGCGAATCAGGTTTTTTGCTGGGTACTTGTAAAACACGAGGGAAAATAATTTTCGAAAAATTAAATAAATGGTTTTGGGTGAGACGAAACTGCGGCAGTCTGGTCATTCCCTTGTGTCTGTTAAATTTTTCAATAAAAATGTTTTCTTCTTCTTCCCATAAATCAACTCTTGAAAAAATTCTTTAGTAATTAATTCTAATATTAATTACGATTATCCTATGCGACGGTTACAAACACTTAACTAAAAAATAAATGGTCTATTTTAAATATAAACGAGAATCTGTAAAATTTTTAAAATTGTAAATACATGTTTTTTTTCATGTAAATACATTCTTTTCATGTAAATACATTTTTTTAATGAACATTTGATAGCAAATTTCAGGTTTTTTATAACGAAATTTTTGACAATATTTATTTTTTTTCCAGACAACATCTAATGCGGATTTTTAGAGATCAAAATAATTTGGGAATTTTTTGGGGATGACAAATTAATAATTGGGGATAAGGTCCAGAAAAAAACTGGCAACACTGAGACATATGGACACATTCATGTACAACTTGAATGTTTTTGTTTAAATGTATAAGTGTTTGCGTATAAGAATATATTAGGGCTTGAGTATGCATTTGTGTATGTATGTGTCATTGTTGGTATGTTATGGCATAAAAATTGTTCACATTTATCTTTGGCCACTTTTCTTCTAAGGAAAAATGTGAATGTCCCTTATTTTTTAAGTAGAGACATATTGTAAACTATAAACACACTTGTACACAAATATGTGTATGCTAACATGTTGTTTTTGTTGTGTTGTTATACATACATTAGGGATGCCAATCGGGATTGATATTTGAAAATCCCGGGATTCGGGATTTTGCATGAAATCCCGGGATCCCGATTTCGGGATCCCGGGATTTTCGGGACTACGGAATTTTTCGGGATCCCGGGATTTTACGGGATTTCGGGATTTAAATTTTCCTTTATTTGTAAAAAGTTTTATGTTATGTAACTAATTTTTTTATAGAATAAAGCGTTTTATAATTATTTAATAATTGTTAATTAATAATGTGGTTGGTACATTTTATGAATATTGAAACATCTCAGTCAGAAATTGACTGTGGTACGAAAAATCAAGTACTTGCATACCACTGGGTAACCGCGATGTTAAAAATAAATGGCTGGCAGAACACTCATTTGGGACGCTTTGCCAGCGTTTGCAAAAATCGTTTTGCCAGTATTTGTTTTACAAAACATCACGGCAGGGCAAAAAAAAGATACTTGACGCGCAAAATAAAAAGTGACCTAAGGGTAAAAACCGGTTTTGTTCAGGAGAGCCATTTTAAAGATTTAAATACGTGTATCTTTGGTGTACCATCACTGAGCGTGTTGGTATTGGTCTCATTTGAAAGCGACACATCTCATGACGTCAGGAACGTGTTGGTCAACCGTAGGTCGTCCCTACTTCTTGTTTTGTGTAGTTGGTTTCTACTGTTTTCTACCTAGCGCGCTGTTTCCATGAGTTTGATATCAATTTTGCTCGCGGTTTTTCGAATCCAGCTTTATTTTCTGAAATTATTAATTGTGAATTATAATAAATACTCATTTATAATTCTTTTAAATCGTGAATATCACTCTGTTAGTAAGAACATTTTTTCACATAACCTTATTATGTTATTCGCGAAAATAATTTAAAACTGATAACATTCTTACTGTTTGTTTTAGGATGAAATGGTGGACGAATTCGAAGAAGTAGATTTACTTTATCGTCGACTTCACTTTCATAAAACGCGCATATCTCTGGGAGGGAACACTTTTGGGGCATGGGATCGGTCTCATTCGATGCTCAGATGTTGTCCACATCAAAAAAAAAAAATTGATTTTTTTACCCTTAGGTCCCTTTCTCTATGCGCTGTCACATATGAACTTTTTTTAAATTTTATTTTGGAAAATAAAATTCCAAACCACCTATTTATTGGTTTTGGCAGCGTTTTGCCAAAGTTAAAAATTTTGTTTCTCCAGTACTTTTCCGGCGCTTTTTGAACTGCCGGTCCTTTTGTCTATTGACGATATCATATTGGAAATGGGAAAGCAATTTTTGTCAGTACTTGTACCACCTGTTAAAATACCTTGCCATCGCTTTCCCGTTTGTATTTTTCTGGCTGGGATAATATATGAAGGCCTGTAGTGTACTTAATACACTTGCGCCCAGTATTTTGTAAGCAGATTTTAAAACAGATTCGTTGCAATAACCTTGCCCACTAAATCGTGTAATTACAGCAACAAAGTTATTTGGTTATCGTTATCAAATGTTTTCATGGAAGAATTCAAACTTACAGTCCCAGCCAAAACTTACAGTCCCAGTTTCAGAAATCGAATTTCGCTTGGAAGAATAAATCGGTAAAATAACAAACAAACTTTATTTTTCGCATGTATTACTCAAAAACTTAATATTGTTTACCAAATTTTCAAATATTTCTGCAAAGTCCTTGCATAGTTTACTCGAATAATCTACTTAATTTATAATTTTGCCAATATCTTGGCATCAATTTCTTATGAGAAAATTCAAGAAAAAACATAGGTAATCTAAAATTGCTCACTTTGTTTATTTGCGTTTATATTAATATTAAAAAATAAGAAAATCCCGGGATTTTTGAGAAATAATCCCGGGATTCGGGATTTTGCCAATCCCGAAAATCCCGGGATTTCGGGATTCGGGATTTCCCGTTTGGCATCCCTAACATACATAGTTTAAAAGAATTTGTAAGCTTAACCTTAAATTGCTTGAAAAAGTTGAAAAAGTCTTGAAACTTATTAAAGTTTTAAAGAATTTTGTTAATATTTAATGGTTTAATTAAAACAAAAATAGTTGTGTAAATTTTAGTAGAATTTTTTTTCTTATAATTTTCTAAAGAATATAACCATAACCGGTTTTCTGGGCCTTAAGAAAAAGTTTTTCCATAACAAAATACCTTTAACATTTTAGAATCTGGGAAAAAAAAACTATCATTAAACAAATTATGCAAATGCCTAAATACCCATATTATTTTAATGTTTGTTTAACTATTATCTCCGTTTTAAATTCTATTTGGTCCTCTTTCCCAAATTATGGGTTAAGTTTTGTATATTAAAAGCTTTTGGATGTACGAATAAACACGCAAACAGCATTTGGATTCCTCGTTTTTTTTTTACTGATGCATACAAATGTTCACTTGTTTTCGATTATTTTCAAGTATGAGTTTGAGGACGATTTTTTGTCACATAATTTTTTTCTGTATTGTTGCTAATGTTTGTCTCACTGTACTTCTTGGTCTTTATGTTTAGAATTTTGCTGTATGTATGTGACATGTTAAAAGCATTTTTTGACATTAGTTTTTTTTGTTCGACTACTTTAAAATAAAACAAAGCCAAACTAACATATTTTAAGTATGAAGAAACAGAAGAAATATCTTCTAAATGTAATAAAATTTCCCAAGATGTCATCATAAGAAATGGTCATGCAATAAGAAAACATAAATGCATAAACATGGCAAAGAACACACTGTATTAATGCTTTCTTTGTTAAAATCCTTCTTGTAAAACAAGCATTCTTGGTATATAAGACTATTTCTAAAAATTTCAGCATACTGCCCCCGGTTAAGAATAATTTATGAATCAGTTCAAATTAGGCACTGAAATTGGTTCTGTATTGCATAAAATTGTAAAATAAAATTGTATAAAGTCAAATACAAAAATGTACACTTAGTTTAATATGAAAACTTGACAATTTAACTACCGAATTTTGTCGTTAAAAAGTTATAGAATTGCTCCCCTGATTATATAGAACTAGCAGGCAAAGCCAGCTACGTTGTTGGGGTGCCTTAAAGTTTATTTAATTCCAGTTTAGAAAATTTCAAATTCAGTTAGAAAATTTACTATTACAGTTTCTTCCACCGATGCTTCCCAACAAACAATTCGTTCCGTTTACGCACCGTTTTCGGTCCGTCATAAACGGAATCCACAGTGTTGCCAACTCTTGAAGGCAGGAAAGCACCGTGAGCATTGTGAAAACGGGTAAAAAGGTTAAAAATTTACCAAAAATGAGGTAAAAAAGCACCATAATAATTTTTTGAAAAATTTAAGTCAAGATTTTAAAAACACATTTTACCTTTGTAAAATCGTGTAAAAGAGGTTCAAAAAATAACCAAAAAAGGGGTAAAAAAGCACCAAACTAATATTTCAAAATTTTGAAGTTTAAATATAACGAAGTTGCTATTTAAAATTGTACTACAAACATTGTGAAAAAATGTATTTTTTGTATATTTCGTATTATTTTTTCAACTTTGACAGAAAATTCAAGAAAAATTGAAAAAAGGAAAACAAATACCAAAAATATAAACTGTACAAAAAGCACTAAAAGCACTGCCAGAAATCTGAAAAAGCACTGTAAATACGCGCTTTTTATAAACGGGTATTTGTAAAAAATCACCGGGTACGGGAAGGAAAAAAGCACCAAAAAATACCCGAAAAGCACTGAAATGGCAACACTGGGAATCCAACTCCGTATACGTACCGTTTTCTGGATCCGTATACGGACCAGAAAACGGAACATAAGGAACATCGAAACTGATTCGAATCCGTTGAAAATCCGTCAATGACTGACCGTTTACGGACCGGTATGTCGTGTTAAAAACGGAGAAGTCCGTTTAAAGTCCGTCAATGACGGACCGTTATGTCATGTAAAAAACGGACTAGTCGGCTGAAAGTCCGTCAATGCCGGACGGTTTCCGGACCGATATGTCGTGTTATAACGGAGTATTTCCTTGTCCATATCCTACCGATTTTTTCAAAAAAATAGACCATATGTTTATTATTTTCAATACAAAGTACTTTCTTTTCTTTTTTATAAATTCATTAATAATTATTATTTATAATTACAATATTTAGCACATCTAGCTCGGTTTACCTATCTATCCAGCGCTTAGGGACCCGGAGTAAAATCCAACATCTATATGGAAAAGAGACAATAAATTAGTTATGGTTTAATTGACTGTGTACACGATGCAAATTCTCACATGTTATACACAAAACATTGTGAAACATTAAGTTTCATAAATCTTACCTTGTTACTTGATGTTGCTTGATTAATGGTGTGATAGAAAGAATTCCCTCTATTGGATATTCTCCATATATTCCCATTATAATAATATTTTCACCGACTTTACAAAATTTTTTTATTTTGTAAACAAACCGATGAAATCCGTATTTAAAGGTACGGACACGGATACACCAATACGGAATTAAAACGTATTGTGTTCGAAAATCCATTTATACGGTCCGTTAATGTTCCGTATACGTACAAGCATTGACGGATACGTACCTTACGGACAGTTAACGTGCCGTAAAAGCCGGATTCATGAATCCGTACGTGCCGGAGAGTCCGTTAAAATGTTTCTTGGGTTGGTTACCTTCAGTTTAAATATCGGAATATATAAATTTCAGTATTTTTCTAAGGGTTTTTCTCTTTTAATTAAATTGCTTAACCTTTTTGTAGAGTATGTTTTAATGCTAAGTTTCTTATTCCTTGCATAAGGTGTTTGAACAGATAATAAAAAAGCGATTTTTCGCCCCTTTTTGTTCCTCCCAGTAAAATTACCCAAATATATATAATCCTGCCTCAATCACATGCGCAATTTCAATTACTAAACTCCAATAATTTGAGTCATTCAACTTCCATTTCTTTTCCCCTCAGTTATCTAATATTTCAATTTCGCTCGTTCGCCGCTCAATTCCATTTCGCTTAACCATTGTGTTGTTCCAGTGCAACTTGTTCCCAGATTCGATTTCGTTCACCATTTCATTGCATTTCGTTCCCATTATCTATTGTCTCAATTGCTTTGCACTTGCTCCGTTCCATTCCTTTTTTAACTATACCCAGCAGCAAAAAAAGAGATGACGAAGCAGTAGAAAAAGCACTACAATTCATGATCTAGATTTACTTCTTTTTTAACATAAACACTAATGATTTTAACATTGAGTTGTCATAGGAGAGGAGTACTCCCACTTCAACATTTTTTCAGTACTTTTTGAACGAGTGCAAAGGAAGCTCTTTTTCACCAATTAAAAGTTTAAAAAAATTCTTTACAAAAAAAAATTATATATTTTTTATTTTACAAAAGTTTTTTTATTGCCGCCACCGGGTATCGAACTTGCGACCTCACGATTGCTAGTCTAGTGCTCTACCACTGAGCTATTCTTTGATATGAAAGTTGTCTGGCATAAAAACACCACTTTGTTACTGCGAGATATTGTTCCTTATTCTCTTCAATAAATGTACTTATTAAACAACGGTAAAAGGTGCACTCCAAGTCAATATTGTTTTCAGTACTATTTTTACAGGTGCATAAAAAGCAATTTCTTACAATTTTTTTATATATACATATTTTTAAAAATTAAAAAATATTGAATTTAAACAAAATAATTATATGTAAATATTAAAAAAAAAATTAATAGAATAAAAAAAAATTTAAAAAAAAAATAAAAAAAAATATTGGTCCCGCCGGGAATTGAACCCGGGACCCTCTGTTTGGAAATGCCAAGTGATACCAAAATCACTTTTTACGATCACTTTTAGAGCCATTACTCTTTAGAAGCAATACTTAAGTGATTTTTTGGATGTGGTTCAGAAGTACTTCTAAAAAAGCTGTAAAAATGTTATAACGGATACTTTGGAAGCAGTGCAAGAAGTGATTTTTTGAAGTTGTTCAGAATAACTTCTAAAAAAGCAGTAAAAATACACTAACGGATACTTGTGAAGCGTTGAAAGAAGTAGTTTGTAAAGCATTACTTGCAATTTTTTTGCTAGGTAGTGTTTTAATTCCACTCTTTCCCCGTCCACTTCACTTTCTTTTCACTTGTGTAGTGTTTTAATTCTACTCGTTTCCCATTTCGTTTCTTAATTTTAGCGTTTCAAATACACTCGTTCTTTAAATTTTAGTTTTTCAGCCAAAGAGACATGCGTTAAGGGGTATAATTTCTACTTTTTGAACCTCCATTTTTACCACGTTCTTGTCCTAAGTTCCAAAAAATACCTTGTTAAGTTAGTCCATACTCCAAGGACACAATATAAATTTCAGGTTTCTAGCCAAAGGCGATCGGGCAGATCATCAAGCGATAAAATTATTCCCTTTCTACCCCTGCCGGTAGGAATTTCCAAAAAGACCATCTTAGTGAACGTTTACGTGGAAGGAGTAAGTTACATACTAGCAGTTTGGCCAGGCCGTCAAGGGGGAGACTTTTCCTGATTTTAACCCCACCTTTAAAAATTTACAAAAATCCCGTCTTAGCGGATGTCTATAATAGAAGGAAAAAACTTCATACAAAATTTCAATTTCCCACCTCCTATGGTTTGGGCAGGCCTTTAAGGGGACTTTTTCCTTTCAAAATCCCCATTTTTGCTATGTACCTGTCCAAAATTTCAAAAGGTATCTTCCCGATAAGTGAGGCTATATTCCAAAGAACATATAGTTTACATTTCAGGTTTCTAGCCAATGGGCCGTCAAAGTAGAGACTTTTACTATTTGTGCCCTTCCCACCTTAGAGGGCGTCCAAGCTGGAGGAGGAACCTACACACTGAATTTTAGCTTCCTAGTTCCAGCAGTTTGAGCAGACCGTCTTAGCGGACGTCTACGGAAGAAAATACATACCGAATTTCGGCTTCCTAGTTCTAGCAGTTTGGACAGGCCGTTAAGGTGCCACTTTCCCTTTTTGAGCTTCCATTTTATAACGTCCGTGTACAAAATTCAAAAAGTTACCTTCCTAATGAGTTAGCTCTTACTCCAGGGATATGTATATTAGAGCGACTTACCGACAGAAAAAAGTAAAAAAGTGCCCCCCTCAAAATAAACCTTGTTATGTTTTATGTTGATTCCCAAAATATTTCGGGTCTAGCAATGAGATCTCACAAGCTGGACCATTTTTAAAAAAGGTCTTTTTTTTAGTTTTTGTAAGAATTTTTGCATTTTAGCTGAAGACAACATACTCAATATGGTTATCATATGAAAGGTTTTTTTGAGGCGCATCCAGCGGTATATATAGGGTTTTCCAATAGGTACTTGACAACTTTGAATTTAATTTGTAAACGCACTATTTCACTGATCATCTAACTGTTACTTTCCTTTTTTCAGTACACTCAACCATTTCATCAGGGTAAAGTACACGAACGAACAACGTATGCAAAATGTACTGCCGAAATTCGGAGTCGGTGACCGCAACTTTAAGAGCGTTAACTCCAATTTTCGGTCGTTATTCTCGCCCTAGTAGACAAGCAGTAACAAGTTTAGTGCAAACATTTTAGTCTACATACTCATTGTGTGATGCTGCCGTGTCAGTGAGACAACGGGTTGGTCGAAGTGACGAAAATATCGCTGCCGTTCAGGCGTCCGTAGCAAACGATCCAACTTAGTCGATTCCGCGGCGTTCTCAAGAACTGAGCATCGCCAAGACCACTTTATGGCGAATTTTGCATAAAGATCTTGGTTTATACCAATACAAGATCAAGCTGACTCAAGAATTGAAGCCGATGGACCACTTGACGCGACGTACGTTCTCACGTTGTCAAGTCCTTATTGGAAAACCTTATATAACCTGTTGAAGCATATCCAGACATGTCCTGTTTTCAAGGATATTTAATAAAAAAAACAAATTTTTGACATTTTTTGTACGGAGAAGTTTGTGATTGAAATGACAAACTTACATGTCGTCACCTAAAATGCAAAAAGGCGTAACAACACTTTTTATTTTTTTACACGAGAACCAAAAAAAAAACGTATAATTAAAGATATTCTATATTTTTTTCTCTTGTTCAAAACACGACTATAGACTTATGTCTACATATAAGTTTAAAGTTTTGTAGGGAAATTTAATTTAGTCTAGTGCATCATAATCAATCAGAAAATCGGCTTAAATTTTTTTGTTGTTACGCCCTTTTGCATTTTAGGCGATGATATCATAATTAGTAGTCGATTTAAGTGAACACGTGTTTCAGATTTTTTTGAAATTCGTGATTGTTCGCGTTTTAACAGAAATTCAATGATGTTCTAAATAGGGCAATATGGATACCAAAACTTTTCTTTTGACAAGCAAATAATCGCTGAGTGGATACAGTTTAGAATTTTGCAAATTTAATATATTTTTCACGGTGCTCTGGACCAAATTTTGATACAATTTTTGATGTTCTGTAACTATGTGAGAAGTTTCTTACATAAAAATTGCAACTCTATGAAATTTAAAACAGGGTGAGCCACATAATTGCAAACTGAATATAAGTAAATTTTTTTACACATTTTAGCTAAATTTGACATTATACTACTCGTCCTGTGTTCTATATGGTAGAGTTGCAATTTTTATCCCAAATTTGGCGCTTCAATCCCTGTTTGTGTGCCCATCCCTGTCATAATATTATAGTCAAGACTATAAAACAGTCAAACATTTTAAATTCTATAAATCTTTAGCACATATGAGTGAACATTTCCATATATCCTATCCAAGTAAATATTAACTCATAATTCGTTTTTTTTTTTATTCCAGTTAAGTACACAAGCAGAAAAACTACAATGAAAACTTATTTAATGGACTTTAAGGCACCAAAAAACATATAAGAGAAAAGTACATATCACATAAAATATATAAAATGGTGGAACTTATATCACAAGAATAAATACATCCAAATAAAATCCAAAGGAATTTCTTTAGTTTATACCGCACTTAAATGTAACCTATCAGCTGATCTATTGACTTTGGATCCGATATGTCCAATACTTGTGCTTAAAGGAAAGAAAAAATAAATGCGAAATTCATAAGAAAAGAAAAACACATGAGTTTACATGTAAATAATGCAGTTTTATGAAAATGTTAAATATCAGGGAAAACCATATAGACTTTAGTTTGAAGCTTTTGCAACTTATGGCTTTGCAACTTCGGCTTTTCCTTAAGCAACTTCTAGGCGCAACTATATTTAGCACCCTACTACATATGGTTTATGAATGATATGGCATTGTATACATACGATATCAACTGCCATAAAACTTAACTAGAAATCAACCACAAAAAGACTATTACTATTACTTTGTATTATTGTGAAATATACAGCAAATAAGAGAATGTTGCTGGGGAAAAAACGACATCTGCATACGCAGCAGGATATGGTCAAGATGGCGGCATCTGCATGGTCGCCGGAATTTACAACATCCACAATTGTAGTTTGTAATAGGAGAAAAAATGAAAATCTGTGTGAAAAAAGAATGAAATTGCATACAAATCGAATTGAAAATGAAGATTTTTTTTGTTGGTTTAGCATAAACCAACAATAAAGAATCCAAGAAGTGTTGGGAAATTTATTTCTAAACGAATTTAGAGCACCTTACGGCAAATATACACTAATAGAAAAAAGTCTATAAAAACTGCAGTTAACGCTACTAAAAATTAGTTAAAAATGATGCTGCAGAAAAAGCTGCTAAAATTAGCAGATTATTTTTGCTATATATTAGTAATATAGGAATATCAAAAATAAAACTGTTAAATGTACAGAATTCTAGTTATATTTGAGTTAAATTTTTGTTAATGGAAAATAGCAAATTAATCTGCTAAAATCAGCAAATCAAAATAATTTGTAACCTAAAAAATCACAAAAAAATTTTCAATTTTCGAAGTCTTTTTTCGATTGTTTTTTTTTTTTTTTTTGATGCAAAAAAAAATCGAGACTTTTGAAGACAGCAGTTTACAATTTTTTAGCAAATATTTCTGCTGATTTTAGCAGAATAGACTGCAATTTGCATTCAACTAAATTTAGCTTAAAAATAGTAAAAATTTTGTAGGTATAACAGTTTATTTGTGCTATTTTCAGTCTATTAGAATTTACCAAAATTTTCTGCAGATTTTACAGTACAATTTGCTATTTTCAACTAAAACTAACTAAAAGTTAACTTAAATATAACTAAAATTCTATAAAAAAAAAAAAAAAAAAAAAAAAAAAAAAAAAAAAAAAAAAAAAAAAATCCTGTTTTAATTATGCTGTTCTTATTTTACTAGTATTTATCAAAAAAAATCTACTAATTTTGGCAGTTTTTTCTGCAGCATCATTTTTAACTAATTTTTAGTAACCTTTTCTGCTATTTATACAGATTTATTTCTATGAGTGCAGTGAAAACCCCAAATTAATATTTAATCCCCTACAAGGATAGTAAGTATCGTTTGTAGGTTTTCTAGTTTAGTTTTAAGAAATTTATGTTTAGTATTTAATGAAATATATTTTCAATAAATAAATTAGTAACTTACAACTATTCAAACGGTGTAGTCGATATTTAACATTACGATTTTTCATGATAGTTAAAGCATGATTAAGTTAATTATAAAAATCATGCAGAAATTTATTTGCAAGAGAAAGATGATAATAATATTTTGCTTCTTATAATAAAGAAACATTTCTTAAATTTATGCGATGAACAAGAAGTTGCTATACACAAAAAAAAAGTAATACATTTTTTAAAACTTTAAAAAACCTTGTCAAGGTTATGGTCGTAGCAAGAAGAAGTTTTTTCAATTAAATAATAAATGGTTGGAAAATTAACTTGTTTTCAAAAAGATACCCACTACTGACAATAGAAGTGGGAAAAAAGCGACCAGCAAAATCAATTAATGAATGTAGTGAACGGTCACGAAGACGGAAACTTGAAAAGGTAAATGATAAAATTTCTCAAAAAATTATAAAAGAAAATTGCAATAATTGAGCAAATAGTAGAAGCGAGCCCTAGTCGCACGAAAAGAGTTTTTAACAGCTTTACTATGCCAACTAAAATTCATAAGTTTAACCCACAAGAAGCGTTAACTTTATTTGGATTCGAAATTGACAAAAAATCAGTAAACCAAGCAAATGAAAAAAACTGCCCTATTTTCCTCGAATACCGTGATAAACTTTCAGCAAAGAAGACTGCTTTTAAAATTACATACTTCAATTTCAGCAGAAGTCAAATTACCAGATCTTCTCGAACACACTGCAGAGAGATTGTTGCGTACACTAGATGAAGTTTATTTAAAAAATCTTGGAGATTGCAGTCTAACATCAATTTCTAAATGGGGATGTGATGGTTCCTCGGGTCAAAAGTAATATAAACAAGGCAATGCTGAAAATTCATCAAATGTTATTCATGGCATATTTCGTTCCATTACGCTAAAGAAATTATATTGATTTTGATCCATCAACAAGTACAGCTAAAGGGATCGATATATGAAAGTTTTGTTTTTTTTTTTTTAATTTTCAAAACACTATCACACAACGCACACGTTCATATTTTTATTGGCTATGTTTGTGTGTATGAGTAAAGAATTTCTTGTAATTTTAATTGAAATAATTTTGTATATATAGAAACTACTTTAACAAAAAAGAAAATCGAAAATATTTGAATTTTTTGTTTTAAAACAGAAAACAACGAAATTATTGAAATTATTTTTTCTAAAAATAGAAAACTCAAAATGGAACATTTGACTGAAAATCGTCCTATAGACGATACATATTTTTTTGGGGTTTGTTTTTTATGGACTGATAAAAAAAGTTAAACAATATATTTCAACCCTAGTAAAAATGATTTTTATATATTCATATATGATTTCTATACAATCATTTATTATTTTATACAATCATAACTTGTCGAGTATTGTGAAACATATATTTTTATATGATTATATCAAAAGATATTTAATTATATAAAATTATATTAACCAGATCCACCATTTTTCGGATCAAATAATATATTTTTTATATAATTATATTAACCCATACATGATTTGATCCGGAAAATGGTGGATCTGGTTAATATAATTTTATATAATTAAATATCTTTTGATATAATCATATAAAAACATGTGTTTCACAATACGGGACAAGTTATAATTGTATAAAATCATAAGTGATTATATAAAAATCATAAATGATTATATAAAAATCATTTTTACTAGGGAATGTATTTTAATTGATTCTTCGGTTATGGAAAATATATTGTGAGTGTATGAGGTTCTATAACTGGTTCTAGAACCGGTTCCTAAGCAACCTGTTCTAGTTTGGAGGAAAAGAACCTGTTGCTTTTGGGACAATCTCAAACAAAAATCACCGGTGATTGAACATAAATTAGAACAGGTTGCATACAAGTACAAGTTGTTCAACAACCGGTTCTTTGTATCCGACAATTTCGCTGGGATAGCTATGAACTAAAAAGCTTCAACAAAGTTCGCCAAATCTTCTTCAGATGGCACGCAACAACTATTCTATGACTCATCATTTCGCGCAATTACAGTGTTGCCATATTTGAAGCCCTTCATCTTTCACTTCTTCTCAGTCCCCTTTCCAAAGAAGGGAACACGTTATTAATAGGAAGAATTTCCTGAAAAAAAGAAAAAATCCACAATGGCAATTATGTTCCGTTGATGGGGAGCTCGGATTGCCTATGAGGAATAAAACCATTTTCAAATTAGTATTATGACCATAATATGGTCATAAACAATGGAAAGAGCATCGCTGCATGTTGGGAAAAAATCTAATAATTCAACAAAATCTCTTATACAGACTTTCTTAGAACCTCCTTGTAAATATTAACTACAAACAAAATGATAAACTTAATATATTCTCACAAAAACTATAAAAGAAAATATAAATAAAGTTGTAACAGTTGTATGTATGAATTGTAATCTAAAGTACACTCACCTCGGAATAGTTTGCGTTTGCCAGCTATTTGAAGAGGCAACGAAACACCAGCATCCAATTGTAATACAACTCGAGGTGGTGCGGCTACAGCTGAAGAGGATGATGAAGAAGTAGATGAACCGGCATTATTTGTTGCAGTGGCACTAACATTTGAATTTGATTTTATGCGTAGTGGAGAATTTTGTGAATTTGCCAGAATAGGCTGATGTTGAGAATGATAAAGATTATGATGTTGAAGTTGTTGTTGTTGTTGCTGCTGTTGGTGATGATGATGATGAAGTTGAGAATGTGTTTGTTGCTGTTGTTGCTGCTGTTGGGCATGATATTGAGCTGTTATAGTTAAAGGATATTGTGAAGGATTTAAACAAACCAACGACGGGTTAGAATGTTGTGTTGAATTTGTTGCTGATACTGCTGTTTGATTTGTTATAGGCGCCATGGGTTGTGGTGTAACAGTTAAAGCAGTTGCTAGGGATGGCTGGGATGGTGGTGGTGGTGGTGGTCCATGAGCAGGACATATTGAACGTAATTCACCATTGATATCCACATATATAGTAGGTGTTGCTGTATTATGGCTAGTGGAAGTGGCCTCTATTAAGGGCCATGAAGAAACACCACCAACCGCAGTTAATAAATGTATCGGCAATAAATGTTGCCCCGATGGGGAGGTAGTAGAACCTACATTTATAACAGCTGTTGCCGTTGATAAATTACCATTATTTGTTGCTGCTGCCGTAGCTGGCAGGTGTATATGCGGCATTGCCTGACCCATAGAGGCGGCTGCTGACATTGCCAAAATATTTTGAGCACAATGTTGTTGATGATGTTGTTGAACATGATGATTAAGCGTTTGTAAAGCATGTTGTTGATGGTGGGGTATAAATAATGGTTGTTGTTGTGAAATTGATACCTGTTGCTGTTGTGGCGTTGCTGGTGGTGGTGGAAAATGTAATGCATGCAACATGTTGTTTGCTGATGAATTAGTGGGCATTATTAATTGCTGCTGTGGCTGCTGTTGCTGATGTTGATAGTAAATAGTCGTCTGTTCATAGTTAACTAAAGTAGCAGAGTTGTTGGAGGGATTTGTTGAAGTAGCTGCCATTTGAGCTTTTACCGCAGCTGGCTGAAATGGTGGAGCCAATGGTGTAAGCTTTGATTTCAAAGCTTTCAATAATGTCTTTGTGGGAGTAACAGCTTTGGTGTTTGTTGGCTGTTGTTTTGCTTTTTGTTTTACATCACGTTTATCTTTGCGCGATTGTGTCAATTCGCGGGCCACATCACAATTTAAACTTTGCATTAATCTTTCCGCGGCTGTTATGCCGGCATAACGACGCGTATTATTATTATCGTCCACGCTACGATTTGAATTATTATTTACACTCGCGTAAGTGGTCGCACGTTTACAACGTTTAAATGGTGAATTACCAACCGACGAAGATTCTTTATTTTTAAATTGTGATATTGAGGATGATCTTAAAAGAGGTTTCTTTAAGTTGTCTTGCGATAAATTGTTATCGTTTCTATATAAAGCCTGAGCATTATCTAGAACTTGAAAACTTTCTCCAATAAATGCCACCAATTCGGAACAGGAAAAGTTTAGAGAAGGATTTTCATAAATATTTTGTTTCTCTAATTTATTGCAATTTTCCTCATCAGCAATATCGATAAGTTTGTTATCGTTATTTTTAACTGACACATTTTGTACTGTTTTCGCTAAATTATCAATTTCCTGAACAACGCCTTTAACATCGCTTTGTGAAATTCCATCTTCAATATGCTTTTGTTTTTTTATAGTTTTATAATCCTTAGTATTTCTACATTTTATATTATTAGTGGCCGTGTGTTTACCCTCACAATTATTATCGATAACTTGTTCGATGATACGAAAATTTTCGAAATCAATAATACGTTCTTCATAAACACAGCTGCGTGAATAATTGGGTAAATCTTTCTCATCAATTTCATCATCATCATCAGCATCTCTACCTTCATTATTAGCATGATGCAAAACAAAACCATTTTCGACAATCGATAACACATTATGGTCAGCTTCGGTGCAAAAACACAAACAATTGTCAGAACTATTTAAAACTGCAGCAGAATCTTGTATAGCGTTTTCCAACTCACAGTTATCGTTTCTGTTATTCATCTCTAACCTTAAGTTATCGGCAACAATTTCATCATTATTCAAACTAATTTGTGTTTCTGATTCCCTACTGTCTTGATTAGTACTTTTTAAATTATCTTTAGAATTGTCACGAGTAATCGAAATGTTATCGTTTTTATTTTTATAGATTTTATTATGTTTTTCACTATTTTTGTCGTAAATTTTCAAAGTTATCGATAAATTGTCGTTTTCACTATTACAATAATTACAACATTTTTCAATATTTTCATGACCATTCGAGAAACCATTACATTCACTTTCATGTGTTAATATTTGATTATCGTTTTCATTTTCTGTACAGGCCCAAAAATCTTCATCAAAATCAATGGTGGATTGTAAAATTTGTGTATCGAGTTTATTGGTAGTCTCACTACTATCACTTTTATCCGTTGATATCGATAAAAGATTTACAGATTTTACTGAACTAACACTTTTTATATTAACATCACTTTTATCAGTTATCGACAACACATTTTGAGCATTTTGTGAGTTGACAGTTTTATTTATAACTTCATTAGTTTTTGTTACACTCTTGTTTGTAATTTTATTACATTTTCCCGAGTCTTTATGTTTTTTCTTTTTATTTTCCATATTTGCGATTTTGTTTTTAAGTTTTTTATCAATATTAGTTAAGTTATCGTTTTTTGTTTGTATTAATGAATTATTTTGTTGACCTAATACCATATTAATTAATTTATTTTTAGATTTTTTATTATTCGTACTAGACGTTGTTAAATTTTCAAATGATTTGTAAATATTTATTGGTTTGTTATCGGTTTTATCGGAATCATGGCAATTTATGGGATTTTTACAATTTTTTGGAGATGAATTATTAGCTCCTAATTGATTTTTTGTTTCCTTACTTTCAATAGAGTCTAAAATTCCATCATTAGTTTTATTAAAAGTTATCGACAAAGACACATCACTAGTTTGTTTTGTTTCACTTCTTTTTGCTTCATCGTTAGTTTTCTCCGTTTTTGTTTTATTTTTATGTTTTGAAGGATTAACGTTTTTAATCGTTTGCTTATCGTTTATGTAATCATTGGTCAGCGATAAGTTTTCGTTGGAATTTTTTTCAATTTTATGACTTTGAACTGAAATATTGATCGCTGGCGGTATGAATGGAATATTGATTTTCGTATTTTCTTGAAATTCGTTAGCTATGGATAATTTTTTGATAATGTTCTGCTCATGCTCAACAATTACTTGATTATCCCCTTGTACATCGTTAGTAATCGATAACTTTTGTTTACCAATTTCCGTATTTTCTTGAATTTTTTTTAAAAACGATAACTCTTGTTTATCAATTTGCGTATTTTCTTGAATTTTGTTAACTACCGATAACTTTTTGCTATGATTTTTAGAAATTGCTTCAGTTAGTTGATCTCTAATTGGAATATCATTAATTATCGATAACTTTTGATAGTTTATTTCGGTATTTTCTTCAACTTCGTTAGTTATCGATGACTTTTTGTTATCACTTTTAGAAATTTCTTGAGCTAGTTGTTCTCTAACGGGAATAGTGTTAGTTATCGATAACTTTTGTTGGTTAATTTCATTAACATCTTCAATTTCATTAGTTATCGTTAAGTTTATGTTATATTTTTGCACACTCTCTTCAGTTTCTTGATTTTTCACTGGTACATCGTTGCTAATCGATAACTCTTGATTATCAGTTTCCTTATTTTCTTGAAATTTTTCAATTATTGATAACTTTTCTTGAGTTACTTCATTTTTAGCTGGAATATTGTTAGTTATCGATAATATTTGAGTGTTATTTTGAATATTTTCTTTAGCCTTGTTTGTTATCGATAAGGTTTTATTACAATTTTTTAAAGTTTCTTGATTATAGTAACTTTTAATTGGTATTTCATTAGTTATCGATAACTTTTGTGGAATTTCTTGTTGCTTAGCTTTATTCTTCTGTACATTTCGGTTTTTACTCTTTTTAATTTTGCTTGTTATCGATAACTTTTTACATTGATTATCGTGAATTTTCTGAGCCTTAAGTTTATAATTTTGTTCGTTATCATTTTTGTTTATATTATCGTTAGTTATTGCTAATTTTTCAGTGTTATATTGTTGAAAATTTTCTGTATTATATATTTGTAATTTTTTATCGTCTTTTATTAGATCAATTTTATTTGTTAAGTTTTTGTTGCCACTTTCTTTAATTTTTGGAAAAATTTTCGAATTGTATTCATATTCGTCACTGGTTTTATTAGTTATCGATAAATTTTCAATTTTTGGTTTATGTAATTGATTATCATTAGTTAGTTTTTTCTCAAGTTTTGTTTCGTTATTTAGCTCAGTTTGTGTACATTCTTTATTATTATTATTATTATTATTAAATGTTATCGATAACTTTTTATTACTATTTTCTATACTATATGCACACTCTTTCAATTTTTCTGGCTCACTTAAATTTTCTTCATTGTTATCACTATTTATTGTTAAAATTTTGCTAAAATTTTTTTCATTATCTACTTTTTTTTGTACTCTTTCGGTTTCCTTAATTATCGATAAGTTATCGTTGTCTTGATTTTCTAAAAATTGTATGTTATCGTGGTTTTCCCAACAATCACACTGAAACCCATTTTCTACACATGGTTCTAATTCATGTTCCTCAGTTTGTGTAGAGTTATCGATAAATATCGTTTCTAAATCATCACCATTATCCGTTATTAAAAAACTTTGACATGTTGCCTCTTTTACATCTTTTGTTATATTAAGATTTTGTTTTTCAATAAATTTATTCTCCTCATTGATAATTTCTCCATTAAAATTATTTACATCTAAAGTGGAAGTTGTTAGTGATGGTGATAATAATGATGACGCCTTTAAGCTTTCAGTTGACGTTATTGTTGGTGTCAAATACAGCACTCCTGCCGATCGTTTACTGCTGGTATTTGTTATGGTGTTTGTGGTGGTGTTGTCTATAGTACTTGTGGTAAGGCTTATGACATTCACACTATCCTGGTTGGTTGATGTAGTAGTTTTTAAGTTTGTTGCTACAGACACTGTTGTTTTTATTGTTGCTGCTGTTGATGGTTGTAAGTGGGTGGTCACAGCTGCAGCCGCCATTAACCTTATTACTTATACAATAACAAACATGCACGCACCAGTAACAGGCAGAACGAAATTAACAAAGTTTCTTCCTTTACTTACTATGTCACAGTTTTTTTTTTTATTTAATATAAAAAAGATATATAAAACTCGGTATAAACGTCAGTAATAACGTTAACTCCTCTATTGAAAGGGTCTTTTGATTAATATTTAAAAATTTTATCACTCTACGTTCACAAATTGATAACAATTTAAGGGGAGGAGAATATAGGGTGTAGGCGGTTTCTAAAAAAATAATCGATTTACTACACAACAACAAATTATTTTGTCCTTTTTTTCTCCTAAAACCAACTTGTTGATATCGTTGTTTTGTTACTATTAACTTTTTGCTATTACAGATGTTGTTGTTGTTGCTATTATTGCTGTTGACGTCGTCTAGGCTTAAATAATACTGAAGGTGATGTTGTTGCTGTTGGTAATAGTGCACACAGAAAACAGTCTCAGTTGTGGCCACCGAATTTGTTGCCAATCGAATTCGTGCGGTTACGATAACTATCTTTATATTAAATTATATTTTTCGTCGTGAAAGCCAATATTCGGTTGTCTAATTCAATATTATGTTCCACATAAATATTATTATGTTCTACAAAATTTTATTGAAATTAAAAAACTTTTTTTGAATTTTCTGGTATTGAACCCGGCCCTTCAGGTTAATAGTTCACACTTTTACCCACTGCACCACAACTACTTTTAAATTTCTTAGCCATATTTACTATTTATACATATTAATATTTTATTTTAATTAAAAAAAAAATATATAAATTTTTGTCTTTTCCGGGATTCGAACCCGGAAATCTGGCGCACTAGGCCAACTCCTCACCCACTACACCACAAACACTTAATAATTTTAATGACTAATTTTGAATTTATGTGTTTTAGTAATACAGTATAAAATTCGTTTATCAATACCAATTAATAGTTGTGTGTGTTATCAATACAATCCACAATTCGGTTGGTTCTACAGAAACTTGAATTTAAGGTCATATTTGATTAGGATACCCGTATTTGTAGTTACCACTTTCGAATATTGAAATTTTTTTAAAAAAGGTTATAGATAACACCAATTTTCTTGTATATTCACTAAATAAATGGCTGCTTCTACTGCATAGAATTACTAAACTGATACTAATTTTAAAATTGATTGGAGATACCAATAATTTGTTAAAAGGATTGTTGTTTAGTTCATTTTCCCTATTTTTAATACCTAGTAAAATATTTTTGATGTAGTATTCAATTATAGGTAATTCCAAATAAAATAAAGTCCTGGCGAATTCATTTTAATGGTTTTGATCGAAAGCCAACCAATCTTTTTCCTGGGTGTGTGAATAATATTTTCGCTACCATTATTATTATTATTATCGTCGTTGTTGTCGTTATGTTTGTTAAACATAATAATGTTATTATGATTATGAAAATGATGCGAATACATTTTAGTTGCTGCTTTAGCTAAAGTAGATAAATATGTCGTAGAGAAATGGCATAATTTTGTTCACATTTAATGCACAGTGGGGTCTAGCAGGTATACGAGGTGTCTTAAGAAAAGTAAGTTGAATGTGCTGGAGCTAAAACTAGGGTAACTATTAATATTTTGTGTCTAACAATGAAAAAAATAGAAGTTTTTTATTGAAAATGCCTTTATTGTTTTTCAGTACAATCACAATATTGGATGGTTAAAAACAACCTAAAATATATATTAAATTAATTGAAAACACAATTAAAAAAAGGACTACTGATTTTTCATTACATTCAAAGCATTTTGCTATGTATTTTCAAACATTGTTTAAACAATCCATAAAAGAAATAAAAATAATTGAAAAGTTTGTTAAAACGATCTTCAATTTTTAACTGACAAAACGTTAGAAAAAACCGATTTTGTGATTTGTTTTTTCATATTTGAAAGTTTTTTTTTTTTTTTTGAATTTTCAAAACACTACACACACAACACACACGTTCATATTTTTATTGGCTATGTTTGTGTGTATGAGTAAAGAGCTTCTTGTAATTTGAATTGAAATAATTTTGTATATAAACAAACTATTTTAACAAAAAAGAAAATGCGAAATATTTGAATTTTTATTTTGCAACAGAAAACAACGAAATTATTTAAATTGTTTTTTCTAAAAATAAAACATTTGTCTGAAAATATCAACTCCTTCAGATGATACGTATTTTAGTGTAGTCTGTTTTTTATTGACTTATACAAAAAGTTAAACAATATTTTTCCATGTATTTTAATTGATTTTTTAATTGAAAAAAAAAACTTTACTTATTAATTTCCAAATAAACCTCAATCGGTTATGGAAAACGTTGCTCTAACGGCAACGTAGAACAGTTTTTCCAAAAAACAGGTGACCATTTGTTTTGAAGTAATTCAAGAGCGAAAACCATTTGTAGGATTTCGTTCATCACGAAATGCCAACTGGTAATTATTTTCAGAATCACATACATAGATCCATGATTCGCCACACGCCTTTTGAAGTTTGCTGAACACATCCTATACCTTAAATGGAAGATTCATATGGTTTCCCCCTAAAATCCAGGTTTGTGGACATTTGGGCGCCAAATTTGATTAAGTACGAAATTAAGCCTTAAACGCATTTTAAGTTTTGACTTATTTCTGGCATTGAAGTTAAAAACTCAACCTTGATGTCTTCAGAGACTGACAGTAGAATTTTATGATAAATATTTTTCCGGAATATTTTAACAATCTTACTCTTCAATTAAAGGGACTTTTTTGACCTGTTTTAAGAAATGAACCAAAAAAGCCCCGTAGGTTGAACAGTTAGAGGGTTAAAATTTTCCGCAAAAATATTTGTCATAAAATTTTACTGTAAGTCTCTGAAGAGCGCAAAGTTGAATATTTAACTTAAATTCCAGAAATAAGTCAAAACTTAAAATGTGTTAAAGGGTTAATCTCGTACTTATTCAGAATTGGCGCTCAAATGTCCAACAAACCATGTAAATATTCCATTTTAGGTATAGTATGTATTCAGCAAACTTATGTAAAACACTACGAGAAGCATTTTTGTGGAACATTTTAACCCTCTAACTACTCAACTTGCGGGTCTTTTTTGTCCCTTTTTAAAACGGGGCCAAAAAAGTCCCTTTAATTGAAGAGTTAGAGGTTTAAAATATTCCACAAAAATATTCCTCGTAGTGTTTTACATAAGTTTGCTGACCACATCATATACCTAAAATGGAAGTTTCGCATGGTTTCCTCTGCCGATGCATAATAAACATTTGAAAAAGGAGGGAAACTTTAACCCTCCTAAAATAAAATTCCGATGTGATCTTTCACAACGCCGACCCACGTGTATTTTTTCGTCTCCTGTACCAGAATCCATTGTCAGAACCCCGTAATTTTGGTAAAAGTTCGAAATTGTTGTAAAGTGTTATTAGTTTTTGCATAGCATCAATGTTATCTGGCACAACAACTGATTTTTGAAGACCTTCTCGAAATTCGTCCGGGTTTATGCGCTCTTGTCTAGATAATCGACATCGAAAATCGCAATAAAACATTTTTCACTTGTTATTTCCATTCTTGTGCTGACACACAATTTTCTCTTTTTTGTAAACGACACAAATAATGCTCAAAAGACAAAAAGTTTTAAGTATGGTTATGTTCAAAAATGTTATACTTTATAGTGAAATTATGAAATGGCGCCCAATAAGTGTTAAGTGCCAAGATTCGCAATATAAATAGTTACCCTCGTATTAACACATTTTACTTTTAAACGTGTATATCATAAGAAAAAAGTGTAATTTTTCATAAAAATTATTAAGTTTTTAAAAAAGTAAAACTTTTCCACAAAAAATACCGTTTAAAAAAAAAAAATTCTATTTTGAAAAAAACTTGCAAATTTCAAAAAGTACCATATTTCAAATATGGGCGCTGTGGTATCATGGTTATCGCGTTGGACTGATACACACAAGGTTGCGGGTTCAATCCCCAGCAACATCAACATCATTTGGAAAAAAATATGTATGATTTTTCTATCCTTCATACATATCGCAGCGTCCTCCTGCGGCATTCCCGTAGCACTTAACCCCACCTAAGTAAAATAACATATCAAGACTATAAACTAAAATGCTTCAGCAAATTTCATCAGATGGCGCGAATTGACTGTTCTAAGACTCATTATCTCGCGCAATTGCAGTGTTGTCATATTTGAAGCTCTTCATCTTGCGCAACCTTTCACCTCTTCCCTATCCTCTTCCCAAAGAAAGCAACACCTTAATTAATACGAAGATTTTCCTAAGTGTTCCTTTTCTCTTTATAAAAAAAAATAATATTTAAAGAAAAAAGCGTAATTAAAAAGGGACAATTTTTAAACAAAAAAAATTGAAAAATTATCATCTTTTTTAATTTGAAAACAATTTAAAAGAAAATTGTGATAATATGTAATCTCAAAACCAAATAAAAGACATTCATTTAAAAATCTCAATATTTAAAAAAAAATCTTTTTCTAAAAAAATACAATTTTTCAAAGAAAGTACTATTTTAAAAAAACGTTAAATTTCTTTAAAAAAATTTTTATATTTTTCAAAAAATATATATATCCATTTGTTAAAAAATGTAAGTTATGTTTTCCAAAAAAGTACTAATTTTTGACAAAAGTACAATTTTTTAACAGCAATAATATTTCTCAAAAAGTGATAAAAAGTAAAATTTAATATTTAAAAAAAAGTAACTGTATTGAAATTTGAAAGATATTACTAATTTTAAAATGTGGCTAAGAAACGGATGATTCTGTCCTATATAGGGATTTTGGGAGTTAATACGCAAAAATTCTGTCGGTATTGTTCTGGCAACCCGAGTTAAAAAAATTTATATATAATCATATGTGATATATATTACAATATATAATTATACATGTCGTTATGAATACCAATATAAATATATATGACGTTTTATTTCCCTACCCTACTAAAAAAAATTTTATGACTTTTGATATTATACATATATGTATAATTATATCCGAAAAATGAGAACATCTAATTGTATTAAATTAGATCGTATTATGATCATATAAGACCGAATTTGATACAATCAAATCTAATTTGATGGAATAAGATATGTTTTGATACAATTTTATCCGGATTTTTTCCTCATCCAAATGTTCCAAATATAATCTCTATATATAAAAGAATAACGTGACTGACTGACTGACTCAACATCGCCCAGCCCAAACCGCTGAAGCTAGGAAGTTGAAATTTGGTATGTAGGTTCCTCTTTCGGCGTAGACGTCCGCTAAGACGGGATTTTTGGAAATTCCTACCGGAACAGGCAAAAAGGGGAAAAGTCTCCCCCTTGGCGGCCTGCCAAAACCCCTTTGGCTAGAAAGCTGAAATTTAAGATATGTGTTCCTTGGAGTATGGGCTAACTTTTCTGGAAAGTACTTTCTGGAATTTTGGACAGGGACGTTGCAAAAATGGGGGTTAAAAAGGGGAAAAAGGCCCCCCTTGACGGCCTGCCCAAACCGCTGGAGGTAGGAAGTTGAAATTTGGTATAAAGGTTCCTCCACTATCGTAGACATCCACCAAGACGGGAGTTTTCGAAATTTTTACAGGGACGGGCAAAAAGTCTCCCCCTTGACGGCCTGCTCGAACTGCTGGAGCTATGAAGTTGAAATTTGGTATGTCCGTTGAGACGGCATTTTTGGCAATTCTTATCGGGAGGGGCAATAAGGGGACAAAAAAAGTACCTTTTTCCAAAAAAGTACCTTTTCCCAAAAAAGTACCTTTTCCCAAAAAAAGTACCTTTTCCCAAAAAAAGTACCTTTTTCCCAAAAAAGTACCTTTTTCCAAAAAAAAGTACCTTTTTCCAAAAAAGTACCTTTTTCCAAAAAAAAGTACCTTTTTCCAAAAAAAAATACCTTTTTCCGAAAAAAGTACCTTTTTCCAAAAAAAAGTACCTTTTTCCAAAAAAAGTACCTTTTTCCAAAAAAAGTACCTTTTTCCGAAAAAAGTACCTTTTTCCAAAAAAAAGTACCTTTTTCCAAAAAAAAGTACCTTTTTCCAAAAAAAAGTACCTTTTTCCAAAAAAAAGTACCTTTTTCTAAAAAAAAGTACCTTTTTCTAAAAAAAGTACCTTTTTCCAAAAAAAGTACCTTTTTCCAAAAAAAGTACCTTTTTCCAAAAAAAATTCCTTTTTCCAAAAAAAGTACCTTTTTCCAAAAAAGTACCTTTTTCCAAAAAAAGTACCTTTTTCCAAAAAAAGTACCTTTTTCCAAAAAAAGTACCTTTTTCCAAAAAGTACCCTATTCCAAAAAAAAGTACCTTTTTCCAAAAAAGTACCTTTTCCCAAAAAAAGTACCTTTTCCCAAAAAAAGTACCTTTTCCCAAAAAAAGTACCTTTTTCCCAAAAAAGTACCTTTTTCCCAAAAAAGTACCTTTTTCCAAAAAAAGTACCTTTTTCCAAAAAAAAGTACCTTTTTCCAAAAAAAAAGTACCTTTATCCAAAAAAAGTACCTTTTTCCGAAAAAAGTACCTTTTTCCAAAAAAAGTACCTTATTCCAAAAAAAATTACCTTTTTCCAAAAAAAGTACCTTTTTCCAAAAAAAAGTACCTTTTACCAAAAAAGTACCTTTTTCCAAAAAAAAATTACCTTTATCCAAAAAAAGTACCTTTTTTCGAAAAAAGTACCTTTTTCCAAAAAAAGTACCTTTTTCCAAAAAAGTACCTTTTTCCAAAAAAAGTACCTTTTTCCAAAAAAGTACCTTTTTCCAAAAAAAAAGTACCTTTATCCAAAAAAAGTACCTTTTTCCGAAAAAAGTACCTTTTTCCAAAAAAAGTACCTTTTTCCAAAAAAAATTACCTTTTTCCAAAAAAAGGACCTTTTTCCAAAACAATTACCTTTTTCCAAAAAAGTACCTTTTCCAAAAAAAAGTACCTTTTTCCAAAAAAAGTGCCTTTTTCCAAAAAAAGTACCCTTTTCCAAAAAAAAGTACTTTTTTCCAAAAAAAAGTACCTTTTTCCAAAAAAAAGTACCTTTTTCCAAAAAAAAAGTACCTTTCTCCAAAAAAAGTACCTTTTTTCAAAAAAAGTACCTTTTTCCAAAAAAGTACCTTTTCCCGAAAAAAGTACCTTTTTCCTAAAACTACTTTTTTCCTCCCCCACGGATATCTCCACTAAAACAAGGTTTCTTGATAGTCGGCATAGACGTGCGCTAAGACGGGATTTTTGGAAATTCCTACCGGAACGGGCAAAAAAGGAAAAAGTCTCCCCATAAACAGTCTCACAAATTGGAAAAGTGCCTGCCCAAACCACTGGAGGCAAGAAGTTAAAATTTGGTATAAAGGTTCCTCCACTGTAGTAGACATCGACTAATTCCCTATAGGATATCCCAAAAGCAAATTCGGAATGTGAGTTCTTCCTTCTGTGTAGGCGTCCGCTTAGATGGAATTTTTGAAATTCCTATCGGGAGGGGAAATAAGGGGAAAAGTCTCCTCCTTGACGGCTTGCCCAATCCCTTTTGGCCAACCTAAAATTTTAAATATGTATTCCTTGGAGTAGGACTAACTCACAGGTAACGTAATTTTTCTATTTTGGAACAGGAACATAGTAAAAATGGTGGTTGAAAGGGAAAAATGTCCCCAATAACGGCCTGCCCAAACCGCTTAGGCAATGCAGTTGAAATTTGGTATGGATGTTCCTCATCCATCGCAGATAGCCGCGAAGATGGAATTTTTGTAAATTCCTAAAGGGAGGGGCAAAAAGAAGAAAAGCCTCACCTTGGGGGCCTGTAAAAACCCCTTCGGCTAGAAACCTGAAACTGAATCTTGGTATATATGTTGCAATATATAATTATACAAAATTTTAAATGATAATATATGAATATATCAAAACTTTTTTACTTGACTTCTGAATTTTTTATTATATTATGCAATATATAATTGCATCTAATTTTATATCGGCCCCTATAATAGATTAAGCAGATTTTTTTAGTGTTTAAATGTTACTAATATTTAGCATACGAATTTTACTGATTTCAGCAGTATTTGCTGCAGAGCCTTTTTAACTAATTTTTAGTAGTTTTAGTATTAATTTTAAATAGTTATATTAAGTTTATAGGAAAAGCCCCACTGTGCATTAATTATGATAATGTTGGTATCGATGTTTGTTAACGTTTACACGACTTGTTTGTTGCCTTGACTGTATTGTAGTCGACGTTTTGCTCGATTAAATTGTATTGCGTTGGGTGAATGGCATGGTTGGTTTAGTTTATCTTACAATCTGCGTAAATGCATAATACTAATACATCTAAAATTATTAAGTATGTATTTATATGAAATACCAGACCTGGGGGATTTCAGTTACATTTCAAATAAAATTGCAATTACTTGAAATTTGTAATTGAAATTGTAATTTTTAATTGAAAATTTTCAATTACAATTACCTGTAAATGTAAATGTAAATGAATTTAAAAAAAGCAAGGTTGGTTACCGTTATCGTTATAATACCGTTATCGCTAAAATACGGTTTCAAATTGAATACCGTTACCGTTATCGATACCTCTAAAAAAATTCCAAATACCGTTATCGTTACCAATACCGTTATTTTTATGGGTAGTTACCGGTATTTTACCGGTATTTATTATTTTATATAAAAATTACAATTTTTTTATTTTTTATTTTATAATCTTGAGTGTTTTTCTACAAAAAAAAATTTATAGATAATAACATTACTTATTAAAACTACCAGTATTGAATTTATAGCTTAAAATCTGTATTTTCAGTACTTAAAATTAAAAATATGCCATGTTTTTACTTGATTCTATATGTTTTTAACATAATTTTTAATACCGGTATGTACCGGTATTGCTGTTTCGGTAACGGTATACAGTCTTAAATACCGTTACCTTTACCGTTACCTAAACAAACGAAATCCGATACCGGTACCGTTACCCTTACCGTTATTCGTTTCGGTAACCAACCTTGAAAAAAAGTGATTTACATTTATATATAAGTAACTGTAATTAAAAATGTTCAATTACAAATTACATGCAATGGGCAATTGAATCTTTTTTTAATTACAATTACATGTATTTGTGTAATTGCATGTGTAATTAATTACAAAATGTAATGATTAACCCCCAAGTGTGTGTAATACAATGTTAACTACGCTAAAAATTATTTAAATAATATGTATTTTGATTTTACGCGTAGGCGTTGGATGTCGGTCGGTAGATTTTTTTTTTTTTTTTGTTACTTTTTGTCTATACTTAGTTTCTCATGTTTTTCACGCATTTTCATTTCTTTTATTGTTTCTCCTATTTTTAGTTGATTTTATAATAATTTTACTATTTGATTTTGTTGTTGTTATTTGTCGTTTTTTTTTCTATTGCTTTCCATATATTATTTATGTACATATTTATGGTCCTTAGGCAAATAAGTGTTTATTTTTAGATCATCAACATATGGTTGGTTAATCTGTAAAGAAAACAAACAAACAAAAATAAATTTTAATATATTCATACATGTATCTAGATAGTAAATTTGTAAAGAATTATGGTAAATTAAAAAAAAAAAAAAACTTAGATAACAAAAACAGTAATAGCCCGAGTAAAAAAATATAATATGATGTCATATATACAGTAGACGCTCGCAAATTAGAGCTTTCAGTAATTCAAACGTCCAGAAATTAGAATCAATGTTTGCAATATATTAAACGCTCTGAAATTCGAATTTAAAATTCTAATTTCTGAGCGTTTTTTTTTTTTTTTTGTTATTTGAATACACAGGAAATCCCCAATTTATTTTTATTCTGTTTGAATAAAGTAAAACTAAAAAGGGGAATCACCAAATTATATATGTTTTTCCCTATTTGTTTTTTTTTTTTTTTTTTTTTTGTTGTCGCATTTATGTACATTTTTGGCTAGTTTATTTGTGAAATTTGATACGCGTGTACATATTATTTGGCAGTCTCTATTAAATAGTGAAAGTGTATCATTTAAAATGTTAAATAAACGTAAAAAAAACACTATCATTGGAAACTAAAGTCAAAATATTAGAAAAGCTTGACAAAGGCGTTCAAGGGATTTTAATGATTTTAATGTGACAACATCTTCAATCAGCTACATCAAATCACATAGAACAGCAATATTAAATGCTGTTTCAAACACATATCAGGAGGCAAACAATAAATCTTTGCACAGCGCTGAATATCCAAAAATGGAAAGTCGTCTGTATGAGTGGTTTTTAAATCAACGAGAAAAAAAGTGTACATTGACTGTACTGGGCCAATATTAAAAGAGAAAGCTTAACAAATATTTAGAGAGGAATATCCCGATAAAGATGAAAATGCATTCCGGGCAAGTGATGGATGGTTTACCAAATTTAAGAAGCGACACGGTATCCGTTTTTTAAAAATTTGTGGCGAGATTCTTTCCAGTGATGTTGCTTCAGTCACTCCTTTTATTCATCGATATCGTGCAAACATCGCTGAGATGGGTTTAGTGGAGTCACAAATATATAATGTCGACGAAACCGGATTATTTTTTCGTTGCCTACCAGACAGAACCTACGTCTCTGCTTTTGAAAAAAACGCCCCTGGACATAAAATTCAAAAAGACAGAATTTCAGTCCTACTTGGTGCAAACTCTGATGGATCACACAAATTAGTTCCATTGGTAATTGGAAAAGCAAAAAAACCCAGGTGTTTTAAAAATTTCAACAATCCTCTGCATTACAACTTTTCAAAAAATGCTTGGATGACTTCTCGGATTTTTCACGAATGGTTTCACGGAATATTTATTAAAGAGGTAAACAAAAATATTGATTTCAGGTTCAGTACATAATTTTAAAATTTTTTTCAATTCACAGGTGATCCGCTTTTCTCAGGAAAATAATTTGCCTCCGAAAGCCATTTTGCTTATAGATAATTGCTCCGCTCATACACCCATTGAGAAACTTAAAAGTGACGATGGAAATATAGTTGCATTATTCTTTCCACCAAATGTGACAGCAGCTTTACAACCAATGGATCAAAACCCTATTAAGTTAACAAAGCTCAATTACAGAAGTATGTTTCTTTCTCAGTTAATTGCTGAAGGTGGTGAACTGAAGAATCATTTGAAATCCCATGCGATCCGCAATGCTATATTATTACTGAAACAAGCTTGGGATGCGGTACCACAAAGTGTTATGAAGAAATCTTGGTCAAAGTTGTCCAATTGGGACTCTAACCAATACGACAGCGACGATGACGTGCCAATAGCACAATTGTTGCAAATAGATCAGGACTGCAACGAAGTTATTCAGATAACTCAAGCTCTTTTAAAAGAAATAGCTCCCAACGATTGCATCGGTATGGAAGACATCGACAGATGGAATGAAGATATGTTTGATGACGGATCTGTTTATGTTCTCAGTAGCGATGGTGAGTCTTCAGATAGCAGCGAAGACGACGTTGTTGCAGTATCATCAGTTGTCTCTAATACTACAGCCATTGAAAGCGTAAATAATTTAATAAAATGGTGCAATAACAGTGAATTGTTTTCAACTAAGCACATAAGTAATCTTTTGGCTCTCCGTAATGATATTTCGGATTTAAAGAAACCAAAAAAACAAACAAATATAACTGATTATATGTCCAACAAAGATTAGTTGTTAACTTGGCCATTGTTTAATTTTAATTGTTTAATTTTTTTTTAAATACAGTTTTTTAGTTTTTAATTAAAAAAAATACATGTGATGTAATTGGACTGCATTGCTATGTTTTGTTGCCATTCGTTTTTTTTTTATATTCATATTTTTAATTTAAAAAAATACATTTGATGTATTGGACTGAATTGTTGTGTTTTGTTTTCTTGTTTTTATCAAATAAAATTGAATTAAAAAATATTAAAAAGAGTTTTATTTAAGTTTTTGGAAGTAAATTTACTCAATTTTTTTTTTCGAAAAAAACGTCCAGAAATTAGAATAATTCAGAAATTCGAATTGCCTCAAAAACAAAGCGGTTCTAATTTGCGAGCGTCTACTGTATTGATATCTTGTGATCCTAAAAATGGTGGATAAAATGATATCGGATAAAATCTAAATATATTGAATCATATAGAATCTTATCCGGATTTTGATTCGATAAAATCATATCTTATTTATTGTAGAGTGTCGTTAAATAATCACGCCTTATATTTCAGGTTCAAAACAAAAACTATTAAAAAGTATTAAAAATAACACCCTTAAGTAAAGAATTCAAAATTTAAATAAAAATTATTTATTTATTTTATTTTATTTAATTTAATGAATACAGTACAACAAGAGCTAGTCTTATATTACAGTGCTGGGAAGATTGTGTAATAATAGAAAAATTTTTTCAAAATAAAGTCTTTAGAAGAAGAAGTTGTATATAAGTGTAACCAAGCATCTGATTTTACCATTCGATTCTTCAATAAAATTTAATACACAAAACTTTTTTTTGCATTTTCAAAATACACCAGAGAGTGGTTCGAAAATCCGCTTTTTACAAAAACTAATAAAAAGTATTTTTTTTTATCACACACAATGAAAATGCTTTTCCGGCGGAGTACATGGGTATAAAAATTTTGGATAACCGCGAACCGTTAAAAAGTTATTAGCTAATCAAATTTGGATTTTTTTTTTTTTAATTCAATGAAAAAGTATTTGAGCAAATTAAAATGCAGCTTTCTATACTCGCCGCCGCATTATAAATTTTTTAGTAATGACAAAATAATTTGTAAGTTTTGTAACGTTTATTACAAAGATTTTTTTTACTAAACATATGTGACAGCGCATAGAGAAAGGGACGTAAGGGTAAAAAAATCAATTTTTTTTTTTGTGGACGACATCTGAGCATCGAATGAGATCGATCACATGCTCTCCTGACCTTAGGTCCCTTTCTATCCTTAGGTCCCTTTCTATTTTGCGCGTCACATATTTGATTACTAAATAACTTCTTAACGGGTCGCGGTATATCAAAAATTTTTGTACCAATATTCACAGCAGTGAATACATTTTCATTGTGTGTAATAAAAAAGTAACTTTTTTTAAATTTTTGAAAAGTGGATTTTTGGACCACTCTAAGGACTATCTGCTGCATGCGCGGTTCCAGCAATTAATATAAGGGGAAAAATCATACGCCTCAGTGGCCAACTCAATGTATTTGTCTACTGTGGCGTATGATTTTTCCCCTTATATTAATTGCTGGAACCGCGCATGATCTGCTGTATTCAGAAAACGCAAAAAAAATGTTTTTTATATTAATTTTTGCTGTCGAATCGAGTGGTAAAGTCAGAAATGCAGCCATTTTTGCTCTGCAGAAAATGGGTCTTCAAATCAGCGTTTTTGGCCGACTTGCGCCAGTGGAAGGAGTTGAAATAAAAAAGAAAAAAAAACGCCCTTCTTTTTTTCTATGCAAAAACTTAAAAAAAAAGTGATGATATCCGAAAATCAAAGAAATTTTTATTTGACGAACCCTAATAAATATACCTCAAAAAACTTATAATTTTTTCTTACATTAGGCTTTACTTAAACATATGTATCTAAAAAAACTTAGAAAAATATTAACATTGAGCTACATATGTATATATAAAACTTTATGTTTTCCGATAAAACCATTTTTAATTACTGTATATGAAATTGTATTAAAATTATCATATCACATGTAACTAGAAAAACTAGTAGAAAAATTAGTAAAACGTCTTGTATATCAAGTGTACTAGTTTTCAGCTATTTTCTTGCTGAAATTCCGTTTTCAGCAAAAATTTTAATTATATTTTTTTAGTGCTAAACTAATTTTGAACTAATGTTTTACTAATTTATTTTGCTACAAAAATTGTGCTGATAACCGCACTCATAGTGTGGACGACAACCAGATAGACAAGATGTAGATGTCGCAGCTTGTCTGGGAAAGGAAATGTCAAAAAAAGAGAAACAACTCTACTCATATTCTATATTTAAATTTTCAGCAAATAAATTAACTAAAGTAAAATTTCGCTACAAGTTTTTTGACTTTTTTTCAGTCTACTAATATTTAGCAAAAAGTTTAGTGATTTTAGCAAGGAATTTTTTCATTTGCAGTCGACTAAGTGTTAGCAAAACTAATTTTTTGGTAAAATCAGCTCGCTGATTTTCAGCAAACCTTTTGCTGAAATTACCAACTTTTTTGCAAGCACGCTCCTAACTAAAAATTTGCTGACACAGCAACATTTTTTGCTGACTTTTTTTTTTGAGTGTACATATAAATAAATGTATATGGGGATGTATTATTTCATATATGAAATTTGCAGTAGATTGGGCATAAAAATAATATCCCCTCAAAAATTGGTCCTCTCGGATTAAAACAGGCCAGACATCCGCACACAGTGCTTTGATCCCATATAACGATTGCACAAAAATAGAAGGAGTGAAGACAAAGTTTTGAAATATGGTACACTGACGTAGAACACCCTAGTTAAGAAAAATTTTAATTTTTGGAAATATCGGGCCAAGGACACGCCCACCTCCCATGGGTCCTGAAAGTTAAAAATATATTAGCTACATAAATGGACGTAAAATCACAAAAAGTATCCATTGATATGCACACAAAACTGGAAACGTTTGTGTCAATTTTTATCAAAATCGAGGCAAGGACTCTTAGTCCTGCCATATATCCTTTAATTTAAAACCTTTATAAAACCTGCAAAAATTATCCGATTGGCATGGAATTTAGCAAGCCATATTTGTGCCAAATTTGGGTAAAATCGATTCTTTAATAAAAAAAAAAAACATGCCTTTCACAAAAAATGGGTTTTAAACGCTTAAAATGATTTTTCTAAAACAAAAAATTAAATAGGATTAAAATAGGAAACCATGTGAATCCTCCATTTTAGGTATAGGGTATGTTAAGCGAACTTATGTAAAACACTACGAAAAATATTTTTGTGGAACATTCTAACCTTCTAACTCTCCAATTAAAGGGACTTTTTTAGCCCCCTTTTAAAAAGAGACAAAAACGACCCGTAAGTTGCAGAGGTAGAGGGTTAAAATGTTACGCAAAAATATTTGTCATGAAATTCTACTACAAGTATTTTAAGACATCAGTACTGAAAATTTAACTTCAGTGCCAGTAATAAGTAATAACTTAAAATGTGTTTAAGGGTTAATTTCGTACTTATTCAGAATTGGCGCTCAAATGTCCCACAAACCTCGACTTTAGGGAAAAACTATGGGAATCTTCCATTTTAGGTATAGGATGTGTACAACGAACTTATGTAAAACACTACGAGGAACATTTTTATGGAACATTTTAACCCTCTAACTTTTGAACTACGGGTCGTTTTTGTACCTTTTAAAAAAGGGACATTGAAGATTTTTTTTGTAAATTTACAAAACTCTAATTTTGAGTTTTTTAAAATGTTGTTCATCAAGAAAAGTGCTCAACGCCTAGAGTTTCTTTAACTGCACCCAGAGAATAATTCCACTGAAAATTACACATATGCCTCTTTTAACAGAGAAAAATTTGAATTTTGGCCAATAATTTAGATAGTAGTACTAATTTTTGCTTTTTAGCTAGGTGAAACAAACTCAATTCCGATTTCTTTCAAATCAGATAAAAAAGATTGTTTTCTGAAATTTTTTTAAAAGTCCGGCAACGTTAACCTTTTCTTTACAAAGGTCAAAGGTGAAATTTTTAATTTTTATTTTTCTTTACTATTAATTGATGAAACATTCCCATGTTGATTATAATAGGAGCAATGGAATTAATTTTTTATACAAGTCTACAACATATTGAACACTAGGTTTTGATATATTTAATTCTCTGTTAATATCTTGAAAACTTTTTCCACTTTTCACTTTATTACCAGATTTCGCATATCGGATGATATTAGCTTCTTCTTTATACTGTTTCACAACACTTTGGCAATAAAAACAGCAAAATAACTAAATTAAATTTACAGAAAAGAAAAATATTAAAGCAAAAGTAGCGGAACTCTCTATACCATATAGATTAATACTGGTCAAATTGGAAATATTGCATTTTAAAGTACTTTTTTTAACAGCTCTGTATTTAAGGAAAATTATTTCCAACCACATTTCTACGTTTCATATTTAATTACTGTTATTAAAAAAAAAAAAAAACAATAACAATAAATAAATTGTGAATAGCTAATTTTTTAAAATTCGTGACAACTGAATTTCATTCTTTTAGTGTAATGCCACCATACAAATTTAATAGTGCTTAGATAGAGTAGATACCAAAATAAATCATATTGGACTACGTTACGTATGAGTAACACTTAAATAATTAAAAACACTCATACGTTACGGAGACCTACTCGTAGATGAAATGCAGTTCCACCACACTCTTCAAAAAAAAATATATTTAGCAAACCAATTAAAAAAGTTTCTATTAAAGCGTCTCATTTAAGTTTAAGAATGCAATTGAAATTTTTAAAAGTACGAAAACAAAGAAAAATCATGAAACAATGAAAACATTTGTAATTAAAATGACAATAATACAACATGTATAAAATTCAAAAAGCGAAAAAAAAACACTGTTAACCAAGACCTCAAAAATTAAACAAACCATCACGTAGAAATAAAGGGATAAGAAAATAAAACAAAAGAGTTAAAATTGCCACAAAATTTAATAAAAATCCAACTAAAACAGACGACCAGTAATAAGGAAGAAACCAATAAAATTTAATTAAACCTGAAGCGAAAATTACATACACAAACACACAAAACTGTGACATAGCCAAACAGTAACGAATGTGGTTTTAGCAAAATATTTACGAAAACATATAGAAAAGAAAACAAAAAAATAAAGAAAAAGACGAAAATGGAAAAATAGAAATAATTTAAAAAGACTGGTTATGGTTACGTGTATTACCACCTAATACTAATTTACAATAAATATGGCAGCTCTTTTTTTTTCTTTGTAATAGGACACGTGGGTATGGTGACTATAAATCACAAACAGCAAATTACTATGACACTATGGTGAGTATAGTTTTTGCTGAGCTTAAAGAGTAATTTCTGTTTTAACAAAACAGTAAAAAGTCTCTTTTAATAGAAAAAAAAATCATATGTTAGGGAGAAAGTTTTTCTGAAAGCATTTCTTTTCGTTTTTGTTTTTTTTTTAAAAAAAGTTTAATTTCTTATTCAACTGCATGATTTATTGACTTTTTAAGCAAAATAACTACCAGAAATACACCTTCGTTTAACATATACAAAAGCAGTTTATTTCTTATGGCTCACAGTGTTTTCAGAAGCTCTTTTTTACCGTTCCAGGCCACAATTCTTCATAGATTTTTTTTTGTGTTTTAGCTTACAGCATTCTATACACTCAAAAAAATAAGTTAGTAGAAAAATTATTAAAACGTCTTGTATATCAAATGTACTAATTTTTAGCAATTTTTTTGTGAAATTCCGTTTTCAGCAAAAATTTTAGTTATATTTTTTTAGCACTAAACTAATTTTGAACTAATGTTTTACTAATTCATTTTGCTACAAAAATTGTGCTGAAAACCGCATTCATAGCGTGGACGACAACCAGATAGACATCTACATCTTGATGTCGCAGCTTGTCTGGAAACGGAAATGACAAAAAAAGAAAAACAACTCTACACATATTCTATATTTAAATTTTCAGCAAATAAATTTACTAAAGTAAAATTTCGCTACAAGTTTTTTGAGTTTTTTTCGGTCTACTAATATTCAGCAAAAATTTTAGTGATTTTAGCAAGGACTTTTTTCATTTGCAGTCGACTAAGTGTTAACAAAACTTTTGCAGAAGATTACTATTTTTTTGGTAAAAATCAGCTCGCTGATTTTCAGCAAACCTTTTGCTGAAATTACCAACTTTTTTGCAAGCACGCTCCTGACTAAAAATTTGCTGACACAGCAACATTTTTTGCTGACTTTACTGACTTTTTTTTTTGAGTGTACAAATCTGTTAGGGCTGATTTTTTATTTTGATTTTTCTAATAATTTCTGAATTTATTTGTATCAAAGACAGAATCAATTTCTTTTTCAGAAATAGGCATTATGTTTTTCTTTTATTTTCTTTATTTGGTAATATATTGAACTTGAACTTATTGCAGCTGAAGCTCACTACAAATTGGGGATTTGAACTTCGGTTTTGGGACAGATTTTTGAGGGGAAGGATTTGGGTATTTTACAAAATATTGGCGATCTTGCCACCATATTTGGGTATTTTTGAAAATAATTTTTTTTTTTTTTTTGATAATTACGAATTTGGAACTGATTGATTGTAAATTTTAATAGATTTAGTCTTAGGCCAAAAATCAGAGGAATTTTCGAATAATTTATAGGCATATTATTTTAACTATAAAATCAATCAAATTCAGTCTGTTAAAGCATTTAAAAAATTTTCCAAATTACTTGAATTATTTCACAATTTTTTTTTTTAATATTTGTAAATCTTGAAATAACTAAAACCAAACGAACTCAAAAATTAATCAAAACAGGGTTTAAAAATTATTACAAAAAATCTTCTTTTTTCAAATTACTGAAATTGCTGCGTCCATAGGACTTGGAAAACATAAATCAATACCAAAAATAGTTTGCAAGCCCTAGAAGTAAGTTCTACTACTATTATACTACATTTACACTTAACCAAAAACTAGCAATTTTTGAAAACTACTCGTATTTACTACTTAAACTCCACACAAATTTACGATACAAATGCATGATAATGGGTTTCACGTGGAAATAGTGTAGAATTTGTTTATAAATTTTTCTGGTGAAAAATTGACGTTTTAAGTTTTGCTTATAAAAAAATTATTTACTTTCAGAATTTTTTCATAAAATATTCAATTTTATTTACTTTTCTGAGTCATGTGCCTGAGCGTAAGGTTACAATCTTGCAGCTTCAGCTGCATTTCTTTTGTTTGAACCCATAATTTTAATTTAATGATCTTTACTGAAGCTAAAACCAAAAAACTGAAATAACATTTTTCTACACCGAAATAAAAATCATATTTCCCATCCCTGGCTGTGTTTCTATAATATATGACATGTACGGCATAAATGTTATACCCCTACGGGAAATTTTAACAAACTGCCACCGAACTGGCCCCTTTATGTGAAATAGACTGGTCACTTTTACATGGCGTTGTCATATGAGGTGGAAATTAACCCCTTGTTACATGTCACAAGACAAATCCTAGGACAGGTTACTGAACTCTCATAAAAAACAAAGTTCAGGGACCTGTCCTGCGATTTGTCTTGTGACATGTCACAAGGGGTTAATTTCCACCTCATATGACAACGCCATGTAAAAGTGACCAGTCTATTTCATATAAAAGGGCCAGTTCGGTGACAGTTTGTTAAAATTTCTTGTAGGGACGTGTACACTAGGCCGTACCGCAAAAAAAAGTTCGCCGTACACCCACCAATATGAAGTATTTTTACAAGGTAATTTGAAAAAAAAATTTTTTTTTGGGTAATGTTATAGCTTCGGCATTTAAAGTTGGATTTTAAAGTGTGATATATCAATTTTTTTACCTCGAGGAGACCAGTGTTTTGCTATAAAGGAAAAATCCAATGAAAACAAATTTAAAAAAGCTACCCCTACGTTCGGCAACTAATATATAAAAAAAAATTCTACTGGGTTTATCGAAAAACTTCCTTAGCAAAAGTTTTATAAATTTTTGCGAGCTTTAATTTTCTGACATTAGGGTGGTACATTAGGGTGGTAGCAATTGAGATCTGGTGGGTAACTATTAGAACGGGACACTTGAGGTCAATGGCTCTTAAAATAAAACACTGGTCTCCCCGAGTGAAAAACATCGATGTATCATACTTTAAGATCCGACTGTAAATGCCAAAGATATAACGAAAATGTAAAATGGCGACCCCTACGTTCGGCAAAAAAAAATTTTTTTTGAAACCTCCTTGCAAAAATATTTACTTCATATTGGAAGGTGTACGGCGCACTTTTTTTTCCTGTAAGCTGGTACGCTCTAGTGTACACACATACATAAAAATGAATTTATGTATAAAGACAACTGCCAGCGCAGCCGAAATCATTTAATTTTTTTTTTCTCACCGTAGTGGAATTCGCCGCCGCCACCGGTATCTCTACTCTGAATTAGGGAATAACCGGTTTTTAATAAAAGAATGACGGTGATTTTGTTCCGAAAATAGTGAGGAGCAGTGTTGCCAGAAAAGTTTTAGCTCATATCCACATTTTACATATTGAAATCCCCAAAAATCGCCAATTTTTTACTCATCCAGCTAAAAATCGACATATACGGGTCCATATAGGTTGAATGTATGTTCGTGCATGCTTATAAACATGCATTTATGAATACATAAATCTCTATTTTTAATCTGAAGAAATAAAATTAAATATTTAACGAAAAAATAATTTTTCACTCGAAATATAAATACCTCAAATCTTTATTTAAATTGCAAAAGTGAACAACTTTTTTATAAGAAAGCACAACCACAATAAACCTGAAATGTCACTTTTTCACCAGAAAAATAATAGTGTTGAATATTGAGTTTGCAAGAAAACAAGTTCTGCATAATTTTTTTGTGAAACTTGTTATCGTGAAAATTACACTATGCGACAGTCAAAATCGGGATGGGATGAAACCAACGGGAAATGTTATATCGGTCAAAAACAAGTTATACGTGTCCCGGAGTTTCGCTGGGTCAACCCTAGGAATCGAGATATATCTTTTTTTTGACATAACTCGAGAACCACTAGTCCGATTTTGCTCAAACAATTTTAAAAAAATTAAGAATTACAATTCCTTTAATCTGTTCATATAACGTTTTTCTATATACTCAACAGTTTTGCCGGTAAAAATAAATGTTTGTTACCGCTACCATAAAAATCAATAACCTTTTGTTTATTACTTTTTTTTAATATTTTAGGCAAAAAATATTTTTTTCTTCATACATTTATTTTTACCGGCAAAACTGTTGAGTATATAGAAAAACGTTATATGAAAAGATTAAAGGAATTGTAATTTTTAATTTTTTTAAAATTGTTTGAGCAAAATCGGACTAGTGGTTCTCGAGTTAAAAAAAAGACCACCAAAGGTCAAATCGATATATCTCGATTCCTAGGGGTGACCCAGCGAAACGCCGGGACACGTATAACTTTTTTTTTACCGATATAACTTTCCCCAGTAGTTTGAACCCTTCCCGATCATTGACCCCTACCATTTGTCTCACAGTGTTATTTTTTTATTCACAATTTTTTACAGAATTGTAAATGTAGTATAAAAGCAGCGGAAAGTCCTAGGGCTTGTAAAATATTTTTGACATTTATTTTATTTAAATCGAGTTAACACGATTCACAAACCAATTTGTTTTTGCTGAGTCCTGTGAATGCATCAGTTACTTTATTCTAAAAATAGAAAGTTTTGAACTTTCTGCAATAGTTTTTGAGCCCTGTTTTGTTTAATTATAGAGCTCGTTTGCATTCAGTTATTTCAAGATTTACAAAAATTCAATATTTAGTTCAAGTATTTTTGAAAAAATTCTAAATTTTGAAATACTTTAACAGAGCCAATTTGACTGACTTTTTATTTAAAATGATACGCTTATAATTTGTTTGAAAACTCTTCTGATTTTTGGCCTAAAACTTAAATCTTATGTAGAAATAGGCACATATTCGAATCCTACAGACGAAGAATTGCTGAAAAATTATCATAGAGAAATAATCTGATAATAAACAACGAGTAAAAAAGTTAAAGTTGGGCATGCCGACTATATAATACCCTACACCAGTCTGGTTAAAAGCCAACTAATGTTTGGATCCGAAATTCGAATGGGTTGAAATGTACTTGTGTTAAAATTTTCTTTGAAATGATAAACGAAGAGAAAATCGAAAATATAGCCCATATGCGAGATAGGTCCAAATATGGACCAGTCCTATCTAGAATCATTAGGTATTTTCCTTGGGCCATGTGAGTCAGCGAACCAAATTTCATTGAAATATCTTCGTATTTGAGTAATTCCATGTCAGACCGTACGATTTTTGCAAAAAATTTACTTTGATGTCTCCTATGTCTTTTAAAATTTTAGTACGTATTCTTCATTAAAAAATATTTTACACGTGTTTCTGGAAAAAAATTAAAAAAAATTTTTTGACAGAGTTGTGTGCATTTGAAAATCATCAAAATCGTTAAAAATCTTTCGACATTACAACTTTTAAACTAATGTTTCGCAAGCACTTGTGGATGGATTTTAAAGATCAATGCCTTATTTTAAAAGTATTTACACCTTCTTTTTAAAAATATTTTTTTTATTTTTTTTTGATTAATTTTTTTATTTTTAAAATTTGGTTTTTTTACTTAATTTCTGTTTTCCACCATCTTCGAACAAGTCGAAAAATTAAAAAAAAAATATTTTCTTAAAGCTCAATATAACCTTAATATTCTCTGCAAATTTCAGAGTGGAGTTCGAATGGATTCTATTTTTTTCTTATTTTTTTTCATTGTAGTACCACGAAAAATTACATTTTGTATGTGAACATTATTTTTTTAAGCATGTTAACGAAAATGTTAATGCATGCATGTATGCAAAAACACAAGCTAACAGTGCATCGGAAGAGGTGATGTAAAAAAGGTGTTCGATCTGACATGGAATGACTCATTTGCGACCTGAAGCGTGTAACCAAGCCAATTTTGGGGGGACCCTTATATGGGCACTAGGTCTACACATGGATCGATTTTAACCAAAATCAATAGCCTTCGTCGGTGCGCCAAATTTCATCGAAATATCTTAATATTTGCGACGTTTAGAGTTCGCACAAGAATGCATGGACAGACAGACAGACGGACAGACGGACATCGTTAATTCGAAACAAATAGTGATTCTGAGTCGATCGGTTTACAAAAATCTGTCATCACACCGAAGTTTAAATCTTGTTATAAATCTGTGATTTAAAACAAGATTTCTTTAGAAATTTCTTTATATTTTAAGACATTCTACACACAACTTTGGTGTTAAAAGTCATTCCTAAACCAAAAAATGTAATTGTTTTGTTTAACTTATGTGACCCATAAGTACCACTGTAAGTATAAGCAATAAAGCACAGTTTTAATATCAACATTTTGGCTTAACCACATGACTTTTTGCTCATTAAAGAAAAAAAAATATGAAAAGCTTTTGTAACCATATAAAATTTTACTGTTTTAGCGAAGCAACAAGTAACAGTGTTTTTTGCATCCCTTAATATTTTGCAAATACTTTGTATACATTTTTATGTTGTATGTACTTTTATTCAGTTTTTTTTTTACACAAAACGGATTTCCTGTATAATAGCAACAAAAATCGCCCTTCAGTAAAGATTTTATGATATTTGTTGTTTTTTTTATCTATTCTTAATACACTAAGGTCGGCTAACTTATCTAAAAGTACGCTCAATTTAAGACTATCCAGACTCATTTTAATGCAAATTTTATTCGTGGTTAAGGTTAGAGACCAACTTCACTACCTTAACCAAGAGTAAAATTCTCCTCAAAATAACTCTAAATACTGTTAAAATAACCATTCTTTTAGATAAGTTAGCCGACCTTAAAGGACTTTAATTTAAAATATTTTTAAAAGTTTTATTATTTCATAGATTAAGTGATAAACAAACACACAACCTTCAAAAAAAATAAATTATATTTAATAGTATGATATAAATACAAACTTGTTTACAACACCTTACAAACAGTTTGTCAGAAGTTGAATTGTTGCTACTTACTTTATGCGTCACGCTTTGTAAAATTTATTGGTGATTTTGTTAGAAAAAAAACAATTTACTTCATGTTCTGTATATAATAAACTGTTCGAAGTTGTTCGTTATTAGCATAATCACCAATGAATTTTTCAAGGCATGATGCACAGAGTAAGTTGTTGATAGCTGATATTCAGCTTCTCAGAAGTTGTTTTATACAACATTGTATGTATATTTATTGTACTCTTATAATTCATTCTTTTGATAGTAGTATGTTTCCATTTAAAAGTCCTTAAAAATATTTTTTGCTTGGTTGCATGTTGATAATTTAATTAATTTATTATAATTTTTGTGTAATAAAATTACTTAAAAACGGATGTTTGTCATCTCTCGTAATGTAATAAAATAATTTTTTTTAATGAAAACCATAAACAAACAAAAAATATCAATGAAAATGTATGTTTAATAGAGCATGCAAATATGGTTGCGTATGAGTGATATTGACTGGAAACATAATTGAATATTACTTATACGTCATTGAACAGCATTTCCAATATTTTAATGAAATACGATAATTATAAGCAATTGTGGAAATTATTTAAAAAGAAGATTAAAATATAAAAAAATATCAAAACAATTACACTAGTTTACAAAATAATACTTTAAATTTGTCTGGCCACTAACAAGGGCATTCAGGCAGATCTTAATGAGCTTCGGCTAAAACTGTTAAATGTACGGAATTTTAATTATTTTTGTAAATGGAAAATATCAAATTAAACTGCTAAAATCAGGAAAAAAATTTTGCTAAATAATTACACTATGCGACAGTCAAAATCGGGATGGGATGAAACCAACGGGAAATGTTATATCGGTCAAAAACAAGTTATACGTGTCCCGGCGTTTCGCTGGGTCACCCCTAGGAATCGAGATATATCTTTTTTTTGACATAACTCGAGAACCACTAGTCCGATTTTGCTCAAACAATTTTAAAAAAATTAAAAATTACAATTCCTTTAATCTGTTCATATAACGTTTTTCTATATACTCAACAGTTTTGCCGGTAAAAATAAATGTTTGTTACCGCTACCATAGAAATCAATAACCTTTTGTTTATTACTTTTTTTTAATATTTTAGGCAAAAAATATTTTTTTCTTCATACATTTATTTTTTTAAAATTGTTTGAGCAAAATCGGAATAGTGGTTCTCGAGTTATGTCAAAAAAAAAAGACCACCAAAGGTCAAATCGATATATCTCGATTCCTAGGGGTGACCCAGCGAAACGCCGGGACACGTATAACTTCTCTTTTACCGATATAACTTTCCCCGGTAGTTTGAACCCTTCCCGATCACTGACCCCTACCATTTGTCTCACAGTGTTAGTAGCCAAAAAATCCAAAAAAAAGTTTTTTTTCGATTTTTTTTTAAATATAAATAAATATCGAGCCTTTTGAAAACAGCAGTTTACAATTTTTTTTAGCAAATATTTCAGCTGATTTTAGTAGTATGGACTGCTATTTGCATTCAACTAAATTTAGCCTAAAAATAGAAAAAAAAACTTTGTAAATATAACAGTTTATTTTTGCTATTTTTAATCTACTACTGTAATATTTAGCAAAATTTTCTGCAGATTTTACAGTAGAATTTGTTATTTTCAGTTAACTAAAAGTTAGCTTAAATATAACTAAAATTCCGTAAATTTAACAGTTTTAATTTCGCTGTTCTTATTTTACTAGTATCTAGCAAAACAATCTGCTCATTTTAGCAGTTTTTTCTGCAGCATCATTTTCAACCAAATTTTAGTAACTTTTTCTGCTATTTTTACAGATTTATTTCTATGAGTGTACTTCATTTTTTCAAATTACAGAAAAAGAGTAAAGCTACTATACTACACTGATAATAATCCATGCATAAAATTACGAAAAAATGTCAAAATAACAAAAAAATTTGTAAAATATACGAAAAATGGTTTATTTTACAAAAGTTTTTGTTGTTTTGACAATAATTTCGTATTTTTATGCATGGATTATTATGTGTGTATGTTAGTTACTTTCTCGTAATGTACACAAAAAAATTCTTCACCAAAATCTTTTATTCCATAGCAACAATTTTAAGCTCTTGTTACAAAATACTGATTTGACATATTTACGATTAATTTCATGAACTCTGTCAGGGTCCCTCCAGTAGAGGTATAATTAATTATTTACACACCTTTTTATTTATTAAACAATAAACCACAAACGAATACTGCAATTTTAATTACAAAAACCACATAAGCAATGTAATCGCTTAAAGGACAAATATTTTCAACGGAATTAAAAAAAACAACCCATAACAAAGTTATACGATAACAGAATGTCAAAGGAATTTAATCCTTAAATCTATTGGCTTAAGTATAATTATAAAAAGAAGACTTAATTCAACCAATTAAACACTCAATTCAAAACAACACAGTTATATAAATAAAGTACCCGAGCTGGCAAATAAATTGATAAATGAAACAAAATACTTATACCCACAAAACAGATTCGGTGCTGACAACCACATTTGTTGCCAATCGAATGGTTCGGTTGTGGTAGCCGAGTTTTTCAGTTGTAACAACAGAAAACCAACTGAGACAGGACTAATTTGAATGTGACAACGGGATTTCGGTTGTATCAAGAATAATTATATAGTCGCAACCGAAAAATTCATTTGATGCAATTGAAAAATTCGATTGTCAGCAAATTGGGTTGTCCGTTGAAATATTTGTATAAAAGTGATTCATATGAAAGAGACTTCTGTTTTGAATAAAAATTATTTAAAAAAAATTATTTTAACAACTTCAGGGGCTTCCTAAAAATACTGTGCCTTTTGCTATTATTTTTTTACAAGGCTCGTATTTTGGTACAAAAAATGAGTAATTTTTGTCAGAAAATCTTTTAAAAAATATGTATTTTATTTGTAAAATATTCGACTCATCATAGAATAAGAACCCTCAAAAAAGTATTTAAAATTTGTTGGCTTTGACATTTTTTACTAAATCCAAATGAAAGCTTTCAGTGTGTTCGTTTACTCGAAATTCTTACTACAATTGGAAAGTTTTGTTTACTTTTTGTATTGAATTTTTCCAGCTGTAGTAAAATTAGTAATTTGCAGTTAGTAAACGGATAATCTGAAAATCTGTCTGAAAAAACGATTTTTTTATTTTAGAACTCTTTGCCCAAAGCTCAATGACACACATTGAGCCATTGAAGACAAATAAAAACAACCACAAACATACATATATCGCACATATACCGAGACGTATGAGTAACAAACAATTTATTGAATAATTAATAATGCTCATACGTCATGTTTATGTGTAGTTAGTTATGTGCGTATAAAAAAATAACAACGTGTCGATAAATGCCACGTACAATATTATGAGAAAGTACTGCTTGCTATAAGTATTTGTGTTTGGGCATATGAATGATAATGTGACACTGTGTTTTATAGGTGAGTACCGTGCAAATATACACACATGATGGTAATGAATATGAAAATTCATTAAAATTCAAAACATGACTTTCTTGCTAAAGGATGTAAATAATTTCACACTTGTATGCATTATATGCATACATATAGACTACATGAGCTGAAAAGTCCATGGCTTCACATTCATTCACGGTGGATTAAATGCGAGATTTTTTGCTTTTTTCAGTGTTATAAACCTTAGCTGGTCATCAGTAAAAATTTCATAAAATTGAATTAAAAAAAAACGCATTTCAAAAAGTTACAAGTTTTGACTAAACATGGCTCAAGAGAAAAAGATTTTATACGAATGCGGGAGTCGTTAGAGCCGGACAAATCGTACAATGTATTCAATCGAAATGTTAGACAATCGTTGAAAGAAGTTCATTGAACTTTAAGAAAATTGTGTTGAAGATTGATTTCAAATCGAAACAAACTTGTTTTCATTAATACGTTTAAGAGTTTAAGAAGAAGAATAAACCTTTTTCTCTAAAAATTATAAACACAAAAATTTTTAAATCAGCCTAGATCTAGTTTCTATTCCATTAAATTGCATCAATTGCTTATATGTTTATTTTATTATCAGATTGTCTCGATATGATCATTTTTTCAAAAACCCATTTACTGTAGAATTCGAACACGCACCTATTTCCACATTACAAATGTAACTAAACTAGTGTTATCGATCTCACCCAAGTAAAGCCTTGAATGCAAAGTAACTACCCTACGGGACATTTTAACAAACTGTCACCGAACTGGCCCCTTTATATGAAATAGACTGGTCACTTTTACATGGCGTTGTCATAGGAGGGGGAAATTGACCCCTTGTGACATGTCACAAGACAAATCCCAGGACAGGTCCCTGAACTTTGTTTTTTATGAGGCTTCAGTAACCTGTCCTAGGATTTGTCTTGTGGCATGTCACAAGGGGTCAATTTCCCCCTCCTATGACAATGCCATGTAAAAGTGACCAGTCTATTTCATATAAAGGGGCCAGTTCGGTGACAGTTTGTTAAAATTTCCCGTAGGGTACTAAGTAGTTTTCTTTTCTATTTAGCTTTCTGTTATTATTTAGAAGTGATCAATACAGGCACATAAAAACATTCTTCTATTTTTAGATATTTGGTTATCTTCCAATGTTACCAAATTGACGTATGGTTTTTAAATACAAGAGCAGGCAGCTCAGGTTTGCCGCAGGGCAAATTTCATAATATATTTTAATTTTTTATTGTTAGGCCACGGACTTTTCAGTCCATGTTGTACATACAAACACACACATATATAAGGCTATCCATACCACCTGCACCGTTACAGGAAATGGTAGATCATATCAATGTTTAACTTTTTTCCTTCTTCTTCTTCCTCAACATTTCCTTAATATAAAAAACGTTACTAACTCACTGACTCAACATTGTCCAGCCAAACCGCTTGAGCTAGGAAGTTGAAATTGGGCATGTAAATTCCTTCCCCTTGACTTCCTGCTCAAACCCCTTTATATAAAAATCTCAAGTTTGTAACATGTGTTTGCTGAAGTTTAAGGAACGAATGTAATTCGAACACTTGAATTAGGAAACGAAATAGAATGGAATGGAAAACGAGGGGAATTGAGAAAGTACAATAGACAAATGCAACAAAAAGGAATAAAATGGGAAAGGAGTAGAATTGAAGCACTAGATAATAAGAACAAAATGTAGTAAAGTAAGGTAACTAAATGAAGCGAGAAACGACTGTAACTAATACAAGATGACTGATGCGAAATGGAATGGAATGGGAAATAGAACGGGGCTCGGTTGAAAATAAAATGCTAGGCAATGGGAACTTAATGGAGCGGAACGAATGGAAATGAAACATTAAAATTGGAAAACGAAATAAAACGGCGAACGAATGGAGTTCAAACACTATACAAGTGAAGGGAAATTGTACCGAACAAGTGGAATTGAAACACTAGGCACGTGGAGTGGAATAAGGAACGAGGGGAATTGAAAACCCCGATAATGTAAGCAAAATGAATTAGAACGGGAAATGAAATGGAATGAAACAAGGAACGAAACGGATTGGGGAACGACCGGAAATGAAACACTAAATAAGTGGAAATAAATAAAACACAATGACTGATATTGAAAAACTTAACAGTGGGAACGAAATGGAATGGAATAGAAAACGAGGAGAATTGAAAAACTAGGACAAATGCAACAAAGAGAAATGAAATGAGAAACGAGTAGAATTGAAAATGAGCGGGGAACGAATGGAATTGGAATACCAAAATTGGGAAACAATTAAAATACAAGATGTCTATAATGAAATGGAATTGAATGGAATGGGAAATAGAACTGGGCCCGATTGGAATGAGCAACTAATGGAACTTGAACATTAAAATTGGGGAATGAAATAGAACGGCGATCGAGTGGAATTGATACATTAGACACGCGCAACGAAATGGAATGGAACAACGAACGAGGGGAGAAAGACCCGATAATGAAAGCAAAATGGAATAGAATGGGAAAGGAAATGGAAACGAAACGGATTGGGGAACGAGCGGAAATGAAACAATCGACGAGTGGATATAAATAGAACACAACGGGGAACGAGTGGTATTGAAAAACTAAACAGTGGGAACGAAATGGAATGGAATACGGAACAAAATGTAACGAGCAACGAAGGGAGTTGGAATACTAAAATTGGGAAACGAAATTTAATGGAACTGGGAACGAGTGTAATTTGGACGATAGACAAGTGAAACGATATGGAAGGGAACGTGGAACAAGTACAATTAAAGCACTAGACACCGAGAACGAATGGAGCGAGCCTGCATTTAATTGTAGTAATATTTGTCAATTTGAAAAAATTGTTTTTTGCTTTGTGATATTTTAAATTTTTACATATTTTGACAAAAGATTGAAAAAATTCACTCACTGAAATAAATCTGTAAAATACGCAGAAAAATCTGCTAAAAATTACCTTGTAGAAAAAACTGCTAAAATTAGAAAATGTTTTTGCTAAATATTACTAAAATAAGACCAACAAAAATAAAACTGTCAAATTTTAAGCATTTTAGTGATATTTGAGTCAAATTTTAGTTAATTGAAAATGACAGATTATACTGTAAAATTTGCAGAAAATTCTGCTAAATACTAGTAGACTAAAAATAGAAAAAATAAACTGATATATCTAAAAAAAGTTATTATTATTATTTTTAAGTTAAATTTAGCTAAAAGCGGATAGTAGTTTATCCTGCTAAAATCAGCGGAAATGCATTTAGTTGGTTGATTCGCTATTGTTTTTGAGACAGAGATTTATATATTGAATTTTTCAGCCGAATTTTCGAAAGCTCAAAGTATTCTTTGTGTATCGCCTTCTTTATCCATTCAATTGAAATAAGGAATATATTCAAAAAAAACTTCCTTCATTTGTCAATATTATAAACATTAAGCGTGTTCGTTTACTTACTACAAGTTACTACTTTTACTACAACTGGAAAAATTCAATACAAAAAGTAAACAAAACTTTTCAATTCGAGTAAACGAACACACATATTCAGTGTGTTCGTTTACTCAAAATTCTTACTACTTTTACTACAATTGGAAAGTTTTGTTTACGTTTTGTATTGAATTTTTCCAGTTGTAGTAAAAGTAGTAACTTGTAGTAAGTAAACGAACACGCCTATTATAAGTATAAGGGTGTTTCGATATATTTTTTTTTTTTGTGATAGAGGGTCAGTTGATATAAAAAGCCTCACATGTATTTTTTTTGCAGTAAGTATGTGTTAAAATATACATTTACATACCAACTACGGAACATGCTGGCACTCAGACAGACTGAAATTGAAACGCTGTTGTTCTTGTTGTTGTTGTTGTTGCTGTTTTTCGTCAATGTGTATATTTATCAAAAAGAAACAACTAAAAACAGTTGAACACTTAAAAACAAGACACACTACAGCATAACGGTAATAATGTACAAATTAAAATTAAACAGAAAATATAAAACAAAAGTTAAAAGTTATTTTTTTTTTGCACGAAATATGTATAATATGAATAAATTGTGTATGCAGTAGGGTTGTACAAATTTCTAATTTTTGTAATTGCTGCAGAAATTTTTAAAACTGATCTGAATTTAGTGAACCATCCCTATAAAAACAATTATGGTCGCCTTTTTTAATTTTTCGTTATAGTTTTGGCATTTAATGCCGGATTTTAAAGTGCGATATATCGATGTTTTCCTCGAAAAGACCAGTGTTTTGCTATAAAAGAAAAATCAAATGAAAAAAAATTTTGAAAGGCGACCCCTGCTGGGTTTGTCGTAAAACTTCTTTAGGAAAAGTTTAATGATTTTTTGCGAGCTTTAATTTTCTGATATTAGGGTGGTAGCAACTGCCCAGGTAGAAATTGCCGACGTTGCAACAAAAATTGTACTGGGAGAGCACTGTTTTTTACGAAATGCCGGTACTACTTAAAACGTGCTTTGCCAGTACTGTTTTCTGAAAATTAACGACCTTTTTTTAATTTATTAAAATTAACAATTTTATGTATTTTTGCATCTATTACAAAATTATTTATGTAAGAGAGACATAGCCATTGTTTTTGGTCCCCTCGAGAGAAAAACATCGATGTATCATACTTTAAGATCCGCGACCCCTACGTTCGGCAAAAAAAAAGCAAATTTTTTTTTTAAACCTCCTTGCAAGAATAGTTTAGGTTGGAAGGTGTACGGCGAACTTTTTTTTTTTTGAGGTACGGTCTAGTGCTCACTAAACAAGTTTTATTACATTAAGCATTAATTGTAATTAATAATCCTAACAATCATTAATTACAATAATTATCAATGCTTTCGTTTAATATCAACCTTTAAAAGTCGTAAAAAATAATTCAAAATTTATTATACATAAATAGATACCACTACTTTACTAGATAAGTCACAACAACAGAATGGTAGTTTGGAAGATGACAAAGCAAACTGTGATAATTTTTGTTTTTCTTTTTTCTTTGGGGTTTAAGAAGTTAATTAAAAGAAAAAGATGAAATTCTCATTGGGTTGAAGCTAACGAATATTTCTAGAAATTGTAAAAGGTCGTCCCTTGATTATTTGTTTAGGACAGACTGAAATCCAGATGGGTATAAGCCTACAGCAAATTATTTGTTTACAATTTTTTAAAACAATTATATTTTTTAAACATTTTTGTAATTTTCTACCAATTTCGATTAATCGAATTATTCGAATTATTCATTATTCGAAATTTGAACTTTTTAAATTATTCGAACAATTTTTGAGCAAAATTGTTCGATTAATCGATTGAAAATCCTAGTTATATCTAATGGTATCAGTTCAATTTCCATTGTTTAATCTATGTATATGCGTAGTTATAAAATGGAAATTTATATTTTAATAAAAAAGTTGTTAAAAAGTTTGTATTATGGCCATCATATATAAAGTTTGCATTTTGAACGACCCTTATACTTATTTATTTGAAAAGTGTTTCTGCTAAAGGAATCAATATATACATTTCAGGGAAAAATATAAAGTTGGGTTATTATTAAATTAAACTGTAGGTGTAAAAGCTTTACAGCAATATCTGTGGACTTTTGACAAAATAACTTATGGTAGCAAAGGGAAATATTTTTGTCAATTTTAATTTTTAATACGACTATATATATGAGGGCGGATCAATAAGTCAGTGACTTTTCGAACTTCTATCGTAGTTAAGTGAAGTGCAACACTGCTACGGTCAAGTACCAGCTGTTAATAATAGACTACACTAATACACTGAAAATATTATTACAGTAACTGACTGTAGTTTATTTAGAAAGTTATCCGTACATTTATTTTTAAATGATTATTGAGTTAAAATACAAAGAAATATATTTTTAACTGTTTTTGTCGTTTATTAAAAAAATAAATTAAATATAAATACGGATTTTCTGTTACAGTTAATATTTTCATTTAAAATGTTTTGTTAAAAAAAGAATTCCTTTTCGATTTTTAGGTCAGTTAAAAAAATTATATAAATTAAATATCATTTATTCTTACGGATTTTGTAGTTAATTTTTTGAAATTTAAAAAAAACGAAATAAATGAAAAATCGTTACTTTTTTACGGATTTTGTAGTTTATTTATTAACATTTAAAAATAAATTAAAAGTTCTTTTGATTTAAATGAAAAGTCAGTAGACCGGTTTTCAAGTGATTTTACATTTATTTTAAATTACATTTTCAGTTAATTTAAACTGCAAACTATTTTGAGTGTAGAAAAAAGTCTGTAAAAAAAATTAATTAAAAGTACCAGAAGTTTGTTAAAAATGATAATGCAGATAAAAACTGTTAAATTAGCAGATTATTTTTGCTCTATATTAGTAAGATAGGAACAGCAAAAATAATATAAAATAATTTTAGTTCTATTTGAATTAAATATTTGTTGATAGAAAACAACAAATTGACCAGCTAAAATTAGCAAAAAATTTTGCTAAATAATTAGTGGCTAAAAATTAAAAAAAAAAAAAATTTCAATTTTCGTTTTTTTATATTTTTTTTTTTTTAATGCAAATAAAAATTGAGCCTTTGTAAACAGCAGTTTAAAATTTTTTAGCAAATATTTCTGCTGATTTTAGCAGTATTGACTGATATTTGCATTCAACTAAATTTAGCTTAAAAATAGCTAAAATTTTGTAGTAATAACAGTTTATTTTTGCTATTTTTAGTCTACTAATATTTAGCAAAATTTTCTGCAGATTTTACAGTACAATTTGTTATTTTCAATTAACTAAAAGTTGACGTAAATATAACTAAAATTCTGTAAATTTAACAGTTTTAATTTTGCGGTTCTTATTTTACTAGTATTTAGCAAAAAAAATCTGCTAATTTTAGCAGTTTTTTCTCATCATCATTTTTAACGAATTTTTAGTCATTTTTCTGCTATTTTTACAGATTTATTTGTATGAGTGTAACAATATTTCATTTACTTCGTAATTGGTATTTCAAGCTTAACAGTATGTTAAGAATAAAGCTATTTTGTTTATGGCTAATGGTATTTTAAATTTAATGATGTTTTAGTTATTTCGATAACGGTATTTTAAGAGTAATGGTATTCAGTTATTTCGATGGATAACGCAATTTTTTCACGAAAAAAGAAACGCAAATGAAACAAAACAAATAAATTAGCTTTTAGCTTTTATAAAAATTATCAATTTTATCAACCAGGTTAACTGTATTTCAATAATTTCGTTATCGGTGTTTTAAGGATAACGGTAACAGTAGTCAGTTGAAAAGGTTTTGAATTGATAACGGTATTTTATGCGATTCGCCTGCCAACCCTGTTTGAGTGTCCTTGAGTAGATTTGAATTTAACGGGTTACCCTATTACACATGTTTCAATCTGCTATATTTTTTTTTCTTAAACCATAAATGTTAGTACACAAAATTTAAAAATTTCATTATAATTTGTTACAACAAATAGCCATCAATCATTTAAACTGTCAGAAAATGTGTTTATAGTTCAGGGTCTAGATAACAAAGAGTACAAAAAATACTAAACAAACTGTAACAAACAAACAAATAAATCTCTAATGAATTGAAATCTAAACAAAAGTTTACAGACCAAACATTAACACACAGAAATTTGGAAATCGAAGGTCACAAACCCTTTTTTATTCCCAATAAACACTTAGGTTTTAAAAACTCAAGTGCTTTAAGTTCAGGCTATTTAAAATAAGCCAGCTAGCAAGATATGGATTCTTTTTAAAGGATTATAATTCTCTGAGTCAAACATTACTCAAATAAATTAAGTTTTTGAAATGTATGAAAGTACACACAGAGAAAAAATATGCCATTTTCCAACTGATATTCGGTTACATTTACTAAAATAGGTTGGGGCAACTGAATATTGGTTATCACAACAAAATTCGGTTTATACAACTGAATTTTAGTTGCAATACCCAAAATATTTAGGAATCACATTTCAATATGGTTTCACCGACCGAATTTATTCGTTGTAGCAACTAAAATAGCCTTAGCAATTCGGTTGGCAATTTTTTTTCCTGTGTGTATGTATAGTTGATCTTTTAATTGGTTAATGAATGGTTTTTGTCAGATATGGGATCACAAAAGTAATTTACAGAGAATAAAAATTGAAACAATTTGAAGGCCAGCAGGAGAGAATACACTCATAGAAATGAATCTGTAAAAATAGCAGAAAAAGTTACTAAAAATTAGTTAAAAATTATGCTGCAAAAAAAATGTTAAATTAGCAGATTTTTTTTTGCTCTAGTAAAATAAGAACAACAAAATTAAAACTGTTAAATTTACAGAACTTTAGTTATATTTAAGTTAACTTTTAGTTAATTGAAAATAACAAATCGTACTGTAGATTCCGCATACAATTTTGCTAAATATTAGTAGACTAAAAATGGCAAAAATAAACTGTTGTATCTAAAAAAATTTTACTATTTCTAAGCTAAATTTAGTTGAATGCAAATAGCAGTCTATGCTGCTAAAATCAGCAGAAATATTTGTTTAAAAAAATTGTAAACTGCTGTTTTCGAAAGGCTCGATCTTTATTTGCATTTAAAAAAAATGGAAAAAAAAACTTCGAAAATTTTAAATTTTTTTCTGATTTTTTAGGTTACAAATTTTTTAGCAAAATTTTTTGCTGATTTGTTAGTTTCCATTAACAAAAATCTAACTCAAATATAACTAACATACTATATATTTAACAGTTTTATTTTCGCTGTTTCTATATTACCTATATATATCAAAAATAATCTGTTTATTTTAACAGTTTTTTCTGCAGCATCATTTTTAACTAATTTTTAGTAGTTTTAACTAAATTTTTTTTACAGATTTTTTTCTATTAGTGTACGTATTTTCGGGTTCCTCAACAGTCCCATCTTCAGTATCCATGCCTTTATGGGTTAATAATTGATAATGATCTATTAATATTGACTGTGAAACAAATAAACAAATGTAAACACAACTCAATTAGATAAACATCAACGAAATTATAACAATGCTATTTTTATCCTCTGGTATTAACTGTTTTTGATTTGAACTTTAATTTAATACTCGTAATTGAAATTTTAAAATTGTTTGTCAAAAATTCCTCATATTTTGGATGAAAATGTGCGACTCTTCTCAAATAAATTATCACACATACACAAACATTTTAGGCAATTTATTAAATCCCAAAGATGTTTCAGAACTGGCTCAGAAATGTAATACAAATTTGAGTATTTTGAGAACAATTCAAATAAGGCTCAAAAAAAATCAATTTTGAGCCTCAATTTTGAGCCTTTTTTTTAATAGTTTTTGAAAAACCACTTTCATACAAAAATCTGAAATTTTAGTAATATTCTTTGAGCTCTTTTTTGATTCTTTTTGTGGCTTGTTTGCTGGCTGGAAAGTATATTTTCAGTTTTAGTACTAACTCTGACTGGAATTTTTAATCCTTTTTGTTTTTATTACAAGATTTTTATTACTAAATTTCAGTAAAATTGTTTAAAGGGTTATTTGAAAGGGAAAAAATGACTAAATTTAAAAGTAAAACAAGAAAATTACTAATGCAATAAAAAATATAAAAGATTTATTTTCATAATGAAATATGGATAAAAATATCTAAAAACATTTAAAACATGTCCCTAAATCCACTCTTTATTTAAGTACTAAAAACAAAAAACAACTATAAAAATAATAATGTTTTCTGAAAAAATACATTGTAGCACGTCTTTTAAAATTCACAACTAATGTTATTTTAACACTCGTCATACATAATTCTTATGTCACCAAAGAAACAAGATACACAAATATAGTAGGACAAAAATGAATTTTTACCAGTTAAAATTAGTAAAATTTACACCTTACTTCATTTAGATCAAATTTAAGCATATTTTTTAATCAGGGATTTAATTACACTTGAATAAAATATAAAAGGAAGTTACTACAAATATAACTAAAATTGAAGTTTAAATCAAATGTGTTTTATATTTCAAATATAAGGATATTTCAATTTAAATATCTAATTAAATTAAAATATTTCACTTAAAATACTCCGTAGGCAAAGATTGCTGCAATTGTATTTAAAAACAAATTAATTTTCATTTGAAAACACACTTAACAAATAACCAAAAATTTAGATTTAGGTAGTACGAGTATATGGGATTTTTGGAACTTCCTACCCGGAGGTGCAGAAAAGTGAAAGCTTTCCTCCTTAACGGCATATCCAAACCCATCTGGCTGTATGTAAAAAATTTAGTTAAAACTACTAAAAATTAGTTAAAAATGACGGTGCAGAAACAACTGCTAAAATTAGCAGATTATTTTTGCTATATATTAGTAATATAGGAACAACAAAAATAAAACTGTTAAATCTACAGAATTTCAGTTATATTTGAGTTAAATTTTCGTTAATACAAATTAACTTGTTAAATCAGCAAAATATTTTGCTAAATAATTAGAAGCCTAAAAAATCACGAAAAAAACTTAAAATTTTGGAATTTTTTTCGATTTTTTTTTAAATGCAAAGAAAAATTGAGCATTTTGAAAACACAGTTTAAAATTTTTTTTAGCAAATATTCCTCTTAATTTAACAGGATAGACTGCTATTTGCATTCAACTGAATTTAGCTTTAATTGTAGATATAACAGTTTATTTTTTCTATTTTTAGTCTACTAATATTTAGCAAAATTTTCTGCACATTCTACAGTACAATTTGTTATTTTCAATTATCTAAAAGTCAACTTAAATATAACTAAAATTCTGTAAATTTAACAGTTTTAATTTTAATGTTCTTATTTTACTAGTATTTAGCAAAAAAATCTGCTAATTTCAGCTGTTTTTTCTGCAACATCATTTTTAACTAATTTTTAATAACTTTTTCTGCTGTTTTTACAGATTTTTTTCTATGAGTTTAGGAAGTTGAAATTTTTTATGAAGTTTTGCCTTTGTTATAGACATTCGCTAATTCGGGATTTTTTGAAGTTCATTCAGGGAGGTGCAAGAAGGGCGAAAGGCTCCCCCTTGACGACTTGCTAGAAGTTGAAATTTGATATGTCAAAATTGTCCAATCGAATATGACTAGAAACTTAAACTTTTAAATTTGTGTTCCCTGGAGAATTTTCCGCCGATGAAATTGGAATTTTAAGACGGAAAGTTCTGAAAATGGGGTAAAAAAGAGGAAAAGCTCAAATTCTTTTGGCTAGAAACCTAAAATTTAAGCAACTCATAGTAGGCCGGCATAATCTAATTTTGGCCAAAATTGTATATGAGACTAAAAATTATCACAAAGGGGGGTTGGCAAGTTAATGATCACGAATCTGAAATAAAAAATTCAAAATTCGAAATGGTGGCTCCAAGATGGGGGCCATGAATTTTTAATATTTTTATATTGGGCTTAAAATAATCAATTATATAGGTCTTAGGTCCGCTAATTAAAAATCTGAAATTAAAATTTTGAAAATCAAAACCGCGGATCCAATATGGCGACAAACAATTTCTTCATTAAATTTCTTGTGTTGCCTGATTTACTTCAAATGAGCACCAGGGGAAATTTTTGGGTAGCAGATTACGAAATCAAATTTTTAAAATTCAACATGGCTGATCCAAAATGGCAGCCATAAATTTAAAATTGTTATGTGTTGGAAAATAAATTACACTGTACAAAACAAAATAAGTAGGTTTGAGGTTAAGAAGGAGAATAAACATTTTTTCAAAGTTATAAACATATTATTAATTTGCAAATCTGACTAAATCTAGTTTCTGCCTTTTTTTATGGACAGGCTATGGACAGTGATTTTCTATTAAATTGTATTATTGTTATATTTTATTGTAAGATTGTCTCTATATGATAATTTTTTGAACAACCTGTCGGCTGTATGAATCCAACCCATGCACTCCCAGATTACAAACGTAACTATAGTAGAGTTCGACAGCTTAGCCATCTCACCCACGTAAGGCCTTGCTCATAGTCTGGCCTTGCTCTGTTTATCTTCTTATCTCCTCATTGTCACCTTTTTCGCAAATGTTGCCACACTGACGTATAGTTTTTAAGTTCAAGTGCAGGCAATTTGTGTATATCGGAGACGGAAATAAGGTTTGGACAACTGATACTGGTAGGAGGACCAAATTAAAATATACTTGTATTGGGGTTTTAAAAGTTTAAGCCCTATGTTTTTTGGGGAGTTAAAATTCCCCCCTTTTCGCAAATGTTTATTGTGAATCGGCATAGGAAAACCATGTGAATCTTCCATTTTAGGTATAGGATGCGTTCAGCGAACTTATGTAAAACACTACTTCCGACATTTTTGTGAAACATTTTAACCCTCTAACTCTGCAGTTAAAGGATCTTTTTTGGCCCCTTTTTAAAAAGTATCAAAAAAGACCCCTAAGTTAAAGAGCTGGAGTGTTAAAAAGTTCCGCAAAAATATTTGCCATAAAATTCTACTATAAGTCTCTGAAGACACCAAAGTTGAAAATTTAACTCCAATGCCAGAAATAACTTAAAATGTGTTTAAGGGTTAATTTCGTACTTATTCAGAATTGGCGCTAAAATTTTCCACAAACCTGGACTTTAGTGGGGTTAGTCTGTATGAGAAAAGCAGAACCTTCATTTAATATAATTTTTAGTCCTATTTTTTTTTACTAAAACACTGGAGAGCCTGGAATCAGCAAGATCTGAAGGTAATTGCAGTTAAAGGGCAAAATCTAGAAAGTTTATGAACGATCGCAAACGGTCGCTAAAACCTGGCATTCAAGTTGGAAATTGGAACATTTTGGAGATTTTTTTGGAAAATTTAGGATTTAAAAAAAACCCCATATTTTTGAGGTAAAATTAATAATTTCTTTACTTTTTTCATAAATATTTACCAAGTTTTTATTTTTTTTTTATGATAACTACCCAGTCAGAAAAATACAAACGGAAAAGCGATGGCAAAGCACTTTAACAGGTGGTACAAGTACTGGCAAAAAGAGCTTTTCCATTCCCAAAATGATAACATCATTAGACAAAAGGACCGGCTGTTCAAAAAGCGACGGAAAAGCACTGGAAAAACAAAATTTTTGACCGTTGACAAAACGCTGGCAAGACCAATAAATAGGTGGTCTGGATATATATTTTCCAAAATAAAATTTAAAAAAAGTTCATATGTATTTTTTGGTCCTGCCGTGATTTGAACCCAGGGCGTCAGATTGGCAGACGATTGCTCTACCCACTGAACTAACGAGACATCTAATATTTGATAGCTAAACACATAAATAAGTGATAATCGCTGGACAACTACTGGCTGTGCGAAAAAGCTAGCACTGGCAAATAGTTTTTTGGAACTAATATGCCAGCGTTGGGAGAGCAAAAAAAAGTTGGTCTTAAAGGAGCTTTTTCACAAACAAAAAATTGATTTTATAGAATAAAAAAAATTTTTAATTAAAAAAATCCAAAAAAAATTTTTTGCTTGCAACCCGATTTGAACTCGGAACCTCCTGACTACAAGCCTTTTTTAACGAAGCGTCAGCATTTTTATAAAATCATTGCTCTACCAGTGAATTGGTTTTTGTACCACTGGTAGGTAGCACTGGATAACCACTGGTTGCAAACCTTGACATATCACTCTAAGCCAATTCTTTGCCAGTGGTTTTTTTTATAAACCACCGAAATTTTTGTAAAACAAATACTGGCAAAACGCTTTTGCAAACGCTGGCAAAGCGTCCCAAATGAGTGTTCTGCCAGTCATTCGCCCACAGTGTAACGAATGTAAATGGAACATTCAAATTAGGAAACAGGTGGAATTGAAACACTAGACAAATGGAACGAAATGGAATGGAACCAGGAACGAGTGGAATTGAATTGAAAAACTGGAAACAAAATGGAATGGAATGGGAAACGAATTGAAATGGAATGGTGAACGGGTGGAATTCGAATACTAACATTGGGAAACGAAATGCAATGAAACGTGGAACGAGTGGAATTAAAACACTACACGAGTGGAAAGAAATGTTATGGAACGAGCAACGATTGACATTAGAACACTAGACAACAAGAATGAAATGGAGCAGCGATCAAAATGGAGCGGAAAGAGTAATGTGTGGAATTGAAACACTATAATAGTGGATACCAGTGGAATGGAACGGTTAAACATTGACATTGAAATAATGGGAACGAAACGGAGTGGAACGGAAAACGAGTGGAATTGGAATACCAAAATTGAGTAATGAAATGGAATGTAATGGGGAACGAGCGGAATTAAAACCGTAGACAAGTGGAATGAAATAGAATAGAACGGGGAACGAGTGAAATTAAAACACTAGGCAATGCGAACGAAATGGAACGGAACGAGGACAAAATCAAATTGAACCAGAAACGAGGGGAATTCAAACACTAAAATTGAGAAACAAAATCTAATGGAATGGGAAACGAGTTGAATTGAAACAATGGACAAGCGAAACGAAATGGAATGGAAAGGGAAACAAGTGGATTGAAAAGACTAAATAGAGAACGAAGTAAAATGGAGCAATGAAGTTTAAATAAGAAAAATTTTCAATTTATCCTGTACATTCTTTCTTTAGACATCCACTTAGAGAGGATTGTAGGAAATTGCATTTTTTTCTATTTGTGGAATTTAATATTTACTAGAAGTAGCTTAAGTGGCACTATGTAACCCGTTCTAATTCATCATTTTTATTGATTTTTAAGAACGTGGTAACAAATATGTAAACAAAAAATTTCTTAATGTAAAGTTGTTGGCTACCAAAAAATTTGGTGTGTTTTTACTAATTAGTTCTTCGGGTTTTTTTTTTTTTGCTTATGAAAATAAATATTTTTTTCTCCTGAAACTGAAATAGTTGTAAAAATTATTCACACTTATTTCTTTAACTTCCACTGTTCATCATGTTTCATCGTCAACATCGTCATATATGTTCATCTAACATGGAGTAAATGTGAAAAGGACAATATACACTTTTGACAAATTACATGAGTGTTAGCTGGTTCCCTGGATGTTTGTACGTGTATTTGTGCTTAAACAAAATAGAACAACTTTCACTAGTTTACAAACAGTTGTTAGATAAACACCGTAAAAAAAAAAAAAAAAAAAAAAAAAAAGTGCGCGGTACACTTTCGAAAATACTTTTTTGCAGGGCAATTTCGAAAAAAAAAATTTTGCCGAACGTAGGGATCGCCTTTTTTAATTTTTCGTTATATCTTCGGCATTTACAGTCGGATCTTAAAGTGTGATATATCGACTTTTTTACCTCGACGATACCAATGTTTTGCTCTAAGGGAATGAACCTCAAGTATCCCGTTCTAGTATTTATCCACCAGATATCAGTTCCTACGACCCTAATGTACAACCCTAATGTCAAAAAATTAAAGCTCGCAAGAAATTAATAAACTTTTGTTAAGGAAGTTTTTCGATAATTCCACAAGAATTTTTTTTTTTTTGCCGAACGTAGGGGTCGCCTTTTTAATTTTTCTTCATTGGATTTTTCGAGGCATAAAAATCGATATATCATATTTTAAGATCCGACTGTAAATGCCGATGGCATAACAAAAAATTAAAAAAGGGACCACTACGTTCGACAAAAAAAAATAGCCAATTGCAAAAATAGTTTATAGTCGAAGGTGTCCCATGCACCTTTTTTTTTTTTTGTTGCCTGTAAGGTGGTACACTGAAAAAAGTCACTAAAGTCAGCAAAAAATGTTGCTGTATCAGCAAATTTTTAGTCAGCAGCGTGCTTGCTAAAAAGTTGGTAATTTCATCAAAAAGCGTTTGCTGAAAATCAGCGAGCTGATTTTTACAAAAAAAAGTTTTGCTAACACTTAGTCGATTGCAAATGAAAAAAATCCTTGCTAAAATCACTTAACTTTTTGCTGAATATTAGTAGACTGAAAAAAATCAAAAAATTTGTAGAGAAATTTTACTTTAGTTAATTTATTTGCTGAAATTTTAAATATAGAAATTGTGTAGAGTTGCTTTTTTTTAATTATCATTTCCGTTGTCTGTACTATATCCAGACAAGCTGTGACATCCACATCTTGTCTGTCTGGTTGTCGTCCACGCTATAAATCCGGTTATCAGCACAAATTTTGTAGCAAAATAAATTAGTATAACATTAGTTCAAAATTAGTTTAGTGGTAAAAAAAATATAACTAAAACTTTTGCTGAAATCGGAAAACTTGTTGAAAACTAGTACACTTGATATACAAGACGTTTTACTAATTTTTCTACTAACTTATTTTTTTAAGTGTACAACCATGTAATTCATCGCCAATAATATAGATGTACCAATGTTGTAGATGTACCTCCCAAGTATTGGAAGTTTTTATAAAAACGAATGAGATCCAAAAAATACAACAAAAAATTAAAATAAACGAAAAGACTGAGCTTGTTTCAATCGATTTTTCTTAACTATTCAGGTTTGCGCAGCTATCACAATTATAGGTAAAGATCTATGGTCTCGAAATTTTTTATTCGAATGGATTAAAGTGTTGTATATCCTACTCTGTAATCTAATTTTTGAAACAACAAAAATTAGAATAGTTTTTTAGTTAAAATTAAAATAGTTTGTATGCTGTATTTAACATGCAAGCTTTAAGCAAAAAAAAAATAATAAACTAGCAGATTTTTTTTTTTTTGCTGAATACTAGTAAAATAAGAACAACAAAAATAAAACTGTTAAATTTACAGACTTTTAGTTGTATTTAAGTAAACTTTTAGTAAACTGAAAATAACAAATTGTATTGTAAAATCTGAAGGAAACTTTGCTAAATATTAGTAGACAAAAAATAGCAAAAACAAATTGTTATATCTATTTTTAAGCTAAATTTAGTTGAATGCATGTAGCAGTCCATCCTGTTAAACTAACAGAAATATTTGCTAAAAAAATTGAAAACTGCTTTGTTCATGTCTCGATTTTTATTTGAATTTAAAAAAAAAAAAACTTTGAAAATTAAAAATTTTTTGTGATTTTATAGGCTACTAAATATTTATCAAAAGTTTTTTGCTGATTTTAGTAGGTTAATTTGTTATTTTCTATTAACAAATATTTAACTCTGTAACGTGCCATTACAAATAACCTACTTATTCATATACCTAATGCAAATGCTGATACCCCTAACCAACAATATATTTTCACTTGAATGGGCAAATATTCTAGTAATTCTCATTAGATTGATAAAACCTATTACTTATAATGGAAAAGTTGTATGGCCTAAGAGAGCTTGAATCCAGTTGGAGTTTTACTATACTTCGTCCCGCGGCCGAAGTATACAAGAATAAAGCCCAAATTAGTTTGGAAGTATCGTAAAAAAAGTAACGTATCATTATCATAATGAATAAAAAGAGTATAAAAAATAAAAATATTGTGTTTTTTATCTTTTTCTTGTGCATAGAATTAAATGTCAAGTAATAAAATAGAAAATTTCTAATTTCAACAGAACTTTTTTACGATTTTACTTGACAACAGTTTCAATGCATAGAAAAAAGATAAAAATATATTTCTATATTATTTTAACACATTGAATTGATTACAGATACGTTTTTTTTACTTTACGATTAGACTAATGAAGCCTTAAGCCAGCCCGATTACAGTTCCCAAATTAACCCGACTCACCTGCGTACTATTCTCGTCAGTCACTAATCGTATTTACCATATTCCCTCGTTTCCTCAAATTAACCCGACTCAGCTGCTTACTATTCACGTGAGTTACTTAGAAATATTTACTAATCGTATTTACATCTCCTCGTGTTCCCGAGGTAACCCGAATCCAGTTGGAGTTTTACTATACTTCGTCCTTCGGCGAAGTATACACGAATAAGCGAACAAGGTCGGAGTTGCCGAAATAACCCGACTCACCTGCTTACTATTCTCGTGAGTTACTTAGAAATATTTACTAATCGTATTTACCATATTCCCTCGTTTCCCCGAATTAACCCGACTCACCTGCTTTACTATTCTCGTTAGTTACTTAGAAATATTTACTAATCGTATTTACCCTATTCCCTCGTTTCCCCGAAATAACCCGACTCACCTGCTTACTATTCTCGTGAGTTATTTAGAAATATTTACTAATCGTATTTGCCATATTCCCTCGTTTCCCCGAAATAACCCGACTCACCTGCTTACTATTCTCGTGAGTTACTTAGAAATATTTACTAATCGTATTTCCTCATATCCCCGAAATAACCCGACTCACCTGATTACTATTCTCGTGAGTTACATAGAAATATTTACTAATCGTATTTACAACCTTTTCCTTATTTCCCCGAAATAACTCGACTCACTTGCTTACTATTCTCGTGAGTCGCTTAGACATATTTACTAATCGTATTTACAACATCTCCTCGTTTCGCCGGAATAACCCGACTCACCTGCTTACTATTTTCGTGAGATACTTATAAATATTTACGGGTCGTAGTTCAATACCTAATCATATCGAACTAGTGACAGAGCTATCGACGTTTGGAGGAACTGCAACCACTGCCAGAGTTGCCGAAGATCATCCTGTGCACCGAATCGTCGAAGTCGTTTAAAGGAAAAAAGTCATTAGATTAAGTAATTTAAGTAGTTTAAGATCTTGGTGAATAAAACTGTGTGCGATACAGGATCGTACAACTGAATTGAATAAAAGAAACGATTGTTGTTTTATATCAAAGGAGGCAGACCTTTGACGAACCTGGACAAACTGAGTCTTACCCCGGCCGAAGACAAAACTGCATCACAACTCAAATATAACTAAAATGAATAGCAAAACTAATCTGCTAATTTAACAGTTTTTTTTCTGCAGCATAATTTTTAAATAATTTTTAGTAGTTTAAACTAAATTTTTTTCCTACTTTTTTCTATTAGTGTAGTGCTTGGTAGTACTTGAAAATGCATTAATTGTCAAGCATTGGTTGAAGGAAAGTTTTTTTTCGTAAATATTTTCTATATTTGTTGTAAAATAAATTGTGAATTCTATTTAAAATAGTTTTTCTTTTTGGACAAAAGAAAAATCAGACTTTTAACAAGGCAATTCTTAATGCTGAATAAATTGTCTAGTCCTTATCGTGTCCTGATTAGTTTTCTTTTTATAAATAATTGAGTCATTGTTCCACCAGAAACGTATAGTTCATATTTTCCTGACGGATAATAATTTTGCTATACTTATTTGACTTTTATATTTTTCTTAATTTGTAAACTAGTGTTTATAGAGTGGAAAAATTACATTTAAAGTGTACATATGTACATATAACGTGGGACATATTTCTAGGATGTAGGACAATATAGAACAAAGCAAATGCTTAAAAAATGGTATATTAAGTAAAAGGGAGATTAAAATGAAATAAGTATAAAACTAACATACTTTTAAGACTTTTTTCAAATAAATAACATTTTTTAATTACTATGTAAAATTGTTTAAAAATAAAAAAAAAATTTAAACAAAATTTAATAAAAACAAACTTATGAAAAAACAAAATACTTGTGTGAAAAGTTGGCCACCTTAAGTGGTAGATATTGAAGAACATAAAAATGACTTTTTACAAAACTACTGAGAATGCCGCCATATACCTACTATTTTTAAAGTGACAATTTGTTCTAGATTTATTTTAGCAAATCAATAGTTTTCTTTGACATCAAAAGGCACAAATAAAATCAACTGTGAACTAAGTAGATTCCATACAAACACCCAAAAACCAATGTCGAACAAAAAATATGAGATGTTATCATTAATTTCATATGAAAAGCCCATAAAGTATAACCATCAACCTATCAACAGCTGGCACATATTACAATTCATCATCGTTGTCATCATCATCATCATCAGCATCAAAAATAGCAGCAGATGAGCAAACAAAGTAAGATATTTCATTTCATAAAGAGATATATACCCTTTTTCTTAATCGATGAACAACAAAGTCTCATACACCTAGAAAATACTATTCGTGCTGAAAAACGTATTTGTTTCCAGTCCAGTGGTTTGTTTACAGCATCCGAATTTTTCAGTTGCGATTATTGAATTGTTATTAAGGGAACTGAAGTTCTGTTCTTACAGTTAAATTATTTTTGGCAATAAAAGAATTAAATGTACTAAAATCCCAAACGTATTTGACAAATTGTGAAAAATAATCCATTGTAGGCATGTCCCTATCCGGATTTCATTCTTGCCTGATGAAATCGTCAGGGGACGACGTTTTTAGAATTTCTGGAAATATTTCTTAAGTTAAATTACAAACTCAATGAGAATTTCTTGTTCTCGTCTAGGAGCGTTATTAAACATTTAAAATATCAAAGAAAAAACAAAAACAACAACAAAAAATTTACCACAATTTGCTTTGTCATCTTCTTTTTTTTAACTGGTTTGCAGTTGACATAACCGAAAAATTCAGTTAAAACAACCCAACCCTTCGATTGGTCACAAATGCGCTTTTCAGCATGAGTCTTTTTTCTCTGTGTATACATTCGTCTGTGTATACGCTTCTTACAATCATATCATACATCAATGATATTTACAATATCTAGCAATTGATGGAGTTAATGCCACACGTATATCAACAGTAAGCCGGATCGTCCATAGCGAATTTTCGATATCGACTGCAGACAAGATAGAGGCAAATATCTGTAAAAATAATTTAAATGCGATTTCTCCCCGATCATTATAAGTCCCTCGAGCCTCCAAAAACCAGGCGTTCCTAAAAACTAAAGCACTTTTATCAAAAAAAATAAAAAAAAATACAAAATTTTAAAACTGAAAATATTCTGTTTAGGATAAAAACAAAAATATATTTAAAAAACCGAAATTTTCTTTTCATAAAATTTTAGAGAAATTGATTTCTTGTCACATTTTTTATATTTCTCCAATCAGAGCTTTGAAGAATTAATTCCTTAATTCAATTTTTCAATTGTTATATTGCTTGGAATGAAATCTTTCATTCCTTCGAAGCAAATTTCGGTTAAACCAAAAGATAAATGTTGGTTGGTTTAACCAGACTTGCAGAAACGCAGTCAGATCCAGAGAGTTAGCATTCAAAAATTGGCGTGATAATAAGAACGACAATACTGATCTGCTTCGCAAACGGGCGAGATATGAATGTTCCAAAGTACTTAGTCGTGAAAAGTTTCTTTACGAAAAACGTCTTCGTACTAAAGTTCTTTCTGCTCCTCGGGGTAGCAAGAGCTTTTGGTCATTCGTTAAAAGAGTAAAGGATAATTCTAGTTCAGCTATCCCAACTCTTATAAAGGATGATCAAATATTCACTGAACCGGTTGATAAGGCAAACCTTTTAGCTGGGATGTTTGCAGGTAATTCATTGCTGCCGGAAAGCGATCAACCACTGCCAGAACTTGAAAGAGTATCCAGTACTATGCCTAAGATATTCTTCCGAGCTCGTGCAGTTAAAAGGGTTCTTGCTGACCTCAACATAAATAAGTCATCGGGGCCGGATGGCATACCCGCACTGGTGCTGAAACAGTGCTCTTCGACGCTAGCTCGTCCATTGGCTAACCTTTTTAGCGCTTCTTACCATACGGGAATTTTCCCCTCTTGCTGGAAGGTTGCCAATGTCCAGCCAATCCCTAAAAAGGGTGCGGCTAATAACCCTGAAAATTACCGACCAATCGCAATATGCTCTGCGCTCTCAACGGTGATGGAGAGTATGCTTAACTACCATCTCGTGAATTATCTAGAGTCCAACTCACTTCTTAATGACCGACAATATGGCTTCCGTAGGAATCGTTCATACTGGAGACCTGTTAGCGTTCCTCTCGGAACGTTGGAGTCAGTCCATTCACCGTTTTGGTGAGAGCAAAGTGGTTGCTCTGGATATTTCTAAGGCCTTTGATCGTGTATGGCACGGGGCGCTTGTATCGAAGCTTATTGCCTTTGGTGTGGGTAATGACTTCGCTCGTTTTATTTCGAGCTTTCTCAGAGATCGCACTATTCGTGTTGTTATAGATGGGATCTCATCCGACGAGTTTCAGCTTAATTCAGGGGTACCGCAGGGTTCTTTTCTATCTCCTTCCCTATTTCTTATCTTTCTTAATGATCTTCTTGGTCAAACTTTCAACCCTATCTACTCTTTCGCAGATGACAGCAACATTTGTCATTCATTTTCCTTCAATCGTAGGCCAAACCCTGAGGAGATTGGGGGCAAAAGGCAGATTATGAATGACACACTAAATCGTGACCTCTCTGCAATCTCTGAGTGGGGTCATGCGAACAAGGTGGATTTTAATGCGCGTAAGACCCAATGTTGTATGTTGACCCATAGGGCTGCGGGGTCAACACTGCCATCTGTACATATGGGTGATATCGATATTGAGGAATCGGATACTCTTGATGTTCTGGGCATGAAAATTCAGTTTGACGTCCGATGGAATAAGCATGTTTTTCAGGTGTCGAAAGAAGCATTCAAGTGTCTAGGTTTTTTACGTCGGTGCAAGAAGTACTTCATTCCATCCGATTTACTCACTATTTATACCACATATATCCGACCGAAGATGGAATACAACTCCCATAATGGGCAGGAGCTTCGAAGTCTATTTTGGAGCTTCTGGACCGTGCGCAAAGGAGGGCGTCGGCGCTTATCAATGACAGTAGAGTATCCAGCTCTATTGACTCATTGGAGCATCGTCGGAATGTGGGTTGTGTAACCCTGTTCTATCGATATAACCATGGGAAGTGCTCTGCTGATATAAGTGAACTTATCCCCAAAGCCCAGGTTTGTATTCGTAATACTCGCTTATCAAGTAGAGTCCATCCGTTTGTTGTCGATTGTCCAGCGGATCGCACGACGCATTACAGAGAGAATTCGTTTATCAGTCGCACCAGCCGTATGTGGAATAAACTCCCCGCAGAGGTCTTCCCTGTTACTTACAATGTTGAGAAATTTAAATCAAATATTCACAAACACTACTCCCTCTTTCCTCCTCCCCATAACCTATTTTCCTAATACCAACACAATGCACTGCGTTAGTAGGGGGCATCCCCTGAGTGTTGGTCTAACACATAAAAAAAAAAAATTCTGAATTAAAGATTCGATGAATTAATTCACTAAGCATCATATGTGACGCGCAAAATAGAAAGGGACCTAAGGATAGAAAGGGACATAAGGTCAGGAGAGCATGGGATCGGTCTCATTCGATGCTCAGTTGTTGTCCACAAAAAAAAAAATTATTTTTTTACCCTTAGGTCCCTTTCTCTATGCGCTGTCACATATATTGAATGGAATTAATTCATATTTGCTTTCGTTCGATTGATTTTGTTACGAATTAATTCAGTTGCAATAGTTCTTTTTGTTAAATCAAATGAATTAATTCACTGGTGAACACGTTCAGTTTTATAAATCGAACGGAAAAAAAGTGAATTAATTCCTTACTGAATTAATTCACTTACTGAATTAATTCACTACTGAATTCGTTCAATTTCATTTTCGTTCAGTGAATTAAAAAAAATAAAATTACGTTCAGTGAATTAAAAAAAAATAATAAGTTCACTGAATTGAAAAAATAAAATAAGTTCACTGAATTGAAAAAAAAAATAAAATAAGTTGCTTGAATTAAAAGGATGTTTGCTGCCGTTCAGTAGAAGAAAACAATAATGTACAAATAAAATTTTTAAATAAGCAATTTTACAGCGTGTGCTAGTAAAAATTAATAAATTAGAAACCGGATGCTGTTTATCAAAAAAATAAGTTCACTGAATTGAAAAAAAAAAGAAAAAAAGTTCACTGAATTAAAAAAAAAATAAAATAAGTTCCCTGAATTAAAAGCCTGTTTTCTGCCGTTCAGTAGAAGAAAACAATAATGTACAAATAAAATTTTTAAATAAGCAATTTTATAGCGTGTGCTAGTAAAAATGAACAAATTAGAACAAATTAGAAACCGATTCAAAAATAAAGCCTTTTACTATTAAAAATAAAAACTTTACAGATATAGATAAATTTGGAAAAAAAATATAACTATTAATTTTGCAAACTAGTTATAAAGTTATATTTTTTCCAAATTTATCTATATCTGTAAAGTTTTTATTTTTAATAGTAAAATGCTTTATTTTTGAATTGGTTTCTAATTTGTTCATTTTTACTAGCACACGCTATAAAATTGCTTATTTAAAAATTTTATTTGTACATTATTGTTTTCTTCTACTGAACGGCAGAAAACAGGCTTTTAATTCAGGGAACTTATTTTATTTTTTTTTTAATTCAGTGAACTTTTTTTCTTTTTTTTTCAATTCAGTGAACTTATTTTTTTTTTTTTTAATTCACTGAACGTAATTTTACTTTTTTTAATTCACTGAACGAAAATGAAATTGAACGAAGTCAGTAGTAAATTAATTCAGTAAGGAATTAATTCACTTTAGTTTTTTTATTAATTTATAAAATTGAACGCGTTCACCGGAGAATGAATTCATTTGATTTAATAAAAAGAACTATTGCAATTGAATTAATTCTTTGAATTTGTTGTTTGATGAACGCATTCAGTAGAACGAATTCAGTGAATTACTTAAGAAAAGGAATTCATTCAATTCTAGAGAAAATTGAATTCGATTGGTAGTGAATTCATTCAAAAAGGAATTAATTCTTCAAAACTCTGGCTCCACTCTATGGTTCAGAATACTATACCCATCAAAATTTTTTAGAATTTTCTTTAACACCGGTGCCTTTTTAAAAAGTTTTTTTTTTGTATTTACAGACAGGTGTTTACAAATTTAATTAGTATTTTGTAAAATCTTTCTGTGTAAATACAGTACGTTATTTTGATTTCAGGTGCAAAAGCTGTTATGCTGCATATACAAAAAAATGATTTTTCGAAATAATGAATTTCAAGTGAAAATTGTAGAATTAGCTTTCAAGCAAATTTACAATATCGTTTTTCTAAAAATGGTGGATCTGGTTAATAAAATTTTATATCCCAGCAAAAAAGAGATGCCGAAGCAATAGAAAAAGCACTACAATTGATGATCTAGATGTAGTTTTTTTTAACATAAATACTAATGATTTTAACATTGAGTTATCATAGGAGAGGAGTACTGCCACTTCAACATTTTTTCAGTACTTTTTGGACGATTGCAAAGGAAGCTCTTTTTCACCAGTTAAAAGTTAAAAAAAAAATTTTCGCAAAAAAATTTTTTTTTATTTTACAAAAGTTTTTTAATACCGCCACCGGGTATCGAACTTGCGACCTCACGCTAGCTAGTCTAGTGCTCTACCGCTGCGCTATTCTTTGATATGAAAGTTGACTGACATAAAAACACCACTTTGTTACTGCGAGATATTGTTCCTTATCCTATTCAATAAAAGTACTTATTAAACAAGTGTAAAAGGTGCACTCCAATTCAATATTGTTTCAGTACTTTTTTTACAGGTGCTTAAAAAGCAATTTCTCATAATTTTTTTTTTATATCCCAGCCAGCAAACAAGCCCAAAAATTAATCAAAAAAAAGCTCAAAAAATATTATTAAAAGTTAAAATTTTTGTATGAAAGTGGTTTATGCAAAAGAGCCTTCTTATCTGATTCAAAAATGAGACAAAAAAATATTTTAAAAAAATTAAAAATACTCAAAAATGAATCTTTTTTTTAGCCCTTTTTGAATTGTTCACAAAATATTCAAATTTGTTTACATTTCTGAGTTATTTCTGAACCATCTTTTGGATTTAATAATTTGGCTCAAATTTTTGTCTCTTTTATGATTCATTTAGAAGGCTCATATTTTCGTCCAAAATATGAGCAATTTTTGACCAAAAATTTTAAAATTTCAAAAAACTGTGTTTTATTTGAGTAAGTTTTGACTCATAGAAGACTCAAGATCCCTCAAAAAAAGTATCCAAATTTTGCTGGCTGGAATATACAAATTTTTAAAAATTTTAAAATTACAAAAATAATGAATTTAAACAAATTAATTATAAATATTAAAAAAAAAAAAATAAAATAAAAAAAAAATTAAGAAAAATTAAAAAAATATTGCTCTTGTTAGGAATCGTACCCGCGACCCTCTGTTTCCAAATGCCAAATGATATCAAAATTAGTTTTTAGGATCACTTTTAGAGCAATTACTCTTTAGAAGCAATAGTTAAGTGATTTTTTGGATGTTGTTCAGAAGTAATTCTAAAAAAAGCTGTAATAGAATACTAATGAATACTTTGAGAGCAATGAAAGAAGTGATTTTTTGAAGTTATTCAGAATAACTTCTTAAAAAGCAATAAAAATGCACTAACGGATACTTGTGAAGCAGTGAAAGAAGTAGTTTGTAAAGCTTTACTTCCAATTTTTTTTACTGGGATCAATATCATGGATCAATAAGTCCATGACTTTTCGAATTTCCCTCGTAGTTATATGAAATGCAACACTGCTCCGGTCAAGTACCATCTGTTATAAACTTTTGTCAAATTTTGAGCAAGTTCCGTCATTAGCTTTGCAACAACCTCGTGAACTTTTTGTAAAAATGGAAAAAATTGAACTTCGAGTGTTCATTGAACTTATTTTTTGTGAAAAAAAATCGTCATTCAAACCAAGGAAAAGCTTCATAAGTACTATGGGGACTCTGCAACTTCAATCGTAAAAAGTGGTTTACTGAGTTTCGTTACGGTCGTACAAACCAATTGAGGCCAATACATTCGAAAATATCGAAAAAATTCACGATATGGTGTTGTTCGATCGGAGAGTGAAAGTGCGTGAAATTGTTGATGCCATAGGCATTTCATATGGCACTGTGGTTTCGATTTTAAATGAATAGTTGGGTTTTAAAAAAGCTGTCCGCAAGATGGGTGCCGCGTTTGCTCTCAATTGACCATAAACGCAATCGTGTGACAAATTCAAAGAATTGTTTGGAGTTATTTAACCGCAATTCGAATGAGTTTTTGCGGCATTTTGTAACTGCGGATGAAACATGGATAAATTACAACGCACCGGAGACCAAGCAGCAGTCTAAACAATGGGTTTCTCCGGGTGAACCGGCGCCGAAGAAGGCCAAGGGGGGTTTTTCGGCCAACAAGGTCATGGCGACAGTTTTTTTGGGATGCACGCGGAATAATCCACACCAACTACCTTTAAAAGGAAAAACCTATAAACGGCGAATATTATGTCAATTTATTGGACCGATTCAAAGACGATTTAAAAAAAACGACCCTATTTGGCCAAGATAAAAAGTTATTTTTTATCAAGACAATGCAGGAGTGCACACGTGTGTAGTCTCAACGGAATTGACTATCAAACGATATTTAATTATATAAAATCTTGTTAAACAGATCCACCATTTCCCGGATCAAATCATATATGGGTTAATATAATTATATATAAAAATATATTATTAGATCCGAAAAACGGTGGATCTGGTTATTATAATTTTATATAACTGAATGTATTTTGATATAATCATATACAATTATACTTGGGTTTACATATAACAATATTCAACGATATATAATTCTATAAAATCATAAATGGTTATATAAAAAATATTTTTACTCGGGTTTAACATTTTTGTAATTTTTTAGCAATTTCGATTAACTGCATAAAATTATTCGAATTATTCGTTATTCGAAATTAGTACATTTTAAATTATTCGAACAATTTTTGAACAAAATTGTTCGATTAATCGAACAATACTTAATCGAACCAAGTCTCACATGTGGCCATAAAAATTACCCAAAATATCCAGATCACTGTAGAGATAAACAGATGTGGTAAGAGATCTATCCAGATCTGGCCATAAACTGTACCACATATACCATATCTGATCATATGTGATAAGATCTGGCAGCGGATCTAATTATCATATCTATTTAAATATATACAGATCTAATCAGAGCTAAACTTTTTTATGCAGGCACCATTTTTTTTGGTTCATAATGGATGTTTTTGGATTAACTCCGTCTTACTCGGGAATACAGGGATACATAAGATGTCCTAGAATCGGGCTGAAATTTCAAAAATATTATTTTTACCCAGCAAGACTTTTTTAATGGGTGCGATATATTCACGCATTACCTTGTAATGATTACGCGTTAATTTATGCATTATTTCAAAATAAAAAGTAACGACTTACCGCCCACGGATTACGTATTGCATGAATAATAAACGCAAAGTAATGATTAAAACTTTTTCGAACATCTATTTTTAGACACATTACTTTGTTTTTTTTTTTTTGTAAGCATGGGGGTATGGTGTATATTTTTCTACATCACCCAGCAAAACTTGGATGGTGGGGGCGCTATACTCACGCATTACCTTGCAATGGCAACTAGGTGCCTTCTGAATTATTTCCAAACAAAAAGTAATGACTTATCTACCACTGATGACGTATTGTATGTTTTATAAGTGCAAAGTAGTGATTAAAACATTTTTGAAAATCTATTTTCAGAGATATGTTGAAATTGAAAATTCGCTTTTGACGCTCCAGCTCAGTCCACATACTTCACCAACTCATAGTCACTCACACAGACAATGAAAAAGGAACATGGACATGCAACAAATTAGTAGATGACGACAACACACAGCAGGAACAAATAAAGAATGATTCTGTTTTTACGGTTAACAAATGAGCATGAAGCGACAATGAGAATGAAATGGTTTGTAAAATACCCAAGAAATATCATAAAGTAAAATATTAAAAAACTTTTCCAAAAGACCGGACTTTTACCCAACAATTCAACAATTCCACAATTCGTTTATGCGAGTAACAAATGCAGCACAAAAACAATAAAAGTCAGTAAATGTCAATTGCCTTGAGACTCCTGGTTTTACCATTAAAATAACTTGGCTCTTTTGCTATGTGGTCTATGCTTCTGTAAAAAAATGTATGTCTATTAATATACTTGAAGCAAAAATACCCCAGCAAAACTTTGGGAAAACTTATGTTGGTATTAAGATGCATATTAGCTGGTAATACCAAGCAACATATATATGTAACTAGGAGATACAATCGCTATCGGATCGCACATTGGACCGGATATCGGACAGAAAATTATGGCGTTGTCCGACAAAGTTATAATTTTCTGTCCGATGTCCGGTCGGATGTGCGTTCCGATATCGATTGTATCTCCTACACTCATAGAAATAAATCTGTAAATATAGCAGAAAAAGTTACTAAAAATTAGTTAAAAATGATGCTGCAGAAAAAACTGCTAAAATTAGCAGACATTTTTACTAAATGCTAGTAACATGAAAACAGTAAAATTAAAACTGTTAAATTTACAGTATTTTAGTTATATTTAGGCTAACTTTTAGTTAATTGAAAATAGCAAATTGTACTGTAAAATCTGCAGAAAATTTTGCTAAATATTTGTAGACTAAAAATAGCAAAAATAAACTGTTAATTCTAAAAAAATTTTCTATTTTTAAGCCAAATTTAGTTGAATGTAAATAGCATTCTGCCAAAATCACCAAAAATATTTGCTAAAAAATTGTAAACTGCTGTTTTCAAAAAGCTCGATTTTTATTTGCATTCCCGAGTAAAAAAGTTTTGATATAATCATGTATTATTTTATGTAATTGCATATAGTAACTTATAGTTACATATGGCCACATATGCTTTTAAATTCAAGCAGATATACTTTTATATAGTCGTATGTTAGATATTTTTTCCTCAAAGGTTTTAATATTGAGACATATGTGATTTTATATTATTACATACTGGCCTGCATATAAGTGTATGTGCTATATATAAGTACACAAAGTAATATATAAAAGATATAATTACATATATGTTTATATATAATTTAGTATGACACTATACATAATAATATAAAACTATATATGGAGCCATTTAAGAAATATTATATAATAGGTGTTATATATGATTATATATTGACGCATATGAACCCATATATAACTTAGTATGGTTTCATATCTACAATATTTCATGATTTCTTTTATATATAACGATATAACATTATTTATAAAATCATCTATAATTACACTGTGAGACAAATGGTAGGGGTCAGTGATCGGGAAGGGTTCAAACTACCGGGGAAAGTTATATCGGTAAAAAAGAAGTTATACGTGTCCCGGCGTTTCGCTGGGTCACCCCTAGGAATCGAGATATATCGATTTGACCTTTGGTGGTCGTTTTTTTACATAACTCGAGAACCACTAGTCCGATTTTACTCAAACAATTTTAAAAAAATTAAAAATTACAATTCCTTTAATCTGTTCATATAACGTTTTTCTATATACCTAACAGTTTTGCCGGTAAAAATAAATGTATGAAGAAAAAAATAGTTTTTGCCTAAAATATTAAAAAAAAAGTAATAAACAAAAGGTTATTGATTTTTATGGTAGCGGTAACAAACATTTATTTTTACCGGCAAAACTGTTGAGTATATAGAAAAACGTTATATGAACAGATTAAAGGAATTGTAATTTTTAATTTTTTTAAAATTGTTTGAGCAAAATCGGACTAGTGGTTCTCGAGTTATGTCAAAAAAAAAGATATATCTCGAGTCCTAGGGGTGACCCAGCGAAACGCCGGGACACGTATAACTTGTTTTTGACCGATATAACATTTCCCGTTGGTTTCATCCCATCCCGATTTTGACTGTCGCATAGTGTTATATATTATCCCACATTAGCAATTTTTTCAAAGTGTATTGTATTAAATGTGGTTCCATATTAAAAATGATTTTGAACTAGTTTTAGATTTTGTAATTACTAGGGATTGGCGCATGACACGATCGTGAGTGAAGTTATTCACAAGTGATCGTGAGTAATAATTACTATACCAAAGTAATTCGCCCGTTAGAGTGAGAATATATAATTCGTACGTGAGCGTGAGTAAGAATATATAACCCGTGCATGGTTCGTGTGTGAGTTTATTTTTTGCATCATATGTTTTTTAGTAATTTTTACTGTTTTGCGTAAGAATTTTCTGATTGTGAGTAAGTTTTTAATATACTCATGTCTGCGTGAGTAAGACACGAAATGCTCGTGCGTGAGTAATTTGTTTTTGTTTAGGAGCGTGAGTCAAAATGGCTAACGCGCCCATAAAATTAACAATACTGAAGCTTTAATATGGAATTCTCTATACTATAACGCACACTTGACTGATCTCTTATATCTTGGTTGTATATCACAATCCTATTAAGTTAAAAATTTCAGTGTTGTTAACCTTATTTTAAAATTACTAAAAACAAAGAAAAATTTGTTCATGTTTAATGCACTGTCATGGTAAATCTGGATAAAAGTAATGGAAGATTTATCGAAATTATAGGATATCCAGTAGACCTGGGGGTTAATCATTACATTTTGTAATTAATTACACATTCATTTACACAATTACATGTAATTGTAATTGAAAAAAACTCAATTACAATTACAAATTATTTGTAATTTTAATTCAAAATTTGTAATTCAAAAAAACTCAATTACAATTACAAATTATTTGTAATTGTAATTCAAAAAAGAACAATTACAAGTAATTTGTAATTTGAAAATTGTCAATTACATTTTTTGGGAAAATAAATAATGACAAAAAGCACAAGTTAGGGGTAATCCCAACATGACGTATTCTTTTTATACGCATCCATGCCTATGCAACCTATCCCAGTCAGATTTGTATACAAAATTTTAACAAAAAACACTTTTTAATTCTAAATGTAATTGAAATCACTTTCAATTACAATTACTAGTAATTTGTAATTGAAAATTTTCAATTACAATTGCTTGTAATTTCAATTACAAGTAATTGTAATTTAAATCCCTCAGGTATGATCTCCAGATATTGTATATCTTTTTTTATTTAAAAATATAATTTTGTATATTGTTAGATATGGTCATGTATATTATGGTAAAAATATAGGGTTAATATTTAGGTATAATTGTATCAAACTGTGTCCACTTTTATAACATTTTATATAATTTTATACAAAAAGATATAATTTTATGTAATTGGATGAGGACAAAATTCGGATACAATTGTATCATATTGTATCGAATTGTATCAAATTGTACCAAATTGTATACAATTGTATACAATTCGATACAATATGATACAATAAGACGTTCTCATTTTTCGGATATAATTATAGCTAATTACATAGAAGATTATATATAATTAAATATAACTTTATATGGCTCCATATCATTTTTTTTACTTGGGTTAAAAAAAAATCTAAAAAAAACTTCGCAAATTTTTTTTTTAATTTTTTGGTGATTTTCTAGACTGCTAATTATTTAGCGAAATTTTTTGCTGATTTTAGCAGGTTAATTTGCTATTTTCCATTTACAAAAATTTAGCTCAAATATAACTAAAATTCTGTATATTTAAAAGTTTTATTTTTGCTGTTACTATATTACTAATATATAGCAAAAATAATCTGCTAATTTAGCAGTTTTTTTCTGCAGCATCATTTTTAACTAATTTTTAGTAGTTTTAACTAAATTTTTTACGGACTTTTTTCTATTAGTGTAGTTATATATGATTCTTGGTAACACACTAAATTTTTCCCTTGCATTCATACTCATAATGTGCTACATGACTAGCCATTACCCAGTCAGAAATCACCAGTGGTACAAAAAAAAGAAGTAACCGCGGTGTTAAAAGTAAATAACTGGCAGAGCACTCATTTGTTACGCCTTGCCAGCGTTTGCAAAAAACGTTTTGCCAGTATTTGTTTTACAAAAATGTCAGTGGTTTATAAAAAAACACTGGCAAAGAACGGGCTTCGAGTGCTATGCCAACGTTTGCAACCAGTGGTTATCCAGTACTACCTAGTAAGAAATTGCACCTGTACAAAACGTAATTCACTGGTAGAGCAATGAATTGAATCAACTGAAAAATACAGTTGAAACAAGGTTTAATGCATTTAAAAAGGCGACAAAGTTATTTTAATATTCAAAATAACTTCTTTAAGTAACTGTTACGAAATATTGAACTTTACGTGAGTTGTTTTTTGGATTTTTTATAGAAGAATAACTGTACAGTTAAAAACAACAACTACTGATTAATACACAAACAACTGTCACGTAGTAATTTTAGCGTAATGCCAAATTGAAAAGTTTATAGTGCCTACGCATAATAATTTGAAAACCTTATATCACATTTATAAAATGAATTTTGTATAGAAAATTTGTTTTATAAGTCACTTATAAATTTTAAAAGTGATTATGCATATGACCCTATATCTTTTATGCTTGATTACTGAATGCCCAGTTAAAATTTAGCCGTCACTTAAATTTAAGTTTTATATGGGGAACAACAACTAGAGTAGCTAACTGGGCATTCAGTAATCGGGCCTTAGTCCTATTTCCACAGTGTTAAGTTAAACTGGTACATACAGTAACATATTTGTTGTTGTTTCCCATATACAATGTATATTTATCTATTGGTTAAATTTAAACGGGACTTTCAATAATCGAGCGTTAATGGTCTAAAAAAATTGTTTTTTTATATAAAATTTTTTCATACGAAGTGGTAAATTTTAATTTAATATTTGAACATTTTAAATTTAAATAAAATGCATTTATCGATGACCATATACTTGTTAAAAATCATTGAAATATGTAAATAACAGGAAAAATAGAAAATTAAACAGGTTATAAAAGGTTTTTGCTGGGATATATAATAATACCCACATATTACCTTCCCGAGTAAAAAAGTTTTGATATAATCATATATTATTTTATGTAATTACATATAGTAACTTATAGTTAGATATGGCCACATATGCTTTTAAATTGAAGCATATAGACTTTTATATAGTCATATATTAAATATTTTTGCCTCAAAGGTTTTAATATTGAGACATATGTGATTTTATATTATTACATACTGGCCTGCATATAAGTGTATGTGCTATATATAAGTACACAAAGTAATATATAAAAGATATAATTACATATATGTTTATATATAATTTAGTATGACACTATACATAATAATATAAAACTATATATGGAGCCATTTAAGAAATATTATATAATAGGTGTTATATATGATTATATATTGACGCATATGAACCCATATATAACTTAGTATGGTTTCATATCTACAATATTTCATGATTTCTTTTATATATAACGATATAACATTCTTTATAAAATCATCTATAATTAGTAATTACACAGTACAACAGCCAATCTGGGGGGTGAGAAATTCCAAGTCAGGGTGATGGTACTAGGTCAGTATAGTAAAACCCTCAAAGGGTTTGGCGTTCGTATGTGTCATTTTTTTTTATGACCTTTTAAATTTTTTCCTTATCTTGATGTTTTTTCGCTTAGTTGTAACTCGAGAACCACTTGTCCGATTTTGATGAAACAAATTTAGAAAAATTTAGAATTACAATTTCTTTAATCCGTTCATATAACATTTTTCTTTATAATCAACAGTTTTGCCGGTAAAAATAAATTTGTGGAGAAAAAAAAATATTTTTTTGCCTAAAAATTAAAATTTTTTTTTTTTAATTAGTAAAACATCAAATTAAGAAATAGTTCCACATTTTGAAAAGAGAAGTTATTTAGTTTTAAACATAACAGTGAAAAAATTATTTAAAAAATTTTGTGCTAATACGGGATTTTAATTTTTAAAGGACTACTTATTTTCCATTTATTTTCGCTTTATCACAAATAGTATTTTTGATATACACAATCACTGTATGAAGAATAAATAAATGTTCAAAGGTAATTAAAAAAGTAAACCAGAAAAGTTGTTTTCGATTAAATAAATAGTAACATTACAAAGAAATATATTTTTTAATTTTTCTTAGCAGTTATTCAAAACAAAATATAAAAAATTACTAAAATTTCTTTTAAGTTATTATATTGAGAATTAAAATAAAAGGAAAATCTATTGTCTTTTGCGATTTTGTCAGTTAATTTATTAATTTTAATTTATTGCTTTGTATTTTGCAAAACGTCCAAAACAAATCTTTTGGCAAAGTAGTTTAAAAAGGCCAACAAAACCCTATATTTTTTCATTTTATACATACCATTTATTACGGACTTGAAATCAGTACAAATTTTTAAAAATATAACCAAAAAAAATTATTGTAATGCCAATATAATGGTTCAGTTGCTGCAACAAATTTTTTCGGATAATACTACCGAATTTTTGTTTAGGACAGCGAATTTCCGTTCTCGGAAATAAATTACATTGTTAAAACTAATTTTCTGATAGATACAAACGATATATTCCACTAGTACAACGAAAACAACTTTTATGACGGTTATTTAAGATAACAACTAACGAAAAGTACTGTAATTTTGTAACAGTTGTTTAAAGTAGTTATTTCTAATATCATAATAAACAACTACCAAAACAGTAATTTTACAGCAAACAGTTATTTTTTGTAGTTAATTAAAAAATAAAAAATGCCGTTGATTTTTTTTTTTATTTAAAAATTCTTGTTTAGTTTATATTTGTTATTATTTATATATTTCTAGTTTGCAAATAAAAATCAGAAACTTGTATTGTATCTCCAATGCATAAAAGCATAACAACTGAAGAACGGTTTGAAATTTTTACTTCGAGTTTTAAATAGGCTGAAGTAATAATACATATTTTTGTAATCGAAAGAAAAAAAATATTTTTTTTATTAAAATATAACTTTTATAAACAAAAAGAATTGACTATAAAAAACAGCAGTTTTTACCGATTTCGTCAGTTGTTTTGAAATTTTTGTAGTAAAAATTTCTCAGTTAATTTTACGACATTGGTAGTTATTTTTAATACATTTGTTAGTTATTTTTCAACAGTTAAAAATAACAAAATTTTTAGTTATTTTAAATGTAAATACCTTTGTCGCTTTTTTAACTGCATATATCTTTGTTTTAACTGACATTTTCAGTAGATTCTACCGACAAACTTTAGTGAGTGTACAAATTGTGCCCTCAGAACAAATATGTTTTCTCTTTGCTAATATCTGATTGATTTCTGCCATAGAAAAACGTTCACATTCTGACTACTTTTTCCATTAAAAATGGTTTATATACAATTTTAAGGTTTTGGGAACCTTTTCTATCGAAAAACCCTCTGATTCTGGGAACATTTCCTTTCGAAATTTCCACATAAAAACATTCAGATATTGTTGTTAGGACAATTGAAATTTTGTTGTTATTTATTTATTCATTTATTTAATTTATTCATTTATTTAATTTATTCATTTATTTAATCTATTTATTTATTTAATGTATTTAATTTATTTAATAATTTATTTAATTTATTTAATAATTTATTTAATAATTTATTTAATAAATTATTTAATAATTTATATAGTAATTTATTTAATTTTTTATTTAATAATTTATTTAGTAATTTATCTAATAATTTATTTAATAATTTATTTAATTTGTTTAATTTATTAACTTATTTAATTTAATTTGTTTAATTTATTTTATTTATTTGATTTATTTGATTTACTTAATTTATTTAATTCATATAATTTATTTAATTTATTTTATTTATTTAATTTATTTTTTTCATTTAATTTATTTAATTTATCTAATTTATTTAATTTATTTGGTTTATTTAATTTATTTATTTTACTTGATTTATTTGATTTATTTAATTTATTTCTTTAATTTATTTCATTTTATTTAGTTTAAGTTATTTATTTATATTTTAAATTATTATATTTTATTTTATTTAATGTTGGTAAGTAAGAGTGGAAGTACAGCTAATATAATAAATATACACCAAACCTGATATGCTATTTAGTATTTGTCTAATTTAGTATAAGTCGAATTCTATTAGTTTAACCATAACCATAAAGCGATTTTAAATATTCGCTTCCCTTTTCTTTAATTTGCAAGGTGTATTGTAAGGCCTTATATATAAATTCTATAGAACTACCTCTTTTATCAAAAAAACAAGCTTATGCTAAAAAGTATATAGTAATTATAAAAAAATAAAATCTGATTTAAGCTATAAATTATCACGCAAGTCGGTGGCTCAGTGGAAGAGTATCCGCCAGACACGCAGATAGACAGGGATCAAATCCCAACGAAACACATGTGTAAGTTTTTTTTATTTATTTTAAAATTTAATTCGTAAATTCTATTTTGAGAATATCTATTTTTAGAAACTCGCTTAATCTTTTTATTATTAGAACACCTACTTTTACTAAAAATCAAAGGTGTTCTGTAAGAAAAATAGTAACTAGCTACCATTGCGATTCCAAAGAATCGATTGCATTTAGTCTCACGCCTTGTTAAAAGAAACAAGTTGGTAATCCAATTGGGAAGGCGTTCTACCAAAAATACCTGATTCCCAACTCGATTCTCTATTTTGAAAATTTTTTGCTGGGTTATTGATTTTTATGGTAGCGGTAACAAACATTTATTTTTACCGGCAAAACTGTTGAGTATATAGAAAAACGTTATATGAACAGATTAAAGGAATTGTAATTTTTAATTTTTTTAAAATTGTTTGAGCAAAATCGGACTAGTGGTTCTCGAGTTATGTCAAAAAAAAGATATATCTCGAGTCCTAGGGGTGACCCAGCGAAACGCCGGGACACGTATAACTTGTTTTTGACCGATATAACATTTCCCGTTGGTTTCATCCCATCCCGATTTTGACTGTCGCATAGTGTTATATATTATCCCACATTAGCAATTTTTTCAAAGTGATTTTATATAAAAATATATGTATAAGGTCCTTTTAAAACCGTATTGTATTAAATGTGATTCCATATTAAAAATGATTTTGAACTAGTTTTAGATTTTGTAATTACTAGGGATTGGCGCACGATCGTGAGTTAAGTTATTCACAAGTGATCGTGAGTAATAATTACTATACCAAAGTAATTCGCCCGTTAGAGTGAGAATATATAATTCGTACGTGAGCGTGAGTAAGAATATATAACCCGTGCATGGTTCGTGTGTGAGTTTATTTTTTGCATCATATGTTTTTTAGTAATTTTTACTGTTTTGCGTAAGAATTTTCTGATTGTGAGTAAGTTTTTAATATACTCATGTCTGCGTGAGTAAGACACGAAATGCTCGTGCGTGAGTAATTTGTTTTTGTTTAGGAGCGTGAGTCAAAATGGCTAACGCGCCCATAAAATTAACAATACTGAAGCTTTAATATGGAATTCTCTATACTATAACGCACACTTGACTGATCTCTTATATCTTGGTTGTATATCACAATCCTATTAAGTTAAAAATTTCAGTGTTGTTAACCTTATTTTAAAATTACTAAAAACAAAGAAAAATTTGTTCATGTTTAATGCACTGTCATGGTAAATCTGGATAAAAGTAATGGAAGATTTATCGAAATTATAGGATATCCAGTAGACCTGGGGGTTAATCATTACATTTTGTAATTAATTACACATTCATTTACACAATTACATGTAATTGTAATTGAAAAAAACTCAATTACAATTACAAATTATTTGTAATTTTAATTCAAAATTTGTAATTCAAAAAAACTCAATTACAATTACAAATTATTTGTAATTGTAATTCAAAAAAGAACAATTACAAGTAATTTGTAATTTGAAAATTGTCAATTACATTTTTTGGGAAAATAAATAATGACAAAAAGCACAAGTTAGGGGTAATCCCAACATGACGTATTCTTTTTATACGCATCCATGCCTATGCAACCTATCCCAGTCAGATTTGTATACAAAATTTTAACAAAAAACACTTTTTAATTCTAAATGTAATTGAAATCACTTTCAATTACAATTACTAGTAATTTGTAATTGAAAATTTTCAATTACAATTGCTTGTAATTTCAATTACAAGTAATTGTAATTTAAATCCCTCAGGTATGATCTCCAGATATTGTATATCTTTTTTTATTTAAAAATATAATTTTGTATATTGTTAGATATGGTCATGTATATTATGGTAAAAATATAGGGTTAATATTTAGGTATAATTGTATCAAACTGTGTCCACTTTTATAACATTTTATATAATTTTATACAAAAAGATATAATTTTATGTAATTGGATGAGGACAAAATTCGGATACAATTGTATCATATTGTATCGAATTGTATACAATTGTATACAATTTGGTACAATTTGATACAATTCGATACAATATGATACAATTGTATCCGAATTTTGTCCTCATCCAATTACATAAAATTATATCTTTTTGTATAAAATTATATAAAATGTTATAAAAGTGGACACGAATTGTATCAAATTGTACCAAATTGTATACAATTGTATACAATTCGATACAATATGATACAATAAGACGTTCTCATTTTTCGGATATAATTATATTTACTTACATAGAAGATTATATATAATTAAATATAACTTTATATGGCTCCATATCATTTTTTTTTACTTGGGTTGGCAATATGTGGGTATTATTAAGCATATTATATGGGAGTATATCAAACCGCTTAACCTTTCATTACTTTGCTACCTTACATCTTACCCTTGCATTACTTGCATTACTTGCAATACCAAATTCATACGTTGATATGTTTTATTGGTACACACAGAACACAGATTCGTAGTTCCGACCGAATTTTTCGCCAAACGATTTTTTTTAGTTTCAGGTACAATCACTTTTATTTATTTTTAATACCGTTGTAATTACCGAAATTTATTAACAATTTTTGAATTTTTGTTGTCTTAATAGATTACTTTAATGTTTATGGATTATAAATTTTATAACACGAATAACACGTTCCACAAAATTTATTTAAAAATTAGAAATTTTTTATGTCGCCAACTGGGATAGAACCGGCGTCCTTCCGATCATCAGTCCATTGCTTTTCCTCTAAGCTAAGCCCTATTTAAATTTTTTTAGTACAATTTCAAATTCGAATTTCTTCAGGTTTGAATATTTTGTTTATAAATAAAATTACATCAACAACAGAAAATCAAATGTGTCTTTTTTATTAGAAAAAAAAATTAGAATAATTGTTTTAGAAGTAAAAAAAAAATGATGTTGCGAACCAGGATAGAACCGGCGATCTTCCGTTTGTCAGCCCATTGCTTTTCTTCTAGGAAAGTTTTTTTGTCAAATTTCAAATTTGAATTTCTTCAGGTTGAAAATTTGAATATTTTTTTTTTTTTTAATAAAATTATATTAGTATAACAGACGTGAAGTTTTTATGCAGCATGTAATATTCTCGTGATACTGCTTGCTTGGAAGCAGTTTTGTCAAGGAAAGCTGAGCAGTGAAGCGATTGCATTATTGATATCATGCCTGATTTTTGTTCGATTTAGCTCGCGTGAAAGCACTTGTTTCGAGATCCAAAAAGGCATGAATTCACCGCTTTTAATTAGTGCTCCTGTTTTTCTTTTAAAATGTCGATAATTCATGCCTTCTCGGAAGTGCATATTATAAAGAATTTCAACTATTTAAAATCATGCCGTCTCAAAAGCACAATATTCCTGCCTATTTTTCCGTGAAGAGAAATTGTCTCCTATTTTTAGTAAAACCTCTTATTTTCATTAAAATAACTTTTTTCCGTATTTTAAAAAAAATATTGATAAAAGAACCGCAAAAATATTTAAGCAATCAAAATGTATTGCTCATTTCATGCCTTTTTGAAAAGCACAGCAAAAAGCGATGTAAACAATTAATCAACTTAGGCCTTTCATTAGTGCTGTTTACGAAGCTATACATTTTTAGAAGCGGTAAAAGTAGCAGTAAGGAAGCAGTAATCGTTTTTACTGCTTCCACATTTTTGCTGGGAAGTATGTCTTTAATAAGATTTGAAAAAATGTTGTAAACTCCGTTCCTAATTTTTACCACCAAACTGTTTAACGAGTAAGAAAAACAATGGCATATTTGGATTGATTGGCATCATACGATTTTGTTTCGGAAAGAAAATTCTGACAAAGCGTTTCTGAAAGAAAGCGAAAAAAGTAACCAAATGTAAACTTCGTTACGGTAAACTCCGTAACCAAAATTGTTTCATGAATTTATTAATTAAATTTCAGGCCTAAAAGTAGGCATCAAAAAATTTCTAATATGCAATAGGATTTCCATAAATATTATTAGAAGATATTAAAAATTTAGCGATGATTGTTTTTAGGCTCAAAATTCATTTAATAAATGAACTTTAAACTGTTGGAACGAAAAACATTTAATTTTGCATTTCCTTGGAATGGAATATAGGCAAAAATATTATATTTGCTGGCAAACATATTATATTAAAAACACGGAAAATATATTTTGACAGTTCTTCCAAACATATATATATCACCAGCAAATATGTTTCCTGCATGGCCATTTTTTTCAGCGTGCATTTTTTTAATTAATGGTAATGATTCTAAAATTTAATTTCATTGATTAATGACAATGATTTTAAATTTTATTACCATTGATAATGAATAAATTAAAAAAAAATAATTGCCATTGAGAGGAAAACGTAAAAATGGAGTAAAACTCGCTGAAATCGAAGATGGAAAATGCTTATTCACACATTCGAATGTGGCCACATGTGGGGCACAAGTGCCCAAATATATTTACAAAAAGTACCATAAAAAAGAGTACAATTTTTCAAAAAAAAGTACAATTTTTCAAAAAAAAGTAAATTTTTTTAATAAAAGTACAATTTTTGAAAAATATTGCAATTTTTCAAAATTAAAATTGCAATTTTTTTAAAAAAGGTACAATTTTTGAAAAATATTGCAAAATTTAAAATTTAAATACAATTTTTCAAAAAAAATTTAAAATTTTTAAAAAAAAGTAAAAAAGGATTATTGTGCAAAAAAAAGTATATTTTTTTATAAAAAGTAAAATTTTTCAAAAACTTTTCATTGTTCAAAAAAAAATTAATAAAAAAATTTTTTTCCAAAAAGGTAAAATTTTTCAAAAAAAGTTCAATTTCTCAAATAAAAAGTAAAATTAAAAAAAAAAAATCGAGATATAGGCGAAAACCCAAATAAACGTCCTTTTCCTTCTTTTAAAATCTAGCTGAGTTAGGTAAAATTAGTTTTCACTAAAGGGGTTTTATGGGTGTATTAACACCCAAAAAGCAAAAATTTTAACCGTTTTGCTCTATCTCGCTTAGTTTTCGACACCCATAAAACCCCTTTAGTGAAAAAAAAATTTACCTAACTCAGCTAGATTTTAAAAATGCAAATATCTCATAAACTACTAATGCTAGAAGGAAAAGGACGTTTATTTGGGTTTTCGCCAATAGCACCGTAAGTTGTTTTTCACGTGGAAAAATTTCACTCGAACTTTAAATGCCTCAAATTGCATTTTAAGTTATACAAATTAACAATTTTTTAATTTTATAGCAAAACCACAATCACAATAAACACGAAATGTCACTTTTTCACCAAAAAAATAATAGTCTTGTACATTAAATTTGCGTGAAAACAAAGTTATTACAAAATTATTTTTCTTATATGGAGTATAACAGTTTTTTCACTTGAAACTCAAACAACTTACGGTGCTTATATCTCGAAAACTAAGCGAAATAGAGCAAAACGGTTAAAATTTTTGCCCTTTGGGTGTTAATACACCTATAAAACTCCTGTAGTGAAAACAAAGTCCACCTAACTAAATTGCACTTTATTGGAAAAATTGAACTTTTTTTTCAAAAATTGTACTTTTTTAAAAAGGTCCTTTTTTTGAAAATTGTACTTTTTTTGAAAAATTTAAATTTTTTTGAAAAATTTTAAATTTTTTGAAAAATTTTAATTTTTTTGAAAAATTTAAATTTTTTTGAAAAATTCTAATTTTTTGGAAAAATTTAAATTTTTTTTGGTAATTTTTCCAAAAATTGTACTTTTTTTTGTAAAATTTCACCTTTTCCCAAATATGGTACTTTTTTTTTGTTGAAAACTTGTGCTTTTTCATAAATGGTATCTTTTTTGAAAAATTTTTTTAAATGCGCCACATGTGCCATAACCGTTTATTTTTGTAAACAAATGGTTTTTAATCAATTGTAATTAGTTTTTTTATACATTAGTGTAATTTCAATACCATTAGTAATGATTTTTCTAATGAAAAATATTTCATTACCATTAAATGGTAATGAAATTTTTTTCATTGTCATTTCATTTTTTCATTTCATTTTTTCAATTTTATTACCATTAGTTCAGGTAATGAAATTTCAATGGTAATGAAAAATTCCCATGTAGGCAAGGCACATAAAATTTTTTTCCCACAATTTAAGAATTTTTTTTTTTTTTTTTAAGAGAAGCAACACTCAGGAAATTCTTCCTACTAATTAACGTGTTGCTTCCTTTGGAAAGGGGATAGAGAAGAAGTGAAAGATGAAGGGCTTCAAATATGGCAACACTGTTATTGCGCGAGATGTTGAATTTTTAGAACAGTTGTTGCGCGATGTTGTCTGATGTTGAGTTTGCGAACTTTGTTGAAGCTTGTAGTTCATAGCCCTGTTATATTATTTTACTTCGGTGGGGTTAAGTGCTATGGGAACACCGAAGGAGGACGCTGCGATATGCATGAGGGATAGAAAAAACTCATACATATTATTATTTTTCATTAATTGAAGTTGCCTTGGGTGGGCTCGAACCCGCAACCTCACGTGTAACAGTCCAACGCGCTAACCACTACACCACAGCGAAATGTTTTGTTTTTATCATTTTATTTTGTTGCGGCGCAACCGCTGATTGGATTTTTGAAAAGCATTTTAAGGACAAAAAATACAAAATTAAAAAAAAAAAGTTTTTCGCGGAATGAATTGTTATTTTATTCGCGAAACCGCTAACTTGATAAATACAAATTGTATATTATTAAAAAGCTAGTTGAAAAATTAAATATTAAAAATTAATAAATTGCAATTTTTTAAATTTATTTTCTTTGTGTAAATGTAAACTTCGTTACCACAAAAAAAACCTAAAATTCGGCATAAAAAAAAGTTTTTGCGAAAACTTGTAGAAGAGATTTTTTGGAGTTAAGTTAACAATGGCTAAACTTACTGATTCCATTAAGAAAAAAACCGAAATATTAACACTTTTTGTATCTCACAAATTTGGCCTAAAAACTTATCACATTTTATGATTTCACCCATATGTATGAAACGAAAAAATATGATACATTCCAAAATGTTAATAATCGGTTCCGAATCCACATAAAGAAATTCTAAAGTCGAACATTCCGAACATTTTTGCTGTTTGTGATTCACATCCACAAAATTTTTGTGAAATATTCCGTGTGTAAAAAGCTGGGTGGAAGTAAAAACGAATGCACTTTTTTCTATGAAATATTTATTAAATTATTAAAAAAAACATTTGTGAACAAAATTTTGAAATGTGTTCTTTGTAATTTCACTAAAATATTGAAATTTGTAGAACATTTAATAAAAAGACTATTTTAAAAACTGTCTATAAATTTAAACATTTTCTTTAGAATTAAAAAAAAGGAAGAAAAAGAAAAAATGATTTAATCAAAATTTCAAATTTATTTTCACAATTGTTTTTTGTTTAAATTTACATCAGCTGTGTTACCAAAGTTACCCGAAGAAAAAGTCTGGGGAAATTTTGATAAAAAGAGAAACACTAATACACTCTCATTAGCGCTCTCATTTAACCAATTTTCGAGTACGGAAACACTTTTGGGTAAATTTCGGTAACTTTGGGTAAATTTCGTTAACTTTGGGAACTTACGAGAACGCACTTAATATGTGAATACCAAAACAACAAATTTCCGAATATTTTAATTCCATGTGCTTTTAGAAATCCATTCTAAATGAAAACGCTCTAAACTCAGAACAGCAGTGATTATAAATGAATATAAATATAATTACCCAAATAATGGGAATTAATAGTTGATGGCAACTCCAGCCAAAACAAATTTCAAATTGATTGGAAAAAGTAATACTTTGAATAGATTGATAGATTTTATTGAAACACAATTGATACAAGATTTTTTTTGCTGATATTTTTTACTAAAATAACTGAATCTTCTACAAATTAGGGGTTGTTGGTTTTAAAGGTAATGTAAATACAATAATATTTTTCCAACATTGATTAGAAAAGCCAATATTTTGGATAATGTGACAGTGTTTTTGTTAACCGTATATATTTTCCGTTCACAATTAAATTTAACTTTCCTGATGCTGAATTTTAAATAATAATTGCAAATAAAATTATTGAATAATGAAAAAATTTCATTGCTTCCGATAGAATTCCAACCAATTTTTTCTTTTTCTGTGTGCACCTTTATTTCTGCTTACAAAAGTCATTACCGGATAATAGAAGATTTTGTTGGGTAAGGTTTATCTGTAGGACATTTAACTTAAGTGCCTGTTAGCAAATAAAGCACGAGGGATGATAGGAACGAATGAATGTGTAATTGTGTGAGTGTGAAGATGTGTAGGTGTTGTATAGGGTTCTTCAACAGGGACGCTACAAAAGTAGAAATACAGGGACAGCAAACGACGCCATATTTCTTGCCGCTCTTTTGACATTTCTCTGCAATAAGGTTTGCCATTTCATGGTGGAAAGATATACGAGCCAACAACGAGTCGAAATTATTAAAATTTACTCCCGACATTCGGAGTCAGTGGCCTCAACGTTAAGAGCGCTACGTCCAATTTATGGTCGTCATCATGAATGGCTTCGTCAATAAACAAAATATGCGTTATTGGTCAGACAGCAATCCACACGTACTCCATGAGTCATCATTGCATCCCGAAAAAATTACGGTTTGGTGCGGTTTATGGGCCGGCGGCGTCATTGGGACGTACTTCTTCCGTGATGATCAAGACCGGCACGTTACTGTGAATGGGAATCGCTACCGTTCAATGATAACCGAATATTTTTGGCCCCAATTGGATGATATTGACTTGAAGGACATGTGGTTCCAACAGGACGGCGCCACAAGCCACACAGCGAATGTCACAATCAATTTATTGCAAACCAAGTTTGGAGAACGTGTTATCTTACGAAATGGTCCAGTCGATTGGTCGCCTCGGTCGTGCGATTTGACGCCGTTGGACTATTTCCTGTGGGGCTACGTCATATCTATGGTCTAAGCCAACAAGCGAGCGACGATTGATGAATTTCGTACGAATATCGGCCGATTTATGCTTGAAAACCGTCGAAAATTGGGTTCAGCGTCTGGACTTCTGCAGGCGTGCCCATGGTGGCCATGCAAAAGAGATCGATGTCCATACATAATGGCATCGAACGTACTTTCACAGGAATAAAGAATTTCATTGATATCCAAAACCGTTTTTGTTTTATTTAAAAAAACTATTGTAGCGCTCTTATTGAAGAACCCTTTATGAAGATATAAAAAAATACATGATAGTGGTGGTGCTACCGAGCACTGTTTAAAATCAATATTGAAAGTTATTTTCATAACAACTAGTATTGAAAACTATGCATATAAAAATATCATAGAGTGACGTACAATATTAAATTAAATAGGGGGCCTTATCTGGTTGTTAAATCTAAAATAGTGAAAAACTCGCCCAGCTAGAAAAATATTTGCTGGGCTTCATATAAAAATCGATTCTTGTAGTGTTTTTCACGAACTTTGGAACGGCGTTATCGGTCATTTCAGTATAATAACGTCTGACCTTGCAATGTAAATTAGTGTGCCCACTTTCGTAGTTTATTAGTAAACGAATTTTAAAAAAGACCTATAAAGAAATCTCTAAGGGAAAAAAATTTTTAAAAAATGTTACGCGATTTTTAGATAAATTGGGAACAGAGTGCCACTTAGTGATAACCACGTCGTTATAAATTATTTTTTTGGTGATGCCATAACCATATACAGTTGATATCTAATTTTATAAAAGACAATAATATATAAAAATGTATGGTTATAGATGACTACATATACACTCAACCAAAAAAGTCTGTAATGGCTACTGAAAATGTTGCTGTTATTACGGGAAATTTAACTGTTTTGAGGCCAGCGGTATTTTTTGCTAATTTTAGCAACACATGTCTGCTGATCTGTAGTACAATAAAATTAGTAGAAAAAATTAGTAGCCGCTATTAAATTTTAGTAAAATTTATGTAAAATGCAATTCAAAATCGATTTGCTAAAATCAGTTAAAAAACTTACTAAATATCATAATTTTAGTACAATGAAATTAGTATAAATAATTAGTTGCAGCTACTAAATTTCAGTAAATTGCTGTAAACTGTAATTTAAAATCAATCTGCTGAAATTAGCAAAAAATTTTACTAAAAAATAAAAAAAACTGTAAAATCTAAAAAAAAAAATTTTCTTTCGATTGTAACAAGCGTATAATTAATTACTTCATCGTACTTGAAATTTGGAGTCAAAATTGCAAACGGTTCTCCAGTTATTGCCGTTTTATGCATTGGAGATGCAATAAAATTTTCTAAGTGTTATTTCTAAACTAAAGGCTTCATTAGTCTAATCGTAAAGTAAAAAAACGTATCTGTAATTAATTCAATGTGTTAAAGTAATATAGAAATATATTTTTATCTTTTTTCTATGCATTGAAACTGTTGTCAAGTAAAATCGTAAAAAAGTTCTGTTGAAAATAGATATTTTTTATTTTTATTACTTGACATTTAATTCTATGCACAAGAAAAGGATAAAAAATACAATATTTTTATTTTTTATGCTCTTTTTATTCATTATGAGAATGATACGTTACTTTTTTTACGATACTTCCAAACTAATTTGGGCTTAAGAATATATCAATAGTAACAAATATAAACTAAACAAGAATTGTAAAAAATCAAAAAAAAAATATTTTTAAATTAGTATATTTTTCTGCTAAATTTAGCACTCGGTTTTGAAAAATTAGTAAAATATTTTTCTGAAATCAGCAGCGAAAATTAGTAAAAAAAATCCGTAATTTGTAATAAGATAATAGCAAAAATGATTACTAAAAATAAAAATTGTACTAATAATCAGTATAAAAATATTATAGTGTGATTGAAAACTGTTTACAAATTTTTTTACAAACTTTTTTATCTGAGTGTATGACTATATATAATTTTTTGTACTCGGGAGTGGAAAGATCCCAAGAATAGTGTAGGTCCGTGTACATTAGACCGTACCTCAAAAAAAAAGTTCGCCGTACACCGTCCAATCTAAATTATTTTTGCAAGGAGGTTTCAAAAATAAATTTTTTTTTACCGAACGTAGGGGTCGCCATTTTACATTTTTCGTTATATCTTTGGCATTTACAGTCGGATCTTAAAGTATGATACATCGATGTTTTTCTCTAGAGGGGACCAATGTTTTGCTCTAAGGGCCATTGAACTCAAGTATTCCGTTCCAGTATTTACCCACCAGATCTCAGTTGCTACCACCCTAATGTCAGAAAATTAGAGCTCGCAAAAAATCATTAAACTTTTGCTGAGGAAGTTTTTCAATAAATCCAGCAGAATTTTTTTTTATTTTTTGTTGCCGAACGTAGGGGTCGCTTTTTTAAATTTTTTTCATTGTATTTTTCCTTTATAGCAAAACACTGATCTTTTGGAGGCAAAAAATCGATATATCACACTTTAAAATCCGACTTTAAATGCCGAAGCTATAACGAAAATTGAAAAAGGCAACCCATAAGTTCGGTAAAAATTTTTTTTTTTGGAATTGCCTTTCGAAAACACTTTATATTTGAAGGTGTATCGCGCACTTTTTTTCCCCCGTACATGAAAAAAAAATTTTACGAAAAATGTAGGTACCCTACTGGAAATTTTAACAAACTGTCACCGAACTGGTCCCTTTTTATGAAATAGAGTGGTCACTTTTACATGACGTTGTCATAGAAGGAGGAAATTGACCCCTTGTGACATGTCAGTTTGTTAAAATTTCCCGTAGGGTAATTACGAGTATATTTTCTACCGAAAAACATAGTAAGTTATTTGGGTTTCATGTGGAAAAAATTGTTATACATATTTCATAGGTGGAACAAAAATCGTATATCACGATATTAAGTTTAACGTGAAAATTGTGCTGAATTTCTTTTCATGCTAATTTAGTGTACAACGCTATTATTTCCCTGATTAAAAATTGGCATTTTATGTTTGTTGTGATTGTGTTTTCTTATAAAATAACAAAGTTTTTTATTATTATTATTTTAATTATGACTTGAGGCCTTTAAAGTTCGAGTGAAATTTTTTCAAGTGAATATTTTAAATCATTTGATATTTTTTTTTTTTTAAGAGATGAAACACTTAGGAAATTCTTACTATTATTTAACGTGTTGCTTCCTTTGGAAAGGGGATAGAGAGGAAGTGAAAGGTGGTGAAAGATGAAGGGCTTCAAATATGGCAACACTGTAATTGCGCGAGATGTTGAATTTTAGAACAGTTGTTGCGCGCCATTTGATGGTGAGTTGGCGAACTTTGTTGAAGCTTTTTAATTCATAGCCCTGTTATATTATTTTACTTCGGTGGGGTTAAGTGTGAGGGATAGAAAAAACTCATACATATTACTATTTTTCATAAATTGATGTTGCCTTGGTTGGGGCTCGAACCCGCAATCCCACAATTAAAATGATTAAAAATTGTATAATTTTTAAATAAAGCATAAAAAGTTAACAGGGAGTAAAGACAGCCTTCTGCATTAAAGGGTTAAGGGCCTTTGGTTGCACAAAATCTATCCATAATCTGATAAGGTATATGTACAAAAAAAAAAACAGCCAAGGAGGAAGTGTAAGAACAAAAAAACCATGAAATGAAGAATCAAGTGTAATTTATTTGTCCTTAGATAGGAGAGCGAAAGAGGAATCAAAGTATTAGAATGTGACAGTAGTGTGTATGGAAGTAATGGCGTAACATTTGGGTATGAAAAGTGTAGGTGCAAATGTGTGTAATCATTTGTAAAAATAATGAATGGTTTTGCAAGCATTGGCGTTTTTACTCTAGTGTGTACTTGGTCGTTTTTATATAGCGCCACTACATACACAGAGAGAATTTTATTGAACAAAAAAAAAATTGTGAAAAATTGCACTAAGCTAATAAAACTTTTCTTCACAAAGTGATGGTAAAGTTTTCTTGAAATTACTGAAACTCTTTAAACATTTTATGAAACTGATTTTTAAAGTAACTTCTTCTTTAAACATCGTTTTCGCAATGTCCCTTTTGGCATCTATGCCCAGCAAATAACTAAGGATTCAACGGACATATTTGATTTCGTATCCCTTAAAAATTTTAAATTACACTGTTTGTTAAATTTTTAAGAGACATTCAGTAATTGGGCCTAAACGCACGAATTGATATTTGAATAATATCCGATCGATTTAAAATCATATTATCACATTTTTTTTAAATTATGTTTCAAATTAAAAGAAAAATGAAAAATTTTGTAAATAAATTAGATACCAGAAAAACTGAAAGAATTCTATAAGAGCTCATGAGGACCTGGATACAGAAGATGGGTTCTGTAGCGGAACCGGAAAATATGTATTCCATCTTACTGGCCCCTATTGAATTTTTTGAATTTTTAATTTCTGTAATTTGCATCTAAATTTGATCATCTTTTTATCATTTGAAAAAGATTGAAAGAAAATGTGTGAATATGATCTTAAATCGAAAGAAAGTTATTCATTTGTCCATAAATAAATCTCATTAATCGCAAAGATATCTTTCCTAAAATTTTATAAAAATTTTGCATTAATTGAATAAAAAGTTTTAATAAAGGAGTTGAAGAGCAAAATTTCATTAATATCGTGAAGTTTATTCTATCAGTGTTTTATTACTTACTATGCAGCAATCAGGAAAAGGAAATAGTCTTCGTTGTGGTGTTGTTGTTAGTTAAAATGTATGAGTGTAGAAAATGTTAAATCCTTAAAAAGGATAAAGATAATAACCAGTTCATAAGACGTGTCACAGATTATAGAACTTCAAGGATAATGTGCTAGTATTAGGGTGCTCAATTAATCGACTTTTTATTGTAATAATTATTCGACTTTTTCTTAACCGATTACTTGCATAAAACTTAAAAATTAATCGATTAACCGAACAAAGTTTTGTGTAAAATAATATATGTACAAATTTTGTGTTATTTTTAATAATTTCCTTTAAAGAAATTAACAAAAATAAGTTCAGTAACTCTACCAAACTCTTCCAAAGATGTACTAATTGAGATCATAATTCGTCACAATTTTTATCTCTTCTGTCCCCTCTATCACATATTCGAATTTTTTCCAAATCGGTGAGCAGCACTCTGCAAATCGTTTCAAAGGGAGTTTTGAAGAAAATGTTTATTCTTCTTCTTAACCTCAAACCTACTAAATGAGAATTAATAAAAATACATATTAATTACAATATTAATTGTATTTGGTCTATACGACGCGTTTGAAAAAACAACACTTAACTAAAAAGATAAAAATGCTCTGTTGGCTGTCCGTCTCCAATATACACAAATTGCCTGCACTTGTACGCACAAACCGTACGTCAGTGTGGCAACATTTGCGAAAAGGTTACACGGAGGAAATAAGAAGATAAACAGGAAATCTAAAGTAGATTGTTTGTATATGTCTGTTTGATCACTTCTGAAAGTATTCATATAGAGACAATCTGACAATGAAAATATAAACGATAATACAATTTAATGGAAAATCACTGATGAAGCCTGTCCATAAAAAAGGCAGAAACTGTGATATAATGTGATATAATGTGATATAAAAAAATGATTTATTTGTCTTTTAATTCGCCCTTTATAAAGTCGCCCTTTATAAATTCCGAAATCCCGAAAAATCCCGGGATCCTGATAAATCCCGGGTTGCCGGGATTTAAATTTTCAAAATCCCGAATCCCGGGATTTGTAAGAACCAGTCCCGTTTGGCATCCCTAGTGGGTACCCCTAGGCTTTTATTCTAAGAAGTTTTCTAAAACTCAACGACGTTATAGTACTTATGACCCCGAATTACAAGCGGCATATTCTGGCTTAAAGCATTTTCAGTATTTCTTAGAAGGTCAACAATTTGCAATTTACACTGACCATAAACCCATTACATTTGCATTTTCGCAATGACCAGAAAAGGCGTCACCACGCCAATTACGCCAACTGCATTTTATTGGTCAACATACTAATGATATACGACATGTTAAGGGTCAGGAAAATGTAACCGCAGATGTCTTTTCTAGTCCTGATGCTATTAACATGCTTTCAGCACTAAATTGCGAAGACTTAGCGAAAGATCAAGAATCAGATGAACAATTGAGTTCGTTTTTATCTGCTACCGACCACAGTTTAATTTTAAAGAAACTCAAAATACCTGATTCAAAATTGGTATTGTATTGCGATGGTTCAACGAAAATTTTGCGTCCATTTGTTACAACCAAATTTCGAAGTGATGTTTTTAATACTGTACACAACTTATCACATCCAGGTTCCCGATCCTCCATCAAACTCATAAGCGAACGTTTTGTGTGGCCGTCTATGAAGTCGGACATATCATCTTGGGCGAAGAATTGTATAACTTGTCAAAAGTCCAAGATCAGTAGACACACGACAACTGAAGTGTGCAATTTTCCTGCCCCTGAAAGTCGCTTCTAATTAGTCAGCATTGGTCTTGCCGGACCTTTAGCTTCATCGAGAGGCTACCGATATTGTTTAACATGTATTGACCGGTTAACGAGATGGACAGAAGCGATACCAATAGAAGATATAACAGCTGAAACGGTAGCTAACGCATTTCTGCATGGATGGGTATCAAGGTTTAGTGTTCCAAATCAAATTACAACAGACCAAGGCAGACAGTTCTTTATTTCAGGAATTTGCAAAGGCAATTGGATCAAAAGTGACTCATACAACTTCTTATCACACACAGTCTAACATTAGCCTCTCGCTTACAAAAAAGTGCGAATAACGAGTTACCCATAGTAAAAGAAAAAGTAGTTAGGAAATAAGCGGTTACCCTACATTGTAAAATAGTTGGTCATATTGGAAAAAAAAACTTTTTACCTTGGAAAATTTCCTATTTAGTTCAAAACAAATTTATAAATAAAATATTAATATAAAAAAGACTTAATCAGTACTTATTTAATGAATTACCAGTAAGTGAATACTTTGCACGACTATATAAGTACTTCTATAACTTATTATCGGTAAGTCATTATTTTCTATTTTAAAGTAATGCAAAAGGTAATGGCCTATCATTACTGGGTAATCCGTATGGTAATGACCTGCAATTAGCATGTTTTTGCTGGGATTAACCCTATATGAATCAAGTTACACAAAATAATAACTTTTATCAAGTGGAAACATTTTTTTTTTGATTCATTTAAAGTGATATTTTTCCGAAAATTATGAAAGGTGTTATTCTGTAAATTTCCTATTGGGTCTTTTTGGCCAAAAGCATAAAAATTAACCCTATATGGATCATGTTACATAAAATAATTATTTTTATCAAGTGAAGATTTTTTTTATCAATTTATTGGCCCCCACAGCCCCCGTGCCTGAATTTTAGATCGCGATTTTCTCGGAAACTAAAGCTCCTAGAAAGAAAAGGAGTTTTATTTGGAACATTGCTCGTATCTTGAAAAGTAAGCCAAATAAATGAAAACGGACAAGAGTTTTGGCTTGTTGAAGACACAACACACAATCTGCGAAAAAATTATGAAAATCGCAAAAATATCGTTTTGTTCATATCTCGAAATCTAAGCAAGATAGAGTAAAACGGTTGAAATGTTTGCCCTATCAGTATTAATATACCCACAAAACCCCCGTACTGGATCTGCATTGGCCATGCAGCCTTTTTTGTGTCCTTTTAATAAATTCCAATACAACATAAAAAAAAACATAAAATGTTACGCGCTCCTATATTTACACCATAAGGCATGTTGTTCATTAATTTCGCTACATCTATGATTTCTATTAGCTTCTTCTACTACCTCTTAGTTTTTTTTTTTTTTTTTTTGCTTTAAATATCCACATCTGTCTCAAAAGTTTAACTGTTTTTTTATGCGAAAAAGGTTAAATTGTTCATTTTAGACATGTTTTTATAAACTGCAAGTTTGTATGTTTTTATTTACAAATTCCATGTTAGCATTACTGCCACTGCTGTTTAGTAGATCCTTTTCTCGTCTGCTGCACAGCTGTTTTGGAACTAACTTAAAACCACCAAAGTATTTAACTTGCGGTTTGCATCTCATGCATTTAAAATTCTGTGATTTTTGTTTACAGTATTTTGTTTTTGTGTATATGTGTGCGTGTGTGTAGTTTAGTTTTTAGTGGTATAAGTAGCGGCATTAGCTACATAGGTCATACACTCAGAAAAATATATATAAAAAGGTAACAATATAGTCAGTGGGTAGCATTGTTTTGACACTTTTCATTCGGAACGAGATGTAATAGCGGAAAAATTTGTGGCTCCGCATAGACATCCCAACAAGCAATTCGTTACGTTTACGAACCGTTTTCGGTCCATCATAAATGGAATCCAACTCCGTTTAAGGAAGATTCGAATCGGTTGAAAGTCCGTCAATGACGTACCGTTTACGAACCGCTATGTCGTGTTAAAAACGGACAACTCCGTCAATGATGGACCGTTTACAGACCGTTATATCATCTAAAAACGAACAAGTCCGTTCAAAGTCAGTCAATGCCAAACAGTTTCCAGACCGTTATGTCGTGTAAATAACGGATTGACTCCGTTTTTAGAATGCCGTTTTCGGTCCGTATCCATACCGTTTTTTTAAACAAAAACGGACTTATATATCTACCTAAATTTACCCTTTTTTTATTAATTAATAGCAGTAGTTTGTTTTATAGATTTATTAATAATGACATTGATTACATAAATTTGCACTATATCTAGTGCAGTTTACTCTCCATCCAGTTCATCAATTCACAATAGTGGCCTATAATAAAATGCAACATCTTCATTAAAAGAAACAATAAATTAGCTAAGGTTTAACCGATTGTTTTCATGATGGTGTTTTGCACACAATGCAAGTTCGCACACTTTGCTTCCAACAACTAAATGTGTCACTAAATATTTATTTGTTAATTGCATTTGCTTACAAAAACCATATTTAAAACACATATTAAATTTCATTTAACTTACCGTCTAATGTATGTATCTGCTTTGAAGTATTTTGTTTCTTTGTGTTACATCGGATTGATGCTTTTCCGACTGATTTTACGTTGCAGTAATATTTTTTTTCAGCAACTGAATCACTTTTGTTTTAAAAACAAACTAGTACCAGTCAAGTCTGTATTTAACAGTACGGAAACGGATACACCAAAACGGAGCTAAAACGGATTGTGTTCGAAAATCCGTTTATACGGTCCATTAATGTTCCGTATACGTACAAGCTTTGACGGATACGTGCATTACGAACCGTTAATGTGCAGTAAAAGCCGGATTCATGATTCCTTACGTGCCGGAGAGTCCGTAAAAATGTTTCTTGGGATACAATTGAGATCTTTTGTTAAAATTTTTCCTCAAACTTTCCAAAAAATGGCAAGTATTACAAAAAAATAAATAAAAATAATGCATATGAAATTAATTATTGTTAAAAAATTAGTGTGCTCATTCATTTAGATAAAAAATATTATCTTTCACGGATAACATTTATCGGAGACCAAAAAATTTTCCAATTTAGAAAAAAATATTGTTACGTTTTTGAAAATGTTGGTTTATATCCTTTAAATAAACCAGTTTCTTTTCTATTGCAATCAAAATAACCTATTCCGCTGCTGACAGCGTTATGTTTTACCTTCAAAAACGTATAAGTTTACTTCCTCTAGATAAACCAGGTTGGTGGCACTTGCAATTAAAAATAACACGGTTTATTTAAAGGAACGTTTTTAAAAACGTAACAAATGTTGTCAAAAGTGGGATTTGTTATTTTGATTTAAATAGAAAAGAACCCGGTTTACTTAAAGGAAATAAACCAACATTTTTAAAAGTTAAAAACGTAACAATTATTTTTATTTTGCAATCCCCCTGCTGACACCAAATTTTACGTTTAAAATGTTGGTTTATTTCCGTTAAATAAACCGGGTTCTTTTCCTATTGCAATCAAAATAACCAACACACACACACTCTTTTTGTTTATTATAGACTCTTATTTATTTAACACTTTATTACATTTCAGTTTTACAATGATTCACTTGAGCTAAACTGAATTGTACAAATGCTACTGCGCAACAACTAACTTATCACAACTTAAATCCACAAATGCTAATGCGCGACTCCATCCCCAAAGCTAAACTTCAGCCCTTTTATAGTGTAAAGTCTGTGATTGTAGAATAATCTCAAAAGGTCCAGAGGCACCCAGATTACTAGCTGTGGTGGTAAAACAAACTAGACGGTTCTAGAGGCACCCAGAGTATTCACAGCCGAGACACCAACTACTTTATTCTTAGCCGAGACACCAACCATTTTGCCGTACAGCAGTTTATAGCTCATTATAGCATACTGTGGTATACTTAAATGTAGTGTTGCCAGATCGACAGGTTTCGTAAATCCCGTTTCTCGGGATGTTTTTCTTCTAAAATACCAGAACTAGACCAATCAAATTTCGTAACTCTGCCGCCCACTTAAGCCTGTTCATTGCGAATAGGCACAGATATATCCTTTCCATAGTTGGCTAGCCTCTCTAGGTGTATAGTCTTCATTTTAGATCTTGTGCTGTTGTGCTTCTGTATTCTATAAACCACGTCATTTAGTATCTTGATTACTTTATAGGAGCCGTCCCAATGAGTTTGTAGTTTAGGTGACAATCCTTTTTTTCGTTGAGAGTTGAAAAGCAGAACCAACTGGCCTTCGGTGAATCCTTCAGAATTTCCAGTTTGGCTTTCATTTTATCGCTGGTCATTTTACTTCGGTTACGAATTCATGAAGTTCTTCAAGGTCGTTCTTGGAGGGGTTTCCACTGTCTTCCTATGTTGGTGTAGGCTTAACGCCAAATTCTAAGTCTCCAGGCAGGCTTAACTCAGTTCCAGATATAGTCCTAGCAGGTATTCGTGAGCTGAAGTCGTGCACGGCTGATCTTATGCTAACAGAAATTGTGGTATGTGCTCATCCCAATCCCTTTGATGCCTGCTGATCACTTTTCCCAAATATTCCTCCAGGGTAAAATTAACTCTTTCAATCATGCCATCGGATTGCGGAAGTAGTAGTGGTGTCCTTATCTTTCTTATGCCATATAATTCACACATTTCTTTAAATATGGCATTTTGAATTATTAAATTTCATATAAATTACTCGTAATATAAAATTAAAAAAAAATAAAAATAAAATCGTTACAAAAATTAATTAAATACACAAATTTTTTTTTCAAAAATAAAAAATATTGCAACTCCATCCTAAAGGAGCACTTCTTTGTGATGCAATGAAAGTAGGGATTCATTTAGAAGTTGATCCATTTTTTTTTCTGGGAAGCTTTCAATATTTTTACAGGGGTTAAAAAAACCGTTTTGACCAAAATCATTTTGGGTACTACTGTGTGAAATTTAATAGACATCTAATTAACTGATTAGAAATTTCTAAATTATTTTCCAGGGGTATGGCATCACCAAAAAAATAAGTTATAACAACTTCGTTATCACTAGATCAGGGGTATGTCATCACCAAAAAATAACAGTGAGGTTACACGATCAAGATTTTGCTTTCAAGTTGATAACACATACTGCTTGTCAAATTCAGTTGAACTTGAAGCTGTAACGTAGGCTGCATGCAACTTGATAGTCAATTTTGCTTTCAAGATGCCGTCGTCAAGGAAAGAACTAAAAATGCTCTCCTTTGTGGGCTGTTTTCGCACTGTAGACTGTTCGAAAAGACTTTATTTTTTCTTCACATGTTCCACAGACATTTTCATGTCAGCTGAAATTGATTTTTTATTTATTTTTATTTTTAAATCATTTCGTCGATATACCGAAATATTCACATTCCGTATTTTATCAAACGTGTTTTATTGCGGCACAATATTTGTAAAAAGAAAAACAAATTTACAAGAAATTGATCAGCTGTTTAAAACTTGACCGTCAAGTTTTCTCAAAACTTGAAAGCAAAAATTAATATCAAGTTGCTGTTCAATTTTTAAAATGTGAGTGTGTTAGTAAAAAAAATGTGAGTGTATTGAAACTTGAAAGCCAAAAATTGATCGTGTAACCCCCATGTAAGTTATAAAAATATTGCTGTCACTATGGCACTTTGTTGTTTAGTGCCAAATTCGCCAAATTTCGAAATTTTCAAAATGACCACAACCTTCTGAAATAACAAAACAAAAACAAAACAATTTTTGCTTTTTTAATTTTACCGATAGTTTTATTTATAGAGAAAGCCAAAATTATTTGTTTATTGAATTTCTTGATTCGTTTTAAACCTTTATTGTGCTATATCGCCTAAATAAAGCGATAAATTCCAATTTTAATATTTGTTCCGTATTAGATTTTCAATGCCAAATACCTATGCAGTTCAAATATTATAGCAATCAGAGGAAAGAGCATTAGAGGGTTAATGGAGCTTGTACGTAAAGAGGTTTGTTTAAAAACATTCGTTATTTCGTACACGCAGAAAAAAGAGATTCTTGGATATATTTACAGACAATTATATATATGTTTCTAAACTACTATACTTATATTTGAGGTGTGTTTCCAATTATTTTATTTTTATCGTTATAATACATATGTCTCCAGGCAAACACTGTAATGTTTGAATGTTAGTCATATTTTCCCACTTAAACAAAAATATATTTGCATTTTTATTTTATCATTATTATGTTTGTGGAGTGCAAATATAATAATGATAAATATATATATATATTTGCCTGCAAACATTTATATATTTGCGAGTAGATGTATTTCATATGATTCATACATACATAGTTTACAGGCAAAAATATTATATTTGCTGGCAAACATATTATATTAAAAACACGGCAAATATATTTTGACAATTCTTCCAAATCACCAGCAAATATGTTTCCTGCAGGGCGATTTTTTTCAGCGTGTATTAGTACACTCTGAAAACAATTTAAAAACTAATATTTCTTGTTAAATTATATTGTGGAATTGCAAAAAATTTACTTTTAAATTTTTTTATAATTCATGCAATAAATCTAAAAACCCACATTCTTTCAAATTACGTACTTTAAATTCTTTTGCACGAAAAAAACGCACAAAATTTCCATACATTCATACTTATTCATATTCTAAACAAGAACAGCCATTTACATTTGACATTTACAAATAGGCAGATGAATAAAAAAAAAACAAAATAAAAATAATAACAACACGCAAAAACAAAGATTAAAAGTACATAGTACTTCTTTGTATATTCATATTCACCACACCTCCTCAGTGACCGCTTACTTTTACAATTAGTTTAAAAAAGTAAAAGAATAGGCAGTCGAAAAACACTAAGAAGCTTCCAAATAATAACAATGAAAAATTAAAAGCGGCAAAAAAAATAAAAACAAAACAAAAGCAATGCAATAATCTACAATACAACAAAGTTAAGGAATAAAATATGAGAATAAAAATTCATATAAAAGCTCAAAAGCTTTTTAGATTAACAGTTACAGTTTTACTATCTCAAATTTTTTGCTGCTCTTCGTTACAAGTGATAAGAATTGCATTAATTTTATGAGATTTGTGGGTGGTTTAACTAAAATATGTTTTTGAGGGTGTTTTGCAAAAAAAAAATCAAAAGAGACTTTTTATCAGAGAGTAAGGGCATGTAAGAAACAAAAAAACATATGTTTGCGGAAAATTTATATTTTTTGCATTAAAGGTATTAAATGTGCTTTTTTAATTCGCAAAAATTCAGAGTATTTTTACAAATTGATATTGTAAATATTTTAATTGAATGAAAATGTTATGCTCTTTTAATAATTCGTTTAGGTTTCTTTGCTTGGAAATTGTGTGGAAAATGTTAAACTATGGTGGGTTTATTTTTGCACAATCAGTGCTGCCAGATAATAGGATTCTTACTATAGCCGTATTTTCTAATCACTTGGATTTAATAAATCCAAAAAGTAGTTCTAAAAGTGCTCAACAGATGGGGTTAGATTCTCCCTATTTTAAAAAGAATTTTCTGTCCGACACTTCTTTCACCCTAAATTTTAATACCGAAATCGATGATGAAGGATATAAGTTTAAGTTTTAATTATATTTTATATAAAACAGCGATAGACAGTCTGCTTTTTCAGTTTTATCACTTCAATTTATATTTTTACACAATTGAAAAATTCCATTGCAATATTTAATGTTCACTAATTGGATTTAATTAAATTACTTACAGTAGAGTGAATAATTGCCATTTCTAGCTATTTCTCCATGTCCAAGCTGGAAAATATGTATTTGGTGAGATGTAGTTTTTTTCTAAACATATTTCATAAAAAAAATTAATAAAAACCTTTTATTTGTTAGTTTTTAAATTTGTTTGTTTCTCTTAATTTTCATTCGTATTTTTTTCTGACATTAAATTAATAGGCTTTTATTGTTTTCTTTTATTGTGCATTTATCAAATCCAGCTTTTTTTTGGATTTAATAAATCCCCTTTTTGTATGAAAAATTCTAAATCCAGGTGATTAAAAAAAAACGATATATGTCTTGGGGAGAGAGCTTTGAAAAGTTGGCAGACAATGCCACTAAAATACCGTTATCGATTCAAAACCCTTTCAAATGACTATATTCGACTAACAAGCGAAGTACTTCTGCCTAAACACTCCGATTTTGATGAAATTTAAACATGTGATAGAGAAAAAAAAAATCTAAGATCGACCTGTCTCAGCTTATCGGCCACCTCGAAATTTTAAGTGTCCAAAAAGAGGTTCAAAAATGGGTCCTTTTTAGGTTTGTTTGCTTTTTAAGATATTTCGACGGTAATCTTTAATAATAGTAATTTTAAAACTAATTCACCGAGTAAGTTCAAAACTTCGTATTCGATTTACTCGGTTACTCGAACAAAACCAAACCCGAGTAACATGCCCCTAAAACATCAAAATTTAAGAATTTTCTTTTAAAAATTTAGTTTGTTAGTGAGTAAACTAAAATTTTTTGAAATCGCGAAAATAAGGATTTTCGTGTATTTTTGTTCATAGAATATAAATGGAATACCATTCTATAATCCGCTAAATAAAAGTTGCCAATATATTTAATAACTTAGAGATAAAAAATAATTATTTAATTTTTCGCTCTATATGTGGAAATAAAATTAATCCAATTGGATCGTATTGATTCAATTGCAGCGTATTAATTCAATTGGATTAATTTTATCATTAATTAACTTGAATGACTTTTTTGTTACGTATTTTTCCGTGCTTTTAATTTAATGTAGTGACAATTAATATCAACTCAGCTTATGATTTTTGCAGCACTCCAGAACTAGATGAGCTTTTTGAAGCGCAACTTTTCTTTCCCTTCCTGTATTATCTTTGTTGTATTTTATGACATTCAAGTGGGTCATCGCGAACAAAAACCATCTTAGCAAAAAATAAAAAGATTTTAAAAGCAAATGCAGATCTAGAAGTGCATTTTTAGCGCTAATCTCTTCTTTCCCTTCCTTAAAAACAGTAAAAGAAGGCAAAGTGTGTGGCGTTGTTTTAGTTTTGCTGTCATTTATTGCTTCTAAGTGGAGCATTGCGAACAAAAATTATATCACATAATAAAACCTCACTTATGCAAACCTCTTAAGTTAAGTTACACTGTACTTTATGTAATTTACTCACTGAACGAACAAATTAATTTCAAAATGGAAAAGCACGGGAAATCACAAAAATGTGTCACTGACTTTGTAACTAACTCACGGCGATCATTTCAATCACGTATACTCACAACTGACTTGAATAACCATAACTTCACTAAAAAGTACACAGTTTAACAATTACAAAAAGAAAGAGACAAGAATCTCGGTAGGAATCGTAACGCCTCTTAGAGAAACTTTTGACTAAATTTCCAGTCAATTTTATAATATAAAAACGATACGGAGCGATATTCTATATTTTTACAAGCCGATGGCGAACAAAAAACCACAAAAAAACTTTCTTATTCGCCTGTTTAAAAAACTGTTTATAAAAATCAGAGTCTATTAATTATAGAGATAGGAAATAAAAACTTACAGTACTCACCGGTAGAGAGCGCTGAAATTTAGTATTACCTGAGCAACTATTTAGTATCAGTTTAGTATCAGCTGAGCCTATATTTTGAAACTCAAAAACTGCTGAAAACTACTCAAAATAAGGAACAAACAAGCACGGATTATATTCAAATAATAAAATTTGAGATATCCGTTTGTTTTTTTATTTTGTTGTTTGTTAAGTAGGGCATACACGTTAAATATTATTGATCAATTTTTGATTGTTTATAAATTAATTGAAGGTCTGTACCCTATATTGAATGTTTATCAATTAAATTGAAAAATTCAAAATGTTTTGGATTTATGTTTTTCAATTTCATATTATTGAAAAGTGTGTGGCCAATATTGAAATGTTAGTTTTTTTTAAATTTGTTTTTTGTTGTTGAAAAATAAATAAATTAAAAAAGCAAATAAATTATTGCAAAATAAAAAAGTAATCACTTTAAACGTAGTTTTATGTTAAAATGTGCAAAATTTTACAATTTTTCATAGGATTGAAAATATTGATCAATTTAATTTTAACTTATATTTTTTAATAATATTGAAAGTGTGTGTGAAAAGATCAATAAAATTGAAATAAATTATATTGACCGTCTGTGCTCGGCTTTATTATTTAAATTTAAATAAAAAAAGAAAATTGTTAATTTTTTGAGCAAAGTGCCATCTAGTGACAACGATATTTTTATAACTTATTTTTTTGGTAATGCCATACCCCTGGTAAAATTGTTGTTTTTCTTTTTTATTTTGACATTTACATTTTTTAGAAAATACTAAACCGAATTTTCGATATAATTAAAGTAAGTTCTTATTAATAAGAAATTAAGCAAATACTACAAGATTATAATCCGCTAGAAATTTTTGCTTTCAAGTAATTTCAAATTTTTATAGAAATAATTCTTTTTTTTCCCAAAAATTTTATTTTTTTTAAGCAATCCCGAACTACTTTTTTTAAATAATTAGTAGGGCAGTTGGTAAATCCGCCATGGTTGGCAACCGAAACGAATAAGGGGCCATTTTTTAGTTAACATTAACCTTTTACGGTGGGTCTCATACTACAGGTTCAAGCTCTAACTAGTAGTTAATCCAAAATTTTGTTGTTGTTTTGCATACAATTTGTTGACATTTTCTTTTGTTTAATAGTTAAGCTAAGGTTAAACCTACAGCATGAGACCCACCGTTAGTGGAAGAGTTTCTACACATCTAACAACATTTGTTTATTTTTAAACACTAGTTTGCACAGCATAAGAATATACAATATTTGAATGCTCCTCATCCATGTAAATCAGTTTCAATAGTATATTGCTATGCGAATTTAAGTATGAACTATAACATCGACCCTAATTCGCTTTGGTTGCCAACGCGGAAATCCATATATGTGGAGGCTATAACAACTTCTAATAGCTTGAATTATTCACAATAGAGTTATACGTTACATTACGTGGAAATTTTACTAAAAATCTCTGGGGAAACTAGCATCCCATTTTCTGGCAACACTTTTTGTACTATGGTGAATTTCTACTATTTGCGTGTTTTTCTTGTTTTCTTGCCATTTATTATTTTTTTTATGTTGGCCATTGGGAAAATACATAAAGACAAGAAAAACAAGCTAACAAGTGCACGATTTGTAACATATTGTTAGAAATTTTTTATAATTTACCTAAAATTTATAATCACTTATTTAAGAAAACAATAAATTTGAAGGAAACCCAATTGATATAAAGTAATTATAGAAAAATATTAAAGTTTAAGAAAATTGTTCTAAAAAGTCACACATATGTTTTAAAAATTATAATAGAAATCGAAATAATTTAATGATTCTCACCTACCTTTATGTTGATATTAAGCAAATTAGCTTATAATTGAGATAAAAGTAATGTTTTAGAAGTTTTCTATAGAAAAAAACTTAAAAAACATATTACATATTTTCACTTTAAATCTGTAACGACACTATTTAAACACATTTTCTTTAAAATTTTTCATATTCCTCAATTTCACATTATTTTTTGCAAATTATTTAAAATTTTCGATGATTTTTTAACAAACATTTTTGTTTTTTTTTTCTATAATTTAACTTGTTTTTAATTGTTGTTTGATTTAAAGCGTTCGTTTTATTTTCTACACCGTTTTGTTGGAAATGACAGCGGTAACTAAACTAAAACATCGGTAAAAATGCACATAGAGGAAAAAGCTTTTTTTTCCTCCTATTCACATATAATAATTTTTTTTTCTTCTACTAACACACTTTGTACACCGTAGTCCACCGTCGTCTGTCTATATGGTTTTCATTTTAATCACCGTATCTGTATGTTGTACTTGCTACATATGAACGTATGTATGTCTCTGAATGCACCACACACCGAACAAATTTATGGAATAGGTGTATTTGATCTAAAAACTCTATAACATTTCAACACACAAACACGGCATTAATACTAAACCAGACCGACCATTCAACCGACCCAATCCCAGGCCAACCATCGTTGATACTCATATTAGAGAAGAAGAAAAATATATGTCCTCCTTCTACTTTAACTACATTTAAAAAAATATAGTACATCAATATTGGACTGTTGAATGTTGTTTTCAAATATTGTTGTTTGTTTTCATCTTTTGTTTTTCACATTTCATTTCTCCACTTGTAGCTTTTCATTAAATTAAAACTCTCTTTTGCGCGCCTCAATGCAAAAACAAGAATTCGCTGTTATACATGATTAAAATGACCAACTATATTCATCATTTGGCGGGATTTTACCACTCTTATGTCGATTTATTTTTTTATCCGATTTTTTGAGAGAAAAGTTTAAGACTAGGAGACAGCTGTTTTTTATAAAAATGTTCATTAAAATGCGGACCTACACGCAATAAACCCTCTAAAGAACTATGTACACTGCATCGAACCCATAGAAAAAATTACAAAAATAACTGGAAGATCGATTAATGGTGATATACACTGAAAATATTATTACAGTAACTGACTGTAGTTTATTCAAAAAGTTATCTGTACATTTATTTTTAAATGATTATTCAGTTAAAATACAAAGAAATATATTTTTTAACTGTTTTTGTCGTTTATTTAAAAAATAAATTACATATAAATACGGATTTTCTGTTACAGTTAATATTTTCATTTAAAATGTTTTGTTAAAAAAAGAATTCCTTTTCGATTTCGATTCTTACAGATTTTTTATCTAATTTTTTGAAATTTAAAAAAACGAAATAAATGAAAAATCATTATTTTTAAAGGAGTTTGTAGTTTATTTATTAACATTTAAAAATAAATGAAAAGTTCTTTTGATTTAAATGAAAAGTCAGTAGACAGGTTTTCAAGTGATTTTTCATTTATTTTAAATTACATTTTCAGTTAATTTAAACTACAAACTACTTTGAGTGTACGAAAAAGATCACTTCGGAAGTTATGGGGCGGCTAATAACGAATCTGAGATCAGAATTAAAAAAAAATCATACTGTCAGACCCGAAATGACTATTGGTCACTGATTTCGAACCTGAAACCAAAAATTTAGAATACAAAATGGGAGATCCAATATGAAGGTGGACATTTTGCATAATATTGCAAGTGTTTGCCGCCATACTGGATCTGTCATTTTGTATTTTGAAATTTTGGTTTCAGATTCGTTATCAGCTACCTAAAGTTACCAAATATAAGCTTTTTAAAATTCAGTGATATGGATTTCCGGTACCCGATATTAATACTTTTAAAACGTACTTTTTTGTTTTCTTGTCAACAAAAACTTACACTTGAGTTCAATACAGAACAAACCCTACGGGGAAAGGGACCGGTCCCAGATGACACGCATGATAGGTCCCAAGGAAGCGGAGATCGGTCGTTGATCGGTCTTTTTGTTTGAAAGAGACATATCACTTTAACATGGCGTTGTCATTGGAAATGACATATTGCCACAGTTTAGACACATTGTGGCAGTAAGGTGGTGTGTCTAAAAATAGCTTTTCAAATAATCTAATAAAAAATTAAGAATTAAAAATAATCTACTTGGCGTCGAAGTAGGGCTCGATAACACAACCTTCTGCTTGTAAGGCAAACGCTCTACCGTCTGAGCTAACGTTGCTTATGCGTGATGGCTGGCTGATGGTTAAGTTATATGTTTTTCGTTTCTGTTCAAATAAAAAAAAAAAAGAAAAAACAAACACACACACAGCAGATAAAAAAAACATGGAAAAGAAAAAATAGAAAAGAAAACAACATTAACACACACACAAATATGGTGGAAGTGCCTTGAATATGCCCCCGATTGACCGGTCATGGGATAGGTCCCTTAATGGCAGTTGACTTGTTTTTTGCGTTGGCCATAATTAAATTAAAAAATCAATTAAAAATTAGAAAATTACCTCAAAACCTCTGATAATATAAATAAAAATTTAAAAAATTCCCCTTAAGTTACAAAGAAAAGCTAAATGAAATACCAATTGTTAAAACTAAAACAGCTTTAACATTAAAAAAACGTTGAAAACACAAAACTTAAAATTTCTTAGCAAAACATTATAGAAATTTAAAATAAGAGCTAAAATAAGCAAATCGTGAAAAAATAAAGTTAAAAATAAATAAAAGAGTAAAATAAATAAAAAATATTTTTAAAAATATGACGCGAATTTTGTTTTTATTTCGGTATCAGTCAAGTTTTTTTAAAAGCAACAGTGAAAATAACGGATCAGAAAATACTTAGAAAATTAATTCATTTTCTTTTGTTCATATTTGTACTAATTTGGTAATATGCCTTCGGTTGACCGGTCACGGGATAGGTCCTTGAAGGGCAATTGACTCCTCATTCCCCGTAGGGAAATTATTAACCGTAAATAAACAAATATTTAATTGAATCAATTAATTATTTAATTTATTTTCAAATATTTCAGTAAATTTTGTGATATAATTATATGTTACATAATTTCCATTTTGTTTTCTTAAACTTTATGCGTAAATAAAAAAGTTTTAGTACACTCAGAAAAGTTCTGCAGTCACTACATGACAGATATTTGCGTATTAATGGGGTTGTAGTTATGTAGTTAACTACACTCAAAATAATAAGTCTGTTGGCTGGACAGAAAAATTTGTTACTTTAACAAAATTTATTCCTGTTTTTTGGCTTAAAATAAAATTTGTTGATTTTAACAAATTCTTTTGTTAAATTTAGCAAATCTAAATTTAAGTAAGAAATTAGTAAAACTACAGTTTTATCTGTAATTATACTGAGTCTTATAATTTATCCAAATTTGGGGTCCCGGGACCTTCCCCGGGCCTAGTCCATATCATGTGAAGACATATAAGGGCACTCCGGTGGAGCAAACATTTTGTCCGTTTTGCTCTATCTCGCTTAGTTTTCAAGATATGGGCCATTTTATGAAGTGGAAAATTTTTATTAAAAATTTCCGAGGGTTCAAGGCCCCGTCGAGGTCCATTTTTGGATTGAGATAACCCCTTTCGCTGGGATACCGCGCGGTTAGGGGTAGTCGAAATTTTAATCAATTTTGCTATATCTCTCTTAGTTTTCGAGGTATGGGCCATTTTAAAAAATCGGGAGGGAAAGAAATAGCGCCATCTTTAAAACTTTGCATACTTTGGTGGCGACATCTACTGGGTAATAACAGAAACATGAAAATATTATATTTTAACAATAAATTTTGTAAAATTTAACGAATGGGGTCTTAAAAATTTGTTATAAATAGTTTTGAAAATTAACACTCAAAACTATTTAAAGTACTGAGGACTTTTAGAATAGTGTTAAATAAAAATAACCAAAATCTTTGCTTAAATCAGTGTTTCAACTAAAAATTTGTTAAAAATTAGTCAAATCGGTTTGACAGATTTTTCTACTGACGTATTATTTAAGTGTACTGGTAAAAGTAGTGTATTTGAATTTTATATCCTTTGAAAATGTATAAAGTTTCGACAAAAATCATTAACATGAACCTCTAAAATATTTTCGTAGCTAAATTAAGGATTTTTTAACGAAAAATATCATAGAAAGAATTTAAGAATAATTTTAAATAAGTTTAGCAGTTAATTATCGAACTTCCCAACAAACCAAACGATATCGCTTCGAATTCGTTACGATATCATTTCGGTGATAAGTTTGTCCGAGAATGATATCGTTAACGATTCATAAGTAATACATACTGTGAAGAAAAATGCACATTCGTTAATGATATCGTTTTTCCATTAAATAACGATATCGTTACGATATCGAAAATATCAGACTGCGCGATAATACTTTCGTCATATTCCAAAATTTTTATCGTTATTGTATCACTATTCCATGAACATATGATATCGTTAACGATATCGAAATAAACAAACACATATGATATCTTTAACGACATCTAAAATGATATCGTTGTCATATCTGAAATTATAGTATTTATGATATCATCCTATTTAATAAAAAATATATTTATTGCACATTTTTGCATTAAATCAATAAACCATGTTTATTTAACCTTATTTAAATTCAATTTTGGCGAATGTAAAAATTATAACAATGAAGCATACATGTATATCCAATTGAGCATCCATTTCGTATTATGGTAATCACTAGGGCAAGGAATTTCATGCAAATGCATGTTTTTTGTCGATAGTCCAAAACTAATATGGACTAAATATTTATCCGAAGCATCAAATTTAGAACAAAATGGCATCGATTTGTAGTTGCATATTTTTGCATATTTTGTCATAAATGCATGTTTTTGCATATTTTGACCTTAAATGCATATTTGGTGCCTTTTTAATGCATATTGTGTGCTTTTTAATGCATATTTGTGCATATTTTTAATTTTTAGGAGCATTTTTTATTTTGTAAAAAAATATAAAAAATTCTAATTTTTATATTTTGATTCAATCAAAATAAACAATCTTAAAAACCTTATTGACCTATGGAAAATCTTCGAGTTCTGTGTCTGTTTGCAAAATAACTAACTTAAATATATTTTGAAGTTTTAAATTGAATTATTTTTGCAAAAATAATAGTTTTAGTGCATATTTCTTATATTTTTAATGCATATTTTTCTTTTTTAGCCGCATATTTTAGGCGCATATTTTCCATTTTTAAGTGCATGAAATTCCTTGCCCTAGTAATCACTATTCCTCTTGTTAACCGATTTCTTTATAAATACGATTTGCTCACGCTGAATTTGATTAATCTAAATTTAAGGGTTAAAATCAATCCTCGGATTTCGGATTGAAATGTGCAATTTTCCTGAAAAAAAAAATTAAAAAGTAAATTAGATACATTTTGAAATTTTTAATTGCATTTTAAAAATTTCTTTAACACTTACCATTCAGAACACTTTTTTTGTACCAAATTGATTGTATTCTCAATTCCACCTCATCGGGATACACATTAACTGCATCAAAGGAATCAAATATGCTAAAATCCCAAACGTATTTAACAAATTGTGAAAAATAATCCGCTGTAGGCATGTCCCTATCCGGATTTCATTATTGCCTAAGGAAATCGTCAGAGGACGACGTTTTTAGAATTTATATTTAGAAATTCGCTAAGAAGAAAGTTTATTATTTCCAATATTTAATTTTATTTGAAAACTTTTTGAAGTTTGTTTCAAATCTAAATAATTTCTATATCGTTTTGGATTTCCATAAATGATATCGTAAATTTTATTATATATGATTTCATTAACGATACTGTATCGTTTCTTGGTTTATTGGGTTGGATCATGAAACTACCGAATGTTGTCTTTAAGAAATAACGAATTTGCACTAACTATAAAAACTAAAGCTAAAAACTGACCTAAAAATTGTTGAAGAAATATTTATTTTTTTAATTCAACTTCAACTAAAACGAAAAAAGTGTTTTTAGTGACTTTTTGTATCTAAAAGTTAAACAAAAATAAATTTTTGTGCAATTAGACAAAAATAAATTTTGGCGATTTTCATTAAAAATAAAAGGTTAAAATAAATCAGACAACCCTTGTTCTGAGCAGTGTTGCCAGGTTAATTGGGTACAAAATCGTCATAGCGTTTTGAAATATCGTCAAAATATTGTCAAAACTTTAATAATCAAATATTTTTATTATTATAACCCTAAAATTATAATTTAAATTTAAAAAATCACCCGGTTTTCGGTGTCAGCTGTAATTTAAGAAAAATTCTATAACTAGTTTTTTATTTGATTGACTGAAGTGAAGGAAACTTTCAATGTAAATTGATTTTGTAACAAAAATAATTTCTATAGAAATAACGCAACACTTAAAGCCAACTAATGTTTGGATCCCAAATTCGAATGGGTTAAAATTGGATTTGTGTCAAAATTTTCTATAATGTGAGTCGGCGAACCAAATTTCATTAAAATATCTTAATATTTGCGACCTGCAGTTTGTAACCAAGCCATATTTTGGGGGGACCCTTATATGGGCACTAGATCTAAACATGGACCGGTGTTAACCCAAATTAATAGGCTTCGTCCTTGGGCTGATATAAATCGGTGTACCAAATGTCATCAAAATATCTTAATATTTGCGACCTGCAGCGTATAAACAATATAATTTTGGTAGGACCCTTATATGGGCACTAGGTCTAAACATGGACCGATGTTCACCAAAATCAATAGGCTTCGTCCTTGGGTGTACCAAGTTTCATCAAAATATCTTAATATTTGCGACCTGTAGAGTGCGCACAAGAATGCATGGACAGACAGACAGACAGACCGACGGACGGACATCGTTAAATCGAATTTAAAAAAATTCTGAGTCGATCGGTATACTATAAGGTGGGTCTGGGACCAATATTTGTTGGTGGTACAAACATCAGCACAAACTTATAATACCCTGACCACATAGTGGTGTAGGGTATAATGACCACATAATGGTGTAGGGTATAATGACTACAATAACAATTTTATGATAAATATTTATAAATTACCTGAATAAATTTTCAGATTTATTGATTTCGATAATGGAAAAATAACGTATTTTTGAACAATTGTTGCTATATTTCCTATTGAAAAAATCGTCATTTTAAAGAGGAAAATCGTCAAATCGTCATTTGGCTATTTTCGATAGTAAAAATCGTCAAAACTGGCAACATTGGTTCTGAGTGATTTGCGACGCAAGGTTAATTTCTTCTTCTCATAAGTACTCTTGTTTTTCCCCCACATTTTATTAAAAATAGTTGGTCACATAATTCTAGTTTCCATCAGAAAATTTTAACTCACTGGATAAATTGCAAAAAGAAGTTGAATGAAAAAAGCAACAATTTGTTGACGTAAACAATTCAATACTGCCGCAAATTGTTTTTATTTTTTCATATTGTTTTGTTGTTGTTCTTTTAATGGTGGGTGTTCTCTAATCCAATATTAGTGGAATACATACGTATTTCTTTCGAAGAGTAAAGAAAAGAGACCGCTAAGATAGCGAGAGAAAAAGATGAAGAGAGTATAAAATAAAATTCGCACATAAGAAAAAACAAAGAAAAATATAGCAAAACAAGTTTTTCTTTTATTGCATAATGCATGGAAAACGGCTTGTTAAAGTGTATCGCATAGGAAGTTATAAAAACAAGTGCATTCAAAAGTTTATTGTGTGGTGAGTTTATCTAGTGAAAGCTTTCAATTAACAAAAGCTTTATTTAAAGTTTGGTTTAAGTTAACTTTTATAAAAAAAAAATACCGTTAAAATAAAATTTAAATATTTGTTTTAACCCTCGTCAGACACATGTTTCATATCTAGGCCCACTATAAATTTCAAAGTACACTCATAAAAAAATCCCTTACAAATAGTTCAAAATTCTGCTAAAATAACAGGAAATAGTACCTGTATTTGCGCCAGCAGAATTTGCAATGAAGTTGAGGATTATGGTCTGCTAACTTTAGGTAAGCTAAATTTTACGCACTGCTAAATACACAGACAAATCTAGTTACTTAGCTAAGAAGTTTGAGCTAAATTCAACAGAAACATTACATGATTTAACTGAAAATTTCTGTTTAAATGTCGCTTACAATCTTGGTTTTTGGGCTCTACGGATCTGTCCCGAGACAGGCCCATATTTATTTTTGAGTATCGAATTTTTGTCCGTTTTGCTCTATATCGCTTAGTTTCCGAGATATAAGGCATTTTGTGATTATACAATAAAAAAATATGAAAATATAGCGCCATCTCTATGTGATATTGATAGCAGAGGCACAAAAATCTAATCTTTAGGAAATAATTGGGGTTTAAATTAGCTGAAAAATTTGTAAAATTAAGAGACATAAATTACTAAAAATTAGGATGCAAAGTTAGTTCAAATACGGATGAAAGTAATTGTTATGCTAAATGGGATTTACAAAAATATTTGTTCAATCCTAAATTGTAAGACAAAATAACAGAAAAATCAGTTCATTTGCATCAGAACGCGTTTAACAGACTTTTGTACTAACTTTTTTTTATAAGTGTAGACAACAAAACAACATTTTGTAGAAGAACTTATTGTTTGTTTTTTGTGTCGAATACATATTATAAATTTCATTGCAAAAAATTGTAGTACGGTTAGGGGGTTAATGTGCAATATCCCTATCTCGATAAAAATATGAAACGCCCTGTTCCGAATAAAACTTCTCACCACGGTCATATAACTCAATGATATAAAAGCTTGTTTTAAAAGCTTCATATTAAACTTTTTTCCGTTAAAATAGAAAAAATTCAAATACTTTTTTTAAAACGCTTCCCAAAGTTCTTTATAAATTCTATATAAAGAAGTCGCTAATATAATTTCTCTTGAATTTACAGTATTCCTTAGTTTCTAAATGCCTTCTTACGCACGATTTGTATTGGCTTTTGGTTTACGTTTTCCAACCAATCCTGACATTTTTATGCGTTTGGATTTAAGTATATTTCGTCGATATAATTGCATTGCTTTTCTGTAACCATTTGCATGTCCAACAAATTATCTAACTCATCGATGAGGGACAACACGGCAAAAGAGGAGGAAAATAAAATTTTTTTTAAAGTGCGCCTCAGGATTTTTTTATATAAAATTTGAATTTAACTGTCTGCTCAATTTTAACTGGGCATTCGAGGTGGGTCGCATACTGTAGAGTTAACTTTAACTTAACTATTAACCCTTTCAGCCCCAACGTATAAAATTTTGGTATTAATTATATGCGTATTATTTCAAATTAAAGTCGATCGAATTAGGTCTGTTAAAGAATTTCAAAATTTCTACAAAATATTTGAATTATTGAAGAAATGTTCTCCAAATATTTATAAATCTTCGAATAACGAAAAGCAACCAAGCGCAATAATTAATCAATAAATTTTCTATTTTCCAAATACTGAAATTGTTACATGCACAGGACTCAGAAAAAATAAATTTTGTGTAGGTTCAAAAAGTACCAGAGGTTTTCAAATAACCTCTTATGTACCTTCTGAATCGTGTAAACTCGACTTATGTAAACTTAATGTTCAAAAGAGTTTGAGAGCCCTAGAACTTACACCTTACTAGATTTACAAATTTTAGAAAAAAATACTTTTCACCATAATGAACTTCGTGTGAAAATTGTGTAGAATTTTTTCTCTCGAAAATTTAATATACGACTTTTATTTTGAAACGGTGACATTTCAGCTTAATTGTGATTTGTCTTTCGTATAATAAAATTTTTTTAGTTTCACAACTTTAACAAAGGTTTGAGGCCTTTAAGGTTCGAGTGAAAACGTAAATATTTCTTCGAAAAATATTCAATTTTATTTAATTTGCGCACTCATTTCTTAATAATTCTCTGAACTTAAGAGCGATGCTAACTTAGCTCCTTCTTTGGAGTTTTTGTTTAAATTAAAATGAATTGGGTATACCATTGGGGATTTAAACATTTTAAATGGGAATAAGCTTAAACTTTTTAGGCAACACAGCTCCCCAATAAAATGAAACAGTATTGCCAGAAAAAACAAACAAAACAGCAGTCAGCGCCATCTGTTGCTTTAAAAACCGGTATTGCCATTCATCAGGCCCATGAGATCCCAAAAAACCAGGCTTTTTTAAACGTCTGGAAATTGGTCACAAAAAAACGGGTTAAGGGTTATCTATGAAAAAGCCAGTTAACGCTTTATCTCGAAAACTAAATAAGATAAATGAAAACAGACTACAGTCATAAAAAGCAATTTAAAAAAATAAATACAAAAATCTCTTAAATAAAATTTTAATCATCGATACCTTGAAGACTAATTAATTGGTCATCAAAGACCGCCCCCAGTACCCCGGTAACTGAACCTCGCAGAGAGAAAAGGACTTTTATTTCAAACAAATACAAAAATTGGTTAAACAAAATTGTAATCGTCAATATCTCGAGCACTAAAAGAGGTAAACAGAAATGTTTGGCGATTTTTTTTTCGAATTTTGCAATTTTTTTCGACATCAGTGATTTTTTTTTTTAATTTTTGTATATTTTTCAAATGTTTGACGATTTTTTTAAATTCTAACGATTTTTTCAATTTTAACGATTTCTTCAATTTTGGGGATTTTTTTATTTCGGCGATTTTTTCAATTTTGACGATTTTTTATTTATTTTTTATTATTTTTTTGAATTTATATGATTTTTTTTTAATTTTGATGATATTTTGCAACTTTAAAGTTTTTTTTTAAATTTAAGCGTTTTAAAATTTCTTGATTTTTCAATTTTAACATTATTTTCAATCCTGGCGTTTTTTTAATTTTTCCGATTTTTTCAGAGATGCGATTTTTTTTTAATTTTGAAGTTTTTTTTTTCAATTTCACTATTAAAAAAGGGTTTAATAAAATATTGTATTATTTGATATAATTATATATAATAACGTGTGGCTAAGGTGATAATTATACATAATTTTATCAACATAAACATTATACAAGTTGGCGCAAAAGTAATGTCATAATGTGAATGTGCTTTAATGTTGCCACAACGGCGATTTTCTCGTCAGATCAAGCGATTTTATTTCGCCCCTACACTTTAAATACCACGTCAGTAGAAAAATCTGTCAAACCTGTTTCAAATCCATTTGACTAATTTTTTAACAAATTTTTAGTTGAATCACTGATTTAAGCAAATATTTTAGTTATCTTCATTTAATATAATACTAAAAATCCTCAGTACTTTAACTAATTTTGAGTGTTAGATTTCAAAATTATTTAAAACTAATTTTTAAGAACCCATTCGTTAAATTTTATAATTCGGTGGATGACCTAGGAGATATCTTCCCTGTCTCAAAAAAATTCTACAAAATTTTTTGCTATTCAAGTTTGATAATAGATGGTTAAATTTTTATTTTGAATAATTGTGGAGCAATGTTTATTTTCTATTGGAAATTAAAATATTTTATACAAAAAGCACAAAATGTCCACCCAAAATATACAAATCAAAATTTTATTGATTATTTAGAATGTGGTGTAGCCACTCGTTTATTGCCTTGCGCTGGACAAGTTTTATATGCTTTCGGTTTACGTTTTTCAATCCACTTTTCGTAATTATTTTTAATAAATTTCGGTTTAGTTTGTTTAACACGAACTTGTACAAATGAATCTCTTTCTTTTAACCAAATGCGGGCATATTCCCAACCCATTAGCCAATTCATGGGAATTGGACAATCCTAAAAGAGGGAGGAAAAATAAAAAAAAAGTGTAAGGGATTGTTTACCACAGCCGTTTGTTTATACCTACTGCCAATTCATAGGACGGTTTAAATATTCTCGGATTACGAAGATGAACATGTGATATGATGTTGTCACGTGGTCGTATTAAATATGATTTGCACCACTCATGTTTTGCAGAGATCATAATTTTGTTATTTTGTATGACACTATGAAAATTTTAATATTTTTTAGAATTGTTAATGAATTTTTAATTTTAAATTTGTAGAACAACTGAAAGAAAATGAAATTTTGAAAATAATTTAAAACAAGTAAAAAACAGTTAAAGTCGGGCATGTCGGGCATGTCGACCAATGTCGACTATATGGTAGCCTACCCCAGTCTGGTTGAAAATTAACTAATGTGTCGATCTGAAATTGTAATATATTGAAACGGATTTGCGTCAAAATTTGTCTATAAATTGGTATAAAAAAAAATTAGAAAACCTGTAAGAAATTTTGATTTTGCCAAATGTTAAGTCTATTTAAGTCAAAGTTGGAAATATAGTCCATATAGGTGCTAGGTCCAAAAAGAAGGCGAAATCAATAAGTTTTGTCCCTGTGTATCAAATTTCATCAAAATATCTTAATATTTACGACATGTAGCTTCCGCACATAAATACACGGACAGCAAGGCGGACAGACAGACATCGCTAAATCCAATCACAAAGTGATTCTGAGGCGATCGGTATATTAAAAGATAGATCTACGTCAAATATTTTTTGATGAGCACGAACTAAATATACCCTGTCTACGTAGTAATCAGGGTATATGTATGCCATACATGGGACTAATTAATTGATGATTTTATTACCATTACATTGATATCAATTGTAATGAAATTATTTTCATTACCATTTTTTTAATTAATGGTAATGATCCTAAAATTTAATTTCATTGATTACTGACAATGATTTTAAATTTCATTACCATTGATAATGAATAAATCAAACAAAATAATTTCCATTGACAGAAAAACGTAAAAATGGAGTAAAACTCGCTGAAATCGAAGATGGAATATGCTCATTAAGGCTCATGCTGATTTGAAATTAAATATTACTTTCCATTCCGCTGTTATTTGTATCCAGATAAAGTTTAACGGAATTAAATGGATCCTCCTTAATAAAGTATGTTTTATAACTTCACTGGTCAAACCAGTTGTTCGTTTTCATTTGTCTGAATTTTTTGTAAACAAATGGTTTTTAATCATTTGTAATTAGTTTTTTTATACATTAGTGTAATTTCATTACCATTAGTAATGATTTTTCTAATGAAAAATATTTCAACCATTAAATGGTAATGAAATAATATGATGTATGCTCTGATTTAGAATATAACCCAAAGTGATTTAAATTCCATATAATTACAGTTCAGGTGTTGCTTTAACTGATACATAACATTATTAAGAATGTACACTGCAAGGCACCCATGGACAGTAAAGAGGGATAGAAGATGATACCCAGGTATTCCAGAGTCCATCATTTAGAAAACAGATTCGGTGCTGACAATCGAACTTGTTTCCAGTTGAATGTGTAGACTCATCAACTGAATTTTTCGTGTTTTGACTAAGGAATTATTCTTGAAGCAACTGAAATTCTGGTGTCAGTATCCAATTAATCTTCTCTTAATTGGGTTTCTCTACCAAAATCGAACCATTCGATTGCCAACAAATTCAGTTGTCAGCATGAATTTGTTTTCTATGTATGTGAATCTGCATACCACCGTGTGCCTTAGACCGTACCTCAAAAAAAAAGTTCGCCGTACACCCTCCAATACGATGTATTTTTGGAAGGCGATTTCAAAAAAAAATTTTTTTTTTTTGCCAACCGTAGGGGTCGCCTTTTTTAATTTTTTGTTATAGCTTTGGCATTTAAAATCGGATTTTAAAGTGTAATATATCGATTTTTTTGCCTCGAGGAGACCAGTGTTTTGCTATATAGTAAAAATCCAATTAAAAAAGGCGACCCCTACGTTCGGCAACCAATATATAAAAAAAATTTCTACTGGGTTTAGCGAAAAACTTCCTTAGCAAAAGTTTAATAATTTTTTGCGAGCTTTAATTTTCTGACATTAGGGTGGTACATTAGGGTGGTAGCAACTGAGATCTAGTGGGTAACTACTAGAACGGGATACTTGAGGTCAAAATGTCTTTAAAGCAAAACACTGGTCTCCTCGAGAGAAAAATATCGATGTATCATACTTTAAGATCCGACTGTAAATACGAAAGATATAACGAAAAATGTAATATGGCGACCCCTACGTTCGGCAAAAAAAAAATAAAAAGAATTTTTTTGAAACCTCCTTGCAAAAATACTTCATATTTGAGGGTGTACGGCGCACCAGGAAACTAAAAATGAATAACAATCAATGTAATAATGGTAATTTAACAATATACTAAGGGTTTTCACAAGGGGTGTACTATTTGTTGTATCGTTGTATCGTCCTAACAAAAAACAGAGTTGTTAAAAATTAAATTGAAAAAATACAACATTTGAGAATAGCACGATACAACATTTTTACGTATGTTTAGTGTCCTATGTTTGAGTATGCCAACAGAAGAAAATTGAATAGAAAATCGTTGTTAAACACAAATAAAAATTTTAACAACTCTGTTTTTTGTTAGAACGATACAACGATACAACAATAGCACACCCCTTATGAACAACCTAACTATTCACTATTTTAATGGAAACTAAAACTATATTTTAATACTAATTAACAAAATAAAATTAAATTTCAGAAGTAAATAAATATACTACCAATATCGTTTAATATTTCTTAAACAAATTTCTTTAAAAAACTAAGTAACAATTAATAATGGGTGTGTCCCCCGGATACTCGAATAACCTCTTCCATTCTTCGTGACATAGAATGCACCAAATTTCTAAACTCGGAAATTTCAATTTCATTCCATACCCAAGTGATTTCTTCTCTTAGATCTCTTAAATTGTTAAACTGACGTCCATGTCTGTAAACCCTGTTGGAAAGTATTCCCCATATGTTTTCAACAGGGTTAGTCAGAAAACCAAATTCCATAACCTTTTTCTTTGCCGGATTAACTAAAAATCCATTGTCAGAAGCCCAAGATTATTCTTCACGATTTATGAAATTAACACCTTCTTCTAAAGTACACACAGAGAAAAAATATACCATTTTCCAACTGAAATTTGGTTACATCTACTAAAATAGGTTGGTACAAATGAATATTGGTTATCAGAACAAAATTCGGTTTATACAACTGAATTTTAGTTGCAATACTCAAAATATATAGGAATCACATGCCAATATAGTTTCACCAACCGAATTTATTGGTTGTAGCAACCAAAATAGTCTTAGCAATTCGGTTGGCAAAAAAGTTGACAACACATTTATTTTATGTGTTTTTTTCCTAGAATTGAAAAACAAAGCAAAACACAAGAGGCAGCTAACGGTGATCTTTTTTATGAAAATAATGTAAAACTGCCAAAAATATGAGGTAAATGCGCAGGTACAAAAAGTGCACTTAAAGAAGACCAACATTTTGTGCAGTTATAGCAAATGTGCGCTTAAGAAAAAGGCAGTTAAATCAAAACCTTATCATTATGTAATGTAAATCATAAACAGTAAAGTTCCAATAACAGAAGCTTGTAGAACACCACTAATTTTAGTGCGAGTTAACGAACAAGAACTACGAATATAGAGAAATTGACTTCAACAATTCAAATATGAGCCTTATAGTTTGCAGGACTGAGGTGACAACCCAAATTGGTGGAATACTATTACCATTACTTTGGAATGTATCACTCTGTCAAATACCTTGGATAATAAAATTATTTGAATAGAATTCTCGGAGTCATATTTTTGTAACTTTTTCCGCCCAGAATGCAAATCCGAAAATATCGAACAGAAGTTTTAAGTATCGAGTATACAAAAAAAGGCAAATACTCGATAACATAGCGTAACGTATATTATCATGTATCATGTACTTGCACTTGAAAATTTTTAAGTACCAGTACCAAGTTTTAAATGTACTTTGTAATCAGTACCAATTTCTAGGGAAGTAATTGATACTTAAGTACCAACACCTTAAAATGTGCTAAGTACTATGGGTACTTGCTAAGTACTTTTGGTACTTGCTAAGTACCTATAATTCCTAACATGTACCGTAGTACTTAGCAAGTGCCAAAAGTGCTTAGCAAGTACTTAGCAAGTATCTATAGTTCTTAACAAGTACCATAGAACTTGGCAAGTACCTATAGTACTACTTAGCATTATCAGTCAAATGTCGTTTTTTCCATCAGTTAGAGTAAAAAAGGAAATATTTATTTCAGCTCACTTTTTCGGTCTTGAACTGATGTTCTTGCCAAATTGGACATTTTAAAACTTAAGGAATCCTTGTTGGTCTTTTACATGCACATCTTAACTTTGTATTTTATGTTTAAACCCAAAAAGTCTTAACTTGCCTTCACACACTTTCCTCTTACAACTAATTTTCATTTAACTAAAATGTATATTTGTTTTTCAACAAATAAAAGTAAAATCAGTCATTTTATATATAGGCAGTGGGTCAAACAAATGTCGAACATACAAAACTTTAATATCATGTATAAAATTTAAAGAAGTAAAATCTAAGTAAAAGAAAGAATAGAAAAATCATTTCGTACATTTCGCAATAGCTCCTAAATGCACATAATTTAATTTAGGTAAAAAAATCAAAATCACACTGAAATATCAAAAAATTTTATAAAATTTCAAACAAAACTTATCAAAAGTTAAAAATTTTAAAATAATTCTCTGAAAAGGATTATCACGCTTCAGTAAATTTTTCAAATTCTAGATTTCCCACATAATCTATTTTAATACTCTATACCCAAGGCCGCCAAAAAGCGGTCTTCAGATTTTAAGTGGTTTTTGGCTAAATAACATTTTTTTATTAAACCAGTTGTATTATATCGATAAAAAAACATAACTAACTCCTTTTTTGCCTTCAAACTATTTCCAAGCAAGAAGGATAAATTTAAGAAAATAAACTTTTTAAAATAGAAAAAAATATTTGAAAAATCGTCAGAAATATATTCACGATCTGGCATACATATTGATAATAATAAAGCTAGCTTAGAGTCACTGCTTGTAAAATGAGTTCTTAATTTCGCTCCAGGACTAATAGGATACCGCCAGGACACATCTTATAAATATCCTGCTAACTAAAAAACTAGCTGACAGAAATTAAGTACAGATTATATACTTTGACGTAGTAGTAAGCAAAACTTATTTCGTTGAAATTTATTGATATTTAGTGTCAAACTCGCCAAATTCCGAAATTTCCAAACAGCGATCGCCATATCTTTTAAAATAACAACACTAGCTCAACAATTTTCGGTATGTAATTTTATTTTATTAATAATGTTATTTATTGGATCGATTAAATAATGACAACGAAGACAAAATTATTTATATGGTGAATCCAAAATATGTATAGTATAGGTGTTATTCTGTAAATTTCCTAGTGGGGCGTTTTTGGCCAAAAGTATAACAATTAACCCCATATGGATCACGTTACACAAAATAATTATTTTTATCCAGTTGAGATTTTTTTTTATAAATTTAATGGCTTTACAATCTCATAGTCATAATTAATATTAAGTTCCATGGGTCTTTTCTGACCCCAGGCCACTAAGGGTTAAATTTTTTTTAAAGAAATGAAAAGATAATTATAATCTAACCAAATTTGAGTGCTGTTTTTCCGAAAACCGTGTAAAATTTGATGAAAACATTAAAATTTTTGACAAAATGAGCAATTTTTGTAAAATGTCCCGAAAAGCAGTCGCATTTTAAAAAATCTTTAAAATTAATTTTAAAAAAAACACGTCTTTGAATTTTTATCAAATTTGTGGGTCGTTTTGGATTCCAGGCTAAAGTGGGTTAATGATATCCGATGAAGTCAAAATTCCATGTATGAATCAGTTCGACTACATTAAATGAACAAATGGAATAAAAAATATTTTTTTTTCGAAATTTCGAATTTTGGGAATTTTTAATAGTAATACACTTTTTTTCCAAAAGGGTAAATTTTCGTCCAACTTTCCGCACGGGTTAACGTTTTCCAAAAAAAAATCGATTTCTTCCATTTGGGACCATTTCCAATAAAACTGGGGGGTGTAATGACAAATCTATTTTTAAGGGACACTCTAATGTATAGGTATTCTAGAATTACCCATTTTTTCCATCAAATTTTTAAATAAAGTATCCAGATTATGTGTGTCCGGCTCCTATTTTGACACACTGTATGTATATATGTATATGTATGTTTGTATATAAATATACATTTCGTTTTATTGTTAAATTTTATTTTATTTATTTCTTTTTTTTCCAAAATATTTTTGTACGTATAGTAAAAATTACCACAATAGTTTTGGAAAGAAAAAATCTACTACACAATGGCATTGTGCTCGCATACAGTAGAATAGTGAGTACTCGTAGAATATTCGTCATCCATCCATCTACGAAATTCTCTTGTTTAGAATTATTTTATATTTTTTTTTTAGTTTTATTTTTACAAAGAAACAAAACAAATATAAACCGAACAAACAAAAACAAACGAATAAACGAAGCTAAACAAACATTTGCCTTTAGAGTTCTTCCATCTAAACACACACACATGCACATACAACAACAAAACTAAAAGCAGAGCTTTAAATAATAAAAACTTATTTTGACTTATGGTTAAAGTTTATGAATGAATAAATAAAAAAAAGTTATCTTTTTTAGAAACTACTAAAAAAAGTGCATGAGTTCGATTCCTACAGCAAGTTGTTGAAAAAATTATCATATAGAGACAATCTGACAATAAAATATAAACAATAATACAATTTAATGGAAAATCACTGATGAAGCCTGTCCATAAAAAGAAGGCAGAAACTAGATCTAGTCTGATTTGCAAATTAATAATGTGTTTATAAGTTTGAAAAAATGTTTATGCTTCTTCTTAACCTCAAACCTGCTTAAGAAAAATGAACTTTGTTGTTTTTATATTATTTTATTGTTATTCCATAAATATACGAGTAGCAGACACTTAGAGCAAAATTTAGATTATTTTAAATCACCAAATGAAAAATGAATTTTATTGTTAAAATATTTTATTTCATTAATCCAGTAGATAGAGCAAAAAAGATTTTTTATTTGAATCACCAATATTTTCATTAACAATTTCTGACCTTTTTAACTTTTTTTTTAATGAAAAATAATAAAAATTTTCGTTACGCTAATGAAAATTGTCTTCATATTTTTTATGAAATTAGCTTTTTAATTCAACTGTATGAAAATTTTAAATACTTAAAGGATATTTAACTGGTATTATTTTTTTTTTTTAATAAACTGGCTTTTCGGTTAACAGAAATTTAAGATTTTTAGTTAACCGGTTTGCAAAAATTATAAGAAAAATCCAGTTTGAAACACCAGAACCGCTGACTTAGAAGTAAAGAAATAAAAACCACGTCTAAAAAAATGGACCAGAGTAAAAATTCCATATTTTAATGTCGTAATCAGTTAATATGAAATTAACTATTAATGTCAATTTTTCCTTCATGAAATTCATTTTCAATATTAAAAAGGTTTAAAAAATTGTCAAGGATCTAGTTTCTAATACCTTTTCATTATGGTCATATTCCGCGAAGTGAAGGAAATGTCATTGAAAGTGGCCAAATTATGGCTCAAGGATATATTAACCGTATAATTTAAAGAAAAAAAATCCTTTTTTAGGCCAACACTAAATAAGTTTATTCGAATTTTGAGAAAACAAATGTTACAGCAGTGGCTATGAATTTATTATGTACCTACGTACCATATAAAAGATCCGATATAATTATAAATTTAATGTGATTGTGCATTAAATGTTTATATGGTTTTGTAGTTCTATTGTTTTATTATTACATTTTTTTATTTTAAATGTAAAGAAAGTGGTCATATTTGAAAAGTGGATGTTCTTTTTTTGCAGAGATTATAAAATTTAAATGGACAAGTCAACAATTGCCAGTGTTACAAAAAAGCATGCACTGGCGTACCACTGAGTAAATGTTGTGTTAAAAATAAATGACTGGCAGAACACTCATTTGGGACGCTTTGACAGCGTTTGCGAAAAGGAATAGTATTTGTTGAACAAAAATTTCGGTGGTTTATAAAAAAACAAACACTGCTCTCTAATTCGCTTAAAGTGCCATGAAAATGTTTGCAAAAAGTGTGAAAATGTGAGGAGTACAAAATCCAACGGTAGAAAATGACTTTATAAAAATGATGACGCTTTGTTAAAAAAGGTTTACAGTCAGGAGGTTCCGAGTTCAATTCCGGTTGCAGGCGAAACATTTTTTTTTCATTTTATTAATTTAAAAAATGTGTTGTTTTATTAAATAGATTTTTTTTGTGGAAAAGCTCGTTTTAGATTAACTTTTTTTTATTTTCCCAACGTTGACAACGTTGTTAGTTCCAATAAACTTTAGTAGTTAGTAGTACTACGAGGGCAGTACGAAATGTTCTTAGCCTGACATAGAGATGGCGGTATAAACAGCAAAAAGCTAGAATGGAAGCATCCGTCTAGGATGGAAGCATCCGTCATATGAACACATGTTAAATTTCATTTTGATCTGTCAACTCATTCGTATAGTAACAGGTGTTTAAAAAAGGCGCTTCAGTGATTTTTTTGTAATGGAAAAATTATAAATTCGTGGTGTGATTAAATATTTATGGGGACAAAAAATTCATAATGATATGGTGAATGTGTAAGGTAAAAGTGCACCTTCATATGCAACAGTAAAAAAATTGGGTTGCTGAATTTAAACATGGCCATACAAGCAGGCTGGCCAGACTTGTGGTTTTGTCCCCAAATTTGGGGATATTTTGTTAGTCTTGGGGATTTGAAAAATGTTTTGGGGATATTTACAACTTTTCGGAAATTTTGGAGATTATATTAATTTTGAATAATTTTCAGAAATCATTAGTCAAGTTTTTTCACATAATTTCAACGAAAAGTACAAATTTACCCTTTTACCCATTTTTCCTAACAATTCAATGCTTTCTAATACGAATTAATATTTTATGTATGAGATTTTAATAGGATTAATGTTCAAGTATCTAAAATGTTGAAAAAGATTTTTTTTGTAATAAGCTGGCATTGAAATTTATTCATTTTATGAATTAGTTAACAATTGATTATCACTTTAAATCTATATTTAAATTTAATAAAGCTAGAATGAGATTTACTCAAATTTGAATTGATTCAATTTTGATTCGATTGAATTTTTCGTTTTATGATATGATTCGCGAACTATAAATCGAGGCAAACAATTTTGTTTAAATTAGCATTATTCTGCCAACAAAAATCAAACTGATTCTTTGAATAGGATATTGACTAATTGAAGTAGGAAATGATTGATTCAAATTTAAAAGTCAAATTGAAGAATTATATTTTTGAAGGCCTGATTGTGGAGATAAACTTGAAAAATTCGAATTTACGATTTATTTAAAAAATTAGGTCAAAATCTTGAAAATTTGAGTAAATTAAATAAACTTTTTTAACATTTTTTCTAGTTGGGGATTTGAGGGAATATTTTAAAATAAGTTTGGAGATAACGAAAAAAAGTTTCTGGCAAGCCTGCATACAAGCATTAAAGATGAACCATGAAGTGGACGTCCAAAAACTGCAACAACGCCAAAAATCATAGCTACACTCAGATAAAAAAGTTTGTAAAAAAATTTGTAAACAGTTTCCAATCGCACTATACTATTTTTATACTGATTATTAGTACAATTTTTATTTTTTGTAATCATTTTTGCTATTCTCTTATTACAAATTACGGATTTTTATACTAATTTTCGCTGCTGATTTCAGCAAAACATTTTACTAATTTTTCAAAGCCGAGTGCTAAATTTAGCAGAAAAATATACCATTTTAAAAATATATTTTTTTTTTGATTTTTTACAATTCTTGTTTAGTTTATATTTGTTACTATTGATATATTCTTAGTTTAGAAATAACACCCAGAAATTTTTATTGCATCTCCAATGCATAAAACGGCAATAACTGGAGAACCGTTTGCAATTTTGACTCCAAATTTCAAGTACGAAGTAATTATTATTGTTACAATCGAAAGAAAAAAAATTTTTTTTCAGATTTTACAGTTTTTTAATTTTTTAGTACAATTTTTTGCTAATTTCAGCAGATTGATTGTAAATTACAGTTTACAGCAATTTACTGAAATTTAGTAGCTGCAACTAATTATTTATACTAATTTCATTGTACTAAAATTATGATATTTAGTAAGTTTTTTAACTGATTTTAGCAAATCGATTTTGAATTGCATTTTACATAAATTTTACTAAAATTTAGTAGCGGCTACTAATTTTTTCTACTAATTTTATTGTAGAAATTTTAACAACTTGTGTTGCTAAAATTAGCAAAAAATACCGCTGGCCTCAAAACAGTTAAATGTCCCGTAATAACAGCAAAATTTTCAGTAGGCATTACAGACTTTTTTGGTTGAGTGTAAAGTCCATGATATGATATTAGACGCTCGACGAGTGAAAGTGCGTGAAATAGGTAATGCCATAGGCATCTCAAATGATCGAGTACATTTTATTTTGCATCAAGAATTACAGATGAAAAAGCTTTCTGCAAGAAGGGTGCCGCATTTGTCCCCAGTTGACCAAAAACGCATTCGAATGAAAATTTCTCATTTCTCATCATTTCTGTGATTTAGCTACCTCTGACTTCTACCTGTTACCAAATCAAAAAAAAAATTCCTTGCTGGCAAACGTTTTACCTCGAATGAAGATGCAATGGCAGCTGTAATCGATTATTTTGAGGAGCTTGAAAAATGAAAATATTTTTATTTAAAAAAAGTTGTTTTTGTTATTTAAGAAAAAAAAAGGAAACTTTCTTGATAATCATGTTGACCCAAAAAAGCAATAAACTCGGTGTTTATTTGAAAAATAAATTAATTATATACTTTCTATATTTTAAGATGCTTCATTTTTGCAAAAATAAGTATTTTTAGTGCATATTTCATATGATTTTAATGCATATTTTTCTTTTTTAGTTGCAGTTTTTATGCGCATATTTTAGTTTTTTAAGTGCATGAAATTCCTTTCCCTAGTAATTAATTAAAACAAACAAAAAAATTAAAATGAAAAATAAAGCTTTTAAAATTTATTAATTTTATTTTTTTATATTCAATATTTGTCCTATTTTTTTCTCCTAATTACTAGATTTTTTCGAATTTTTGTTTCCATTTTTTAATTATTTTAACTTAAGGTCTTGTTCGTCTCTGCCAATTTGTCATTTTGGATGCTGAGTAAGGATGCCAATCGGGATTGATTTTTTAAAATCCCGGGATTCGGGATTTCAAAATTCAAAAAACGGGATCCCGGGACGGATGGGGATTTTTCGGGATCCCGAATTTTTTTCGGGATTTCGTGATTTTTTGCCATTTTGGGAATTTTTTATTTAAAAAAATGTGTAAAATCTTCAAATTTATGTAAAAGAAATACGGGGTCATATGCATACACACTTTTAAAATTTTTTATACAAATTTCATTTTATACATATGTTATAAGGTTTTCAAATTATTATGCATGAGCACTGTAAAATATAACTGTTTTATACGTTTTTTACATGCTCCTCTTTATTTCTAAAGAACGAAAGAATTAAAAAAAAACTCAAGAATTAAGAATTTAACTCCGTCGATATGTTGTGTGCAATTTTTGTTTATAATAATTTCATATTCACTATTCTTATATCATTTTATTTTAAAATTGTCAATTAAATTTTAGAATTTTCAATTTGTTTCAGAATTTTTTAATAGTTTTCCACATATAGTGCAGAAATTCAAATAAAAAAGTCTGAAATACAAATTTTTATTCTAAATTTTAATCGATTATTTCCGAAATATAATAAGAAATACTGCACAATATAGATTTGTATAAAATTATATTTACCAAAAACGGTTTAAAAATATCAGCAGGGATACAATTCTTGAAAAATTACCACATATTTTTGCAATTGCGAAAATCCCGGGATTTGAGCTTAAGAATCCCGGGATTCGGCATTCATTTTTATTGAATAATCCCGGGATTTCGGGATTGGCATCCCTAATGCTGAGGCAAAGCTATTTTACATACATATGAATTTTTTGTAATTTTATTTCGGAAAATCTGTTTTTAGACTACCTATTTATTGATTTTCCCATTGTTTTGCCAAAATTTAAAATTTTTTTGATTTTCCATTGCTTTTCCGGCGCCGGTACTTTTGTTTAATGATCATTTTGGGAGTTGGAAAGCACTCTTTGAAAGTACTTGTACCATAACAGAGAAAAAAGGCTTTAATTTTGAATCACCAATATTTCTTAATAAAAGTGGATTTTTATTTAATTTTTGATGAAGGTTTGTTTTTCTTTGATTTTTGTTATAAAAATATTTTGTTTTACAAACTAATGCAGACGGGAGAAATATCTTTAAAAATTCTGAATCATTTTATGAACTTTATGGAAATATTTCGATAAAATTTGTTACTTTAATTATTATTTATAAAATTTGTTATCTTCAGACTCTAGTTTGATTTTTTTTTTTATTTTTATTTATTTTATTAAAAACAATCCGTATTAGTTTTCAAAATTTTGTTCTTGCAACCAAGATAGACAGTTTGTTTCGAAAAAGAGATTTTTATTAATCTTAGACGAAATTTTTATGATCTTCATTGTAAAAAATTTTATATTGACTGAATTCACAGTTCGTATTATTTTAAGTAGTTGATTTGCATTTATCTTAAATTCGACATATTCTATGGGTTAGGACCAACAATGGCAGTACATTAGCACTTAAGATGTAAATTCCTTCATTACAACTTACTAAAGCAAATAGAGAAAAACGAATTGTGTATTCAAGTTATCATTTTATTATTGCGGATAACTGCAGAGTTGCGGTGATGCCTATGAAATAATTGTATTGTCTATAATGAAAATGATCAACCTTTTTGGAACAACAAATAATATCTAATATGTATTAAATTTGGACTTGAGATAGAACAATATTTTTACTAAATATATGAAAATATAGAAAGTCCGAAAAACAATTTTTTTTATTTTTCAATGCAAAAATTTAAATGATTATTGAATCACAAATATTTTCAAAAAATTGGGATTTATATACATATTTTTTTTTTTTTGTTCATCATAAAATATTCTACAATATTTTATAAATAAAGGAATATTTTTCTAAAAATATAATAGAAATTTAAGAAGAAATGGATGAAATGCGGCAACAATTTTTAAAGTACGTACCTGCTTTGTTTATTTATACCATATAAGAGACGTTTCAAGAATACCCTAATTATGTATAATTTTTTTAATAATTTAATTTATAACCTAGAACCAGAGAAGCCAAAAATAATCATTATACGATAAGTTTAATGCAAAAAAATAATGTAAAAATAAAAAAGGCAAAATTAAATAAACTTGGGACAACAACAGCGCTTTTTTTTACATGTTCAAATTTAAGAGAAAAAAAAAATACTTTTTGTGAGCAAAAAGGAATTTTTGGCCGGAAAAAAATGGAAAACGGAAAATCTAATAAATTCAAAAAGAAGCAAATACGAATAAAAAAATAAAAACGAAGCAAAAAAGCATAAAACGCAATTTTATCTTCTCTGTCTACAACAGATATAGAAGAAACTACTTTAATTTTGAATCACCAATATTTCTAATCAAAAATTTAATTTTTGCTTATTTTCTTTTCGAAGTAGTTTATTTTGTAAACTAGGAAACACCAAAAATTTCGTTCAAACATTATGTTCTTTAACGTTTAAAGTCATCTATTTTCTAAACTAAGAGCAACAAATGCTAAAGTGCTTTTAACCAAGTTTAAAATAAGAATGAACTCTTTTAAAAAACTAAACTACAAGTATAAATACGAATACGAATACAATAAAACACAACTCAGGGCTTGTGTATTTATAAATGTATGGCGTATAAACTCAAAATAACAAAAATAACAGAAATGAAAATAAAACTTGAAATGTTTAAACAACAAAATAACTACTATACTTGTATATATTTACTAAAACACACACAAACAGACACACACTCATACACACATACATACACACACACATACATACATACATGTACATATGTATTTATATTCTATGTGGAGTGTACAAACACAAACTCGTATTCTATACTCAAACTGCATAAATTCGACAAAATTCTGTCGGTGTTGTTAGTATTGTTGTTGTTAGGACTATAGTATTTATTTGTTGTTATTATTTTTGTTTTGTTTGTATTATTACTGGGAATTTGTAGGAGTGTGTGTTATTGTTTGCGAACAAAAAGTTACCAATTGGAAAAGTGATCCTTTAGAAATTTAATTAGTGGTAAAATGTCGCTTAAAACATTTCGGATTTTATAACTAAACCCATGATTTTGTCAATATTTCTAGGCTACAGTTAAGCGGCAAATAGTTAATTCTGTGAAACAAATTATTAAAATATGTACACAAAAATATTAAAAATAAGGTGAATTAAAATTTTTCGGAAATTTCGTATTGTTTATTAAAAAAAAAAATCATTAATAATCGCAACTTTAAATTGTTGTGATAATCAAGAAGTTGCGTTCATCGAGGGTTATGTTAATTGAAGTGGTACTTATTTTAATGGTTGAATAAATCAAACGAGCCAAATTGATTAAATCCCTTTAAAATAATTTTTGCTTTCAAACGAAATTGAATACGACTTTCAGGGACTTCATGCAAATAAAAATCTAAATCAAACGTCAGCAAAAACTTATTATATTCCATACCACATATTTCATGGTATAGTGGATGGGATCGTAGTTCCGGGCTTATGCTATCTATTACGTCTGATATTCAAAATTACGAATTGTAGATATCGGCTTGACAGTTTGCAAGATAAAGCACCGTAAGTTGTTTTTCATGTGGAAAATTTTCACTCGAACTTTAAAGGCCGCAAAATGCAATTTAATTAAAAATAATTAACAATTTTTTAATTTTATAACAAAGACACAATCACAATAAACACAAAATGTCACATTTTTCACAAGAAAAATAATAGTCTTGTACATTAAATTTGCCTGAAAACAAACTACACGTGAAACTCATTATCGTGAAAAATCATTTTTTTTTATATGGAGTATAACAGTTTTTTCACGTTAAATCGAAACAACTTACGGTACTTAAAGCCGAAATGATCGTCTTGATTTTTCGGGTTTTTTTATTTTTTTTAACTTTACACGCTGGTTTGCTAGCCGGGTCATACACCTAGATACTAGTTAATTCTAGATAGCGAATAAATAGCAAAGAATAAAAAATACGAAAAATAAATAAAATATTCGTAATTTTTTGAACTTTTCCGAGTACAAAAAGATGTAAAAAGGAGCCGGGAGAACTACGACAAATTTGAGCCTTGGTTTTTACCCGGAATGATCACGATCTCATTAACGAATAAAATTATATAAGTCCCGTGAAATAAATCGTATAACATTGCTTTGATTTGGTTATACCATTAAATACCAATACATTCTATATCAGAGAAGACCTCTTCATGATTGCTAGGACAAAACATGGACCATTTTCATTAGCGGCATTAATCGATGCAATACAAACTTATTTACCAAATTTCGTCAGATTATCTTTTAAAATGCGGCCTGTAGTTTAATTATAAAGATCATTGATTTAATATGGACAGACGAGCCGACATCATAAGCATCAACTCAGCACATCCATAGAGTGGTGTAGAATAAAAAAAAATATTTTTTGGTACTATGGAGGTCGAAAAAGTACTATTTTTTAAGCAGGTTGGTACTATTTTGAAAATCCCATTTATCATCCCTGATCTTAATACAATAAAATTAAACAAATATGCAATTTTGAATTTTTGAGCAATAAAAAACAAATTGAAGGCTTAGAACAGTGGTGTTCAGCCCATATGACAATTGTCCCTGCTCAATTCACATGTATTCTTACGCTCTTGCTTTTAGTCGTCGCTGAAACAGCGACGAATGAACATGAGTATGGATATATGCTGATTTTTTTTTTAATGTACTGAAACAAATATTAATAACAATGTACGACAAATATTTTATGATTATAAATGCAGATTAAAGATATTTTATAAATATGTAAATACAATGAAATCATTGATATTGATTTAAAAAAAACGAAAACCTTTTGTTTTACATAGAATGAAAGAAGCCACCCTTATGTATGTATGTATTTTTTATCTTTCAAAAATTGTATTTTGTTTATTTTTATTTCTTTAAAACAGTGTAGTATTTATTTATATTTTCCGAAAGTACCTACTTCGCTTTTTACACAAAACATTTTCATATTTTTAATAAAAAATTAATGCATACAGATTCTATTCAGGGCTGCCAGATGATTTTGATGAAAAATCGGCACTTTTTCTCAAAAAAATCGGCATTTTCGGCACTTTGATTTTAAAAAATCGGCAAAAAATCGTCACTTTTAAAAATACTCATTTATGTAAGTTATTTTATATAAAAAAATATATGAAAAATACATTTCGTGTAAAATAATATGTTTTAAGTTTAACAATTAAATAAAACGAGTAAAAAGGTTAAAGTCGGGCATGCCAACTATACAATACCCTACACCAGTCTGGTTAAAAGCCAACTAATGTTTGGATCCGAAATTCGAATGGGTTAAAATGGGGCTTGTGTCAAAATTTTCTATAATGTGAGTCAGCGCACCAAATTTCATTAAAATATCTTAATATTTGCGACTTGCAGTTTGTAACCAAGCCAATTTTGGGGGGACCCTTATATGGGCACTAGGTCTAAACATGGACCGATGTTCACCAAAATCAACAGGCTTCGTCCTTGGGCCAACATAGGTCTGTGTACCAAATTTCATCAAAATATCTTAATATTTGCGACCTGCAGCGTATAAACAATATAATTTTGGGGGGACCCTTATATGGGCACTAGGTCTATACATGGACCGGTGTTAAGCAAAATCAATAGGCTTCATCCTTGGGGTGACATAGGTCGGTGTACCAAATTTCATTAAAATATCTTAATATTTGCGACCTGCAGCGTATAAACAATATAATTTTGGTAGAACCCTTATATGGGCACTAGGTCTAAACATGGACCGATGTTCACCAAAATCAATAGGCTGCGTTATTGGGACAATATAGGGCTGTGTACCAAATTTCATCAAAATATCTTAATATTTGCGACCTGCAGCGTATAAACAATATAATTTTGGTAGGACCCTTATATGGGCACTAGGTCTAAACATGGACCGATGTTTACCAAAATCAATAGGTGTCGTCCGTGGGCCGACATAAGTCGGTGTACCAAGTTTCATCAAAATATCTTAATATTTGCGACCTGTAGAGTGCGCACAAGAATGCATGGACAGACAGACGGACGGACGGACAGACGGACATCGTTAAATCGAAATAAAAAAAAATTCTGAGCCGATCGGTATACTATAAGGTGGGTCTAGGACCAATATTTTTTGGTGTTACAAACATCAGCACAAACTTATAATACCCTGACCACATAGTGGTGTAGGGTATAAATAAAGGCTTAAGAGATAAATGAAATGATAATAAAAAAATTTTAGTTGTAATTTTATGAATATTTTTATGATACATATTCAAATATTACCTCACCAATACTATGTACATAAATTAATTTTACAGCTGGTGCCTAATTTTTATTCAAAAAATAATATTGATTAATTAGGAATTTATTAATTCAGTTCGAGGACAATTTCCTTATTATGAATTAACATAATAAGTACTTTTTTCAAAAACTGCTGTTTTTCTTCATCAGGATATTCTCCTAACAAATACTTCACAGAGTTTTTGCTTTCAAAACCCTCTACACTTTAAGGAATGAAAAGACGATCGTTTCGGGGATTTTCCAGAAGAATTATTTTTACAGCTTTTAAAAATTGTTCTTCTCCGAACTTAAGGTACCCGTACACCTTGAAATATTATGCAAATATTGGATCTTTTTTATCACTGGATTTATTTTATTTCGTTTAAGTATTCACATTTTGTTTTTTAATTTTCAAAATTTAATATATTTCTCAAAATCTAATACTTATTCGCTAATATAATGCGAAAGAAAATCATTAAATTTTGTAAAAATGTGAACACCGGGATTGAATTAAACTAAATCCAAAATTGAATTAAACTAAATCCAAATTTAGCTTAATTTAATTCCAGAAATTGCGTTTTCGAAAAATTAAAATTTTTTCTTTCACATTATCTTAGCGAATAAGTGTATAATTTGGATAAAAATATTAAATTTTGAAAATTAAAAAACAAAATAAAATAAATCTAAAACTAAATATAGTGATTAAACAAAGGCCTATTATTACTAGGGCTCGTATATTCATGCATTTATAATCGTGTTTTATGTACATAAGATGTATGTATGATTAAAATCGAAAAATATGCACTGAAAATTTTAAAAATATGCATTTATTATTGATTTTTCCAACATTTTTGATATTATCAATTCAGTTTTAGTATTACATATTTGTCTTTAAAAGTAGTTTAAACATAGAAAATTGCCATTAATCATCGTCAGAAATTGATTTAGTATGTTTGATATTTTTGTATTCGGGATCAAAAAAATTTTGAAAATTATTTAGAAATCAGCAGTGGGATTCTCTAACTTTTTAACGACAGAATTCGGTAGTTAAGTTGTCAGTTTACTATGAAAACTTGTCAAGTTAACAACCAAATTTTGTCTATAAAAAGTTACGGAATTGCCCCTCAGAAGAGAATATTGTTCTACCTAAAGTGCAAATCCTAACATGATTTGTAAATCACAAAAAATTAAAATTTCGTGTTTTTGAGTTTTAACAAAAAATCGGCATTTTTCGACCAAAAATCGGCAAATCGGCATTCTGCATATTTTTTAATAAAAAATCGGCAAAATGCCGAAAAATCGGCAATTATGGCAGCCCTGATTCTATTAACCCATTCAGCAATTCTCATTTTCTCACCAAAACAACTACATTTTTAGATTTGAACAACACTGGTTTAGAAGCACAGACAAATTTTTAAATAAAAATTACGCTTTTATTTTTTTGTTAATAGCTTGAAAAACAAATAAGGTAAGAAATGGCACACTCTTCCATTTATGTATACATGTGCGTGTGTATGTGTCATTTCTTAACTTATTTGTTTTTCAAACTATTACCAAAAAAAATAAAAGCGTAATTCCGATTTAAAAATTTTTCTGTGCTTCTAAAGCAGTGGTCGGCATCCATAGCCACCAGTGGCCGATCATAATTGGCTTTTCACACGTACACGACACGAATGGCAACAAAACTCTCAACTAAGAGCATAACAAATAAAAATATTGAATTTAGTAGCATGGTAGCTTTTAACAAAGCAGGTTGATGTCGCTTTGTTTAAGAAATTTTATAAAAATAGTACACTCTTAAATTTTTTCAATTACACGAGAACAGGAAATTTATTATGAATTATTTTTATTTCTTTAATTTATTCATTTAAATTTACTAACTAATTGAATACTTTTTTAAGAATAAATAATTTATACACAAAAAGTAAACATTTTTTAAATGATATGTTTAATAAAATTTATCATGAATTATTTTTATTTCATTATTTTATTATTATTTATATTCATGCAGTCATTCATTCATGCTTACATTCATTAAGAAATGAATTACAATTAATTACAAATATAAATTTAAAAATTATAAAATAATTTCTCACAGTGTAAAGACACCCAATACATTCACATTCTCTCTTTCTGCCGACCACTGTTCTAAAGCCTTCAATTTGTTTTCACTGTGAGACAAATGGTAGGGGTCAGTGATCGGGAAGGGTTCAAACTACCGGGGAAAGTTATATCGGTAAAAAATAAGTTATACGTGTCCCGGCGTTTCGCTGGGTCACCCCTAGGAATCGAGATATATCGATTTGACCTTTGGTGGTCTTTTTTTTGACATAACTCGAGAACCGATTTTGATCAAACAATTTAAAAAAAAAATAAAAATTACAATTTTTATTTTCTTTACAATTATTTTTTTCAATCTGTTCATATAACGTTTTTCTATATACTCAACAGTTTCGCCGGTAATTTTTTTAAAATTGTTTGAGCAAAATCGGACTAGTGGTTCTCGAGTTATGTCAAAAAAAAGATATATCTCGATTCCTAGGGGTGACCCAGCGAAACGCCGGGACACGTATAACTTGTTTTTGACCGATATAACATTTCCCGTTGGTTTCATCCCATCCCGATTTTGACTGTCGCATAGTGTTTTTATTGCTCAAAATTTCAAATTGTATACGAAGCAAACAAGAGTTTGTGTACAAAGCACTTGTTTAGAAATTTCTAGTGAAGGAATATGAGAAGAATATGTTTTCTCTTGTGCCTTTAGTCATAAAACAACTCAATTATAAATTTATTATAGAATAAAACTAAGTTAAAAGTATTTCTATACATTTGTTTTTATTAAAATAATAATTTTTTAATTGCATTTGTAGTTGTTTTTACTACATTTTTCAGATGATTTTTAACAGTTAAAAATAACCTCACATTGCAGTTGATTTAAATGCAAATGTAGTCTACACTATTTTAACTGCAAATGACAGTTAAAATAACTGCATTGATTTTACCTACATAATTCCCTGAGTGTAGAACATTCATGTGCTGAGTTTGGTGAAAATCAGAAGGCGTGTGATAAAAAATTCCAGTTTTTTAACTTTCCTAGGAGTTATGATATACACACCCAGAAAACAGATTCAGTTCTGATAACCGCATTTGTAGCCAATCGCATGGTTCGATTGTGGTAGCCGAATTTTTCAGTTGTGGCAACAGAAAACAAATTGAGACAGGACTAATTTGACTATGGCAACAGAATTTCAGTTGTATCAAGAATAATTCGGTAGCCACAACCGAAAAATTCATTTGCTGTAACTGAACCATTCGATAGGCGACAAATGGGGTTGTCAGCACCGAATCTGTTTTCTGGTGCATATGTATGTTTTTTTTATTACTTATTCTGCACTTAATCGAAACACACTATTATTTAAGTATTGATTTAAGATAATTAAGCACCCACTATCTAACAGATGTAATAATTATTGAGAAAAGAGCCAAAGTTAGTAAAGACTAAATACTAGTAAACTAGTTCCTACTGGTCCTATTTAATCTTGTTTTTTATTTTTGCATTTATTTATTTGTTATTTCTAAAAATTCATTGTTTTTGTTACTGTTTTGTTTCAACATTTTTTGCTTGTTTGTTTTTGTTTGCCTTCATCATCAACAACATCCATACATATTGTATATGTATGTACCTACATACATTCATTCATCCATCCATCCATCCATCTATTCATTCATTTATACATCCATCCAACCAACGAACCAACCAAACCAAACAGCCAACAACCATCCATCGTACCCACTAAGACTACATCCATTCAAACAACAACATATTATTTGTAAAATTGTATTATTTTGTATAATGTTTCATGGCAACAACAAATTTTTAAAATTTATAAAATAAAATGAAAATAAAAAAAAAAATAAAATAAAACTGAAACTAAGTAAATAACCTTAGCAAGTGGGTGAATTTTTAAAATGAATGATTGAAATTAGAAAAAGAAAAAACTTGAACAAAAATATCCTTTTTTATCCAAAACAAAAATACAAAACATTAAATAGGATATAAATATATTTTGTTATTTTAAATTGAAAGTTTTAGGGTTGCCAAAAAATTACAAAAATATTTTAATGAAGTCGAATACAATTTACAACCTCAGCAATTATTAGCTTATGAACGAGAAATCGACGTGTGGCTAAAACTTTGTGAGATTCAGACATTATTTCGCCTGATGGATATTTGTTTTGGTATTTGTTGGATATTTCTTTTCAAAGTTATAGCGAAATGTGTGCCATAATACTATAAGAATATATTATAGGACAACACTAAGTATGAGTAATAAATAAACACTCATACGCTTAGGTGGAATTAATGGTTAAATAACCCTGCAAAAAGAGAACATCCACTTTTTTATGCATGACTTTTTTCTATACATTCAAAATAAGATAATTTAAAAATAAAACAAATACAACAACGGATAGCGACATGACGCACAAGCATAGTTTTCTTGTGAAAATTAGTTGAATTTACAGCAGTATCGGTTCTTTCCTATGACACGCACGTGTTAAATTCATTCATGGAAATGCCAAATTTTAAACTACTACCAACTCCAGGAAATACACAACTCAAAAATAAAAGTAGTTCAAATTTGGCATATCCATCAATGAATTTAACACGTGCGTGTCATAGGAAAGAACCGATACTGCTGTAAATTCAACTAATTTTCACTAGAAAACTATGCTTGTGCGTCATGTCGCTATCTGTTGTTGTTGTTGTATTTGTTTTACTTTATTTTTGCCCATTATTTTGTTGGATTTAGATAAAATAGTCATTCTTTTTGAAGTAGTCCTTAATTTTTTTTTTTTTTTTTTGCAGGGAAATGTATACATTTTGGTTTACATAATTAGCCACAACTTCAAAATTTATATTGTCTTTGAAATAATTAAAAATAAACAATTTCTTAATTCCATTTTCAAATTTAACAGACTTATAATACAATAAATCCTTATAATTTTTTAATCTAACTTTTCAAATCCCTTTTAAATCTCCCATTTGCTTTAAAGGGTTAACTTATTTGTTTTCATTAGTTTGATGGCCAAACTAACAACAATTCGCAGTTTGATTATAACAATTTTTCATTGTTTATTTGTTATTATTATTATTTTTTTTTGTTTTTTTTTAAGCATTCATCATACGCCACGTTGTTTAATTATATCGTTACTTTACTAACATTGGAAATTTGCCGTTTACTCTACACCGATTCGTACATACATACTATTTTGTTTGCACTATTTTGTACAATATTTATTTATTTGTTGTATTGTATTTAGTTTTTACTATTTGTTATTGCCATTGTAGTTGTTGTTGTTATTTTTCTGATATTTACTATGAGAATTTAACTTAACAATACCGAAACAAGCTCGCAAACAAACAAAATGTAGAGAGAACGAACACCAATTCAACTGTAAGTATATGGTAGTTTTTTTGGGAGGGGCGGGGGAGGGGGAATTACAAACGTATAGTTAAATAAACACTATGGTTTTTGTAAAATTTTCTAAAATTCTACTATTTATTTATTTATTTACTATTATTATAAAATAACAGTGAAGAATAATATTAGGATTTTAAAATATATTTCATTATACAAAGAAACGCCCATCTGACTTAGGGTCAGATATGAGGGATAAATTGGTGTCAAAGTACCTATGCCTGAGTGGCTAAAGCAGCACCTGTCGCAGGTCTGGCAGAGGTTACCATTATTTTAGGTGAAATAGTGTTGATTGCTCCCGATAGAATAGATGACGGGTTTTGGAGATCTGACTATGGGGAGAATCCACATCAAAATATCATTCCTTTCGGATTCACCCCTCCGATTTCAACAAAATTCACCACAAGTGTTTAATATTACCAGACTTCAACGAAACCCAGCAAAAAAAATTTTGAAGTAATGCTTTAAAAACTATTTCTTTCACTACTTAACAAGTATTCGTTAGTATATTTTTACAGCGTTCTTAGAATTACTTATGAAAAACTTCCAAAAAATCACTTAAGTATTGCTTCCAAAGCACAATTGCTCTAAAAGTGATCCTAAAAAGTGATTTTGGTATCATTTGGTATTTTCAAACAGCGGGACCCATATTTTTTTATTTTTTATTTTTTTTATTTTATTAATTTTTTTTTAATATTTATAATTAATTTCCTTAATATCAATTAGTTGGTTCACAAGGGGTGTGCTATATGTTGTATCGTTGCATCGTACTAACAAAAAACAGAGTTGTTAAAATTTTTATTTGACTTTAACAACGATTTTCTTTTGGGGTTTCTATCTGTTAGCACACTCAAATATAGGACACTAAAAATACATAAAAATGTTGCTCGTGCTATTCTCAAAAGTTGTTCTTTTTCAATTTAAATTCTAACAACTCTGTTTTTTGTTAGGACGATACAACAAATAGCACACCCCTTGTGAACAACCTTAATATTATTTTAATTTTTCAATTTTTAAAAATATGTATATATAAAAAAAGTCATGAGAAATTGTTCTTTATGGACCTGTAAAAATTTGTAGTAGGCACTGAAATCAATATTGAATTGGAGTGCACCTTTTACACTTGTTTAATAAGTACTTTTATTGAAGAGACTGAAGCACAATATGTCGCAATGACAAAGTGGTGTTTTTATGCCAGGAAACTTTCATATCAAAGAATAGCTTAGCGGTAGTGAGCTAGACTAGCAATCATGAGGTGGCAAGTTCGGTGGTGGTAATAAAATCAAAACTTTTCTAAAATAAAGAAAATATATTTTTTTTCCGAATAATTTTTTTTTTCAACTTTTAATTGATGAAAAAGAGCTTACTTTGCACTCATTCAAAAAGTATTGAAAAAATGTTGAAGTTGGAATACTCCTCTTCTATGACAACTCAGTTTTAAAATCATTAGTGTTTATGTTAAAAAAGAAGTACATCTAGATCATCAATTGTAGTGTTTTTTCTACTGCTTCGGCATCTCTTTTTTTTTTGCTGGGAACATAATCTTTCGGAACCGAGATATTTGCAATTTCCGAAATTAAACATACCTACATGATGTATGCCTTTAATGAACGCAAGACATACTTAGGGCCATGGTTTGACCCATAACCAAGAAGCATATGAAACTAGGAGATACAATTGCTATCGGATCGCACATCGAGCAGAATATTACGGCATAGTCAGAGAACAATATGGCATTGTCTAAGAAGGTCATAATGTTCTGTCCGATGTCCGTTCAGATGTGCAATCCAATAGCGACTGTATCTCCTAGTTTCATATGCTGCTTGCCATAACTGAAAAACCAATCGAGGTTCCACCTTGAAATTTTCCACTAGCGTAGAAGAGAGTTTAATAATTAACATACATTTTTTTTTTAAGAATTTTAAAAAATATACCAGTGGTACAAAAAATCAAGCACTGGCATACCACTGGGTAACCACGGTATTAAAAATAAATTACTGGCAGAGCACTAGGGTTTTTCTTTTCCCGGACTTTTTCATTTCCCGGGACAGCGGGATTTTTTTCAGAATTTCCCGGGATCCCGGGAATTCCCGCTCGTTAGAAAATATATAAGTTCGACATATGTTGCACTTAAAAAACTCGATTACTGTTTAAACACCGTCCGACAAACTTCATCTTTTGGTTGTACCCATGAGAAAATGCACTTAATATATTCTGAAAGGATGGCTAAATATAAAATATCCATGTCTTCCACTTTTTCTGGATCAATTCGTTTAACAATTTAAATCGTGAATTAATATTTAGGTAATATATTTATATGGAAGGCCGTCTTAATTTTAAAAAACTCTTAGAAATATATTAATTAAATATTAATTCGCCGTTTAAACGGTTAAACCAATTGATATAGAAAAAGTGAAAGACACGAGTATTTTATCTTCATCCCCTTTTTCAGAATATATTGGAATTGTTAATGGGTGCAAAATTGTGTCGCACCAGTTTTATATTCAGAAATAAGATCGATTTGTTGCTAAAATATTTCTTAAATATGAAATCCAAAAATTTCTATTTCTACATATTTTATACATATGTATATATCTTTCTATGCAGATTTTCAAAAGTACCCGTCTAGAATTATTTTTATAAAAAAGTTTAAAAGTGAGTATTTTTCAGACAAATTTTTAGGCAAATTCGCCTAAATCGTTTTATAAAAAAAGACACTACAACATTATTAAATAGTTTAACTTTAATTGGTTTTCTTGAATAGACATTTTTTATGCCACAGCTACTTAGAAATAAATTATTTAATTTTCGTATTTAGTGGCATTTTAAATTAACATATAAAAAAATCCAAAATAATTTTAAAAAGCATCTGATGGATTATTTTGAAAACAAATAATATTTAAAAAATACAATTGAAATAAAGGAATAACAATTGAACTTAAAATTAAATTATTTTAAATAAAAGAAACTCAAAATACTTGTCAATTGAAAATATGAAAACATTACAAATTTTTTAATTTTAATGTCTAGTTTTTTAGAGGTATTTGGAACTGAAGTAATGATGTTGGAATGTTGAATAAGGCTGGTTTACACTATAAGATTTTTGGTACGACTTTACTTTAGTACACATGCAAAACATATAGGCAAGGTTGCAGAATTTTTCCGAAAATATAGTGTAAACCAGCCTATACAAATATTTCTTTATTTGAACAAAGATCATTTTAAAGAAAAAAAATTTCCGAAGTACATACCAGAATTTATGTTGGTAAACTTGGTAATGGCTGATAAAATTTTTTCGGTTTAACTAAACCAAATTCAACTGGCATCTAAAAACAATTTGGCTTAATTCAGTTTATTAAATTTTAAATCGTATTTTTTTAATTTTAAATATTTTTTGATCAAAATAATTTCAAAAAAACAGTGCTTTAAATTTAAATAAAGCTTCCAAAATTGCAATAATATAAGCTAAAACTTCTGTAAAAGAATAAAAAAATCCCGGGAAATCCCGCACAAAATTCCCGGGATTGCGGGATCCGAAAAAGGGCGGGATTCCCGGGAATCCCGTCCCGGGAATTCCCGTGACATAAACCCTACAGAGCACTCATTTGGGACGCATTGCCAGCGTTTCCAAAAAGCGTTTTACCAGTATTTGTTTTACAAAAATTTCGGTGGTTTATAAAAAAGAAAGAATTGTCTTAGAGTGATATGCCAAGGTTTGCAACCAGTGGTTATCCAGTGCTACCTAGCCAATGCTACCAGGCGTACAAAAATCAATTCACTGGTTGACCAAAGATTTTATAAAAATGCTGACGCTTCGTTAAAAAATGTTTGTAGTCAGAGGGTTCCGAGTTCAAATCCGGTTGCAAGCAAAAATTTTTTTTTGGATTTTTTTTAATTTAAAATTTTTTTTGTTTTATAAAATCAATTTTTTTGTTTGTGGGAAAGCTCCTTCAAGACCAACTTTTTTTTTGCCCTCCCAACACTGGCATACTAGTTACAAAAAATTGTTTGCCAGTACTAGCATTTTGGCACAGCCAGTAGTTGTCCAGCTATTATCACTCATTTATGTGTTTAGCCATCAAATATTATATGTCTCGTTAGCTCAGTGGGTAGAGCAAACGTCTGTCAATCTGACGGCCTAGGTTCAAATCTCGGCAGGACCAAAAAAAATACATATGAACTTTTTTTAAATTTTATTTTGGAAAATATATTTCCGGACCACCTATTTTTTGGTTTTGCCAGCGTTTTGCCAACGTTTAAAAAATTTTGTTCCTCCAGTGCTTTTCCGGCGCTTTTTGAACAGCATGTTATCATTTTGAGAATGGGAAAGCACTTTTTGCCAGTACTTGTACCACTTGCTTTGCCACCGCTTTCCCGTTTGTATTTTTCTGACTGGGTAGTTTTCCTAAATATGGTTTTTCGAACTCAAGACCCCAAAGAATAACCTTTGTCCTTTTGATTGTATGAGGACACTTTTCGCCAATGCTAGCAAATACAAATTTCACCAAAATTGGTGGATGACACAGTCAATTTTTCTTAGAACTACACTCATAAAAAAAAGTTAGTACAAAAGTCTGTTAAACATGTTCTAAATAAGTTGAACTAATTTTTCTGTTATTTTCTCTTAAAAAGCCCGTACACACAGAGAAAATATTGGTTGGTAATCGGTTACAGTTATAAAAAATCGATGGAGTTAAAAGAATTTTTCTTGTAATTTAAAATTGCATTAGATTTTTAATAGTTATTACAATAATAATATAATTGTCAACGAATGCTAGTACCTACAACAGCAAAACTAGTTCCCTATACCAATTAAGGACTTAAAATAAACTTAATAAAAAATTCAATTACTATTACTAATTTTAATGCAGTCTTATACTCATCTATCCTAAATATTGGTGATTACAATTAACAATTTCGTTGGTTCAGCATATTTTAAACTTAAAATCTGTTTTCAATCACTACTATTAATTATCGGCTGTTAAATACACAGAAAAAAAAAGTTCATAAATAGAAGACATTTTTTCATAAACTGTATGAATCGAACATACAATTTTTTTCCCAAAACTTTTTAATTCAATTTATGAATTTGTTCCTACATATTATGAACAAATTCATGAGTCTTGTTTTTTTTTTATTAATAAATTTTCCTTTTGTATGATGAATCAATCATCAAAACTGAATAAATTCACGGTTTGTAAATAAATATAGTATTTTTAGCGCATTTTGATTTAGTAAATCCCTTAATATTTTTATAACTGTGTGTATTTAATTTCACAAAAATAAAAATTACATTTAATTAAAATTAATGACGTATTTCACTGACCGCTACGCACTAGGAATTCCATTGATTTTCAGAGAAAGCAAATTGTATGAAAATTAACCACTCGAAGCACAGTACCTTAATTATAATATCCTTTAAAATTAAATTGTCCTTGGCTGCAGAAATATGTGGTAAAAACAGACAGCATCCAATTTTGTTTGATGACAAAATATAATGAAATCTGAATAGATGGAAGGTAAAGAATGTTGCTGTATATAAAACTAGCGGGCGCAGCCCGCTACGTTGTTAGCGTGCCTTAAAGATTAAGGGGGGGGGGCTGCGCCCTCCCCCCCGGGGGGCTGCGCCCCCCACAATTTTTATTAAATTCGTTTTTTTTATTTAAAGCCTTCACCCAGCCACCACAAATAAATAATTCTGCACAACAATGAGTTTAAAATAAATAAATATTTGATCACTTTTTCTCATGAAAGTGGATTGTTAGTAATGAATCCATAATAAATTGCAATATACGTGTGTATGTTATGATAATTTGGTAAAGTGCGAACTTAGGTAGATAGACCCGTAAGTAGTTTTGTTCATTTGTGTTTTGAATGAAAATAAATAAAGTAAAGCAGGGTTGGAAAGCATTTTATAATATTAAAAATAGCGGGCAAAGCCCGCTACGTTGTTAGCGTGTCTTAAAATTTTTTTTTAATTCCAGTTTATGTAAAGGAAGACCTGGCAATTCAAGTAAATTCACAAATTCAGTTGGAAAATTTACTGCGTCGGTTTCTTCCACCGGTGCTTCGTTACATGAAGTTTAAATATCGGAATATATAAGTTCCATTCCTTTTCTAAGGTTTTTTCTCTTTTAGAAAATTTGTTTAACTTTTTGGAGAGTAAGTTTCAATGCTACATAAGTTTCATATTCCGTGGATAGTGTTTGAACAGGTAATTCCCTCTTCCAATCCATTTGCATTCTCTATAATTTCAATTCTACTCGTTCAACGTTTATATCCATTTCATTCCACTTGTGTAGTGTTTCATTCCACTCGTTTCCTATTTAGTTTCTTAATTTTAGTGTTTCATATACACTTGTTCTTTAAGTTTTAGGTTTCTAGCTAAAGACGCAGACGTTAAGGGGGGGGGGGGCAATTTTCCCCTTTTGAACCACCATTTTTACCACGTTCCTGTCCAAAGTCCTAGAAATGCCTTGTCGATAAGTTAGCCCATACTCCAAGGAAAACATATTATATATTACAGGTTTCTAGCCGAAGGGTTCGGTTAGGACTTCAAGGGGGAGAATTATTCCGTTTTTACCCCTCCCGGTAGGAATTTCCAAAAATTCCGTCTTAGAGGCCGTCTGCGTTGGAGGAGGAACCTACTACATACATAATTTTAGGTCTCTATATCCAGCAGTTTGGCCAGGCCGTCAAGGGGGAAGTTTTTTCCCTTTTTACCCCTCCCGGTATGAATTTCCAAAAATACCATCTTAGGGGACGTCAACGTTGGAGAAGGAACCCAAATACCGAATTTAAGCTCCCTTGTTCCAGCAGTTTGGCCAGGCCGTTAAGGGGGGACTTTTCCTGTTTTTGACCCTACCTGTATAAATTTCCAAAAATCTCATCTTAGCGGATGTCTACAATAGAGGAGGAACTTTAGTACCAAATTTCAACTTCCTACCTCCAGCGGTTTGGGCAGGCCTTTAAGCGGCACTTTTCGCTTCATTAATCCCCATTTTTGCAATGTCCCTGTCCAAAAAGCACCTTCCCGGTAAGTGAGCCCATACTCCAAGTAACATATGTTTTACATTTCAGGTTTCTAGCCAACTTTTACTATTTGTGCCCCTCTGGGTAGGAATTTCCGAAAATCCATCGACAGGGAATTTCAGCTTCCTAGTTCCAGCAGTTTGAGCAGGCTGTCAAGGGGGACACTTTTTCTTTTTTTGTCCCTCCCGGTTGGAATCAGGCTGGAAGAGGAACCTAAGTACCGAATTTCAGCTTCCTAGTTCCAGCAGTTGGACAGGTCGTTAAGGGGCCACTTTCCCTTTTTGAGCCCCCATTTTATAACGACCCTGTCCAAAATTCAAAAAAGTATCTTTCTAATAAGTTAGACCTTACTCCAGGGACCCACATTTTAAGTTTCAAGTTTCTAGCCGAAGGGGTTTTTACAGGCCCCCAAGGTGAGGCTTTTCTTCTTTTTGCCCCTCCCTTTAGGAATTTACAAAAATTCCATCTTCACGGCTATCTGCGATGGATGAGGAACATTCATACCAAATTTCAACTGCATTGCCTAAGCGGTTTGGGTAGGCCGTTATTGGGGACATTTTTCCCTTTCAACCACCATTTTTACTATGTTGCTGTTCCAAAATAGAAAAATTACTTTGCCGGTGAGTTAGTCCTACTCCAAGGAATACATATTTAAAATTTTAGGTTGGCCAAAAGGGATTGGGCAAGCCGTCAGGAGGAGACTTTTATCTTATTTCCCCTCCCGATAGGAATTTCAAAAATTCCGTCTAAGCGGACGCCTACACAGAAGGAGGAACTCACATACCGAGTTTCCTTTTGGGATATCCTGTAGGGAATTCCAAAAATACAAACTTAGTCGATGTCTACTACAGTGGAGGAACCTTTATACCAAATTTCAACTTCTTACCTCCAGTGATTTGGGCAGGCACTTTTCCAATTTGTGAGACTGTTTATGTGGAGACTTTTCCCCTTTTTGCCCGTTCCGGTAGGAATTTCCAAAAATCCCGTCTTAGCGCACGTCTATGCCGAATATCAAGAAACCTTGTTTTAGTGGAGATATCCGTGGGGGAGGGAAAAAAGTAGTTTTTTTGAAATTATATATTATTTTAAATGGTACTTTTTGGAAAAACGAAATTTTTTGGAAAAAGATACTTTGTTTTTACAAAGTACTTTATTTGTACTTTTTTTGGAAAAGGTATTTTTTTTAATAAGGTGTTTTTTTTTTGGAAAAATTTATGTTTTTTGGAAAAAGGTACTTTTTTTGGAAAAGGTACTTCTTTTGGAAAAGGAACATTTTTTTAGAAAAAGGTACTTTTTTTGGGAAAAGGTACTTTTTTTTTGGAAAAGGTACTTTTTTTGGAAAAAGGTACTTTTTTTTGGAAAAAGGTACTTTTTTTGGAAAAACGTACTTTTTTCGGGAAAAGGTACTTTTTTTGGAAAAAGGTACTTTTTTTGGAAAAGGTACTTTTTTTGGAAAAAGGTATTTTTTTTGGAAAAAGGTACTTTTTTTGGAAAAAGGTACTTTTTTTTGGAAAAAGGTACTTTTTTTGGAAAAAGGTACTTTTTTCGGGAAAAGGTACTTTTTTTGGAAAAAGGTACTTTTTTTGGAAAAAGGTACTTTTTTTGGAAAAGGTACTTTTTTTGGAAAAGGTATTTTTTTGAAAAAATGTATGTTTTTTTGGAAAAGGAACATTTTTTTTAGAAAAAGGGACTTTTTTTGGGAAAAAGTACTTTTTTTTTGGAAAAGGTACTTTTTTTTGAAAAAGGTACTTTTTTTGGAAAAAGGTACTTTTTTTGGAAAAAGGTACTTTTTTTTGGAAAAAGGTACTTTTTTTGGAAAAGGTACTTTTTTTTGAAAAAGATACATTTTTTGGAAAAAGGTACTTTTTTTTGGAAAAAGGTACTTTTTTTGGAAAAAGGTACTTTTTTTGGAAAAAGGTACTTTTTTTGGAAAAAGGTACTTTTTTTGGAAAAAGGTACTTTTTTGGAAAAAGGAATTATTTTTGGAAAAAGGTACTTTTTTGGAAAAAAGAACTTTTTTTGGAAAAAGGTACTTTTTTTGGAAAAAGGTACTTTTTTTGGAAAAAGGTACTTTTTTCGGGAAAAGGTACTTTTTTCGGGAAAAGGTACTTTTTTTGAAAAAAGGTACTTTTTTCGGGAAAAGGTACTTTTTTTGAAAAAAGGTACTTTTTTTGGAAAAAGGTACTTTTTTGGAAAAGGTACTTTTTTTGGAAAAAGGTACCTTTTTTGGAAAAAGGTACTTTTTTTGGAGAAAGGTACTTTTTTTGGAGAATGGTACTTTTTTTGGAAAAAGGTACTTTTTTTGGAAAAAGGTACTTTTTTTGGAAAAAGGTACTTTTTTTGGAAAAAGGTACTTTTTTTGGAAAAGGTACTTTTTTTGTAAAAAGGTACTTTTTTTGGAAAAAGGCACTTTTTTTGGAAAAAGGTACTTTTTTGGGAAAAAGGTACTTTTTTTGGGAAAATATACTTTTTTTTGGGAAAAGGTACTTTTTTGGAAAAAGGTACTTTTTTTGTCCCCTTTTTGCCCCTCCCGATAAGAATTTCCAAAAATGCCGTTTCAATGGACGTCTACACCGGTCGAGGAACCTACATACCAAATTTCAACTTCATAGCTCCAGCAGTTTGAGCAGGCCGTCAAGGGGGAGACTTTTTCCCCTTTTTGCCCGTCCCTGTAAAAATTTCCAAAACTGCCGTCTTGGTGGATGTCTACGATAGTGGAGGAACCTTTATACCAAATTTCAACTTCCTACCTCCAGCGGTTTGGGCAGGCCGTCAAGGGGGGCCTTTTTCCCCTTTTTAACCCCCATTTTTACAACGTCCCTGTCAAAAATTCCAGAAAGTACTTTCCAGAAAAGTTAGCCCATACTCCAAGGAACACATATCTTAAATTTCAGCTTTCTAGCCAAAGGGGTTTTGGCAGGCCGCCAAGGGGGAGACTTTTACCCTTTTTGCCCGTTCCGGTAGGAATTTCCAAAAATCCCGTCTTAGCGGACGTCCACCCCGAAAGAGGAACCTACATACCAAATTTCAACTTCCTAGCTTCAGCGGTTTGGGCTGGGCGATGTTGAGTCAGTCAGTCAGTCAGTCAGTCAGTCAGTCAGTCACGTTATTCTTTTATATATAGAGATTAACCATCCCACAATTTTTCAAGTACATACCATTTCAAATTTCTTGCAAAAATGTCAATATAAAGCCTTCGAAATTATTTGGTAATTAAAAATAAAACAAAATATTTTGACAATACGGGAATTTTTTATTTCAAACTAACTTGTTTTTAAATTTAGAAACAAATTAAAATATTCATAACTGGAAGGAATTTATTCATACATATAATAAACTGAAAATAAGGAAAACAGTTCATACTATTTATGAACAAATTTGGTTCTGTGTATGTAAAGAATAGTGTTTGTTATTTCTTTTCGGTCATAATAATAAAAAGAAAAAAAGAAAATATGATTTGGTATTGTTAACCGAAAGGAAATAAAGTGAATCAAATACTTGATGTATACACAAAAAAAATATATAGTACAGTTAACCAAACTAATTTTCTGTCATCTTAGAATTAAATATATCTCAAACGTGAAAAAATATATTAAAAAAAAAAGATTTTAATAAGAAATAAAAACAAAGTTTTAATTATACTTTTAAATAATTAAAATTTAAAGAGTGTGTAAACAAAACTCTAACGTTTTATTATTTGAAATCTGCAAAAGAACGATAAGTAACATTGGGTAAGGAACATTTAACTTTCTTTGTTACGACCGAAAATCTCGAACTTATGAAAAAAAAGTAAGAAAAATATTTTTTAATATCAGAAATTAAAAACGATCAATATTTTATGAAATATGTGAAATTTAAAGTTTTTGGGAATGAAATTTGAACATTTATTTTTGCTTATTTTTTAATTTCGATATTTTCATATTTTTTTATTATCTTTTTTCTTAATTCTAATATTTTGTTTTTTTAACTTTTATTGTAATTATTAGTTTCTGCTCATTTATTAATTTTTCTTCATTTTTCGGTCGACTGTATGACAAAGCCATTATTATCTATCCAATGTCCGGTATGACGTGCGATCTGATATCGATTGATGTATTTAAATTTACAACAATTTCGCCTTATGACGTACCGTGTAGCAAAGAAAAACCTCGAAATTTCAGTTGATTTTTTAGTATGAAAATAGAGTAATTTTTTATACAAATTGTAATTCTTAAACATTCGCACATCTTAAAAATTAAGGGCCAGTTTTATAGTCAGAACTAAGAAATAACTTTTTCTAAAAATGTATTTAAATATAGGAAATAAAATTTCTTACTTGAGTGATATTTATGACAAAAATCGGTCTTAATTCTGATTGTAAAACTGTCTCTAATTTCACGTATTTAAAAATTATAACACATCTTAAAAAATTAGTAACTATTCTATAACATTACTGAAGTAACTCTGTAATTTTGTCCTCCTTCAAAAAATTTTAAAAATTAATAAAAAAGTATATTAAATAATTTTAAACAAATAAAAACTTTTCTACTTATTTTTGCTGTTAGGCTAAAATTATTGTAATAACCATTATGTGGTTATAATTTTTAGTAGCACTGATATTTTAAAAATTCAGTTCTTACAACCAACAATAATGGCAGTTGTTACAACCAAATACATTACTAAATATCAGTATCTTTTAACAAAATTCGGTAGTAAGGACCGAAATTACAATTAGATTATGTGATAGTACATGGGACCGCATAAATTCGATTGGCAACAAATTCGGTTGGGACAGCGAATCTGTTTTCTGGGTGTACAAATAGGTACGGGTACATGTACTATTTCCTGTTGCTAAAATAACAGGAAATAGTACATATATTTGCGCCAGCACAATTTTGACCTATTTGTACGGGTTTTTTTTATTAGTGTATGTATGTATATCCAAATTTTGTACAAGATTGTTCAAATACTTAAAAAATATTTGCAAAAATCTATTAGAGTAGGTAAATTATGTATGTGTGTGTATTTGTTTAAATGTATGCAAATTTCAGTAGTATTTGCTTTGTTGTCACTTGTAAATAAATATAAGTCTCTCACACACATTCACATTTATGCACATTATTCCTTATGCATCATCTTATATGGTGATTATAACAATTTCATTGTTTAAAAACAAAAATTCTATAGTACTAGATATTGTATGTAGTCTTCACCTCTCTGCTGAAGACTTGTAAAAACTCTTTCTTTATTATATTCTTAAGCTTCTTTATGTAGCTGCATATATACATATACTTAGATGAGTGTATTAGAGCGGAACTTATTTTGTAAACTTGTGAATTTTGATCGTAACTCTACCTAGGAAACTTCCTTTGTATACAAAACCATTGTGTGAGAAAAAAAAGAGAAAAACTGCCATTTAAATTTTATTAAAGTTTTGATATTTATACAGAAAGAAAAGAGATTTATAGTTACAAATAAATTTATCGCCAACCGAATTTCTAGTTCCAGGTACAATTACTTTTATATATTTTTAATACTGTTGTAATTACCGAAATTTATTTACAGTTTTTGAATTTTTGTTGTATTAATTGATTGCCTTAAGGTTTATGGATTATAAGATCTATAAATAGAAAAACAAGTTTCACAAAATTTATTTAAAAATTTTAAAACTTTTATGTCGCGAACTGGAATAGAACCGGCAATCTTCCGTTTATCAGTCCATTGCTTTTCCTCTAGGCTAAACTCGATTTAAATTTTTTTAATCAAATTTAAAATTTGAAGTTTTTTAGGATAAAAATTTGAAAATTTTGTTTTTGAAAAAAATAAAAAATAAAAAATAAACTGTGTCTTTCAATTTGAATCAATAAAGAAATTACTAAAAAACACTATATTGTCTTTGCTGAAATTTGAACTCAGATTGCTAAGACAATCAGGCTGTTTCTCTACCCCCTGCACTACAGACACTTAAGCCTGGATCAGCCAGACGTAAACGTAAACGTATCTCTGCATAGCTGAATTATTAAGTTAAATAAGAACAGAAGATGTGCTGTGTTTTTTGTTTCATTCTTATGCATTCAATATAGAGCAGACGTAAATACACAACAAAAATCTGTTGTGAATAGATTTTCGTTGTATATTTACGTTTGCTCTATATTGCATGCATAAGAATGAAACAAAAAACACAACACATCTCCTGTTCTTATTTAACTTATTAATTCAGCTATGCAGAGATACGTTTACGTTTACGTCTGGCTGATCCAGGCTTTAGATTTAGTTGTTGTCTTTTATTATAATAAATAAAATTTCTCTTCCTATTTTCCTAAAAGGGACAAGTTTTTTTGACTAGTATTAAGAAACTAGTTCTTAAAATAATCATTTTAAACCAATTGTGTACTCGTTAATATGATCTATGTAGGACCTGCTTAAAAATGATGTACATTACAATATGAGATTTGAAATTCTCGTTTTATATACATTGCTTTTTAATAAAAACAAAATCTGAGTTTGAAAATGAACACTTGAATTTTTAATTACGAATTAAATTTAACTGCAAATTAACTGGTGCAGTACTGGTGCCAAAGAGTCACTGTAGAACTAATTTGATAAATTTCTTCTAAGCTTCCCCTTTTTCGTCGTAAAACAATAATTTTGAAACATTTGTGTGTTTATTAGTTTCATTAAAATTATGCAGAGACTGTTTCAAAAAATTTTATTTAAATACGAGTAATCCCAGATGGGATTGATTATGAGGCATCTGAGATTCAGTTTAATTTCTGCTTACTTTGCGACCTCAAGGGACCAGAAGGGCGAGAATAGACGTTGCATGGTGGAAGATAGTCTGGATAAGCTCAAAAAGTAGCCAGGAGACTATTCAACAGGACCAAGGAAACAGCTGACTGGGTCACCTACGAAATGGCACTCACTGAATACAACAAGGAACTACGCAGATCTAAAAAGTCCACGTGGCGCAGCTCCTGTGAGAAGATCTCTGATCTTCCGGAAGCTGTGCGACTTCAGAAGGTCCTCTCACAGGATCACACAAATAGTCTTTGCACTCTCAGGACACCTGACGGTTTCTACACTTAATCTCCTGATGAAACCAACGACCTCTTGCTAGACACGCACTTCCCAGGCTGCGTGGTCTCTGGCCGGTCTGTTGCGATTCAAGTATCCCAAACCTGACGGGGATGTATACGCCTAACTGGTGCTGTCTTGTAATAGGACATGGTAAAATGGGCCATAAGTGGATTTTCGTGCTTTAAGTCGCCGGGTCCCAACGGGATCTACCCTTGTCTGATACAGAGGGTAATTGATATTTGTAATAGTCTCACAACTGGTTAGGATATTTAGATCCAGTCTTTCATGTACCAACAACTTGGAGGGGGGTTAAAGTGGTACTTATTCCAAAGGCACGGGGAAATCCGAACAGCTGCCTAAATCATATAGACAAATTGGCCTCAGCTCGTTTCTCCTTAAGACATTGCAGAAAGTCGTGGACTATTATATTACGGACACTTACCTGAGGCGTAAACCGATACACGTGCTTCAGTTCGCGTATCATCGGGGTAAGTAAGTACCGAAAGTGCTGTCCATCATGTTGTCACGTTGATACGTTGTAGGTAAAGAACATTGCCCTCTGTGCTTTTATTGACATACAGGGCGCTTTTGACAACACGTCCTACGATGCGATTAGGTTATCCATGGTAAGAAAGGGCATCTCTTCAATGATCATCAATTGGACCTTGGAGATGCTCGGTTCTAGGGAAATCACGTTCGGTATAGCGACTACTGGTAAGACCAGAAGATGTCCTCAGGGCGGTGTACTGTCGCCTTTATACACTAGTCACTGATGAGTTGATAGAGACTTCAGAACCTATGACTAAGCCGATCTAGACATCTCTGTTGTCGGCTGCGATGACAGAACCATCTCTGATTGTATGCAGCGTGATCTGAACTTTACTCACTCATGGTGTTGACAAAAAGGGTTGACTATCAACCCGGTGAATACTATCCTGATACCGTTCACGAGGAAGAGGAGGGTTAACCTGTCCGGGCCTGTTGTTGGAGGTGAAACGATAGGCTTCTCGGACAATGTAAAGTACCTAGGGGCGACTCTAGATACATAAATCCCTTAGCTGGAAAGATCATCTCGACTCTGCGACCAAGAAGGCCACCAGGGCATATTATGGCTGACAAAGGCTCTTTGGGAGAACATGGTCTACTGGTCATTTAATACCATTGTTAGACCTATGATCACTTATGCTGCCCTAGCATGGTGACCAAAGGTTGAGCAGTCAACGGCAAGGGATACTCTGAGAAGACTTTATTGGCTTGTGTATATTGGCATTACGGGGGCCGGAAGAACATGCGCGACGGATGCCATTGGGGCCATGGTCGGTATTCTACCATTGCATATTTCCGTGATGGAGGCTGCCAGCATTGCCTCCCATCGTCTCCGGGAGTTAGGGAATATGAAGAGTGGTGCCCTAAGGGGACACATGAGGATCGCCTGCATCTTTATGGATGACCCAATCTTAAGGGTTATGGATAAGATGAGCCCGGAGCAGATATTCGTCAAGCTTTTTTACATTATGTCATTTGACAGGGACATGTAGAGCCCGAAGAGGAGATCACATATGGTTTACTGATGGCTCAAAACAGGAGAATGGGGACACGGGGGCAGCTATCTTTGAACTCGAATTCCAAAGTGCTCTACCAATGGGCAAATAAATACCATAACCGTTTTTCAGGCTGAGATTTTCGCCATTTGTGAATGTGTAAGAGAGTGCTTGAGGAGGGCCACGATTAGATCCCGCATCTTGGCTGGTCATAGAGTGCATAGGGATTCTCAATGAACTCTGTAGGAGCAACTTCCTTACACTGAGGTGGATTCCTGGTTATGAGGGACACGAGAGTAACGAAAATGCTTATTGTTTTAATTGTGGATTTTTTAGGCAAAAATACACCGCTAGGAGGCCAGAACAAGCTAAAACAAAAAAAATATTTCTAAAGCCTAAACCACATAAACGTAGTGTCGACCGCGTTGCGACGTTTTGTCGATAAAACAGCTTTTGTATTTTCTTTATTTGCCACTGCCGCGAAATTAGAAAAGTTTCTAAATAAACAACCCAGCCAGCAAACAAGCCCAAAAATTAATCAAAAAAAGCTCAAAAATATTACTAAAAATTCAAATTTTTGTATGAAAGTGGTTCATCCAAAAGAGCCTTCTTTTTTGATTCAAAACTGACTCAAAAAAAAAAGATTTAAAAATTCAAAAGGCTCAAAAATTAATCATTTGAAAATTTCAAAAAAATGTTTTTTATTTGAGTAAGTTTTGACTCATAGAATAAGAACCCTGAAAAAAGTATTCACATTTTGCTGGCTGGGAAGAGATATTTCTAAACAAAAGGCGATAAGAAATTTTTAAAAATTTTAAATCGTTTTCGCGAAATTCAAGCACAAAGTTTGACAGCACTGCTACTGTCCACTGGCACTTTCACTATGTGGTTTGGGCTTAAGGCATAAGTTTATATTTCCACAAAGTTTGGTCAGAAATAAGACAGTCAAACAAAATCTGTACCGAAAGAGTTAAAAATGAGAACGACGAGAACTATAGCGCCATGAATGCCAATTATTTCGTACCCTAATTGAATGGAATGTTGACTGAAGACATGTTTTTCCAACAAGACGCCACCACATGTAATACAACGCGTCTAACAATCGACTTATTGAAGGAAACATTTGGTGAATGCATTATACCATATCTCGAAATGGCTCAGTCAATTGGCGACCAAGATCGTGCAGTTTAACGCCTCTAGATTATTTTCTCTGGGGTAACATGAAGTCATTGGTTTATGCGAACAAACCGCAAACTTTGATCGCCTTGAGGGACAACATGGTGCGAACCATTGCCAAGATACGGCCCCTATTGAAAAAGTGGTCGAAAATTGGACCTGCAGGATACGTCATCTTTTGTACACAGAAAGAATTTACAAAATTCTAATTAAATTTTTAAACACCTTTCTCATACCAAATTTGTAAATACAAAAAAAAACTTTTTAAACAGGCACCAACAAAGAAATTTGTAAATCCAAAAAAAAAATTTTTTTTTTTTGTAATTTTGAATTTTTATTTTTAAACAATTTTTATATGAAAGATAACAATTTACAAACGAGTTACAAATATTTCAAACAAAAAAATTGTTGGAAATAAAATTTCAATTTAAAAGAAAATGTAATTGCTTTTACAAATTCCCATTGTTGGTGCCTACTGTTTTTTCTGTGTACCAGCCGCGGCGGATACATGCCCGACATTTTATTCAAACACTAAGAAAAAAAATTCTGGGCTTCTTCGTGCAAGAAGAAGAACAAAATAACTCTCTCATTTACCCAATTGTGAAGTACGCGAACGCTTTTTAGTAAAATTATGATCCCGTGGGATCTCATCCTAATTTTTCCCGCACTAAGTTTTAAAGTACAGAGAATATTTCTAGGCGGAGTTTTGGTCAAAATTTGTAAGTTAGCCACTCTAGTGTGTATGTGTTATAAGACTACCTAATGCAAGATATCGCGATGGGGAATCATTCCTTCCTTATATGATCTGAAAAGCGGATGATAAAATCATGATTTTCAGATTTGTATATGTATCATGTTCAGGCAGTTTCTATCAAAATTTTAATAACTAGGACATTTTCCGTGCGATCTAGGTTTAGTTCTGTTACTTATTAATGTAATAATGTTTCTTTTTTTCAAAAAAGTGCATCTCATTAATGGTTATTGATAAAGTCAAAATGTTTAGAAAATCAATTGAGGCAGGACTAATTTGAGTGGGTAATCGCAACCGAATTTATTTTCTGGGTGTATTCGAAATTCATTTTAAGAAGGAAACTGCAATACTTTTAGTTTCCAGTGGTACCCTAGTGCTTATTTGTAGTGCATTTTATTTGTAAAGTAGTTTTGTAATATTTTTTTAGTTTTTGAAAAACTCTTCATCATCTTTTCTCCGTAATCCTCCTCATCATCAACATCTTCACCATCATCATCATCATCGCAGTTGTTGTCGTAGTCGTCATGTTGTTTATTGTAATTTTGTTTCATTTTGTATTGCTTTTTCGTTTTGGTTTGGTTTTGTTGGTTTTGGAATGTTTTGTGTATTTTGGTGTGTCATCAAACAAAAAACAAAAACTTTTTTTAATGCTAAAGGTTTGTTTTATTTCATTTTTGTTGTTGTTGTTTATTTCCTTTTGCTTCTAGAAGTTCAACTTGTAGAAACGACATTGTACTAAAACTCTATGCAGCAGCAAAAGTATTGTTTATTTTGGAGGATTTTAAGATAATGACGATGATGACTGTGATGTAGCTGATGAAGGGAGCCAGGCGGTGATGGAGCTGAAAACTGTTGTTTTGTATAGAAATGAATGGTAAATAAGAGATTGAGTTGTATAAATAACTATGTTTGAATAGGTATTTATACATAAATATTTATAAGGGTTAACAAACTGTAGTGAAGGTACAAATATATTGGAAGGTTGTTTTGTTTCGTTTTGTTTTTAGCAATCTCAAAATTTACAGTTTGCAATCATTATCGATAGATTCTGAAATTAACATTTGGTCTAGTCATTCAATCGTTACTGTTTTATATTCTGTTTGATGTGAAATCGATTTTAGCAAAACAACGAAAAATTACCAATTTTAACCAATAGGATCATGTATTGGAAGGAAATAGTCAATTGTATAAACTTAGAAATCATTAACAGTAGTAAAAAAACACACTTTAGCTGTGTTTTTGACTTAACTATGTCCGTTAACTCATAAAAAAAACTCAAAGTACATAGAAACGCAGTGTTGCCAACTCTTGAAGGCAGGAAAGCACCGCGAGCATTGTGAAAACGGGTAAAAAGGGTAAAAATTTACCAAAAATGGGGTAAAAAAGCACGACATTAATTTTTTTTTAAATTTAAGTCAAGAATTTAAAAACACATTTTTGCTTTGCAAAATCTGTAAAAAAGTTTTCAAAAAATAACAAAAAAAAGTGGTAAAAAAACACCAAACTAATATTGTAAAATTTTTAAGTTTAAACATAACGAAATTGCTATTTAAAATTGTACTATGAATATTGTGAAAAAATGTATTTTTTGTATAGCTTGTATTATTATCTCAACTTTGACAGAAAATTGAAGAAAAATTTAAAAAAACGAGAACAAATACTAAAAATATAAACTGTTCAAAAAGCACTAAAAGCACCGTCAGAAATCTAAAAAAGCGCTGTAAATACCCGCTTTTTTAAAACGGGTATTTGTAAAAAATTACCGGGTACGGGAAGGAAAAAAGCACCAAAAAATACCCGAAAAGCACTGAAATGGCAACACTGTAGAAACGTGTTTAAAGCTGCCTACACACTAGGGAACATGGTTGAGGGAACAAAAAATATCAAAAAATTTTGTAAACACGAAATGCACGCTCTCAACACGCACACACACACAAATGCACTCACACATTCACAAAAAATGCTCTCTTTTTTTAAGTATGTTCCCTAGTGTGTAGGCAGCTTAAGACGAAAACTAATACATTGCTTTTCGTTTGCCCGATAACTTTTAACGTGGATATTTGTCAACGTTGAAAACTCAACATTTATACATTTTCTCATCTAACGAAACTTCTTCGCGTTACTTTCTAAGAAGTTTTGCTGATGCACGTTCGATTATATAACATTAACTGCTTAAAATTTGTTTTTACACTATAAGCAATTTAACGTAGATTTGCTTTAAAGACTTGACGTTGATAGGTATAAGTGAAAATACAGCTACAAAAAAACCTAAGGATTTATATTAGATATTCGATTATGCAGAATATGCAATTTTTTATAACAACTAGAGTTGCCACAAAATTTTAATGAAAAATCGGGACAGCAGCAGCAAAAAATACTAGTTCAGAACCAGTTATGTACTAGTTTATTTGAACCAGGCAACTAGTACGAGTTCTACCGCCTCCCCATACAATTTAACATAGAGATATCATAGGAACGGGGACAATGGTCACCAAACTCCCACTTTGTTACTAGTTGTAGAACTACTTTGAAAATTACAATTTAAGGACGAAAAACAGGAAGCAAAACTGGTAATAATGTGACAATCGCGGAACCAGTTCCGAAGTGACTCTTTGGAAATAGTACTGTTGCAGTTTGCAAAGACCTAAATTATATAAATAAAAAACAACGTAGATTAGATCGATGATGAAACGTAGATTAGACCGATAGTTTCCTTACTGAGATAATTAGGCCCATTTACCAAATGAAATCTAAAATGTTTTGTGTTTATGATTTCTAGTCACAATAAAAAATTTTAGTGTTTATTCGCAAACTCAGACTATATTATTAAAAACAAATGTAAACAAAACTAGAATTTCAAAACTCTTGTTTAAATTTAATCTTTCGAAATAGCCTCGTATTGTTTCAATGAAACAAATGGTACACAAATCGCTCAACATTGTTGTTTTCAGAATAAAAACAGGGAGCTGTACTGGGACTTATGAGAAATTTACCAAACTAGTTCCGTAGTGACTTTCTGGTAACAGTACTGTACCAGGTGATATGCATCTCAAGTCAATTCATAGTAAAAACAATTTAAGTGTTTATTTGCAAAGTCTGATGTTTTATTAACGGGTCGATTCTCGATAGCAAACAAACTTTAGTTGCATTGGATGATTTCGACAGATACAATTTAACAGTCAACAGTTGTACAACTATCTGCTGAATGACCTGATCACTAACTGCTCCATCTGAGCGCTCAGGTAGCGCTGTCATATTTTAAAAGTAGATTTTGTAACAGTTTTTTCGCTCTCCAGAAAATCTATCATAAAATACTAAAAACAAGGGAATATTGCTGTCAATGCTATTTTCCAGCTGCTAATGGTCAAAAATTACTCATTTTTAAAAAATTTTTGTTTATGTTGTCATTTGACTTAGACCGTAACGTTTTTAAAAGATGGATAAATCCTAAAAAAAAACGGCTAGTCGGCCCTTCGAAGAAATCTGTTAAGGTGATGAAATCTGATTCGGTACATATATGGCTATAACTTAACTCAGTGAAAATAAATGACGGATGTTTACGCTCCAAAATACCTATATGCTATTAAAGACACAAACCATTTGTAAAATATGTGCTACCTATTGTGAATTCCGCATTTTAAAGTGGGACAATCTTTGCCACTAAAAATGTATTTGTTTGATTTTTTTTTTGTTCAATTTTCATATTGATTTCATATTTTAAAAAAAATGTGAATCAGTTTCAGTTTACATATTGTACAATTATTGTTGATTGGGTTTACCGTATTGTGGCGCATAACTTAAAAATGCGGAATTCTCAACAGTAGTTGGCGTATCTTTTACACGTGGTTTGTGTCCTTAATAACTTATATAGCATTTTGGAGGGTACACATCTATCATTTATTCTCACTTTGTCATTGAACGAAATGCTGTAAGCAACATCAAAGTCACTCAAGCAGCAATTTCAAAACGTTTGCGAGCAGCAGGATTTATACAAAAGCAAGGAAATTGGATACCACATGATCTGAAGCCGAGAGAAGTTGAAAGACGATTTTCCATGTCCGAAATGCTGCTTTAACGCTATAAAAAGAAGTAATTTTTGCATCGAATCATTACTGGCGATGAAAAATGGAAACATAAAGCCGTAATATTCCATGATGACAACGATGATGTTGAAAGGCCGGTTAAAAACTATTTAGAATTTGGGAAGTTTTGCCTCACCCGTCTTATAGTCCAGACCTTGCCCCGTCGGACTACCATTTGTTTCGACCTATACAAAACTCTCTCACTGGAATACGCTTCACTTCAGAACAGGGTATCCGAATTGGGCTTGATTCGTTCTTGGCCTCAAAAAAATATCAGTTCTTTTGGCGCGGAATCCATATGTTGTCAGAAAGATGAGGAAAGGTCATAGCAATGTTTCATAATAAATGCCCAAAATTTGGAAAAAATTCCGCATTTTTAAGTTATTAAATTTGTATTTGCAGTATTTTGGTCGTGAAGTCGTGAATCATTAAGGCTTATGATGTCAATAAAATATCCTAAAAGGATAATATAAATCAGTTTTTTCGCTCTCCTGAAAACTTGTTAAAAAACACATAGCACTACTTGCAGGCAAGCCGACGATATATTTTTATGTGGTCTAATTTTAAACGCAGCTGTGGTAAACATACGCATTTTTGTAGGACTTTTAGGTATTTTTGTGGATTTTTACGCATTTTATAATTACACGTAAAACGTGCTTTTCTGCTCAGAAGTTTGGTAAATTAACACACACTCATTTAATTTTTACGCACTTTTAACGTAAAGTTACTCATTATTTATATACCAACTTAAACACAATGTGCGTATTTATTTTTCTAATTACACGCATAGAGTAAATTTACCCAATTTATAGTAGGAGTACAGTTTCCTACCATAAGTTCGGTAAATTTCAACAGAATTTAATTGGAGTGAAATTAAACTTGTTGATTAGGCGATTAAATGATTTATCAGTATTTTGACTAATCAGAAAGTTTAATTAATCGGTTAATAACACATCCCTAGTTCTTGTGACGATTAAGGCTGGAATCAGAGTAGGAAAATAAACTCTAAAGTTCGTGTTATCAAAATTCTTTGATATTTTGTGTTTTCAAACTCAATGTTCCATCGTGTGTATCGATGTTTACTGTTTTTGCTGTGTTACTTCATTGAGAGCAGTCGAGCTGTGAGGTGCTTTTGTAATTTGCGCAGTAAAGAAAATAAAAGAGACGAAAGTTTCGTCAATTACAAATAATGAAAACTGGATTAATTTTATAAATGAATATGAAAATTTGCGAGAATTATGGGACATAAAATGTGATAGCTAAAAAAAATTAAACTAAAAAAACAGCAGCATATGAAAATTTAACAATTAATTAAATTTGATTTTCTTCAGTGCATATTTGTACACAAACACATTCCTTACCAGTGTTACCATATATTTTTTTAGAAAAACTGTAAATAAAAACTGTTTCTTTATAAAAAAAACTGTTTTTCGAAAAAATTTTAAAAATCAGAAGAAATTCTGGGATCCCGAAGTATCCTGGGACTAAAATCAATTTTCAGGGTATCAATTTTCAAAATATCCAGATTTGAATAATTTCATTACCTTTGACATTTATAGTAATCGACTTTTTGCATAGCCTCCTAATAAAACTTCTTTTTAAGAATTCTGGTCTTCTAGGCCCGAATCTAAATAAGAGATAAGATGTTAATCCCTGACATAGGATAGAATACTTTACAGATCAATGTTGTACTTCAAAATATTCTTTATTAATTTGCATCCTACATAAAATTGACTTTCATTTGAATGAGAATTTTTATTCCGGGAATTGTTTATTTGAAAAAACTACGTTTTTGGTATTGTCCTTGATCATAATTGAAAAAATAGTAGTAAATTGTTATCCAGAATTGGCAAATATTTATTTAAAAAAATAAAAAATCAATTTTGGCCATTTTTGATGAGACATTGTTTTAATTTTTTCAAAAAATATAAATTTCTAAATTATCCCTCATTTAGAAATGATCTGAAAAGTTCGTGCTAATTTTTGATGAAATTTGTTATAAAAATGTTTCGTTTTTCCAGTAAGCATATTTTGTAGTATTATATTGGTATTTTTAAATTTATTTATGTTTCGATTTGTACCTCATTTTTGACAATATGAAAGTTTTATTGAAATTTTTGGGTCATATGCATAACCACTTTTTAAGTTTATAAATGGCTTATAAAACAAATATATTATAAAAAATGCATTTTATGAACGTGTTATAAAGTTTTCAAATTATTATGCATAAGCACTTTTATATTTTAATTTTTAAATTTTAGTTAACAAAAAAAAATGTATTTGAAACAAAAATGCCGATTTAATATAAAAAACTGTAAAAAAATCCATGAATTTAAAATAAACTGTTTTTTACATGAAAAAACTCTCTAATTAGTATTTGTGTTTATACCAGTGGTGTTCAGCCCATAGGACAATTGTCCCTGCTCAATTCACATGTATTCTTACGCTCTTGCTTTTAGTCGTCACTGAAACAGCGACGAATGAACATGAGTACGGAAATACGCTGATTTTTTTTTTAATGTACTGAAAAAAAAAATTAATAACAATATAGGACAAATATTTTATGATTATAAATGCAGATTAAAGATATTTTATAAATATGTAAATACATTGAAACCATTGATATTGATTTAAAAAAATTGAAAACCTTTTGTTTTACATAGAATAAAAGCAGCCACTCTTATGTATGTATTTTGTTTTTTTTCTTTAAAACAGTGTAGTATTTATTTATATTTTCCGAAAGTACCTACTTCGTTTTTTACACAAAACATTTTCATATTTTTAATAAAAAATAAATGCATGCAGATTCTATTAACACATTCAACATTTCTTACAGTGCAATTCTCATTTTCTCACCAACACAACTACATTTTTAGTTTTGAACACCACTGGTTTATACACACAACCGGAATTCGGTACGCTATAATTGTGAGACGACGAACCCAAACTCAACGATCATGTGAGTTACCAACAAAAAGCAAATCTACAAGGAACGAAGCGTATTCGGGATGGGTACGGAATTAAATCTACAACTGTGTGTTGATGTGTTGAAAGCACAGTACATGATCGTACCATTTGCGTTCGTCATCAGACAATCGTAGTGTACTGCTTGTGTACAAATACACAACGGCTAAAATGATAGATTGGATATGTGTTCCTTAAGCGGGCCATACATTTGCAATATTGTGGTACAACTTTTCAAGTGGTGCAAGCATATTGACCGTGTATGTATTAAACTGAAGGTTGAGCAATATTATGTAGTGAATCAAAACACTTTGATTTTTATTGGACAACTTGAAATATTGCATAATCTATTGGCAACACTGTGCAATTTTAATTTTGCGCTGTTTATGTTTGTGTGCATTTTGAGGTTATGTTGAATTCATATATTGCATAAAATATTGGGGCATATATGTTGCAAATTATTGTATAGTGTGTGGCAAAACGAGAAAAATACTGCGCCATTATATTGGACATAATATTGCAAATGTATGGGGGGCTTTAGGCCTACCGTACATGTTGGATAGTTTATTTTCATATTCAATCCTTTTTTTTTTCTTAGTTAAGTTCAACGAAATTTTTACCCTTAAATTCATAAACGCTTTGTAAAATTATGGGAGGTTTATTGAAATGATTTTCTATGAAAATGACGTTTTGTAAACCTGCTATAACTTTACAAAGCATTTATGAATTGAAGGGTTAATTTTTATCAATCTTTATTCAACAAACATTTAAATGAATTACTTTTTTCAATTTTGAATAATAAATTAGTGCATACAAACAATATATGGCACTAACAGCAACAAAAAACATAATTCTTATTAATTTACACATTAAATATTAAACAACAGCAAGGACTGGACTCCTTTAGAGAAACAAAAAACATCACAAACAAATATATTTTTCAAACGAAACAAAACAAATACATATATAGAGAAAGTATGTTCAAAACATTTTTTTTTCTTTTTTCATTTTAGTTTCTTCTCCATCTTACACAACAACAAAACAATATTAACATCAACAACTACGTCAACAACATCATTATGATTAACAGTTAGTAATAGCAACCTTTAACTGTAAAAAATGCGAACAAACGCCATGTACGTCAATCGCAAAAACCGTATAAAAAGTGGAAGAAACAACAGCACTGCATATAGCCTTCATTAACATATTTTATTTTTGTTTTTAAGTCTAGATCTACTCCTAAGAAAGTTGGTTACCCAATCTCTTTCCAAATGCATCTTCTCCCCCTACACACGATTTTTTTCGTCTCTTGTTTTTGATGCTACTATGTATCGCAAACAAAAAAAAACCCTTTCGAGTCCCAAAAATACCCCCCAAATATCTGTTTTGTTCTATTGCAAAAAAATAAACACAAATGTCAACGTTATTTTTTATTTAGATTACCCTTAAGGGCACAGTGGGTCAAAAAACTGGTTTAGAGCTTATAATTGGAAAAGTTGGATTTGAACAAGATAAGGATTATTTGGAAAATCCTAATGATCTGTACTTTTTTACCCACACACAGAAAAAAACAGGGGGAATATTACCTAAGAGATATGTAATTATACAACTACATAATTTTTTAGATAGTTTTACAAAGTTCTAGTAAAATATCCACATATTTTTGGAAAATATATACAATCCTTGCAAAATATATACATGTGTAGTGTAAAGTATCCGAAAAATTACATATATTTTGTTAGAAATTTGTAAAACTTACTTCGAACTTATGTAGTTGTATAACTACATAGCGCTTAGTTAAAGTTCCACCTGTTTTTTATCTGCGTGCACTGATAATTATGGATATTTCATGTTATAAACACATGAATTATAATTATCAGTAATTACTGTTTGTTTGGAATATCACTCAGGTAAACAAATGAAGGACACAGTGATAATAAAGGTTTATTGCATATTATCACTGGGAAATACACACACTAAGGTATATGATGTACGCATGTCATATTAAGCATTATTTTTAAATAAAGAATTTCAGTGTCTTACAAACATTCGAAATTAAAAGACGAAATTGTTTTGTTATAAGGAGCATAGGGCCCCAACAAAGTTTGTCCAATCGTTTCTGCTTGTTGCCAGATTCTTAATTTCATTCTAGCTTTTTCCAGCTCGCGAGGCCTCTGTATTTAGCTGTATTCGCCAAGTGTGGGCAGAACGTCAACTCCTTCTGCTACCTTGTGGGTTCCGTTCAATAGCATTGCGTCTCCGGGTGGTCTTCATAATGCGTGGCCAATCCGTCGCCATTTTCTTCCCAATATTTCGGAAGTTATTTGGCTTTGAAGAGTGCGTGCCCAGAGTTATTCGTTAGATATTTCGTTGGGCCAAAATATTCTTAAGATTCTTCTTAGGCATTTATTTGTGAAAACTTGTAAGGTGTTCACATCTTTAGCAGCCATATTCAACGTTTCACATCCGTAGAGGAGCACAGATTTCTCACACCAATTAAAGATGTCAATTTTCGTGCGGGTGGAGATTGATGGTGATTTCCACACTGTGTTGAGTTGACCGAAAGCTTGTTAAGCTCTCATGATGCGGTTTGAGATATCATCCGAAAAGCCTCCAGTTGATTTTATGATACTACCTAAGTAGCAAAAGTGGTGTACGTCCTGTAGTTGGATGTTTTGGATAGAGAACGGTCTGTTGCATGTTGCGTTTACTCTCATTACCTTCGTCGTATTTATATTTATTCTGAGACCTGCCTTGCAGCCTCTATCTCTACCATTTAGAGACTTTCCACCATGTCGGAGTGACTATGTGGTAAAAGGCATATATCGTCGGCATAGTCGAGACCGGCCAGGCGACTACCTAGTTCCCATGTTATGCCTCTGTTGTTACACGTTGCTTTTCTCATGACAATGTTCAACACTACGTTGAAGAGTAACGGCGATAAGATGCGGCCTTGTCGTATACCAGCTTTAATGGAAATCTTATCGCTTACAGTATTCTGGTGATGTATGCGACAATTTGCGTTTCTGTTTAGCTCTTGGATAATATCTAATATCTTCTTCGGTACGCCTTTACAGGTGAGTGCCTTCCAGATGGTAGTGTGGACAAGTGTGTCGAAAGCTTTTTCGAAATCGATAAAGATCAGCTATAGGGGGATCTCCATTTTACTGATTGCTCAATTCTAATTCGGAGGCTGTTTATATGATCCACACAGGATTTTTGAGCTCTAAATCCGGCCTGTTCGCAACGAAACTCTTTGCTTAGAAGTGTAATCCCTATCCAGTTTTTGCACTCCCTGAGATCTCCTTTCTTCGGTATGTGGACTATCAAGCGCTCTATTAGTTCGTCGCGAAGTTTATTATTATCCCATAGTCTCTGCACCACATTCTGGAGCAGAAAGGCACTTGTTTGGCGGTCTGCTTTTAGCAGCTCTGGGTTGATGTTGCCAGGCCCTGGAGCCTTGTGCTGTTTTAGGGCACGAATAGCGTCCACTATTTCTGTAATGGTAGTGAGCTGACTGTTTTTCGGGATGATGAGATCTCCGTTGCATTTTCGTAATGGTTTTGAGGAGCCGAAGTTTTTATTATTACTAAGCTTTCTTGTTATTTTATAAAGATCACGGGTTGTACCTGATTCGGCTGCAGTTTGTGTTTCTATTGCAAGGTTTTCATAAAATATGACTTTTTTGCCTTTTGTTTAATAACTTTAAATATATTGGTCAAAATTTTTTAATTCAAAATTTTATTAAAAACTAGACTTCGTACAAAGCTTGTTCGTTTATTTACTACTTTTACAGCAGGAAAAATTCAATACAAAAAGTAAACAAAATTTTTCAATTGTAGTAAAAGTAGTAAGAAATTTGAGTAAACGAACACACTGACAGACAACGGTTTTTGGGAGAATAAAAATTCTGAAGTAAAAAAATTTTGGAAAAAAATATTTCTATTGGAACATTTTTAATCAGCGACATCGGGTAAACCGTTCCTCTATTTGGCATTTAGACATTATATTCGTAATTACCCCAAAATATTTAAGATTTGATAAATCGCGTTCTATTTTGAAAATTTAAATTTTTGTTCAACTATAGTAGTAATCTTATCGCCATTTAGAGATCTTAAGATGAAAATTTTTTTACTTTTTCTTTTAATTGCATATACTTCTAAAAGGTAGTAATATTGATGGGGCCTTGAGTCACCCTAGTCACGATGTAAGGTTACCATTTAAATATAATTATTTCGATCTGCCCGTATTTATAGTTTGATAATGTCCAACAAAAAATGTGTGACCTAAAAATATAGATATAGAAAATAGTAACACAACATTCCAATGCATATTGAAATTAGCATTCTAGTCCCTCATTTCATCCCACTGTCCCACAAAGATCTTTGAGGTTGCATGTGTTCGTGAGTGTATGTGGTAGTGTGTTGTTGAATTGTTTTGTTTAATTCGCATTGCGTTGACGACGTAGTATTTTTAATTTTGTGCATATTTTTGTTTTTATTGTATTGAAATTCTTCACAGTTCTTGCGTATCAGTGCATAATAGACGGCGGTCTGTTGTTTGGTCGGGTGCGAACTGTGTTTCTGTGAAATATTGTTGTTGTTTTGACTCACCAACAAAACAAGAAAGAATTAAATAAAAAAAAGTCTAGTGAATACAACAACGCACTGATGATATTTTGTGTTATTCGCGTTTTTTTCTGGTTGTTGTTTTATATTTATCTTGACATCAAAAAACAAGAGTGTTGGTGAGTAGATTCGAGTAGTAAGTGAGTAGTAGGCAAGACGAACAACAAAAATATCCAACAATAAAAACATATTGTAATACTACTACTACTACTACATCGCACAAACTGACGGACTGACTGACATATCCAGGCGTACCAAACAACACAGTCGAAGAGCGGTGTATGTATATGAAATAAAATGCGACTTGTTTACTTTTGTTTACTCGGCAAACCAAAAGTGAATAAAACAAAAAAAAAAATAAATAAATAAAAGCAGAATTGTAAAATGTAGGAAAGTACACAACGGAGATGATAAAGTTGGTACTAAAGTTCTATAAGGGAATTTTCTCTATTGTAATTATACTTTGTTTAGTCGAAACTTCGGATATAAAGCGGCCCATACATTAAGGAACATTCGTGAAAAATGCCCATTTTTTTGTGAATGTGTGTGTGTGTTTGTGTGTCTGTGCATGTTGATATCGTGCAATTCGTGTTTACAAATTTTTTTGATATTTTTGTTCCCTACTCAATGTTCCTTAATGTATGGGCCGCTTAAAACTTCAAGTTTATTTGAAGACCAAATAAATTATTCTAATTTGTTGTTCCAATTGGTGCACGTCGCCTACGCTTCCTGTTTGGAAATTATGGCCGAAATTGTTCTCTTGAAATCTCGGAATAAAAATGTACTTAAATATAAGGTTTTAAGTGTTTACTATGATATCGACCCCAAATCTGTTTTGAGTCGATCACAAAATTATTATTTGGGCATGTTCTGAATGCACTATGTATTTAAACTTAGGCGCCTATTCTGTTATAAGACTATTTTTAAGACAGAAATTCACAACTTTCGATACGAAACCACAATGAAGTTCAAAAACTTCAAATTTTATTTCTCAATGTTATGATCACAGTATACTGGATAGTAGGATAACATGGTTGCACTGACCACGCACATGTAAACGCGATAACATTTTCTCGCCGTTTCATTCTAACTAATGTCAAACAGCAACAGTGTAACAATGTGTGTTCGTTTACTCGAAATTCTTACTACTTTTACTACAATTGGAAAGTTTTGTTTACTTTTTGTATTGAATTTTTCCAGCTGTAGTAAAAGTAGTAACTTGTAGTAAGTAAACGAACAAGCTTAATGTCCCATATTGGGGAAAATAGCATATATAGGGAACTTAATCTTCTATGTATGTTCTGTTGTTATGATTGTGTCGATACCATTTCTTAATTCTTTTGGAAGTTTTCGAACAAAAATTTTAATAATACCTCATTCATACTGAACCCAAAACTAGTAGTTTTCAAATTTATTTTGTTTTCGATTGTCAAATCCCATACAAATTTCAAATCGAAAACTTCTAGTTTTGTGTTCAGTATGAATGAGGCTTAAATATAATTTATTGTGACTTCGCAACTGCAAACACAAGAGAAGTAGTATCACAACTAAGAGTGGCATACTTTTCGTAGGAATAGACACGTTAGGCTATTTACAAAGATTATCAGAATATTTTCGATATTCTGCTCTGTCCCATTGTATGAAACTTAGTTGACCCATTGATTTTGATGTCTCTCATTTAACAGTTCTATGCCATGTTTTTGTAGCACTATACCTTGTGATTTCCTTCCTAGAAACGCATGAGTTACATAGTCTCGGTCACCCATATTTTGTTCGTCTACGCGGTAACGTTTGTACGTGGATACGTTTTAAAATACTGTTTAAATGCAACTCGCATATTACTAGGTAGTGATCGCCAGCTATTTCAGCACTTCTATGATTACGAATGTCACAGCAGATATTGAACCATTCACTTGAGATACCAATATGATCGATCTGATATTGAAATTTCTTAAAATTGGAGTACCTGGTCGCCTTATGCACTCTCTAATCCGGAAATACGGAGCCGTCCATCGTCGGGCTATGATTACTGCATATTTATAGAAAAAGTTCGCCATTTCCGTTGCAGCTACCTAGATCATGTTTTCCAATAACATTTTGAACCCTTTGTTACAATTACCAATTTGGGCACTGAAGTCACCCATTAGCACTGCGATGTCGTTATGAGGAATATTTCAAAATGTTTAATCAAGAATTGTGTAAAATATTTCTATATCGTTAATTGTGAACTCCTTAGTGGAGGTATATTACTGAATGACTGACTTAATTTTAAATTTATACCTTAGTCTTTGCAGTTATTATTCTTTCATTTCCAAGTTTCCATGAAACAAGTGTTTTCCTCGTATGTGCGTCTCTTTGTCATTAGGCATGCCACTTCCATTGGAACGTACTTCGCTTAATCCTACCAGATCTAGTTAAAATATTTCATAATCTGCAGCTAGAATAGCGTTCTGACCGTCTTCCTTCAATGGTCTCATGTTCCATTGTCCATATCGTGTGCTTTTTTTCTCTTTGCTAAAGTTGTCCTTATTGTTTCGCTTAGTTTGTTTTCATTTCATTTTTCTTCTTTTTCCTTTGGTTGTCGTCGGTTGTACCTTGTTAATATCCCAGCAAAATCTTTCATTACCAAATAAGTGGTTATATAATAGAAATTCATAGGTCCGCACAACTTATTTTTTGGCGTCTAAGCTCATTATTTTTGTTTGGCGTGGTCGTTTTTATAAGTAGTCACGCTTACCCGCTCGCTTACGAAAAAATGAGAAATAAGTAGTTATGAGATTTTGAATAATAAGTGGTTACACACATGCTTACAAAAAGTTGAATTATAAGTGGTTATCCGATTGCTTACTTGATTCTTAAAAATAAGGAGTTAAGCAAATACTATTAGCTTAAGAAAATACATTCAGAAAAATTTAAGTTTTTTTTAATGTGTAATTTTAGGACTCGTCATAAAAATTTAAACATAAAACATATTTACATATGTGACGCGCAAAATAGAAAGGGACCTAAGGACCCCTTAGGTCCCTTTCTCAGGAGGGCATGGGATCGGTCTCATTCGATGCTCAGATGTTGTCCACATCAAAAAATAAATAAATTGATTTTTTTACCCTTAGGTCCCTTTCTCTATGCGCTGTCACATATAATAAATAAAAATGTATAAAATTTAACTGTGTAAAAAGTATTTATTTAAAATATAACGAGTAAGTCATTATTTTATATTTAGAAACAATGAACACAATAGGCCGTTATTAGGAAGTCATTATTTTATATTATAAAATAATGCAGAAGGTAATGATATATCATTTTTGGTAATGCAGATAGTAATGAGGTGTCATTACCAATATTTTGCTGGGATGTCTGTATTGAATTCGAAGGCATCCGATACTACCTCAAAATCCAGGATGGTTGTTTAATAGCGCTAGTGTCTCGCCACGTCGCTACAAGGATCGCTGGCAAGTTAATGAAAAAAGATGACACAAGTTTTTCAATCATCGCGGCAAGTTTATTCGAAAAAGCATAGTCGTGCTATATTTCCATTATTGATTGTAAGTAATGTTGTTTTTTAATTTTTCCGTCCGTCCGTCTGTCTCTCCATGTATTCTTGTGCGCACGCTACAGGCGACAATATTAAGTTATTTTGATGAAATTTGGTAGACCGACTTATATCGGCCTAAGGACGAAGTCTATTGATTTTGGTTTAAATCGGTCTATGTTTGGACTTATTGCCCTTATAAATTTCCCTCAAAATTGCATCACAAAATTGAATGGCACATCCACGGTTTAAAGAATTATGGGGTCAATATGTCTTGAATATCTTATCAAAATTTTATAACTTCATTACTATAATTACTTATGGCAACAGATGTTTTTGGGAATTTTCCTCTGTAAATTTCAGAAATTATGGTACCACCAAGTAGAAGAAAATACTAGTTCAGCCCCAGACAATAACAAATTTTTACATGGAGATGTCATAGGGATAGGGACAATTGTCGCCAAACTCCCACTTGGGAACTAGTTGCAGAACTCGTTTGAAAATTACAATTAAAGGACTAAATATAGTGAGCAAAACTTGTAAAAATGTGACACTCGGGGAACCAGTTCTAAAGTGACTCTTTAAAAATAGTGCCAGTTGGTTAAGACTTGAATTATATACACTCTCAAGAGAATTCAGTTGCGGCAACAATAAAGGTGTTTATCTTTGATGAAACGCAGATCAGACCGCAATTTTTAACTTACTGAGATAATTTTTGAAATTTTTAAATATTTTATATTTATGATTTCCAAACACAATAAAAAATATTGTGTATTTTTGCAGACTCAGACTATGCTATCAAAAATAAATGTAAACAAATCTATAATTTAAAACGAGTAAAAAGGTTAAAGTCGGGCATGCCGACTATACAATACCCTACACCAGTCTGGTGTATTGTTTGGATCCGAAATTCGAATGGGTTAAAATGGGGCTTATGTCAAAATTTTCTATAATGTGAGTCAGCGCACCAAATTTCATTAAAATATCTTAATATTTGCGACCTGCAGTTTGTAACCAAGCCAATTTTGGGGGGACCCTTATATGGGCACTAGTTCTAAACATGGACCGATATTCACCTTGGGCCAACATAGGTCTATGTACCAAATTTCATCAAAATATCATAATATTTGCGACCTGCAGCGTATAAACAGTATAATTTTGGTAGGACCCTTATATGGGCACTAGGTCTAAACATAGACCGATGTTCACCAAAATCAATAGGCTGCGTTATTGGGCCAATATAGGTCTGTGTATCAAATTTCATCAAAATATCTTAATATTTGCGACCTGCAGCGTATAAACATTATAATTTTGGTAGGACCCTTATATGGGCACTAGGTCTAAACATGGACCGATGTTCACCAAAATCAATAGGCTGCGTTATTGGCCCAATGTATGTCTGTGTACCAAATTTCATCAAAATATCTTAATATTTACGACCTGCAGCGTATAAACAGTATAATTTTGATAGGACCCTTATATGGGCACTAGGTCTAAACATGGACCGATGTTCACCAAAATCAATAGGCTGCATTATTGGACCAATATAGGTCTATGTACCAAATTTCATCAAAATATCTTAATATTTACGACCTGCAGCATATAAACAGTATAATTTTGGTAGGACCCTTATATGGGCACTAGGTCTAAACATGGACCGATGTTCACCAAAATCAATAGGCTGCGTTATTGGGCCAATATAGGTTTGTGTACTAAATTTCGTCAAAATATCTTAATATTTACGACCTGCAGCGTATAAACAGTATAATTTTGGTAGGACCCTTATATGGGCACTAGGTCTAAACATGGACCGATGTTCACCAAAATCAATAGGCTGCATTATTGGGCCAATATAGGTCTGTGTACCAAATTTCATCAAAATATCTTAATATTTACGACCTGCAGCATATAAACAGTATAATTTTGGTAGGACCCTTATATGGGCACTAGGTCTAAACATGGACCGATGTTCAAAAAAATCAAACTTGTTCGTCCTTGGGCCAACATAGGTCTGCGTACCAAATTTCATCAAAATATCTTAATAGTTGCGACCTGTAGAGTGCGCACAAGATTGCATGGACAGACAGACAGACGGACGGACGGACGGACAGACGGACATCGTTAAATCGAAATAAAAAAAAAATTCTGAACCGATCGGTATACTATAAGGTGGGTCTACGACCAATATTTTTTGGTGTTTCAAACATCAGCACAAACTTATAATACCCTGACCACATAGTGGTGTAGGGTATAAAAAACGTATTAAAATAAGTATTTAAATTTAATTTTTGAACAATATCTGTATAGTATTTGCACCTTAATTAGATTCACAATAAAAAATCTAAGTATTTGTTTTCAAACTTTAGAATTTCAAATATCGTATTTTAATTTAGTTAATGTTTTGAACAGTTCCTACAACGACCATATTTAACTATTATACAACTGGTTCAAAATGATTATTTGGAGAACAAGTTGTATAGTCAACTAGATTTTACAATATTGCCTACCAAGTTCAGTATTTTTTTGGGGAAATTTCGACTTATGTTGTTTCTTGCCACAACTACACTCAAAAAAAAAGTCAGTAAAGTCAGCAAAAAATGTTGTTGTGTCAGCAAATTTTTAGTCAGGAGCGTGCTTGCAAAAAAGTTGGTAATTTCAACAAAAGTGTTTGCTGAAAATCAGCGTCCTGATTTTTACCACAAAAAATAGTAATCTCAGCAAAAGTTTTGCTAACACTTAGTCGATTGCAAATGAAAAAAATCCTTGCTAAAATCACTAAACTTTTTGCTAAATATTAGTAGACTGAAAAAACTCAAAAAATTTGTAGAGACATTTTACTTTAGTTAATTTATTTGCTGAAAATTTAAATATAGAAATCGTGTAGAGTTGTTTTTTTTTAATTATTTCCGTTGTCTGTACTACATCCAGACAAGCTGCGACATCTACATCTTGTCTATCTGGTTGTCGTCCACGCTATAATTGCGGTTATCAGCACAATTTTTGTAGCAAAATAAATTAGTAAAACATTAGTTCAAAATTTGTTTAGTGCTAAAAAAATATAACTAAGTCCTAGTTTATGTATTACGAAAATTGTCTAACCGAAAGCAAAGTAACGAAAATTTGTTTTTGTTTCCCATGTATTTTTAACGAAAGTAATTGTCAATTTCTATCGTTTAGGCTATTTTCGTAATACATAAACACGCCCTAAAACTTTTGCTGAAAACGGAATTTCAGCAAAAAAATTGCTGAAAACTAGTAAACTTGATATACAAGACGTTTTACTAATTTTTCTACTAACTTATTTTTTTGAGTGTACATGCCGTATAAAAAAATCCTATCTTGATATGTGCTTGCAGTTTACAAAGCAAAGTTCCTTAAATCTTTTCTAGTCTCTTACACTGGCAAATTTGCTTTGAGCCTCCGCGGCAAAAAAAAAACCATACCCCAATGTACAAATTGCCAGATATACGTCCATACTAAAACCTTTTTTACAAAAAATTCAATTTGTGTGAAATACGCCCAACAGCTGTTAAATTAAGCAAAAGAACGAATAAATCAAATGTGTTCTTTGTGGCGAAAACCACACAGCAAGCTACAAAGGCTGCATGGTATATAAAAAACACAAAGTTAACATGTTTCCTCCACTTAGGAATAAAGAAAACGGGCTTCAAATTGCCGAGAGGACACAACAATAACTTCCTCAAGACAAACCCGTAACAACTTACAGTAAAATAACTCCTTCTCTTTCATATGCACAAGCAGCATCATCTCAACAAGCAAAGTCATCTAATCAAGCAAGACCAGCCAACTTAGCAAGATGGTCTCGAAACACGTTTAAATCTCCAGAAGACAATACACCTTCTGATACAACTAAATCTAAAATACAACAATATAATACTGAAACTCAAGTTATTCAACAATCTAATAATGGCATGCAAGATCTTAAAGAAATTATCTACCTAATTTCCTAGTGAAGGGAACTTTCAATGTAAATTGTTTTTGTAACAAAAACAATTTCTATAGAAATAACGCAACACTTCACCGAAGTGTTTTAGAAAATTACCCGCTATGAAACAACTCATATCTGAAGTTTCAAATATAATGAACATTATCACTCTACTTACCAAGTTAAATGGATAATAAAAGTGAACTACAAAAATAGTCCTGTAGAATTCAAACGGTCTCCCCTAGCATACTCTAGAACTAATATCATTCCTAGATCGCTGCCCTCTTGATATACTACTGGTTTCTGAAAGCCATTTTATGTTAAAAAGCTTTATAAACATACAGAATAACTCAGTTTTCCACACGAATCACCCCAATAATACAGCTCATGGAGGCACGGCAATAATAATTAGAAAGTTCATCAAATGCAAAGAAATTCAAAATTTTAGAAAGATTGTATCCAAGCAACCTTTATTTTAATGGAAGATATTCATGGCCCTTTTGTAATATCGGCCGCCTACTGTCCTCTCAAATAAAATAATACCAAGGTTGAATACTTCGAATACTTAAAATTTCTGGGTCATCGATTTATTTTTATTATTATTATTTGAGTTATTTCAATATCTCCAAAACTTACAAAATTTATGTATATTTCCAATTTATCATCTCTGGCTAAAGCAAAAAGTACCACCAAACGAACAAACTGAATCTATAAAAAAACATCATCATCGTCATTATTGTCGATGTTTTTGTTGTTATTCTAAGACGACGTCAACAACATCATAGAACTACTACTGGGAGCAAAATATGTGTGAGTTTCGTTTTAATTTTTTCATTTCAATACAATAACAAAACAATGCGCAAAAACACAAAACCAAAAACGCTGTATAATGACCTTCAGTCAGCGACGTTAGCAGCACTGTTTAAATGAATGCCGAGAAATCTCTGTTGTCAGCACTGTTGACGTCTCTGTTAGATTTAGTGGTCTTTAGTAAGAATAAAGAAAAGCATGGCGCAACTACATATAACGGTAGTTTGTACCCTCGGTTGTTTTTTTTTAATTTTTTCTTTCGTCGTTTAAAAAGACAACAATATAAATATATAAAAAAAAAATTATATGCAAATTAACGCACATTTTTTTAATATAGTCTATTTGATTTTTTCGGTTAAACGTTTTAGCGCTTGAATTAAAATAAAAAATTTTGAGATTTTCTGTTAGTTTCAAAAAACAACAAAGGACTATGACCCGTTGTATGGTAGATAGATATAAAAGCAACAGTTGGATTTTTTTTAAAACAGATGTTTTTATAGAAATGTTTCTTATAGTACAATAATTATTTTTTGGTTTTCTTACTTTTGCAGCCTTGTATTTAAAATGATTTGATACAGTAGTCTTACCTTTATTTTAAGGAAAATTACAAAATATTTTTCTCTCTATTTATTTTCACTTTGTTTGTTTTACCTTAGGTTTTTTATTTTAAAATTGCCGCCCTATTAGTCGTTCATATATTTTTGTTTGAAAGTATTGCCAGATTTTTTTATTTTCCGGGGAAATATTTAAGTAATAAGAGTATTTTTTTTAATCAAAACGAATACGGAAACTTCCCAATTTGTGGTACGTGGTTCATAAAAAAATCCAAAATTTATATAAAAAAATTTTGGTGTTAAAAAGCGAAAATCTTATATAAATGTGAAAATTTTTTAAGACATCTTCATGACCAAGTCAATGGAAAAACGAACAAGTAGAGAGGGGATACGATAGGAATATGCCCTATGCGTGGTGGTGTTTGCAGTGTTAAACGTTGTCAAAAAATCAAAAATCTTATAAGGACAATTTTTAAAATTTTTCTTCTCCTTTTTACTAGCGCCGATTTCCCCATTATCTATGATATCAAAAGCGTTGTTGGTCATAAAAGTAAAGGATTTTCCAATAGGGACGGTTAGATTTTGACAGTTTATGGCGATTATGTTGCTTTATATATTGTTAATTTCCGTGAAAATAAAGAAAAGCCAACGTGACAAGTTACAGCGTTAACCAACATTAAATTCTATACATTAAAAGCGGACACTAATTTCTGAAAAAAATTATCAACAAGCAAGATTACCGGATTTGGGACGATATGAATGTCCACCAATGCAGCCGCAGAAAGTCACTGTTAGCTATGGGGTTTTTTACGATAGACTAACACTCAGGAGCTGCCCCCTATTAATGCGAGTTCATTGTGTTAGGAAAATAGGTTATGAGAGGGAGGAAAGAGGGAGTAGGGTTTGTGGACATTTGACTTCAATTTCTCTATATGGTAAGTGACTAAACACGAAGACGACAGATAATTTAATGTGATGTGCGATCCACGGGACAATCGACTATAAACAGATATGCTCTACTAGAGGAAACAAACGGATGTGCTCTACTAGATGATTCCGAAAACAAACTCTGGCCCTAGTAATCAGTTCACTTATCTCGGCAGAACACTTCCCATGGTAGAAGTGTGATGCACGACCTACATTCCGACGATGATCCAATGCTACTTTTATTAATGAGTGCGGACGCTCTTGAAAACAAATTTTGAAGCTGCTGCCCATATATGTGAGTTGTATTCCATTTTCGGTCGGATATAGGTGGTATAAATAATAACGAAGTTGGACGTGCTTACGCCGTTTCAAGACACTCGAATCCTTCTTTCGATGCTTCAAATACATGTTTATTCCAACGGATATCACACTGTCTTCATTCTCCTAATCTGAAATAAATCCAAGATACTGGCAGATGTATGCTAGGTACTATCAAATATGTGTTGTAGAGGAATATTTTTTTTTACTTCCTACACAAACACTTGAACAACTTTGTGCATTTCTAAATAAAATTGTGAAAATTTTAAGATTTGAATTTCTAAACAAAGATTAAAAATTGGGCAACGCTGTTGCGTTCGCTACTTTGTTTTATCTGACAACAAACAACATCGTAACATCACACTACTATAGTATATGTAAAGCTTTACTTAATTTTTTTTTTAGTATTATTTGTCAAGCGCGCGCATTTTGTTTGTTTAGCCATTACAATCGTTTGGTTGTTTTGTTATTGTTGTTGGGGAATTTTTTGTTTTGTTTATTTTTTGTTGTTGTTATTTATTTGCCCTCAAATATTTTCAATTTCATTATGGCCCTTTTTCTTAACAACATCATCAACTAAACTCATAACATTCAGCAAACATCACGGGAAAGCAGCAACACCCTCTTAACATAAAAATGAAATTCCCTTCCTGTAGCAAGCACCTGATTTCTCCATTCGTTCGTTATCCTCAAGTCAGTTAGGTGCATGTTGCCTTTGTTGTTGTTTTTTTTTTTTATTTATTCTTATTTTTTTCGTTTTTGATTGTGGCAAACAAACATAAATACCTTTACATATTATTTTTCATTTCCGCTTTTATTTTTGTTTGCTGTGTACGTTACACAAACAACAACAAAAATAAGAATGAAAAGTTATTTCCTGATCTAGTGGTGTAAGAAACAATTTGAAAAGAGTAATCGTTAATAAAAAATTTATTCTAATTCATTCAAATCTTTGCATTTAATTCGATAAACTGAAAGCTTATTGCCTTTGGTGTCTGAAATGACTTCGTTTGATATATTTCACACTTTCTCAGAGATCGTACTATGCGCTTTGTCAATGATTGTTCTATTATTCTTTCCTATTACTTTTTTTCTGGTTTCCTTAGACAAACCCTGTGTACTCTTTCCAAGCAAACAGCAACACTTGTCGTTCAGTTAACTTTGATCACAGGACAATCTTTGTTGTATGTCACACTTGATCAGAATCTTTCAACAATCTCTAAGTGGAGCCGTGGAATAGGGTCGTTTTTATTTGAATGCCGCTAAAAATATGTATATGTGTCTCCTGTCTCAAATATCCAAGTTCCATCAAAAACGGAATTCTCACCTGGGAGAGTTTCCTAGTAAGAGGCCTTTATAATACGGTTTTTAGTTTTGACCTATTTCTTTTCAGTCAGGCGCAAAGCAGGAAGGAACCATCAAAGGTGAAATCGAAGGACAGTTAACCCGGAATTGATTATTGAAGGTCTGCGAATAGATCAGATCAGCTCGTAATATATTCTAGCTGGATTAAGCTTAGGAGAACATAGGAGTTTGTGTAAATAGCCGGACGGTACATGTTATCCTTGCACTCTGCTGGCAGCTCATTGCAGTGGAATTTTTAACTGTTTTACAGATAGGAATACAAACGCTATTTTGTATGATCAGAATAAGGTGATTTAACCACTATCTCAATTTTTTAATTTGGATTAAAAACTCTAAATAGAAGCTCATTGCACTTGCGGCATAGGACGAAGGAAGGAAGGTATAATGTTTTCGGACTCCTGGACTAATATATATATTTGTTCCTTTTACTCCTGCAAGGAGCATAGGGCCGCAACAAGATTATTCCAATACGTTCGATCTGATGCACGATGTTTGATTTCATTCCAACGAAGGTGTAAGTTAGATATTTCGGTTTCTATTTGCCGTTTCCAGGTGTGTGCTGGTCTTCCTATACGTCCTGGACTAATAATGACCGAATAATGATGTTGTTCAGTGTAATAAAGAACTGTGCAAGTAATACGCAGACAAATTGGCCAAGAGTCATATACATTCTCGATAGAAACTATGAAGGGTTAAATCTCCGAACAGATTGTAGAAAATCAATGTTGATCAGGCTTAGGAGAACATAGACATACGTATTTGTCGTTAGCTAGTCGATGCTTATGTTTTTGGACTACTACACTTCATTTACTGTTTTTGTTGATCAGCGTAAATAAGAACTGAAGAAAAAGAATTTGAAGGCCACCATCCGCAGAAACTTTTATGGGAATGAGTGGGCCGACGATTTGCCAAAAATAAGGTGTGCGCCATTAAAAAGTGCGACATACAAAAATTTAATAAAATATGACTGGAGTAAATAAGAATTAAAAGGAAAACTTTAGTAGGTTTGAGGTTAAGCAGAATAATAAACCTTTTTCTCTAAAAATTATAAACACATTAATTTGCAAATCAGACTAGATCTAGTTTCTGCATTTTTCTATGGACATGCTTCATCAGTGATTTTCTATTTAAGTGTATTATTGTTTATATTTTCTTGTCAGGTTGTCTCTATATGATAATTTTTCGAACCTGTGCCTATTCCTACACTACAAACGTAACTATACTAAGTGCGAAAACTTATCCATCTCACCCAAGTAAGGCCTAGAAGGCAGTGTAGCTAATTCATAGTTTCATAGCTTTCCTATTCAGCTTTCTGTTATTGTTTTTTACTTCAGAAGTCATCAAACAGACACATACAAATATTCTACTTTTAGATTTTTGTTTTATCTTCCAATCTCCTCCGTGTCTACTTTTTCGCAAATGTTGCCACACTGACGTATGGTTTCTACGTTCAAGAGCAGCTAATTTGTGTATATTGGAGACGGACTGCCAACAGGGCATTTTTATAATGTATTTTAGTACATTTTATAAGGTATTTTAGTACATATAGACCAGCTGCAATTAATATTGTAATTAAAAGTAATACTATTTACTGTTGCATTTTTGAATATAATTCTGTGTCATTTTACATACAAATAAATATCATGGAATACATTTTTATTCGTTTTGTGTTTGTTTTAGTTTTGGGAAGTTTGGTGTGGATTTTTTAGGTTAGATCAACACTCAGGGCATGCCCCCTACTAATGTTGGTATTAGGAAAATAGGTTATGGGAAGGAGAATAGAGGGAGCAGTGTTTGTGAATATTTGATTTGAGTTTTTCGATATTGCAAGTAAAGCCCAAACCACATAGTGAAAGTGCCAGTGGACAGTGGCAGTGCTGTCAAACTTTGTTATTGAATTTCGCGAAAACGATTTAATATTTTTAAAAATTTCTTATTGCGTTTTGTTTAAAAACAGCTCTTGTTTACTTAGAAACTTTTCTAATTTCTCGGCAGTGACAAATAGAGAAGATACAAAAAACTGCTTTATCGACAAAACGTTAAACTTCGGTCGACACTGCGTTTATGTGGTTTAGGCTTAACAGGGAAGATTTCTGCTGCGAGTATATTTCACATACGGCTAATACGACTGATGAACACATGTTCGTTATCCGCTGAGTATGGCCCACTCCAAGACTTAAGAAGTGAGATAGACTCTAGATAATTTAATTAATCATTATAAAATATCCACAACCTCCATCACCTTACAGAACGCAGATCATATTGCAATCGGGCGGTTATTTTCAGGGTTTTTAGCCGCACCCTTTTTACTGATTGGTTGGGTATTGGCAACTTTTCAGCGCGAGGGGAAAACTACCTCATGGTGTGAAGTACTAACAAGGTTAGGCAATGGAAGAGGTAGAATCAAAGAGCGCTGTTTCAGCACCAGTTCTGGTATACCATCCAGTCCCAATGACTTATTTACGTTGACATCAGCAAGAACCATTTTAAGTGTTCGAGCTCGGAAGAATATCTTGGGCATAGTACACAATACTCTTTCAAGGTCGGCCAGTGGTTAATCGCTTTCAAAAAGGAATGAATTACCTGCAAACATCCCAGCTAAGCAGTTCAGCGATAATTTTTTGTAAGAGTTGGTAAAGCGGAACTACCATTTTACATTACTCTTTTAACGAATGACCAAAAGTTCTTACTACCTCATTAAAGAAGTTTTCCCGAATACTGTTTTTTCCTAAAATTTTGCTAAAGTCAGAAATTTTCAAACCAAATTTCTTACTTAAAAAATATTTAACACCTTAATTCTGACTATAAAATTGGCCCTAAGTTCTTTTGAACAATTGTATCTCACCCGTTTGCGAAGCAGATTGGCACTGGCGTTTTTGTTCTCTCTCATATTATTGAACGATAACTCTTTGGATCTGACTACCATTCTGCATGTCTAATTAAACCAGAATTTATTCTTAGGTTTAGCCAAAATATGTTTCGGTGAAATAAAAGATTTCATTTCAAGCAATATAACATGTTAAACCATTTTTGCAGAGGCATCGACGTTGTCGTCTGGAAACAGAGTTGCCAATTGAAATGCCGGAAAAAAATTGAGCTCAGCCCAACGTGCTTTTGCATAAAAAAAATTTACCTTTTATAACTATTGTGGAAACATAACGAAATTGGGAGAACATATAAGATGCGGGAATGGCACAGTGATCCGAACTACCGAGAGGTGTAGTGGGTTTTACTTCATAGTTGTCTGAATGTGAAATAAGGTGTAAGGATGTGATTCTTAATTTGGCCATAAAATAAGAAATGCTGTGCTTTCTTAGAAGTGGGGCTTATCTCTTTTGAAGACACCTTTAAATATAAATATTCAAACATATTAAGACCAATCTAACAAATGATTGTCTCCTTTTGCCACAGCAATAACTTGCCAAACTAGAAACTTTTTGGGAAATTTTGGCTGTTTTGTCGCTGAATACTCTTTGGGACCATTATCACCTATATAAAATTCTTAAACTGATTCTTAAGCTGAAAGTTTCTTCATCATTTCACAACATTCGAAGTGTAAAAAAAAGCCTTGTTCACGAATTTGGCTCTTTTTTTCGGCATCAAAGTTTTTCCTTGCATTTCTGTCCGGAACTTTCTCAAATTTATTTGTTTCACGCTCAACTTTAGCTTTAATTCAGCACACATAGGTTTCCGAACATCAGTAGCGCTGTACCAGTTCGCTGACAGAAACCATTGAAAGATCTTTCAGAAGTTCATTCCTTGGTCGTTTTGATTTACCAGTTCCAGGTTTTCTTTCAAACAATAGGTTGTTGTTGGACTTTAGGTCACTTTGGAAATGGGTACTTCCTTTGTATTTATGCCCTATAGACAGACCTACGTGAGTAGGGTATAATAAGAATCACCTTTTGGTATACCGGTCGACTAAGAATTACTTTTTGAGTCGATTTAACAGATCATTTACAGATCGAAAATATTAAGATATTTTGATGAAATTTCGTATACTAATTTATATCGGGCCAAGAATGAAGCCTATTGATTTGGGCTGTAGTCGATCCATGTTTTGACCTAGTGCATACATATGGGTCCTCCCAAAATGAGTCTTTAATCTAATTTTGTTTCAAGTAATCGTATACAATTTTTAGTAATTATGCTAATAGCATCATTTGAATGATAGGAGCAAAATCAATTAAAATTTTAGTTAATATAATCAATTTCGCAATTAAAATTCGTTTTTAGCTTTTCTGTGTAAAGCCGTGGAATGGGTTCATCAGCTAGTTCCATAGTATCGGTTCTAGTGGAACCAGTTGCGGAATTGGGGTGGTTGGCAACCGATAGAATATGGTGGTTCCATTTTTCAGTATGGATGTGATCAGTTCCTTACAATGTATGTGGCCTTATCAAGATGAGACGAGAGCAGATACCAAAACTCTCTAGGATAATCGGAGCCGAGAAGTTAAGTCTTTCCGCCCCAGAGACTGCATTTATATAGTTTAGCCTGAAAGATGTCCGCTCGTCCTATAGCTTTCTATTCAGTTCAATATTGGTTTCCAAATTCATTCGATTCAACTTAATCATGAATAACCTTTACAACACAATTTCAATAATATTCTAATACGCACTTGTTTTTCTTCAACATAGTACAATGCAATTTAATAAATATAAATAGAAGGAAGCAAAATATACTCGTATGTTTCTTTGTATGTAAGTATATGAATGTATAAGTAAACACACAGCCAAACAAACCAATGGTACACATTTGCCATATAGCAAAACTCAATAACAAACGAATAAGAAAATAAATCAACAAACGCGTGAAATTACGACAAATTGCACTTTGGCCTGAGCGCGCTCAAACAAAAGGAAGGAATAAACAAAAAAAAAACAAAAACAACAACTCATCATCACTACACTATGAGTACATTTAGTAGTCGGTTCACATGCTACTAGTGCTACTAGTGTTGCCACTTTATGTATCATTTTGACTTGCAGTCCATGTGTAATTGCATAACTAATAGTGCTGGTAAATTCGGTTACTTTTGAATACTCGATACTACTCGATATTTTTGATTTGGATACTCGATACTTTTAACGGTTTTTCAATCTGAAATTTTTTAAAATATTTTAGTAAAATTCTTTGAAAATGTTTACGTTAATTCAATATTTAAATTTATAAACATGTTTTTAAACTTTTTAACCAACTATTCATTGCATTTTTCATAGTTTTTTTTATATTTTACTTCTGATTTTTTATTTTAGCAGAGTTGTAGTTTTGTGATAAATATTTTAGCGAAGTCACATTTTTGTGGTAAATATTTTAGCTGAGGCACATTTTTATATATTTTGTCTATCCAAAATGCAACTCTGAAAATATCAAGTAGTAGTTTAAGTATCGAGTACCCAAACAAAAAGACAATTATTCGATACTCGATATAATAATAACTAAGGTTTAATTTATGTATTGTATAATAGCTGCGTTTGTGCGGCATTCCTATCAATGATATCTCGAACAATTTTGACAATAGAAAGCCGGAATACGTTGAAAAACTGTCAATATCGTTCTTGATAACATTGATAGAGAAACACACAAACATAGCCAATATTAAATTAATACAGTATTGAACTCGAACTTTTGAAAATTGAATTTGAAAACAGTTTTCTATAAAAAAAAAAAACTAAAAGATTCGGCGGACTGTTTTATACAAAAGCTCAATACAGATTGTTAAATGTAAATATCTTAGTTTCTTTAAAAATCATGTTTGAATTTTAAGAATGGATGAAAAATACCTCAAAAATAAAAATTAAAAATCGGCAAAAAAATTCAATACAAAGTAGGGCGAATTTTTTTACGGAAAGTTATCCAAATTTTTGGTCGATAATTCGCAATTTTTGGGTTAATTTATAAAATCAAAATTGAGCTATTTTTTTCCATGAAAAATCACCCGCAAATTAAATATCATTACTTAGGTACGTTTTTACTTTATAAAAACGTTGGTTTATTCCCCTTTAAATAAAAAGGGTTCTTTTCTATCGCAATCAAAATAACCAATCCCACCGCTGACACCAATTGTTGCGTTTACCTCCTAAAACGTTCGTTTATCTCCTTTAGATAAACCGGGTTGGTACTCTTTGTAAATAAAAATAACACACTCTCTTTAGTTTTATTTAGCTTATACACTTATTTATTTAATACTCTATTTACTTTATACACAAAACCGTGTAACACACACACAAACTCTACTCGCTACTCACTATACACAGTCTAAAGCGTAATTAAATATACCAACTATGTTGTTTAGTTTATTCGACATTTTTATTATTAATTTAAAAAAAAATAAAATGTTTAGGCTCGAGGTCAAGGTTGTTTTAATTTAAATATTATTTATTTATTTATTATTCTTTCAATATTTCGCTTTTCATTGAAAAGCATCATCAGGAATAGTACTGAAATACACAATACAAATATATAAATACAAAACATCAAAAAAGAAAATATGCAAAATAATCAAACAGTAAAAAAAACAACAATTAATTCTTACATTTAATATTTAACACAAATGCTTAAAGCAACTGTTGTGTCTTCACCATCGTCTATTATTGCACTGATTTAACAAGTGTATTGCACTAAGAACGTTTGTTAATGAGATGTTTTAAAATTAAATACAGTGTTGCCAACTCTTGAAGGCAGGAAAGCACCGTGAGCATTTTGAAAACAGGTAAAAAGGGTAAAAATTTACCAAAAATGGGGTAAAAAAGCACGATAATAATTTTTTGAAAAATTTAAATCAAGATTTTAAAAACACATTTTACCTTTGTAAAATCGTGTAAAACAGGTTCAAAAAAGGGCCAAAAAAGGGCTAAAAAAGCACCAAACTAATATTTCCAAATTTTGAAGTTTAAATATAACGAAGTTGCTATTTAAAATTGTACTACAAACATTGTGAAAAAATGTATTTTTTTGTATATTTCGTATTATTTTTTCAACTTTGACAGAAAATTCAAGAAAAATTGAAAAAAGGAGAACAAATACCAAAAATATAAACTGTACAAAAAGCACTAAAAGCACTGCCAGAAATCTGAGAAAGCACTGTAAATACCCGCTTTTTATAAACGGGTATTTGTAAAAAAATCACCGGGTACGGGAAGGAAAAAAGCACCAAAAAATACCCGAAAAGCACTGAAATGGCAACACTGATTAAATATACCAACTCTAATACGCAACTTAACAGCACAAATGTTAAAATACAACTTCTCTTCACAAATGTTAATGCTTAACTTCCTCTTCCTTCGTAACGTTAAATATTTTATAGTTTACCGGCCATGAATGTAGAACATAGTAGACAATTCCAGTGCTTCTTAAATTATAACTCTTATGTTATTCATAACAGAGCGCCCAATTACTTAACATTATACTGATTGTATTTAAATGCAGTGCTGCCAATTTGACCGGTTTAGTAAATTCTGTCCCTTGGGATATTTTTCTTACAAAATTCCAGAACCTTCCATACTAGGCTAATACAATTTCGTAACAATATGCAATGTATCCCAATGTTTTGGACGAGTTCTAAACAAGGAATTCTCATTAAGTTTGAATTTTAACGTAACAAATATTTCTATAAATTCCAAAAACGTTGTCCCCACACGATTTCCTTAGGCAAGAATGAAATCCGGATAGGGACATGGATTCAACTGATTATTTTTCACAATTTGTTAAATATGTTTTAGTATTATAGCACATTTAATACCCTTAGTGGAAGCATGCGCGGTTCCAGCAATTAATATAAGGGGAAAAATCATACGCCTCAGTGGCCAACTCAATGTATTTGTCTACTGTGGCGTATGATTTTTCCCCTTATATCAATTGCTGGAACCGCGCATGAGTGGAAGATCTTATTTGCGAAATTGAGATATTGCGCCGCAGAGAAAAATTTATTTTGAAACCAAAAAAATCGATCAATCTTTACAGATTAAATTATATTTGTTTTAATAAATAAAAGAATAAAAAATCTTAAAATCATTGAATGGTTTGACAAATCTCCCAACACTGCGTTATTGTCTTGCATATGCTGCTAAAAATATGATTTAAGAGCATCATTTAATGATTTTAAATAAGAAATGATCCTCAATGATCATAATATGACCATTTAGGATCATGTTTTGATAACCAGGTCCATACTAATAATCAATTCGTATTCCCAATCACAAAGTGATGCTCTTAAACAATATTTTTCCTCTGCTTGCAGGCATTTAATACTCTGCAGTTAATGTCTCTTAAAATGCAAGCACAAGTTTGACGAACTGTAGACGATACCATGCAGATTTGAGTCATTTTTCTCTTTTGTTCGTAAAAATTTCCTTTTTGGGTGATTTTTTATTTTTGGGCATTTTTTCGTATTTTTTGGGCGAATTTTCCTCTTTTGCTATTTGGACCACGTAGTTTTTGGTAGTCGATTTTTAATTTTAAAGCCATTTTGGAATGCGTGCTTTTGCATACAGCCTCCTAAGACAACGGTAAAGCACCGTAAGTTGTTTGAGTTTCACGTGAAAGAACTGTTATACTCCATATAAAAAAATTATTTTTCTCGACAATGAGTTTCACGTGAAAATTGTGTAGACTTTGTTTTCACGCAAATTTAATATACACGACTATTATTTTTCTTGTGAAAAAGTGACATTTTATGTTTATTTTGATTGTGGTTTTTTAATTAGATTAAAAAATTTCCATTTTCAGAATTTAAATCACTATTTAAGGCTTCTAAAGTTTGAGTGAAAAATTTCCACGTGAAAAACAACTTACTGTGCTTTACTTAGCCGGGTTAAGGTTAAGGAGTGTATTTTATAGTAATATCGCTTTAAATGTTAATACTTTTTTCTGCAAAAAAGCTAATATTTTAAGAATTTTAACTTACCAAATTCGTTAAATTCTGAGCAATTTTTTTAAAGAACTTTTTCCATTTAACAAGCTTTCAGCTTTAAAATATTTTTTCCAGGGACGTAACAGTTATAACTTTTATTCAAAAAACTTATTGTTTTACAATTATTTCTTGTTTGAGTATTTTTAATTTTCTGTTTATTTCCTCTGTTTGATTTTTATTTTTAATTCAAACAAAAACTATCCAAACATGATTTTTATTTTTTCAAAAATAATAAAAGTTATTTTGTGATTTTTTTTCTTTATCAAAAAATAACAGTTAAGAATATAAATCAAAAGCCATAGAACCAATGACTTCAACAATTATAATATCCTGATGATGTCAACTAGTGTTAATAAAAGATTGAACAGTGATTTAAAGTGAGTAAATATGTATATTCCAGCAACTTCCGGCATTCAATTAAGGTCAATTTTTAATTTTTATTTTATTATCAAATAAAAAAGTTAGTGCTTAATTTTTTCAAAAAAATCATTCTGTAACTTTTATAAAAAGTTTTAAAATAAAAATCAAAAAAACAACAGAAATTTATAGAGTAAAATATAAAAATTGATAAAATTAAAATCTTTGCCAATATTTGTGATTTTTTTGTGCAATATGATTTATAAAATATAGTGCATTATTGAAATATTATAATTAAATAAATTTGGGTGGTGACTTTTTTAGAAATATAACATTTATTTTGGGTCTCTGATTTTTTCCTATTAGTCAGAGCTTCAAAGAATTAATTCTACTTCGAATGAATTTCCTAAGAATATGTTACCATTCGATTTCCTTTTATATCGAATAAATTCATATTTAAACAATTGCAGGAAATTCATTCCTTGGAATTTGTTCAATCGAATTCAAATATAAGGAATTCAATCAATCATCTATCTCATTCGATCAATCAATCTATCTCATTCGAATAGCATGCTTGTTTATTTTCAAAATTTTAAAATCGAATGAAGAAAATCGAATGTAATTCCCAAATTAATCAATCGAATGAACTAGAAATCTATTGAATTCCTAATTTTTTAAATCGATTGGGCGAAAATCCTACACTCATAGAAATAAATCTGTACAAATAGAGGAAAAAGCAACTTAAATTTGGTTAAAAATTGTAGAAAACGCTGCTGAAATTAGCAGATCTTTCTGCTGAATACTAGTAAAATAAGAACAGTAAAAAATAAAAATTTTAAATTTGCATATCTTAAGTTATATTGAAGTTAACAGAAATATGACCATGGTCATAAATAATTGCTAAATAAAATAATAATATTGATACCCAGTGTAGAAAATCATTACCAGATATGTGGTTATGTAACTACATATTTGGTAATGGTAACTAGTTACTTTTGTTATTACATTTCGTATTACCTTTACATGGCTATATCGCGAAAAATAATGAGTTATGGTTACACACCAGCATACGAAAAATAAAAAAATATATCGTTACCTATGTGCTTACCAGTACTGACAAAAATAATGAGTCTAAAAATAGATTTTCAAAAAAATAAATTATATAAAAAAATATTTTTTATTGTATTTTTTTTAAATAAAATTTGCTGGTGCGGGAATCGAACCTGGGTCTACAGATTGCCAGTTAATAGCTCTACCATCTGAGCTATATCGACATGTAATATTTAATAGATAAAAACATAACTGACCTGCTGCACACAAGTAAGCTTACTCGCCAACATACAAAAAAGCAAAAAATATGTGGTTACATATATCCTTACCAGTGTTTAAAAAATATTGAGTCTAAAAATAGATTTCGAAAAATTTTAAAAAAATTTAGAAAATTGTTTTCTATTTGAAATAATGATAAAAATAAGTCGTTATCAGTAACTCATTATTATATGTTTTAAAATAATGCAGAAGGTAACTGGGTGCCATTACTGGTAGTCCAAAAAATAATGATATGTCATTACCGTTTCTACACTGGGTAATTATGGTAAAATATAATCAAAAACCCAAAATTTTGCATTCATTTTCAGAATAGAAATTACTGATCAATTAGAAATTGATGTTTATATATTCTGAAATTCATTGTTAGTGTGGATGAAAAACCAATAAAATTGAAATAAATTTTATTGAAAATCCTTGCCCGGCTTTTTAAATTAGATTAACTTTCTAGAATCTCAGCCTTTAAAAATATTATTTTGAATTTTTGAATAAATTAAAAATTACATGGGTAATTTGGAAATTTTTGTGTGATTTTGACAGCTTCGATGGGTAATTTCGAAGTCTTCCTGTGGCAACACTAACAATATATATTCTTTGTATTGTACGAGTATTTGACGTCGTTATATAAAACGACAACGGCTTTTGTAAAACAAATACGAAATATACCCCAAACTACTATTTATAAAGCGCCACTATAACGCTAGAAAAACGTTTCCGAAATCAACATTGCTCCCCTAACTCCCTCACGCATCCCCCTACTCCCGCCCCACTCACACTAAACAATCTTTATTTCTTCTTACCTTAAAAAATAAATAACAACTAATGGAAAAATATTAAGAAAACAAAAAAATAACATGGTTGCTGTTGTGTAGTAAACAACAAAACAATTCTTTCTTCTTCTCTACTAAATATATTGCACGCCACACAATGTTGGCTAAATAACTCAAAGCATTTAAACACCTAACCTCACACCCGCATCTTCACATTCATCACTACTTATTGTAAAGATGATAATGTATGTATGGTAGAGTATGGTGTTGTATTATTATGGACAATTTTTTTGTTTTTGTTTTTAGATAGCAAAAAACCCAAACACAATTTTTAGTCAAATATCAAAACAACTGCAAATATCACTTGAAATATGAGAGTGTGGGGGGGTCACGGGGGCTAACAGTTAGTGGAGAACGGTAAGGTAGTGTGTATAAGTAAAAATATAAACAAAATGACAATTAAAGAAAACAAAAACCCCCTAAAAAGTTTGACTGGCGATTATCATCATCATCATGATGACAGAGATTAATTTTTAGTTTTTTTTTTACAATTGGGAGAGTCCACGTCAAACTATCATGCTATTCGGATTTACCACCTCCGATTTCAACAAAATTCACCACAACTGTTTAATATTACCAGACCTCAACAAAACAAAAACTTTCGGGTCCAAGATATTTGCGGTTTCCATAATATGACGTCACGAAAATGGTGGAAAACGTTAAAATTTCACTAAAGTGTCCTTACAAAAGCGGTTACAACTTTTGAACTTTGCAAGAAACAATTTATTCTTCGGTTTCCTTTTAAATGTGAAAGTATACCTTTTAAAATGTTATGTATATCGATTTCAAAGCCCCTATCTGTGAGAACTATACTTTTGAAAATTCTTAAAGAAACGTATGACAATTAGTAAACCCTCTTCTACAGTTGTAGAAAATTTTAAGATCGAACTTCGATTGATTTCTGAGTTACGGGCCAAAATGTGGCGCTTAATATGTTTTGTTTTTATTAAAGACATAAAAAATGCGTATTAATGATCAAACCACACATATTTTATGCCTTTAAAGTACGCAAAATATACTTAGAGCCACCTTTGGACTCATAACTCAAAAACCAATCGAAGTTTCACCTTAAAATTTTCTGCAAGCGTAGAAGAGAGTTTACTAATTAACATAAATTGTTTTAAGAATTTTCAAAAACATAGCTTTAGTAAATGTCAGCTTTTGAATTCGAGACGCCAAAAAATTATTTTTTATTTTGCCCACATAAAAAGTTATAACCGATTTTATAAGGACAGTTTAGAGAACTTTTAACGTTTTTGCCAATTTTCATGACGTCATATATCGGTAAGGGAAGGAGCCTGGGATCCGATAGTTCAAGTTTTGTTGAAGTCTAGTAATATGAAACATTTATGGTGAATTCTATTGAAATCGAAGATAGTCTTTCCGATATTTGCATTTTTTTGTGATGGTTTGACATGGTTTCTCACAATTGTTTGCATGATTTTTATTTAGTTATGACCAGCAGTTTTTGCTTATTTTTCCCATTTCGCACGTAGTATTTTATTTATTCACATGAGCAAAGACTGTAAAAAATAAACTCTAATGATTAGTACTGATATTAATTAAGAGCAAAAGTTTTTGTAGGAAAAATTCTTTTGCAGATTGGAATTAATTGAGTTTTAAGGCAACTCCAACCCCAATCCAGTAGTCAAGCGAGGCGGTCAAAATTTGTAGTAAAGTTATACTTTGTTATCATATTTACCGGATTAAAAAACTTATTTTTTGCATAAAGTTTTTATGTTATTTTATATGATCCCATATAAAAACCTTTTGCTGTTAGTATAAAAAATGTTTTAATTTAAAAAATCTGTGATTCCGAAACTTTTCAACCCTCAATATCCAGCAAAACCACACATTACCAAATAATGTGTACAGTAATGTGTAGCCATAAGGGCTGATGCATTACTTTACACCTTACTTCACTGATGAATTTTACAGGCGATGAGCTCCAAAGTAATGCATGGGGAGGGAGTGATAAAGTAATCGGTTACTTATGTGGTTACGAGGATGTGAAAAGTAATGGGTCGAAAAATAGATTTTCGTAAAAAAAAATTTTATTTAAAAAAAATTTATTAGAGTTTTTTTTTAGTTTGTTAGTCAAGAACTCTACCACCTGAGCTATCGACACATATAACATTTGATTGCTTAAAAAGTAAATTGTTGTTGTGCGTTTGAATAGGCAGACAAATAAACATCGATATATCAACTCCGCTCTTTAAGCCCGTATGACACTAGCATTTTTCTTTACTGTTTCTTAAATTTTTTAAAGCTTTTATTTGATTTTTTTCTATTCCTTTTTAACTTTTTCGTAAATAACCAAAAACTTTAACAAAAACCCTAAAAAAAGTTAAGAAAAAGGTTAGAGTCATAAGGGCTTTATAAGGATCAATAACCATGACGTCCCCGATCTCTATTTCTATGGGTGATAAATAGGGCAAGGAATTTCATGCACTTAAAAATCGAAAATAAGCGGCTAAAAAAGAAAACGATTATATTTGCAAAAATAAAGCACTTTAAAACATAAAAATATATGTAGGATAGTTATTTTGTAAATAGATACAGAACTCGAAGGTTTTAGAAAATGTTTATTTTTAATAATAAAGAAAAAAAAATTTAATTTTCATTGAATCGTATCGTATTTTTGATATTTTTTACAATTTAAAAAATGTTACTAAAAATTTAATATTTGCACAAATATGCATTAAAAAGCACAAAATATGCATTGCGGCAAATTATATATTTTTATTTTCAATTATATTTCTTCTTTCAAAAAAATTTATTTTTTGTAAACAAAGTACGAATTTTTGCCACTATTAGAGTGGCAATTTCTACAACTCTGTTCTAATGGCAAATATTAATTAGATAAAAATATGGCAACAATTTGACAAGTATTTTGTGTTAGTGTGTCGTCAAGAAAATAAAATATATTATATTACGACGACAAATCGCCGGACGACATGGCAACATTTTGCTTCCCATACAAAATATACCCAATAAGCCAAACGATATCGTCACGATATCGAAACGGTATCACCTGGGTGATATTTATTATGATATATGATAATCTCTCAGGCGTAAGTGATGTACAAATTTAGTAAACAATTGACTCGCTCAATAATCGGAAGTCAAAATTTATTTTCTTAAATTAGAGAACTATTGACGTGCTAAGATAAATTCAGAAATGATTAGAAACATTTCTTTTTATTTATAAAGCAAATAAACTGAAATGTGTGTAAAAATGCAATTTTTTAAAACATATTATTCGAAGCATAAAAAAGTAATCGAATGTCGAATAATGTTTGGATAGTGTGTACATCACTATGTTTTGTTTTTCTTTTTAATTTTATTTTTATATATTTTTTGTAAATTTTTTTCGAAAAAGGCCAACATTTGTTGTAGCTTTTTTCAGATTGATGGATGTAAGTTATTGGAATCCACATATTCTAGGAATAGGATGGCTTTAGTAAATCATTTCAAGCCTGAAAATTAGATAATTAACAATTAAATGGTGACTTCTTCACTCCAAACTTTATAAAAGGTTCAAAGTTAATAAGTATCAACTATAAACCTTTATTATTTTTTCGTTATTAAGCAAATATGCTTAAAATCCAGCAATAAGGCTGTTGTAAAAGTTGATGAATTACGCTGTTAGTTTTTATAAACTTTGGTTTATCGAGAAAAACATGCATTTGCTTGAAATTCATTGCCCTAGTGATAAATATAAATATCCTCCAGCACAGTGGGATAAAAGAAAAAATTTTTTTGTTATATTTTTTTTTTTTTTTCTTAAAAAAGGCCCCTGAATATTATAACTTTCACTAAATGTTTGAATGCTTAAAATTAACTTGTATTAAAAGTACGCTACTGCAGGTTGTTTATTATTTTCCACAATTCCTTTACACATTTCATTTGTTTGTTTCCAAAATATACAACAACAAAACACACATCAAATGCATGGTGTGTGTGAGTGAATTTAATAGTGGTTGACGGTACGAAATTTTAGCTAGCTGGGTGTTTGTTTGTTTGGTTGGTTGGATGATTGGGATGGCTGACTAACTGACTGACTGAGTGACTGAATGGACTGACTGAATGTCGTTAGCTGTTTATTATTGTGTTATGATGGTGACGATGATGATGACGGTGTTTTTGTTGTTGTTAGTATGATTATTGCTAATAAATATAAAAAAAACATGTTGACTATGATGATGAGGTTTGAATTGAATTTTTGAAAGATTATGGGGGGGTTATTATTTTTATTAAAAACGTTGGGATAATTTGGGTTTTTTTTAGTTTAAAAAAAACGTAAACAACTTTTAATAACAACAACAACACTTCCCTATACTAGGCTGATATTAACAACATACAAGTAATGTTGCTGTTGTTGTTGCTATCAAAAATGATAGATAATATTTATAGGTACTTTGTTATAAATATGTATGTACGTATATAATACTAAAAGAGAGTACATTTTTATCAAGAGTGAAAATTCTCTGGCGTTTTGTAAAATTTGTATTTTTTGTCTTCATTCTTTTTTTTTTATTCAAGGAAATGTAAACAAAACCCCAAACAAAACAAATATGTAAAAAATAAACAACAATAATGTTAAGTGTATGTACATATATATTTTGTAGTTGTCGTTTTTTTATGAATTTCACAATTAAACTTAATTATGACGTTTTTATTTTCGTTTTGTTGAGATTGACTGCTCGGCTTAGCTTCTGCTTCAGTTCAGCGCTGATTTGCGCGGTCAAGCCTCTGTTGCTTATCATTGTGCAAAATGTTATATGCCTCACAATGCAACAAAGCAACAAGAACACGTTAACATGCAATTGTGTTTATTAACATTGTTGATGTTTCTTGTTAGTTGGAAATTTTCCACCTCATATTTTTAGCTATTGTTGAGATTATGAATAAAAAATGTAATTTGCACACTGGGTCTACTCATGGTTTTATTTTGGCTAAACACACCGAAAAATTTCCTCGAGTATTCTCAACTGGCAATGAGTCTGTTTGGGGGTTTGATCATCTTTCGATGAAATTTGGATTAGTTATAAAGGAGAAAAATTATAAAAAATATTAAAACATATCGGGCCAAATTGATATCTACACTCAAAAAAGTTTGTCAGTAGAATCAACGAGCTTAGAATCTCACTAGGAGGCATACATCTCCTACCTCTGTTAAATAGGCTATCACCGACATTCGAGGAAATTTTAATAGCCAGTGATTGGTTAAATTGTATGGTTCAGTTTTAATAAATATTAAAAGTAGTGTCAAGTATAAAAGTAGCAAAAAATATAAAAAACTGAACATCTTAGTTTTCTTGAAGTGCCAGACAGAGCCAGGGAGAGTGAGTTTAACAGTCACCTACTGCATACAGAGAGAATTAATTGGAGAATTAATTCCTTAATTCAATTTTTCAATTCTGAATTAAAAGTCGATGAATTAATTCACAAAGCATCATATATTGAATGGAATTAATTCATATTTGTTTTCGTTCGATTTATTTTGTTACAAATGAATTCAATTGCTATAGTTCTTTTTACTAGGTTAGGTTAGACTGGTTGGTCAAAAAGACCTCGCATAGACCATTAGGTCCTAGCGTTACCAGATGAGAAACGATAACTCCCGCGTATAATCAAACATTAGTGATGGTACCTAGAGTACCCCACACTCCCTTAGCAAAAGCCAGGAGTTTAAAGATTCCGATTCCAAAGATTTCCTCCAGATCACGGAATAGATTTTCTCCCAAGTATCTTGCCCTGGAGCGCGCAAGAGCCGGACAGTGGCACATGATATGATCCACCGTCTCCCTATCTTCTGGTATCCCACAAACTCTACAATCACCACTCGCCAGCTTTCCTGCTCTCTTGGCAAGAACCGCAATCCAGCAGTGACCAGTCAGTATCCCCACCAGAAGTCTATAGTCGCTTCTGGTTAGGGAGAGTAGAAGTTTCGTCGCCTTAGGATCATATGATCTCCACATAATTTGCGACACTCTACACGTTTCGGTGCTTCTCCAAACCGCCTCAGATCTGCCCATTATAGTGGAGTCTACATTCCGTTTCAAGAACCGAAGTAGCACACGAATATCCAAAGCCCTTTCCTCAGGCAAGTGGACCCCCGTTTCGCCAAACCGTCCGCAATCTCATTTCCATCTATGCCCCGGTGACCCCGAACCCAGTAGATGTGTACTCTTGTATTCGCACCGAGTCTACCTAAAAAGTCCCTATACTCCTGGACAATCAATGAGTACACCAGATTGGCGGAGACCGCTTTAATCGCCACTTAGCTGTCGATGTATAAATTAATGTAAGAGCCAAAAGTTTCCGGGGAATTTGCACGATCAGCAGCCATTTTGACTGCCAGCACTTCAGCCTGAAAAATACTGCAGTAATCGGGGAGTTTATATGACGACTCCCCCTTACATCGTAGAACCATCCGTGAAGAAATTGCGGGTTCTGTGGTCAGGGCGGAGACCTGCCAACCATCCATATTCCCCTATAGTGACGCGAAGTTCTCCATTGAAACCCATTCTGGGGATAATATAGTCGCTGCTTAAATTCATCCCCTCAATAATCCTTCCGTGACCATAAGGCACATACCTAAATTGCCCCGTAGTCCCCAAGCGAACAGCAGATTTCTTCGCAGCCACCTCCGCTACCATATTAATTGGTTGTAAGTACAAGATTACATCTAGTGCTGCAATAGGCGTGCTACGTAGTGCACCAGTGATGAATAGTTCAGCAAGTCTCTGCACACCCTCCAGGCGCCTACAGTACACCCTCTTCCCCAACGCCGTCCATTAAACAAGTACCCCATAGAGTAGAATTGCTCTAGCAACTGCCGAATAGATCCAATGCGTGAGATTAGGTGACAGACTCCAAGTTTTGTCTAGCATTTTCCTATATGCATAGAGAGCATTTGTGGTCTTTTTGACCCTCTCTTCAACGTTGAGCTTCCACGACAGCTTGCTGTCCAATATCACCCCCAAGTATTTACTTTGTATGGTGTTTCAGAGCAAGGTTGGTACCACCCAACCTTGGCGTAATCCAGGGATCCAACTTGGTCTTGTTAGTGAAGAGCACCAAGTCAGTCTTCCCAGGATTAAAGTCCAGTTGATTACCTCCAGTGTGGCCTCCATCACAGAACTAATGGTACCCAGGTAATTACCAGTGACGATAACGGCCACATCATCTGCATACACAGTTGTCTTAGCCGCTCCGCCCTTAGCTCTCCGAGAAGTCCATTTCCAACAAGTGTCCATAGTAGTGGAGACAGAACTCCTCCCTGGGGAGTTCCCCTGTGCGCCACCTTACAAATCCTTGCATTGCCCCACTCCGCAGATATTATCCTGCAGCTTAGAAGGCTACTTATCCAATTCACAGCCTGCACGGCAGCTCCCGTTCTTGCCACACTCTCTAATATTGCACCCGTAGATACGTTTTTGAAAGCGCCGGCAATGTCAAGGAAGACAAATTCACCATAATGTGGGCTTTTTCGATCTGAGCGACAACCGAGTGAAGGGCAGTCTCAACAGATTAACACCTCGTATAAGCGTATTGGTCCGCGCAGAGAAAATTCGGCTCCATGCTCTTCTTGACATGGAAGTCCAAGATTCTCTCCAATATCTTTAGCAGGAAAGCAGTGAGGCTGATGGGTATATAATCCTTGGGATAGAAGTGATTGCTTTTACCTGATTTCGGTAAAAATACAACTTTTGCTGTCCTCCACGATTTAGGCACATAGTTCAGTCTCAGACAACCCCTAAAAATATCTATCAGCCTTGGTACCAGGCAACGCCTACCATACTGAAGTAAAGCCGGAAATATCCCATCCGGCCCTGGTGACTTGTACGGTTGAAAGGAGTCGATGGCCCATTCTACTCTCTCATAGGAGATTATGCCGCCATCATCATCCCCCCGACAAACAAACATTTCCCTCAGAGTGGATATATCAGTACAGCCTGGATAGTGAGTGTCAATTAGCACTCCAAGAGTCTCCCCGCTGCTCTCTGTCCACTACCCATCCTCCGTGCACAAAGTGCTCGGTATAGACGGATTTCTCGCAAGCATCTTCCGTAGTCTAGTTGTCTCCCCAAATCCCTTAATGTCGTCGCAGAAACTTCCATCAGTTTCGTTTGGCCTTACGTATATTCCGTTTATAGATCTTTGTACTCTTCCAAGCACTCACATTGGTCTGCAATCTTCGCCAATTTAAAGAGCTCACGAAGGTCGCGTCTCTCACAGTCCAAGTTCCTGTTCCACCAGGGCGGTTTAGACTTACGCCTGATTCGTGTTAGAGGACATGATGCCTCGTATAAATCTATAACGGTCGCTACCAAATTGTCTACAACAGAGTCAACTTTACCCGAACTAGTAACTGTCCGTTAGAGACGTAGTTCCCTATCTAACAACGATGTGTATTTGGTCTATTCAGTTCTCCTAGGATTCCTAAATACTTTGATAGCCGGTATGGTATATGTAAACCCGAAAGCGATATAGCAGTGGTCAGAGAAGGAAGGCCGCGAGAGCACCCTCCAATCGTCCACCTCTAGCTTATCACCCATAAACAATGCCAAATCAAAGACGTTTCTCGAGGTGGGTCCTATATATGTAGGTACCTCACCTCTATTCACACTTTGTAGGTTAGTTTGCAATATAAAGCTTATAAGGGACTCATCTCTGGCATTAGTATCCTTACTGCCCCATATTGTGTGATGCGAGTTTGCGTCAGTGCCCACCATCAAATTCTGTTTCCTGGCGCAAGTTTCATCGACAAGCCTCTGAAGTTCCACTGGGGGGCACCAATATTGTGTGGCATATAACAGGATGCAAAGAGTATGGAATCATCTTTACCATCCTCTATTGCCACTACCATGAGATCATCGGTGCTGTAGTTAAAAAGAATATGTGAGCATAAGTTCTTCCTAATAAGTATAACAGATCGGATTCTACTCACCACTTTTGAGAAGTAGGTATAAAAGGCGCGCGACCTTAACCCAGATACCTGATTACCCGTAGAGATCCAGGGTTCTGAGCGTCCTTCCACAGGCCTTTGAGTTTCGGAACCACTCTTTTCACCCATCCCAGTGTGGCATCGTCCTTACACTTGATGAGCTTAACTCCATTGAACTAACCCGCTCCGTCAAACGAAGACATCGATTGGTCCGGTTCAGCTTCCATCTTTGCAACTATTTCCTTAAAGATTTGAGTCTCAACAACATTCCACTGCTCACCGGACATTTGACGATAAGGATAGCTCATGTCTAGAAGAACCAAATTCAGTGAACGTAATTTTTTTTTCAATTCAGTGAGTGTTTTTTTTAATCAGTGAACGTATTTTTTTTAATTCACTGAACGTAATTTTATTTTTTTTAATTCACTGAACGAAAATTAAATTGAACGAATTCAGTGGTTTTTCCGTTCGATTTATAAAATTGAATGCGTTGACCAGTGAATTAATTAATTTGATTTAATAAAAACAACTATAGCAATTGAATTAATTCTTGGAATTTGTTGTTTGATGTACGCGTTCAGTTGAACGAATACAGTGAAGTACTTAAGAAAAGGAATTCATTCAATTCCAGAGAAAATTGAATTCGATTGGTAGTGAATTCATTCAAAAAGGAATTAATTCTTCAAAGCTCTGCTTGCATAGAGCCTGGTAGAATCTACTGAAAATGACAATTGTAATAAAGGTATACGCAGTTAAAATGTATTCAAAGTTATTCATTTACATTTAAAATAACTAAAAATGTAGCTATTTTTAAGTGTTGCAAAATAACAAATGCACTGAAAAAATTAACAATATCGTAAATTTTACTGACAAATTTTTGATACAAAAATTGGAAAACATTTGACAAAATACGTAAAAACTACTCTTTTTTACAATTAACTTTTTAGATACAATATTACAAAAGTATATTTAAAAAAACAACACAAATATTTTGATTATATTTTTTTTGACAATTTTAGTACACTATTCAATATATCTTCAAAGTGCCTGCGATTTTATATCCAATTTGTATATATTTCCAAGGAGCAAACATGAAAAAGTCAAAAAAAATGATTTAAGTTAGTAGGTTAAAGATTTTTCGATTATATCGTCATATGAAATCAAAAAAGCCGTAAGTTACAAAAAAATCAAAATCAACTTTTCGATTGATTATGATGCATTGTATAAAAATACTCACTCTACTTACAGTCCCACGACTAAAAACAACGATTTTATTAGCAAAATTCTAAAAGCCAAAAGCACAGAAAAACTAATCCTCAAAGGCGTAAGTTTTATAGCTCTGTAAATAATAAAGGGTGGTGCAAATAATTGTAAATTAAACAAAAAGTTTTCAGAGAAGTATCTTAATATTTTAATTGTGACAATTATGTGTGAAACAAAATATCGGCCAAATGCTCGCCACGGCTTCGGTGGCATACCTATATCCGATGGTCAATATTTTCAATGACTCTGAGACATAATTGAGGTTCAATGTGGTTAATGTTCCGAATTATGTCATCCTTTATCTTTTGAATTGTTCTTGGCTTATTGACGTACACTTTTTCTTTTAAATATCCCCAAAGAAAGAAGTCCAACGGTGTCAAATCACATGATCGTGGCGGCCAATTAACATAGCCACGACTTGAGATAACACGGTCATTGAATTTCTCGCGCAAAAGAGCCATTGTTTCGTTGGCTGTGTGGCAAGTGGCACCATCCTGTTGGAAGCATACATCGTCCAGGTCCATATCCTCAATTTTTGGCCACAAGAAGTCTGTTATCATCTCGCGATAGCGAACACCATTCACGGTAACTGCTTGACGGCTCTTCTGCCGCACTATTGCGAACAACAGCAATATTTTTCGTAGAACGAACTGGGCGAGCATGCATAGGTGTTTTCACATTTTTTACAGACCCGGTTTGCTGAAATTTGCGAACAATTCTGCCGATTGTGGACTCATTTGGTAGATTATGCTGACCAGTGAAGTGCACGAAATGCATTTTGATTTGAACGCCCATTTTCGTAAAAGACTTCAGCAATCTTAACGCGCTGCTCATTTGTGTACCTCTCCATGGTTGAATTTGTCAAACACTGAAACAAAAAAATGTCAAATTAAGTTGGGCAAAAAACTTGAAGTTAAGAGTTACAATTAACATCGTGCATTATGGTTGGACCACCCTTTATTTAAGTTTACTTTTAGTTAATTGAAAATGACAAATTGAAGCAGTTGGATCAAAATAATATTGACCCATTACCATTTCTACATTGGTGTTGTAACTTCGGAGCACTCACAAATAAGACTCATAAAACTGACTCTTAGGGCCATTAACAATAAGCAAATTAACCTAAAGTTTGAGCTAACTTAGAGTTACAGATGTAAAATTCCATACAAATTTGAATTTTTTAACTTTCAGTTTGTGTTAACTTTAGGTTATTTGTTTATTGAAAATAATCCCAAAAGTTTTCTCAGCAACCTAAAAAGCTACCTCAAATTGAGTGATAATTTTTCAGACTCATAAAAGACCCCAAAATAGCTAAATTTGAGGGAAAAATTTAAAACGCTCTTTTTTCTTTCTGAAAAAAATCGAATTTTCGAATTATAAAAGATCATCTTTGTGTGCTGGGTATGTAAAATTATATTCGAAGTTTTTCATCGGTTAGCGCAAATTATTGACAACAAGGTTATTGAGGGATTTTTTCTGCTCTACGAAATGTTCAAACAATTTTTTTGAGATTTTGACCCATAGTGCAGGGCATTAATAGCGTACTAAGAGAAATAAGTAAACGAATATTTTGTTTTGTTTGTTTCTCGGTAAGTTTGAGAGTTGTTTACAATATTTTTGTATAAAGTAGCAACAACAAAAAATAAGCAAAATTATTTTAAATTGGAAAAAAAATGCCGGACCAAAATATAAAATTACAACAAAATTGAACCACAAAAACTGACAAAGGGAAAAAACAAACATCAAGTGAGTCACCCAATCTGTCCGTTTAGCCCTTTGTCAGTCAGTCATCCAGTCACACAATTTTATTTTTACTTAAACAAACACAACAGCATGGTCCTCTTCATTCATCATCGTCGTCTTAATCATTCTAAATGTGGTAGAAATATTTGTTTTGCTTTGTTTTTATTTTTGTTTTTCCAACTTTTCTGTTGACGCCAATGTGTTGTTATTGTCTAAAATACACCAACAGTTCGTTAACGTTCCTAAAGCCACAATATCATCATCATCACAATTATTATCAACACTAAAACCAGTAACACAATACCACAGCTGCAGCAGCAGCAACATCTACAAAAAGCAAAACAAACGTTAACATCAGTCAGCAACATTATAAACAGCAACAACAATCAGACAAACAAAGCTGCCAGATGAAGTCAGCAGCAGCAGCAGCAGCAAAAAATAAACTTTTTGAGAAATTCACATTTCAATTGCGAGCATTTTTAGTTACAAATCGATTTCATAAGGTTTGGTAGTGTTTTACGGTGTTTGTCGTCGTCGGCTTAACATAATAAAACGAAAACAAAATTCAGAAAAATAAAACAAAACATTTTCAAAAAAACAAACAAAAACACGAGACAGTCTCGTGAAAATTATTTATGAAAAAAATTTGAAAAATATTATAAATTACTACGTCATTAAAAAATTTTAAATTTTATAAAAAGGTATTAAAAAATATTACAAGTTTAAAAAAAATTTTTGGCGCTAAATTTTTTTTGTTGCTATTTTAAGTTTAATTGTGATTCTTTTTCAAGTGTCGTTCATTCAATATCATTTCCTTCTTCCGCTGCAAAATATTGTTTATTTGTTCGACATGATGGCCTTAGTTGAAGTGTTAATGATATTTTGTTTTTCTAAATAATTTATTCGTAGGATTTATTTTCTTTTTTATTGTTTTTGTTGCAATTTGTGTTTTTGTTAATTTATTAAAAATACGAAAATTAAACAAAAAAAGTGAAATAATTATAAAAAGTGTATTAGTAATGAGGAAATTTTTTTAAAAATTATAAAAGTGAAAAAATAAAAAATATAAAAATCCAAATGCAAAGAAAAAAAATTGTTATTTAGAATTTAAACATATTAAAAAAAATTTCATTATTTCAGAAAAATTAAAAAAAAAGAATTTCAACCAATACCACAAAAACATAGTTCATAAATAATATAAAATAAATATTAAAATATTAATAATCATAAAAATATAAAATAAAAACATATTTTAAAATTATTTAAAAAAAAGATATTGCAATAAAGAATATTTAAAATTAAACCTTAAATTAAAAATAAATGCATTAAAGTAAAATAATATTAAAAAATATATGAATGTTAACACTGAAATTGTATATAAATAAATTTTTAAGATGTTTAAAATAATTAAAAAAAGTGAATTAATGAAAAATTGCTGTTTATTCAAATAATGAAAAATATATTTTGTAAAAGTCTCTGCAACATTTCTTTAATTTTTATCAACAAATATGTATAAGTTTAACAAAAATTAAATACAATTTTGTATTTAAAAATTGGAATATAAAGTGTGTGTGTGAATATGTTTTACAAAAATATTTTGTTTAAAAATAGTGCAATATCTAAAGTATTTTAAATAAAAAGTAGTTAAAAAATTTGTAAACAAAAATTTAACAAATTGTGTAAAACTGAAATCCGGAAGTAATAATAATCACGAGGACGTTTTAAAATTGTGTTGTGAAAATTTTTTCGCAAAAGTCTTTTGAAAATTGTTGTTAAAAAACATCACACCCGCTGGGATGTGAACCTGCGTCCTCTGAGCATCTTACCAATTCAGCTAACTTTATTAACTCTGCAAGTGAAACTAAATAATAGGATTTAACGTCAAAATTTTGTATAAGGTTTTTGTCTTGGCTAAGAATTAATTTAGACAATTTGTATATAATTTATCTTCACATAAGAAGTCAAAATTTACCTTAAAGGTTCAATTAGACGTGCTGTACCATATCGCCATAGCCGTAACCATTGCCATAACCATATTGCTGCTATCGATTAGTGGTTCCATAACCATAATGGGTTTTGTCGTAAAGGCACGGGCAGTTTCTCACAAATTCAATAAGTTTTTCGTCATCCATTGTCTACAAAAATATTGAAATAATTATAAACTAAAAAAATAAAAAGAAGCACAAACGAAAATATTAATTAAAACTCACCAATATCATGCAGCGTTCATTAAAAATAAAAACACAATAGAAATATGAAAAAGAACAATGAAAACAAAAATCAGCTGTTTACTATGGTTATGGCAGAAAACCAAAATTCAATTGATATCTACGGTTACGGTTATTACGTTATGGCATGTCACCAATAATCGAATACATTGTAGCCCATAAGATTGGTTTGAACAGCTGTTTTATATGGTTATGGTTATGGCACGTCTAATTGAACGTTAAAGCACCGTAAGTTGTTTGAGTTTCACGTGAAAAAACTGTCATATTCCATATAAAAAAAATTATTTTTCACGACAATCAGTTTCACGTGAAAATTGTGCAGAGTTTGCTTTCACGAAAATTTAATGTACAAGACTATTATTTTTCTTTATTTGTTTAAATTAAATTGCAATTTGATGCATTTAAAGCTCAAGTGAAATTTTTCCACGTGAAAAACACTATACGGAGCTTAACCATAAATATAGAACTTGTTTATGGTTTTTGACCTGGTTCTATAACACTTTGACACTAGATTTACCTAACGAGTGTTACTTGAAATTTTAACTAAAGCTAGCTCACTATTTTCTTACGGTGGGTCTCATACCGCAGGTTTAAACTTTAGTTAATAGTTAACCCAAAAATTTGTTGTTGTTTTGTGTACATTTTTTTGACATTTTCTTTTGTTTATAGTTAAGTTAAAGTTAAACCAACAATATGAGATTTAAGTAGCGATTACCAAAAAATCGACTTTTTAATTGTCATCATTGTAAAAAGTTGTCCAACAAAGGCATACATTAATTTTTATAAGGTGTAGCTAAAGGGTACCACATTAGAGTGATCCTAATTTTGTCAGCTTGCGAATTTTGAGCGTCGTTTCTCCTAGAAATTTTTATTTGTATATAGAAAACGTATTAAAGTAAAAATAAAGATGATCACATATCGGGAAGGTGTGGCGCATTCGCCTTGAAGTTAGAAAAATGAATTATTATTTTTACACAACTATATAACAACCCTACGGGAAATTTTAACAAACTGTCACCTAACTGGCCCCTTTATATGAAATAGACTGGTCACTTTTACATGGCGTTGTCATAGGAGGGGGAAATTGACCCTAGGACAGGTTACTGAACTCTCATAGGACAGGTTACTGAACTCTCATAAAAAACAAAGTTCAGGGACCTGTCCTGGGATTTGTCTTGTGACATGTCAAAGAGGTCAATTTCCCCCTCCTATGACAACGCCATGTAAAAGTGACCAGTCTATTTCATATAAAGGGGCCAGTTCGGTGACAGTTTGTTAAAATTTCCCGTAGGGAAGTTTTGAGGTCAGATTTTAAACGATTTAAAAATTCTTTATTGAAATACTTGTTTTGTATTCTTTAAATTCAGAAATACTCAGGTCAAAAAAATTATATTTATGATATCGTTAAACCAAAAAAGTTTCATTACAAAACAGTCCCATATATTTAATCATGGTTATCAAAAATCCTATTTGAAATTTCTAAAAGTTTCTTCAACAAAATAAAAAAAAATTAAAGATTGAATGGTTTTGTTAAGTAGGCCTTATTAAATAATAATAAGAAATATTTAGATTGTTCTCAGTGGATTTCGAGAACAATCTAAATGCTAAAATTTTACTTTTAGTCCATATCAAAAATTGGCGACGGAATTATTTTGAAATAATATGCATTTATTTTATTATAAAAGCTTGAAAAACCAAGAAAACATTAATTCGACTTTCTTTCTAGCCATAGGTGAAAATTGAATCATAACACATTTTGATGTGACGAATTTAAATGCGATTTGATAATATAATAAATAAAATAAAGTGAAGTAAAATAAAGTAAAATAAAACAAACCAAAATAATATAAAATAAAATAAAACGAAATAAAATGGAATAAAATAAAACAAAATAAAATGGAATAAAATAAAATAAAACAAAATAAAAATTATTTAAAACAAAATAAAATAAAATGAAATTTTAATAAAATAAAATTAAAGTAAAGTAAAATAAAATAAAGTAAAACAAAACAAACCAAAATAATATAAAATAAAATAAAACAAAATAAAATAAAACAAAATAAAATGGAATAAAATAAAATAAAACAAAATAAAAATTATTTAAAACAAAATAAAATAAAATGAAAATTTAATAAAATAAAATAAAATAAAATAAAGTAAGGTAAATTAAAGTAAAGTAAAATAAAGTAAAGTAAAATAAAATAAAATAAAACAAAACAAACCAAAATAATATAAAATAAGTTAAAATAAAATGGAATAAAATAAAAATTAAATAAAACAAAATAAAATGAAATTTTAATAAAATAATAAAATAAAACAAAACAAAACGAAATAAATAAATGAATAAATTTAATATTAACTGAGCAAATATTTAGTATCAGTTTAGTATCAGTTGAGTCTATATTTACAGAGACTACTAATTATAGAGATAGGAATTCAAAACTTACACTACTCACCGGTAGGGAGCGCTGAAATTTAGTATCACCTGAGCAACTATTTAGTATTAGCTGAGCCTATATTCAGAAACTCAAAAATTGCTGAAAACTGCGCAAAATAATAAAAAATCAAGCGCAAAATATATTTAAATAATAAAATTTGAGAATTCCTTTTTTTTTGCTTTTTTGTTTGTTATTATTTCAATTTAAATAAAAACAGAAAATTGTCAATTTTTTTAACAAAGTGCCATCTAGTGATAACCAGAGACTATTAATTATAGAGATAGGAAATCAAAACTTACACTACTCACCGATAGAGGGCGCTGTAATTTAATATTACCTGAGCAACTATTTAGTATCACTTTAGTATCAGCTGAGACTATATTTAAAAACTCAAAATCTACTCAAAACTGCTCAAAATAAGGAAAAACAAGCGCGGAATATATTCAAATAATAAAATTTGAAATATCCGTTTGTTTTTTTGCTTTGTTGTTTGTTTTATATTAATTTAATTTTTAATTTAAATAAAAAAATAAAATTGTCAATTTTTTTAACAAAGTGCCATCTAGTGATAACAATGTTTTTATAACTTATTTTTTTGGTGATGCCATACCCCTGGTGATAACGATATCGTTATTACTTTTATTTTTGGTGATGCCGTACCCCTGTATATTTAAAAACTCAAAAATAGCTGAACACTGCTCAAAATAATTTATTTGAATTGTTACCAAAAATGTTCAATTGACAATCACAAGGTTATGGGGTTGTATAAAAGTGACGTAACTAGGCACTAGTGTTATGACTTTTTGATTTTTTAGAAATATCAAATTTTACTAGCCCTAGCCAAAAAGGCCATAAAAAATATTAAGAAGCGTAAACTTACTTTTTCGCTGCTGTCAAAAAAGTTCCCGCACCAAAAGAGTTTAAATTTGGTCTATTTTTTTTTTTTTTTTTAGTTTAATTAAAATATTTCTCCGAAGTTTTAAACAAATGAGACTCTCATAAAAAACAAAGTTCAGAGACCTGTCCTGGGATTTGTTTTGTGACATGTCACAAGGAGTCAATTTCCCCCTCCTATGACAACGCCATGTAAAAGTGACCAGTCTATTTCATATAAAGGGGCCAGTTCGGTGACAGTTTGTTAAAATTTCCCGTAGGTATAATACTCGTAGTTATTTAGTAAAGTGTTGTTTTTTCAAACGCGTCGTATAGACCAAATATTATTAAAGAAAAAAATAAATTGAAAAAATGATTTGTGTGGGGAGGGATTTCTTTCCAGGACATTTTATGAGAATTGATTGTTTTTCAAAAATTGTACAGAATTGGCCGGTTTTCAACAAATTTTGCATAATTTTATAAAAATATCAATTAAATGTTATTAGATTATAATTATATTTATTTAAAAAATCGTTAACCCTTAAAGTCCTGGGACAAAAAGACCCATGAAGCTTATTTAATTTCTGACTGCATGTTTTTAAAATTTTAAGCTGCCTACACACGAAGGAACATTCGTCAGAACATGGGCATGTTCTAACGAATGTTCCATCGTCTCTATAAATGTTTCGTGTTAAAACTTTTGTGCCTCAAATATCAAAATTTGTTCATATTTTATGTTTCCAAACTCAATGTTCCATCGTGTGTATCAATGTTTACTGTTTTTGCTGTGTTAGTTCATTGAAAGTAGTCGTGCTGTAAGGTGCTTTGTAATTTGCGCAGTAAAGAAAATGAAAGAGACGAAAGTGGCGACAATTACAAATAATAAAAACTGGATTTATTTTAGAAATGAATATCAAAATTTACGAGAATTATGGGATATAAAATATGATAGCTAAAAAAATTAAATATAAAAATTAATATGAAAAATTAACAATTAACAAATTAATTAAATTTGATTTTTTTCCGCGCATATTTGATGTGATTAGTTCGACAAACAAACAGAACTAATGTTTCGTTTGAGGTTTTGTTGTGTGTGACACTGTCTGTATTAAAAAATTTAAATAAAAATGAATCACATGTTCTGACAAATGTTCCTTCGTTTGTAGGCAGCATTAAAATTGCTCGAAATATGTGTTCCATATTATATTTATGAAACCTGATCCACATCCGGTTAATATTTTAACTTGTGATCAAAAAAGGCTTGTAGGATAACGTTTTTTAAGTGAACTTTCAGACTTTAATCTCACTTTTTAGGGTTAAAAATGTGGGCGCAAAATAACTTTAGTTTTCTTTTCTACACGTATTTTTCGCTTTTGTCTAAAAAATGGGGGACAAATTTCAATGCCACCAGTCAGTTTCGTTCTGTTTAGTACAAAACATGTGGAGAGTTGGCTTTTCTATGTTTTGATCAGTTAATTTAACGACAGATGATCATGTTTAGTTGCCACTGAAAAAATCGCATTTTAGTCTAGTAGACTAAAAACTAGGATTCACAATGGGAGTCAAAAGACATATTTTTAAGTTGAAAATTGATTTATTTTTTTTTTATTAAAACAATAATTATGTGTATTTATTTAATTTTTTTAAGTTTATGTCTACATTTATGGTTTTTATATACATATCAGAATATTGCCAGAATAACAATTGAAAATAAAATGAAAGAAAAAAAATTTAGTATGAGTATTTAAACAAAAAATAGTGAAACATATGTAATATTCAGTAAATATATAAGCATGGAAATTCAATGAGAAATTAAATTTACGTTGTATCAAAATATATATTTTGGTACATTAAAAGCACGTTGACATTAAAACAAAAGCTAAAAAATATGTATAATACAAAACCTAATGTTTTCATAATAAAACTGTAAAAAATTCAACTTTCATCAAATAAACGGTTATGTTGACGTATTAACTAAAAAAAATTAACATTTACGTCAATTTATAGAGAAATTGCGAAAGAGATAAAAAAATCATTTTAGAAATTAAATAAATTATTAATTTAAATATATTATTAATTTATTATTTTTCGAATATTTTATTCAAAAACTCATGTGATGATCAGAGAAGACAAAATTGCTGTTTTTGCTTTTTATGCTTTTTATCATGGATGGTAACCGAAATGAATGCGGTTATCGTTAGGGTAACGATATTTTAGGTTATTTCGGTAAAGGTATTTTAAGGGTAACGCTATTTCATTTATTTCGGTATCGGTATTTTAAGGATAACGGTATTTGAGTTATTTCGGTAACGGTATTTTAAAGATAAAGATATTTGCGTTATTTCGGTAACGGTATTTTAAGGTTAACGGTATTTCAGTTATATCGGTAACGGTTTTTTTGGGGTAACGGTAGTGATCGATGATTCCCGCAATTTATTTTACAAAAAAAACCGAGATTAAAAACTGAACCAATTTATCAACCTATTGTTCAAAAAGTACTCAAAAACCACGTGAAATTACCGAAAGCAGAAAATTGAAAATAACGGTAACGGAAAGGGTTTTGAATCGATAACGGTATTTTAGCGGTATTGCCTGCCAACCCTGCTTTTTATTGCTTGTTTTACTCATATTTGCTTCTTTTTGCTTTTTTGGATTTTTCGTTTTTTAACTTTAAAAAATCTTTTTCTTAAGATTTTTGATCTTTTAATTGCTTTTTTAAAGACTTGTAGCCCAAAAATACTTTTTATGCTCACAAAAAAATATTTTTTCTCTTAACTTTAAATTAAAAAATAAAAAAAACTGTTGTTTTCCAAGTTTTTTTGCTTTTGCTTTTTTCGCGCTTTTTTTACAATATTGTTTTGCTTTAAACACATCGGATTTTGCTTTTTTCTGTCTTCTCTGGTGATGATAACATAAAATAAAAGTGACATGCTGAGTCACTGTTGGTAAAAGTGGCACAAAAGTGCCATTTGTGGCACTATTGAATGTTCAATGGCACCTTGGCACTCTCCATAGAATTTTGGCACTTTTTACGAAAATTTCTATATAATTTGAAAAAAGGTCGATATCGCTGGTTTTCCATTAAAAGCCACGCCTATTAAGAAGGGGTAGCAAAATTAAAAAACAAATGCTACACTAAAAATATCTACAATTTTTTGGACCACCTTCCAGTTCTTCGGGGACAATTTAATCATTATTTTGATATTTAAAAATAAAAGCAACGGGGATAAAATTAGAAAAACTTTAATTGATTCTATTGTATTGTCAAATTTAATTGTAAAATTTTTTGAAAGTCTTTGACCTGCTAAGTTATCTTAAAATAACGTAAGTTTAGTGCTTTACTATAGTTAAGAACGGCATTTTTATATGAAAATATTTGTGGTAGATAATGTTAAACTCGGGTTACTTTTTAGATAAGTTGCCCGCTTTTTTTGTCTTTTTACTTAACCCTTAAATGCATGATCTCTACAATTTTAACCATTTTTTTTATATATGATTTCTAAAGGCGTGTACATTTCAAGAAAAATACCAAAAAAATTTATTTAAAAAAAAGTTGATTTTTATTGAAAAATATGGTTTTTTGCCAAATAGCTAAATTGTGATTATTTTAACGTGGATGAAAAAAAGAAACAAAAAAAAATATATGAAATATTAATTATACATTTTTTGTTGCCAAAATTAATTTTATTGCGAGAATACCACTTTAAATAGTTAAACAAACATTTTTGAATATTGCACTTTTTGTAAAAAAACGCGTATTTTAGATTTTTCACAAACATACGAAGCAAAACCAAGATTTTTCCTATAACTGTTTAAAAAATCTTGAGTTATAGTTTCTAAGAGCACTTTGTGCAGAAAGGGCCCCAATGCCCAAAAATGGAGTTTTATGCATCAAGTGGCGTTTTTTATTAAGAAACTGGTATGTTGCCAAATGGCTACACCACGCATTTAAGGGTTAAAGTAACTAAATGTATAAATATTTGAAATAAAAGCTGAACATATTTTTTTTGAAACATTAAATGTTGCTTAATTTTTTTTTTTTTTGGCACTTTTAAAGCTTTTTGGCACTTTTTTGGCATCATTGAGGCACCAAACGAAATTTATCAAATACCATCACTGTGCTGAGTTAAGAAATTTAACCGTTAAATGCATAGTGTAGTCATTTGGTAACATAACAGTTTTTTAATAAAACAAAAACCCACTTGATGAACAAAACTGCATTTTTGGGCAAAGGGGCCCCTTGTGCACACAGTGTTCTTAAGCGGAGAATACACGAGGGAACATTCGTGAAAAAATGGCCATTTTTATTTGAGAATGTGTGTGTGTGTGCGTGTTGATATCGTGCAATTCGTGTTTACAAAATTTTTTAATATTTTTTGTTCCCTACTCAATGTTCCTTCGTGTATTCTCCGCTTTATAGTTTAAACAGTTATAGAAAAAATTTTGGTTTTCCACTGCTCAATAAAATTCGTTTTGGTGACAATAAAGGTATAGTTTATGTTTTTTTTTCATATACGTTAAAATATTCGCAATATAGCCATTTGGCAACAAAATATATTTTTCAATAAAAATCATTTAAAAAAGACTTTTTTTTTGGTATTTTTCTTGAAATGTAAACGCCTTTAGAAATCACATTAAAAAATTTTTTTTTAAATTAAGAGATCATGCATTTAAGGATTAAACAAATATCAAAGAACCAACGTTGTTAAATTTGGTTACTTTCCAAGACTTGACACTACTCGTACTCTATAGTTTAAAAGTTCGCATACTCGGTGTTTCGCAATACTTTTAATTGATGTTTATACAAAAAATCAACCCATTTGTTGAAAGTAATAATTTAGCTTAAGACCAAACAAAATATGACTAAATTCTTAAATAAACAAAAAAAAATAGCAACCTTTTTACAATTACAAACAATTTTATCACCCCGACTAAAAAAGTTTTCTTAATTGATATGATATAATTATAAATGTTTATATGCGTGGCTTTATATAACCATATACATTTATAATAACACTTTGGTTTAAAAAAAATGTGTTCGATACGACGTTATATACATATGTATAATCATATGCGATTTGGTTTCCACCCACATATTAAGAGATCTGCGATCAGAGCTTTGAAGAATTAATTCCTTAATTCAATTTTTCAATTCTGAATTAAAATTCGATGAATTAATTCACAAAGCACCATATATTGAATGGAGTTAATTCACATTTGTTTTCGTTCGATTTATTTTGTTACGAATTAATTCAATTGCTCTAGTTCTTTTTATGATTTAATTCATTGAATTAATTAATTCATGAATTAATTCATTTGATTTAATTCATTTGAATTCATTGAACGCGTTCAATTTTATAAATCGAACGGAAAAAATTTGAATTAATTCCTTACTGAATTAATTCACCACTGAATTCGTTCAATTTCATTTTCGTTCAGTGAATTAAAGAAAAATAAAATTACGTTGAGTGAATTTAAAAAAATAAAATTAAGTTCAGTGAATTAAAAACAAAATAAAATTAAATTAAAATTTAAAAATAAAATTTAGACAAACATATGTATGTTGGTTTTTAATTTTTATTTAAAAATAAAAATAGTTCTTTTCGACCTTTTCAATTGATTAATTAGAAATTTATTGATTTAGTTTGAGGCCAATCTCCTTATTATGAATTAACATAATAAGTACTTTTTTTCCAAAAACTACTATTTTTCTTCATCAGAATACTCTCCTGACAAATACTTCACAGAGTTTTTGCTATCAAAAACCTCTACACTTTCAAGAATGAAAATTCGATCGTTTCGGGGATTTCCGGGTCCCCTTCATCAGTTTTCTTTAGAAAGTGGTGGCATTACATGTATTAAATAAATACGGTTTAAGTTCAGTTATTTTTTCCGTAAAAAAAAGTTGTTCCTACAAATTTTTGTAAATTTGAGTTAAACCGAAAATTTATTTTGTCAGCTATTTCTAAGTTTATTAGCAAGAATTTTTCTAAACAACTTTTTCTCGTTTTGAATTTTGATCTTTATTTCTTTATTGAAATAAAACAAAATAAACCAAATTTCAAAAGAAGGATTACAGTTACAAACTGCGTTATTCATTTCAAACATCTTTCCATCAATACCAAAGATCGATCAATACCCACTTTGTTAGCCAAACTGTTCTGTCGGGCATTAGTATTTAATATGAATGAAAATAAGTGATCTCAACAATATTTACTAAAATTTTATTTGAAAATTTTCATAAAATTATATGTATTTATATATAATTTGATCCAATTAGATAGACCCAATTTTCGGATCAAATTGTATCAGGTTAGATAACATGCTTATCTCGCTTGATACAATTATATATTCCAATATTCGGATCAAATTAGATATGAACATATATATGGGTTTATATATGGTGATATATGATTATATAACATCTTTTTTAGTCGGGACGGTTTTGTTAATTTTCTTCAATACCAAAGTAAAAAAAATTATATGGAGCCATATGAAGTTATATTTAATTATATATAATCTTTTATGTAATTAGATATAATTACATCCGAAAAATGAGAACATCTTATTGTATCGAATTGTAAACAATTGTATACAATTTGGTACAATTTGATACAATTTTATGCAATTCGATACAATTGTATCCGAATTTTGTCCTCATTCAATTACATCAAATTATATCTTTTTGTATAAAATTATATAAAATGTTATAAAAGTGGATATAGTTTGATACAATTATATCTAAAAATTTACCTTAGACTTTAGATCATATTATATATGACCACATCAAACAATATATCAAAATTAGTTTTTTAAATAAAAAAGTTATGCAATATCTGGAGATCAGACCTGGGGCATTTCAATTACAATTGCAAATAAATGTAATTGAAATTACAATTGCAAATAAATGTAATTGAAATTAAAAAAAACTCAATTACATTTCATAATTGAAAGTGATTTCAATTACAAATTTCAATTACATTTAGAATTAAAGTGTTTTTTGTTAAAATTTTGTAGAAAAAACTGACTGGGATAGGTTGGATAGGCGTGGATAAGTATAAAAAGAATACGTCATTTTTTTGTCATTATTTCTTTTCCGAAAAAATGTAATTGTAATTGACATTTTTTCAATTACAATTATATGTAATGTATAATTGAAAATTTGCAATTACAAATTACTTGTAATTGTTTTTTTTTTTAATTACAATTACAAATAATATGTAATTGTAATTGAATTTTTTTCAATTACAATTACATGTAATTGTGTAATTGCATGTGTAATTAATTTCCAAATATAATGATTAACCCAAACGTCTGCTGGAGATCCTATAATTTCGATAAATCTTCCATTACTTTTATCCAGATATACCATGACAGTGCATTAAACATGAACAAAATTTTCTTTATTTTTAGTAATTTTAAAATAAAGTTAACAAGACTTAAATTTTAAAGTTAATAGGATTATGTTATACAACCAAGATATAAGAAAAATAGTAAAAAAAAATAGTAAAATATTACAAAATAATAAAAATTACTAAAAATATATGATGCAAAAAATAAACTCACACACGAATCATGCACGGGTTATATATTCTTATTCACGCTCACGCACGAATCAAGTACGAATTATATATTCTCAGACTAACACACGAATCACTTGAGTATAGTAATTATGTTCCTATGCTCCTTGCAGGAGTAAAAGGAACAAATATATATATATATATATATATATATAGTAATTATTACTCACGATCACGTGTGAATAACGTGACTCACAAACATTTCTAGTCACGCGCCAATCCCTAGTAATTACTAAATCTAAAACTACACCATTTTCACTTTTATTTCAGAAAATTCCAAATATATTTCAAAATTTTCCAAAAATGTTTTAAAATTACCCAAAAATGTTTTAAAATTGTCCAAAAATGTTTTAAAATTGCCCAAATATATTTTAAAATTGTCTAAAAATGTTTCAAAATTATCCAAAATGTTTCAAAATTATCCAAAAATATTTAAAAATTTTCCAAAAATATTTCAAAATTGTCCAAAAATCATACAAAATTGTCCAAAAATGTTTTAAAATTATCCAAAAATCATTGAAAATTGTCCACAAATGTTTTAAAATTGTCCAAAAACCTTTGATATTTGTCCAATAGCATTTCAAAATTGTCCAAAATGTATTTTAAAATTTTCAAAATGCATTTCATTTGTATTTAAAAATTTTAAATCTCTATTTGAAAATTGTCCAAATGCATTTCAAATAATTCCATTTGTATTTGAAAATTCTCCAAATGTATTTGATAAAATTCCAAATGTATTTAAAAAAACTATATTCTGGAATACAAATATTGTCTTTATAAATGCATTTGGAATTTTATCAAATACATTTGGAGAATTTTCAAATATAAATGGAATTATTTGAAATGCATTTGGATAATTTTCAAATACAGATTTAAAATTTTTAAATACAAATAAATAATTTTGAAATACATTTTGAAAATTTTAAAATACATTTTGGACAATTTTCAAATACAATTGGACAAATATTAAAGGTTTTTAGACAATTTTAAACAATATTTGGACAATTTTGAATAATTTTTGGACAATTCTAAAACATTTTTGGACAATTTTGAATGATTTTTGGACAATTTTAAAACATTTTTGGACAATTTTTAAAACATTTTTGTATAATTTTAAAACATTTTAGACAATTTTGAAACATTTTGAGACAATTTTAAAATATATTTTGACAATTTTAAAACATTTTTGGATAATTTTAAAACACTTTTGGATAATTTTAAAACATTTTTGGACAATTTTCAAATATATTTGGAATTTTCTGAAATAAAAGTGAAAATGGTGTAGTTCAAAATCATTGTTAACATAGAACCACATATAATATAATACGGTTTTATATGGACCTTATATATTTTTATATAAAATCACTTTGAAATAATTGCTTATGTGGGATGATATATAATTATAGATGATTTTATAAAGAACGTAATATTGTTATATATTAAAGAAATCATGAAATGTTGTAGATATGGAACCATATTAAGTTATATATGGGTTCTTATTCGTCAATATATAATCATATCAAACACAAATTATGAAATATTTCTTATATGGCTCCACATATAGTTTTATATTATTATGTATAGTGCCATACTAAATTATATGTAAACGTATATGTAATTATATCTGTAATATTTTTAATAAAACCTTTGAGGAAAAAATATCTAACATATGACTATATAAAAGTTTTTGTAACTATATGCAATTACATGAAATAATATATGATTATATCAAAACTTTTTTACTCGGGTAGTAAAAAATATTTTTATCTCTCAAGAACAAATAAATTCCTATATACCATATTTTTTGTTTCAAAATAACCGATAATTCGCCGATATTTTTGATTTTTTTTTTTATATGAGACTACAAATTTTTAGGTATTATTTATATTTGTTATTGTTTAATTTTACACTAACAATTTCACTATCACTATCAAAGGCTAAAGATTGTGTTAGTATTGGCCTATTGGCAAACAAATATATAAATAGTACATTCGTACAAATATATACGTTCAATGACTTGATTTATCTTACATTTTGTTGTACTTATTAATAAAAAAGCAAACAAATGGTTAGACACCTTACTATTTTTAAGCCTTAGCGGAATAATACAAAAAAAAATACTTTTCAAAACAAAACAAACACACGAACTTTTAAAGAATGTATTCTTTAAATTTCACGTGAAAGCAGCTCTCAAATTTCATATAAAAAACTCCTTTTTTGCGTTCAATTTTTCGCTTGATATTGTTGCAGATTTTATTTTATAATTGTGCCACAATGAATATAATATCATAGCACAGTGGTGTATATCCATAGGACAAAACTCAGATTTTGCGAAAGTGAGTTATGACAAATTTGATCTCGCTACTGGTACACAATTATTCCAGCCTAATTATGATACAAATATTTCGCTTAAAAAATTCATTTTTCATTCACATTTCACCTTCAAAAGTGAACACAGTAAACTGCTGAACTGAGACAAGTTTGCATTCTTTTTTTTGCCGTTGTATTGTGATTTTTGTGATAGCTCTAACATGGTATATTTTAATCAAGGAATATGTTTAGTATTTAATAAAATTTTTAATATTTGCTTTCGATTATGTACTATTTTAAGGGTTGCTACGCCTCTGCGATTTTGACACGAAATATTAAGAGGAGGCTTCGATTTTCTTGACATATATTTTGAAGTCCGCGTAAGTCCACGCTATAACTACATTTAAATTAAAGAGAGAGCTTAGGCTCTTGATTTGAGAAGGTTCTAGCTGCGAAAGTCTGCGATTCCAGGAGATATAGCACTTTTACAAAGCTGCTAAGAAAACAAGCGTTTTTAACGTTTCTCTTTTTTTAAGGTTCACCAACCGCGATTTCTTTTACCCGAATATTTATTTTTGATATTTGGGTGTATATTAAAAAGAAATCTGGTACCATCCAAAAAAAAAAACAATGATGAGTGTAGTTCTAGAACCAAGCAGAGGCTGAAGTCCAGTTTGTCGAAACAAGATCCTTCTACTGTCGCATCAGGTAGATAGATACTGATCATATTGTGGCACTTGTTGTCGAAGATAAATTTACGAAATTTCAATGTAACTTAAGTCAATAGTCACATTTCAAAAATTTTTTTGCTTGGTTATCAGACCGTCTTAAATGCGAAAAAGAAGTGTTGTTTACGGCCGTACCTGTGGGGCCAAATGATTTGGTCAGTACCTGGTGGTTGATCAGGGCCACGTCGTTGGCTGGGATATTGATGTGATGGACGACGTTGGCAGCTTCCTTCTTTTATTCAATCAAAACACACCTTTTTATTGTTTTTTGTTCCTTATATAGATTTTTTTTAATTCGATTTAATTGTCTTTCTTTTTTTTATAATAAAAGTATTAAAGTATTTACGCCTCGTATACTGTGTATATGTTGTAAGTTTACTCAATTAATAGTGGTATTCATCTAACTGGATTTATGCCCTCGTAAACCGTGTATTTTTGTAATCGTGTATATTTATAACTTTACCTGTTTATTTGAATGAACGCACCTTTTAAAACTATTCACATCTCAATTTTGCATGTAGCCACTTCTTCGTTCTTTTCATAAATTAAACACAGAATTTTTTAAATTTGTATTATTTAAAAACAAATAAAACAGAAAATAAAAAATAAAAAACAACAAACAAAAAAATTAAAAATAATTTTATTTTTGACAATATTCAAATGTATGTATAAATACGAAAAAGTTTACACACAAAAATGTAAGCGTATATTTACCAGGGCTCGTAAACTAGTTTTGACATTAATCGAGTAAACTTACAACATATACACAGTATACGAGGCGTAAATAATTTAAATGAATACCATTAATGTCAAAACTAGTTTACGAGCCCTCGTAAATATACGCTTACATTTTTATGTGTAAACTTTTTCGTATTTATTCACACATTTAAATATTGTCAAAAATAAAATTATTTTGTATTGTTTTGTTTGTTGTTATTATTTTTTTATTTATTTTCTGTTTTATTTGTTTTTAAATGCTACAAATTTAAAAAATTCTGTGTTTAATTTATGAAAATATCACAAAAGTGGCTAAATGCAAAATTGAAATATGAATAGTTTTAAAAGGTGCGTTCATTCAAATAAACAGGTAAAGTTACAAATATACGCCATTAAAAAAATACACGGTTTACGAGGGCATAAATGCAGTTAGATGAATACTACTAATTACAATTTTATTTTCTTTTTTATTTTATTCACATTTTATTTGCTGTTTATGCCGAAGTTGACGATCGTTCTTAAGTCAATTAAAAAACATAACCCAGCCAAAGTGCTGTGAGATATGTGATTACATCAAGTACCCACAAGCTTCACAGCACTAGTACTCTATTTGGGTGTCTCAAAGGGGGTACCGTACACGGTCTAACATATCAAACATTTATGTCATGACATGGTTTATTAGTACATTAGTATTGGTTTGAGTATGTTCCTGTTTGAAGTCACATTATAAAACAAAAGCTTTTAGAGTGTCCCGCTATCTCTTTATAAAATATATACTCTTTGGTATTATTAATAATTTTTATTTTCTATCTCTGAGATATGTTTAACGAAATTAGAATTTTAGAATCAAAATTATTTTAAAAATTTTAAATTGTAGGGAGGATTGGAAAATTAATGTGTCTACAAAAGATTTTCAATAAAAAATATATCAGAGTTGGCAGGAAATACCGTTATCAATTCAAAACCTTTCAAGTGATTACTGTTACCCTTAAAATACCATTACAGAAATAAGCACAATACCGTTATCCTCAAAATGCCGTTAGCGAAAAAACTGAAATACGGTTATCTTTAAAATACCGACACCTAAATATATGAAATATCGACACCCATAAATTACCGTTACCGAAATAAATGAACTACCGTTACCCTTAAAGCACCGTTGCCGTTATTTTTAATTCTCTGCTCTTGGTAATTACACGTGGTTATTGAGTATTTCACATAAATTATGTTGATTAATTTATTTTGTTTTTATTTTAGTTTGTTTAAAATAAATAAATAAATAAATAAATAAATAAATAAATAAATAAATAAATAAATAAATAAATAAATAAATAAATAAATAAATAAATAAATAAATAAATAAATAAATAAATAAATAAATAAATAAATAAATAAATAAATAAATAAATAAATAAATAAATAAATAAATAAATAAATAAATAAATAAATAAATAAATAAATAAATAAATAAATAAATAAATAAATAAATAAATAAATAAATAAATAAATAAATAAATAAATAAATAAATAAATAAATAAATAAATAAATAAATAAATAAATAAATAAATAAATAAATAAATAAATAAATAAATAAATAAATAAATAAATAAATAAATAAATAAATAAATAAATAAATAAATAAATAAATAAATAAATAAATAAATAAATAAATAAATAAATAAATAAATAAATAAATAAATAAATAAATAAATAAATAAATAAATAAATAAATAAATAAATAAATAAATAAATAAATAAATAAATAAATAAATAAATAAATAAATAAATAAATAAATAAATAAATAAATAAATAAATAAATAAATAAATAAATAAATAAATAAATAAATAAATAAATAAATAAATAAATAAATAAATAAATAAATAAATAAATAAATAAATAAATAAATAAATAAATAAATAAATAAATAAATAAATAAATAAATAAATAAATAAATAAATAAATAAATAAATAAATAAATAAATAAATAAATAAATAAATAAATAAATAAATAAATAAATAAATAAATAAATAAATAAATAAATAAATAAATAAATAAATAAATAAATAAATAAATAAATAAATAAATAAATAAATAAATAAATAAATAAATAAATAAATAAATAAATAAATAAATAAATAAATAAATAAATAAATAAATAAATAAATAAATAAATAAATAAATAAATAAATAAATAAATAAATAAATAAATAAATAAATAAATAAATAAATAAATAAATAAATAAATAAATAAATAAATAAATAAATAAATAAATAAATAAATAAATAAATAAATAAATAAATAAATAAATAAATAAATAAATAAATAAATAAATAAATAAATAAATAAATAAATAAATAAATAAATAAATAAATAAATAAATAAATAAATAAATAAATAAATAAATAAATAAATAAATAAATAAATAAATAAATAAATAAATAAATAAATAAATAAATAAATAAATAAATAAATAAATAAATAAATAAATAAATAAATAAATAAATAAATAAATAAATAAATAAATAAATAAATAAATAAATAAATAAATAAATAAATAAATAAATAAATAAATAAATAAATAAATAAATAAATAAATAAATAAATAAATAAATAAATAAATAAATAAATAAATAAATAAATAAATAAATAAATAAATAAATAAATAAATAAATAAATAAATAAATAAATAAATAAATAAATAAATAAATAAATAAATAAATAAATAAATAAATAAATAAATAAATAAATAAATAAATAAATAAATAAATAAATAAATAAATAAATAAATAAATAAATAAATAAATAAATAAATAAATAAATAAATAAATAAATAAATAAATAAATAAATAAATAAATAAATAAATAAATAAATAAATAAATAAATAAATAAATAAATAAATAAATAAATAAATAAATAAATAAATAAATAAATAAATAAATAAATAAATAAATAAATAAATAAATAAATAAATAAATAAATAAATAAATAAATAAATAAATAAATAAATAAATAAATAAATAAATAAATAAATAAATAAATAAATAAATAAATAAATAAATAAATAAATAAATAAATAAATAAATAAATAAATAAATAAATAAATAAATAAATAAATAAATAAATAAATAAATAAATAAATAAATAAATAAATAAATAAATAAATAAATAAATAAATAAATAAATAAATAAATAAATAAATAAATAAATAAATAAATAAATAAATAAATAAATAAATAAATAAATAAATAAATAAATAAATAAATAAATAAATAAATAAATAAATAAATAAATAAATAAATAAATAAATAAATAAATAAATAAATAAATAAATAAATAAATAAATAAATAAATAAATAAATAAATAAATAAATAAATAAATAAATAAATAAATAAATAAATAAATAAATAAATAAATAAATAAATAAATAAATAAATAAATAAATAAATAAATAAATAAATAAATAAATAAATAAATAAATAAATAAATAAATAAATAAATAAATAAATAAATAAATAAATAAATAAATAAATAAATAAATAAATAAATAAATAAATAAATAAATAAATAAATAAATAAATAAATAAATAAATAAATAAATAAATAAATAAATAAATAAATAAATAAATAAATAAATAAATAAATAAATAAATAAATAAATAAATAAATAAATAAATAAATAAATAAATAAATAAATAAATAAATAAATAAATAAATAAATAAATAAATAAATAAATAAATAAATAAATAAATAAATAAATAAATAAATAAATAAATAAATAAATAAATAAATAAATAAATAAATAAATAAATAAATAAATAAATAAATAAATAAATAAATAAATAAATAAATAAATAAATAAATAAATAAATAAATAAATAAATAAATAAATAAATAAATAAATAAATAAATAAATAAATAAATAAATAAATAAATAAATAAATAAATAAATAAATAAATAAATAAATAAATAAATAAATAAATAAATAAATAAATAAATAAATAAATAAATAAATAAATAAATAAATAAATAAATAAATAAATAAATAAATAAATAAATAAATAAATAAATAAATAAATAAATAAATAAATAAATAAATAAATAAATAAATAAATAAATAAATAAATAAATAAATAAATAAATAAATAAATAAATAAATAAATAAATAAATAAATAAATAAATAAATAAATAAATAAATAAATAAATAAATAAATAAATAAATAAATAAATAAATAAATAAATAAATAAATAAATAAATAAATAAATAAATAAATAAATAAATAAATAAATAAATAAATAAATAAATAAATAAATAAATAAATAAATAAATAAATAAATAAATAAATAAATAAATAAATAAATAAATAAATAAATAAATAAATAAATAAATAAATAAATAAATAAATAAATAAATAAATAAATAAATAAATAAATAAATAAATAAATAAATAAATAAATAAATAAATAAATAAATAAATAAATAAATAAATAAATAAATAAATAAATAAATAAATAAATAAATAAATAAATAAATAAATAAATAAATAAATAAATAAATAAATAAATAAATAAATAAATAAATAAATAAATAAATAAATAAATAAATAAATAAATAAATAAATAAATAAATAAATAAATAAATAAATAAATAAATAAATAAATAAATAAATAAATAAATAAATAAATAAATAAATAAATAAATAAATAAATAAATAAATAAATAAATAAATAAATAAATAAATAAATAAATAAATAAATAAATAAATAAATAAATAAATAAATAAATAAATAAATAAATAAATAAATAAATAAATAAATAAATAAATAAATAAATAAATAAATAAATAAATAAATAAATAAATAAATAAATAAATAAATAAATAAATAAATAAATAAATAAATAAATAAATAAATAAATAAATAAATAAATAAATAAATAAATAAATAAATAAATAAATAAATAAATAAATAAATAAATAAATAAATAAATAAATAAATAAATAAATAAATAAATAAATAAATAAATAAATAAATAAATAAATAAATAAATAAATAAATAAATAAATAAATAAATAAATAAATAAATAAATAAATAAATAAATAAATAAATAAATAAATAAATAAATAAATAAATAAATAAATAAATAAATAAATAAATAAATAAATAAATAAATAAATAAATAAATAAATAAATAAATAAATAAATAAATAAATAAATAAATAAATAAATAAATAAATAAATAAATAAATAAATAAATAAATAAATAAATAAATAAATAAATAAATAAATAAATAAATAAATAAATAAATAAATAAATAAATAAATAAATAAATAAATAAATAAATAAATAAATAAATAAATAAATAAATAAATAAATAAATAAATAAATAAATAAATAAATAAATAAATAAATAAATAAATAAATAAATAAATAAATAAATAAATAAATAAATAAATAAATAAATAAATAAATAAATAAATAAATAAATAAATAAATAAATAAATAAATAAATAAATAAATAAATAAATAAATAAATAAATAAATAAATAAATAAATAAATAAATAAATAAATAAATAAATAAATAAATAAATAAATAAATAAATAAATAAATAAATAAATAAATAAATAAATAAATAAATAAATAAATAAATAAATAAATAAATAAATAAATAAATAAATAAATAAATAAATAAATAAATAAATAAATAAATAAATAAATAAATAAATAATAAATAAATAAATAAATAAATAAATAAATAAATAAATAAATAAATAAATAAATAAATAAATAAATAAATAAATAAATAAATAAATAAATAAATAAATAAATAAATAAATAAATAAATAAATAAATAAATAAATAAATAAATAAATAAATAAATAAATAAATAAATAAATAAATAAATAAATAAATAAATAAATAAATAAATAAATAAATAAATAAATAAATAAATAAATAAATAATAAATAAATAAATAAATAAATAAATAAATAAATAAATAAATAAATAAATAAATAAATAAATAAATAAATAAATAAATAATAAATAAATAAATAATTAAATAAATAAATAAATAAATAATAAATAAATAAATAAATAAATAAATAAATAAATAAATAAATAAATAAATAAATAAATAAATAAATAAATAATAAATAAATAAATAAATAAATAAATAAATAAATAAATAAATAAATAAATAAATAAATAAATAAATAAATAAATAAATAAATAAATAAATAAATAAATAAATAATAAATAAATAAATAAATAAATAAATAAATAAATAAATAATAAATAAATAAATAAATAAATAAATAAATAAATAAATAAATAAATAAATAAATAAATAAATAAATAAATAAATAAATAAATAAATAAATAAATAAATAAATAAATAAATAAATAAATAAATAAATAAATAAATAAATAAATAAATAAATAAATAAATAAATAAATAAATAAATAAATAAATAAATAAATAAATAAATAAATAAATAAATAAATAAATAAATAAATAAATAAATAAATAAATAAATAAATAAATAAATAAATAAATAAATAAATAAATAAATAAATAAATAAATAAATAAATAAATAAATAAATAAATAAATAAATAAATAAATAAATAAATAAATAAATAAATAAATAAATAAATAAATAAATAAATAAATAAATAAATAAATAAATAAATAAATAAATAAATAAATAAATAAATAAATAAATAAATAAATAAATAAATAAATAAATAAATAAATAAATAAATAAATAAATAAATAAATAAATAAATAAATAAATAAATAAATAAATAAATAAATAAATAAATAAATAAATAAATAAATAAATAAATAAATAAATAAATAAATAAATAAATAAATAAATAAATAAATAAATAAATAAATAAATAAATAAATAAATAAATAAATAAATAAATAAATAAATAAATAAATAAATAAATAAATAATATAAATAAATAAATAAATAAATAAATAAATAAATAAATAAATGCGGTATGCACCGAAATAACCGACAACCTTTAAATATCGTTAACCTTAAAATGCCGTTACCGATATAACGATACCTAAAAAACTCAAATATCGTTATCGGTAAAATAAAAAATGATATATCGAACTCATTACCAAAGTTTTGCTGGGATATAATTTCTAGAGACACAAAATTATGATGATTAAAAAACTCGGCTTATGAATAAATTTCTGCTTCCTTATGAATAAAATTTCCTGCTTCAAAAAGAATTCATTATTTAAGTTTAGCAAATAATACGTACTAAATTTTTTGAAATGAGTATAAATAAGTGAAAACATCGTAAACGAAGAAAACATGCGTAAAGCCCCCCATACATTTGCAATATTATACCCAATATAATGGCACAGTATTTTTCTCGTTTTCCCACAAACCATACAATAAATTGCAACATATACATATGTAACAAAAGATCGCCACAATATTTTATGCAATATATGAATTCAACATTACACTCAAAACGCACACAAACATAAACAGCGCAAAATTAAAATTGCACAGTGTTGCCAATAGATTATGAAATATTTCAAGTTGTCCAACAAAAATCAAAAGTGTTTTGATTCACTACATAATATTGCTCAACCTTCAATTTAATACACACATGGTCAATATCATTGCACCATAATATTGCAAATGTCCGCTTAAGAGATTTTAGCCGGTAAAAAACTAAATTTTTTTTTATGAGTAAAATATTTTTTCTAGTAAAAAATTTGTCTAAGATTCGCATTTTTGTTACACTATAAATAATACGTCTGTATTAAATATAAATTTAAACCGAAAAATTATTAATTTTACTAGATTTTATTACGGGCCTTATAGTGTATTTAAACTGGGCCAAAACTAGTAGTTTTTGACTATTTTTAGTTTTTGAGCCGAAAACTACAAAATTAATTTAGTTTTTCCATACAATTTTCATACAAACTGAAAACCAGATTCTAACTGGTTTTTTGCAAAAAACAAAAATATCTAAAATGTGC